>CM028132.1:550717500-551917500 GCA_016271365.2 Neoceratodus forsteri
GTTAGTTTTTTTTTCTTTTTTTTTTTGATGAAGACCACACAGGACTTTTGCAATGCTGGGGTGGGCTCTAGCATGGCACCTGGAAGTTTGTTTGGGGCAGTGGAGCCAACAGGGATTGGGCACCCCTATTGGCCATACCTGTGCGGGGAGCACATGACGACACGGACTTTTTCCACGCTAGCGTGGCTCCAAGCATGGCACCTGGAAGTTTTTTTTTTTTGGAGGGGGCACTGAGCCGACGGGTTGGCACCCCTGTCGACATACAGTGTGCTGGGGAGGTGTGCATGAGCCAAGGGATTGAGAACCCCTCGGCACACAGCAAATGAGGGGGCACATCATGCTGGCGTGAGATGCAGTGGTGTGCAGTTGAAAGAACGACTGCTACAGTCAGCGGTGGTGGGTGAGGCAATTGCATACTGCTGAGGCACGCAGTATGCAAATTGTTTTGCCACGCTACCACCGCTGACTGTAGCTATGGTTCTTTCAGCTGTACACCACTGCATCTGAACTGCTGTCATAGTTCGGACATTCATTACGTGTGGTGCTGCGCCCCGCAAAAAGGATCAGGGCATTGAAGTGGGCTGCCACACCTGCGTGAAAACTCGTATGGTGGCACTGTTTCTTGCACATGCGAGCAAGCAAACATAAAAAATCAAAGTACAGGGGAGATGAGGTATATAGAGTATCCAAAACAAATATAGTCAAGTGTTCACAGAGAGATGTTGTTAAGCCTTAATTTGAAGTAACATGGGATTTTGTAGTCTGAATGTGAGGTGGTCCAGAGTTCTACATTTTGAGGCCCAGAAACCCAAGGTTTTTTGACTCATGGCTGTCTTAATCTGTAGAAAATTAATCAGATTAGTGTTCATGGAATCAGTGTGGAGGGCTGGTATACTAAAGCAAACCCACCCACCTAACAGCTTGCCAGTGCCTATTTCTCTTTGGGATAGGCTTAGTCCTGTGTTGCTATAACTGTACTAGGACTGCAGTGCAGTGTTTATTCCTTACCTCTGTAGGTATGTGGTGTTGTTTTTTGTTTGTCTTATTTGTCCTTTGTATAGCTAAGCCTGGGTGCCCTGTATTCTGTGTAACCTTTCATTGCCTGGCTTAACTTGCCATTTTCTTTTTGTATATTATGTCTCTCTCTATTAGTTATTGCGATGTATTCATGCTGACATGTGCTGTCTTAATGGTCTGGGCCGTGCCTGAAAATAGCTCCTGGGACCATTGTATTTACCCAGTTAACAAACAAATAAATAAAATAAATAGATGATAATAGCATTTTCAAACTCTCTGAACAGTTACAGAGAGAATTCAGACTAGAGAAAAATAACTATTATAGATTCTTACAGCTGCATCATTATCTTGGAAAAAGTGTGGACATACAGTTGGACTATTATATTTCCACACCTGTCGTGTTACTGATAGAGGGAGTAATTAAGGGACACATGCCACCACATTTTATATCCATATGCCATCAGGCTCTGAACAATGGATAGGGGGTAGATATAGATACTACCAAGCATACCTCACAGCCAGTGGCGTAGTTTGTTTTTTTTTCAGGGGGGGCAAACTAACCAAAAAGTCCTGATTTTTGTGTACCACGACATGAAGAAGGGTGGGGGTACTGGGCACCCAGAAACCGTGGGTTATAAAATGCATTCTGGTTTGTGCTAGTTCTAATTTAATACCTCACTAGTTATTACATTTTGATGTACATTTGTCCCAGGTTCAAACAGAAGGACAGGTAAGAAGGTCAATAAGTTCTCACAAAGTACTTTATGTAAGGAAAAGAAAACAAGAGACAGTTAATTGTTGGCCTCGTATTTTTATTTTGGTAATTTTCATATTAGCTGTCTTAAGAGATCATAATAGTAATTTGTATCATGTAATGTTTAATATTTTTGAAACATACCAGTTCCTTCATTTGAAAGTGCAAAACACAGCTTAGCAAAACACAACCACAGGACCATCACATCACAATTCCTATAGTGTTACTATAGAAAGCAGTATTACTAGGCCAATCGGCAGTATAACTAGTTACATATAAGTTTAAAAAAACTTTAAATTTCAAAATTGTGGTATTGGATACCCAATTTCAAAAGTTGGTTATTGGATACTCAGTATTCTGATATACTTTTGAGCTTTTTGTTAAGCTAAAATAATTTTGGTGCTTTTGTATTTACCCTGAATCCCCAACTGCTCAGCAGCTGCAGTCTGCAGCTCTGTCCTTTCCTGGTGCCATATCATTATATGACATAATCAACATTCCAAGTCAATGAGATGAATGGCATGGAATAGTAGTGTGTGATGTAACACAATGTCTTAGACATATGAAAATCAAAAGCAATGACTGGTTTGGAGAGTGGAATTCAATGTAGATCAGAGGGCAGTAGGGCTCCCTCAAGCTACAGTATTTATCAAACATTTAACAAAGCATATCATAATGCATAACCGGCATGGAAAGGAAGATGGAGCTTCCTGCAAAGAGCTTGCTAAGCTCAGGGTGGACAAGGCAATGGGACCTGATGGCATACATCCCAGGGTACTTAAGGAGCTAAGGCGGAACTAGCAGAGCAATCAGCAGAACTGTTTAGTGAGTCTCTGAGCTCAGGAGAGGTCCCAGAAGACTGGAGAAGGGCTCATGTGATCTCGCTCCACAAGAGTGGTAGCAGGGAGGAGGCAGGGGAACTACAGACCAGTCAGTCTTACCTCTGTAGTGGGCAAGATTATGGAGGCACTCCTTAAGGAAAGGATAATGCAACACCTGGAATCCATAGGGGCACGGTATCCAAGACAGCATGGATTTACAAAAGGTAGATGCTGTCAAACTAATCTCATAGATTTCTTTGACTGGGTAACCAGAGTGGTAGATCAAGGAGGAGCAATTGATGTCACCTACCTTGACTTCAGCAAAGCTTTCAACACTGTTCCACATAGAAGATTGACAAATAAGCTGGGTAGGCTCAGGGTGGGTCAGAAGTTGGTCAACTGGGTGGCAAATTGGTTGACGGGTAGAAAACAGAGAGTGGTAGTAAATGGTATACATTCAGAAGAGATGCAATTCACAAGTGGGGTCACCAACGATGGAACTGGAAAAGCCATGGAACTTACAATCAAGAAGTGGCTTTATAGGTTAGTGATGGGCAGGGGGCATGGGGTCACATTGCCAACAACAAAAGACACACAGCAATGAATGCCACAAGCAAAAGGGCATGTGCTGCAATAATGTTGGGTACAACACTGACAGGACACAAACAGCACACGTCCATAAAAACAATGGGCTTCCTTGTGATTTTGCAGGGGACATTCCCAGACATGGGGGGCTTTGCCCATTACACCCCCTGGAATTTATATAACAAATTCCGGGGAGTGGACTTAGGGGATGGGGAAGAAACTCGGGAAGGGGGAACTTTTTTTTTTTAAAAACACCCATAAAAGTAGTAGCATGGGAGAACCTGGTGGAAATAAACCATGGTCCCAGGTCTCCCTGTTCCACCATGTGCTGGTGCCTTAGCCACTCTACCATGGGAGCAGTTCAACCAGGCACCCAGAACACTGCAACTTGATCACACTATATGACAGTGTACAGTGACAGGGGTAGCAGTAATTCCCTACCGCTGTTATACCCCTGTTGCTGCAAAGTCAGTTGCACCATACACAATGTGGTTAATGCTGCTGTGTCTTACATGTGCAGTATTGATCCAGTACCGTGGGCAGGCATGGTGGAAGACTACTGCAGTAGTGCTGTTTCTCTGGGGCTCAGATCATGGCATAATGCCAGTCAGCTGTCACTATGTCATGCTCAGACCTCTATGACATTCCCCTGAGGAATAAGGTATGTCACAGTGTATGCTTTGGTGAGATAATGACATACCCTCAGTGGTTTGAAGTATAATTCAATGCTGAGTGCTTTCACCACCCAAGAAGTGCCATTATCCCACTACAGTGCACCCCCCCTAAAGTACCTTATTATCAATATGGCCAGTTTAAGTATGTGTGGGGAACTGCCTCCAAAGGAGCTGGCAAGGGATTGCAAACGTCATGGAACTTTCTCTGCAAAATCCAAGAATGGGGTATTGGGATAAGGTAGTGGGGGGACGTCTAATGCCCAGTGGGTTGGTGGGAGCCACTTAGCCACCAATGATTAAGCTGGAAAAGCATACATAAATCATAGGATTTGCAGTTATGAAATGATGATGCCTTCAAAATGGAACACACCACTCCTGGTCTCATGAATGACTGTAAGATTTAAAATATAGAACCAGCTCATTTAATTATGAAATTGCTATTGTAGCTGGACCCTGTAGAAAATATGATTCTATAAATCTTTTAAACTTTATGTTATCAGTGATTAATAATGATTCACATTGAAAAATAGGAAAAATGTTTGCTTTATTGAGTGATTACTAAGTAATTATTAGCCTATATGTACTTTTTCTCCCCAAAACTGGAAATCTATGGATAATGATTTCTATTTATTAAGGTACAGTTAAGTATCAGATAATTGTGCTGCAACAAAGGGAAATTATGTTAATATTCCCAAGAATAAGGAATAGAAATTTGCCTTGCTATTCCGAGGAATATACTCTCTGTTCTACTATTTATTTATATATTGGAATCTCCAAAACCAAATATTTGGGACTTAACTGGCACACATAAGTTGGATTTTCAAAAGGTTACTCATGGTGCACTTTGCACCATTAGTTCTGACATTTGGGATTCTGCAAAGCAGACAGCGACATGTTGCAGGCTGCTTGCGGCAAAGTGGACTTACACCACCATTTGCACCAAAACTCCCCCAGCAACATAGCGCAAGGGGGTTTATGGCAGCAGCTGTGTCCTATTCTGTAAGGGTAGCTGCCAAGCCCCTGAGTTTTGTATTCTGGAACAACCCTTGAAGGACATCTGTCAAAGTACATTTATACCAGCAATTAGCTGGTGTAAGTGTACCTTGTGTCCCACTGGGGCTGTGCCAATGCCTGCCAGCCCAACCCCATGTTCATGTAGTCCTTCCAATGCCCTGATCTCCCGATGTACAATTTAAAATGCCCTACAGGACAATTGAGCCCTTCCATGCCCCAATCCCATGAAGCACATTTAAAAATGCCCCACAGGGCTAGATCCCCCATGCCCCAATCTCCAGATATAGATTTAACACTGCCCTGAAGGGCTAGGTGACCCTCCCAAAGCCCTATCACTGAACCCAAGTCTGGGTGGTATGTCTAAAATAAAATCAGATCACCGTTGTCCCTTGCAGTCTAGTGGCCCCACCCAGCAGTTCAGACCACCCCACTCCCTTGACCTGTAGCCAGCCGGCCTGACACAGTACACCTCTCACCACCGGGTTAGATGCTGACTGAGCTCTGTATGAGCACATACTTCTGCAAATAGTCTGTGCTCAATGAATGACAGCTCATTCATTGAGCATGTACTATTTACAGAAGTACGTGCTCATATGAAGCTCAGTCTGTGGCTGGCTGCAGTGTTGAAAGGTGGGCTGTGCCAGTCGCCAGCTGGGTACGGGTGGGGGGAGCAGGGTGGTCTGGTACTGCCGAGTGGGGTGTGGGGGACCACTAGACTATCAGGGATAATGGTGATGTGATTTTTTTTATTTTAGATATACCGCCCAGACTTGGGTTCAGGGATCACGGATCGGGGCTTGGGGGTCTACTGCCTGCAGTGCAGTTTTAAATTTACATCAGGGATCAGGCATGGGGGTCCTAGTTTGCAGGGCAGTTTTAATTTACATCAGGGATCGGGCATGGGGGTCCTAGTTTGCAGGCAGTTTTAAATTTACATCAGGATCGGGGCATGGGGTCCTAGTCTGCAGGGCAGTTTTAAATCTACACTGGGGACCAGAGCATAGGGGATCCTAGTTCATGGGACTTTTAAATGTACTTCAGGGCATTGGGGCTTGGGGAAGCACTTGTGTTGAAATTGCCACAGGCTTGTGGCAACCTGTATGGATACATCCTCCATTTGGCATACTGTTCAGGTTGCCGCAAGTCATGGGACCCTGTCTGATAGAGAATTGGGCACAGGGTCCTTGGGGTAAGGGTGTTTTGCACAAGTCGCCTTTGGCGTGACTTGCACCATGCCTTCTAGAATCTGGCCCCAATGGAGTTTAGTTATTTGTTTTCTTTTTTTGTGGTATTCATAATGGTATTTTTATTCTAAAAGTTTGAGATATATGTCAATAATACTGGACTAATGAATATGTTAGATGCATAATCTATATAGATATGCACAATCTAATAAATAAATATATAAACAAAGAATTTTCAGTCATGAATAGAGATGCAGTGAAATTTAATTTGGGTGGTGAAATTCTGTAAAAATTGTGAATTTCACCACACAAAATATTTCACAAAATTCAAGCATTCCACAAAATATTTTGTGGGTGCGACTTGAGAATTTTGCAGCTAAATGTAGAATTTTCCCCACCCTCCAATCACCAGCCCCATATTTAATAGTTTCCTGGTGTCTAGTGGCACTCCACCATCCCCATGATCCCCATCCCTATACTGCCCGTAAAAAAAAGATCCCTTCATAAAAACTAGCCAGTGTGAAAACTGTGGTACATTTATCTAAGCACTCATTGTTATCTCCATAGAAAAGAAAATACAGTACTGAAGATGTGCAGTAATCTGCTGGAGCTGAACGCTGCCACAGTCTTTTCTTACCGATGGGAATGGCAACAAATGCTCAGATAAGTGTACCATATATCAGAGTGTTACATAACCACAGAAGAGGTAAAGCATAACATAGCAGCAGTCTTTGGACAAGACAGGCAGGAGATTATATTTTGCTCTTGCTAAAAGGGCCTGTGTTTTTCACCCTGGGACTTGTGTAACAATGTGGGGATTGAAGTACTAAATATTGGGAAGCCTAGAGTAATGGGCTAAGCAAAGTAAAAGTAGGTTCAAGTCCAGAGCTTGTTGGGATGCAAATGATATGTAGAGGAGATGTGACAGACGGCTACCCAGAATCTACATTTGAAAGTTCAGTAAAGGAATTGTTCAGTTTCCAGAAAAATGGCCGGTATGGGTTGGGAGCTGGAGGTGGATGGCCCCCATCTTAAGTGACCAGGCCCACCTCTACGGATTTCTTCTGTGGATTTCTACTTTCCCTCAGGCACTTGGCCAGTGATGAGGGAAGTACCCAGACATGGGATTGTAAGGAAAATTCTCTCTAGGAGTCGAAGACTTTAGTGTGGTTTGGGTAGCCACAACAGGATAATTGGTTCATTCCTCAAATGGACCGCGAATGGGATAATTGGTTCATTCCTCAAATGGACCGAGGATGAAGTGGCCGGCAGGGGAGCCTGGCCAGTGGGGAAAACCCAAGTAGTGTACAAGTCGGGCTGTGTACCCAAAGCTGCGTGCAAGTCCGGGCTGTGTGCTGTGGGTTTAGAGCCTGAGGGCTGGAAATAGTGATAAAGTGTTCTGTTGTCTCTAATCTGCATTACCAGTCTGGTTTCTCCTTCTGGCTTCCTAATCTTTGGAATTCCTTCCACTAAAAATTCGCTCTGCCACCTACAAATGCGCTTTTTCCTCTCTTCTCCAAGGTCATACTGACCTCTCCTGTAAATTTCCTTAGCCCCACTGTCCTACACTTCTCATCTACTCTGACCTCTTCACTTCTAGCCACCCCACCTCTCCCCCTTTCCCCTCCACCACTTCCTCCCATTCTCTTACTTCCTTCTCACTTACTCCCACCCCCAGTAATCACTCTTTCTACCCCTTCCTAATCCTCAACACTCTATTCCCCCACCCTACCCACCGTAATCTGTTTTCTTCTCCTCTCTCTTTTACTCCCACCACTTTACTGCTTCATCCCCTCTAGCCTCTCTTCTCACCCTTCTACTTACTCTCTCTCTTACCCTTTCCTATATCTGTGACGTTACTTTCTTGTGTGTGCCTGGTACTTCAACTTCTGATGTTTAACCTGCATTATCATTTGCTCTGGTAATGTCATCATCATCGTTAAGTAAGTTTATTGTTCAGTCATTTAGGCCATTACAATTTTAGCACAAAACCATCCGAAATATAAAATCTCAATAACAAGTGTAAAAACAGTACAGACTAGCAGCACAACAATCATGCCAAACATCTGGTTGACCATACACAATCCTAGGGCTATTCTTATAAGTAATCAGTAATCAGTTCAGAGATTTGAGGAAAGTTAAATACTGATTAATTTTCCTTTACAATATTACTAGCTTCATTGGTATTTAATAGTCCTTAGTTATCTCTTCACTTAGGTCCCAGATATCCTACCAGAAAAAAATTCTTCTATGGGACAGCAATCCATTTATGTACTTTGGTACCTGAGGAGGACACCCACTTACTTTTTGTCTTTCTTATCAACATACTTGTGCTTTTCAGGTGCCATCTTGGGATGTACCCTGCAGTCCAGCAGTAGTATGTCAGACCAATATTCCACCATATTGGGCTATCCATGAAACATCAGCTTAGGGGCCTCTTGTGGGAGCCTCATCTACTACTAAGGCTAGTTCACTGAACAGACAATATACTAATTTGGCCAGGTTCTGATAAACCCAGGGCCAATCATTCATCAATCCATATATGTTACTAATAGCCTGAATGGATACAGAGACACTCCCCAGCAGTCCCTAGTGCAAACTATCCATGGTCAGTCTCATGGTCCTATAACAGTCTCCACTGTACAAAAATGGAATGCTCTGTATCTTGCCCCAACAACATCTTACTTGGATTCTAATACTAATTTCATGATGACCATTCAGTGTATCAGCCTGATCCATATCCTTCCATACTTGGCAGGCAGAGTACTACTAAGGACAGAGTACTACTAAGGACTACGTACCGATTTGATCAGGAGAAAATGGACCATTGGTAATTACTTATATACTAAGCACCATCATTTAAGATTATTATCTTATTTCTAAATTTCTAAAATTCTTCAAACCTGCTACAATTTAAACATCTTGATGAGACCATTAATTAATCTGTAATGAATGGCAAAGTTCTAAATCTGAATCCATCTGCCCCACCTATATCATTTAACAAAGATATAGACTTTTAACAACAGTGCACAATATCAATCGAGCACAAGAACATGCTGTATGAGACAAACAGTTATTTGATAAAAGAAAAGCTTAAACCATCTTATAAAAAAAAAGTTTGATAGAAGTAATGCTCTTTCATAAGCAATTCTGTGAGTTAAATAAATTCAGAATGAATCAGATGGTTTCATTTGTTTGAAAAATAATGTGCAGCTTCCTCAGAACGGGGTGTAGACTGGTATCAAACTCAATCAGTCAGATAATACTGATCACCAGTCATTCCATAAATTAGGCAGTGCCAAAATGAAGGCACTATAGTTTTGTTTATAGTTCATCAGAACAAAATGTCTAATAGATATGCCTTACTGCAGTATTCAGAAGTGTTAAACTTTATAACAGGTGCGATAGCATGACAGTGTAATAGCGCACAGTGGCAGAAAGTCAAACACATTCCGCTTTCAGAGCACTGGCCAAGCCACATGCAGCTGCAAATTCACAACATAAAATATCCATCTAGCAAAATGTAACAAGAGTCACTTCTCAAGAATGAGAAAGCATCAAACTGTTTGCGCTTACTCGGACTAAATCACCAATCCTGCTACCCAAATTAGGATTATTAAATTATTCTGCTCTCCTCACTGGGAGTCCATTTAAATTCCACGGTTCTTGGTTCGTTCTTTCTGGGAAGCTAATCAGCTTATCAAATCTGCCATATTACATACCTTCATTCCACTCCAATCCCGACATCAGCCTTTTCAGCACGATGTGACAGTACAAAGGATATATAACTGGTTATGCAAAAAAAGTCCAAGAGACAACATGGAAATACAGAAAACATTTTAGGGGTCAGCACAAGCCTTTAAATTTTTTTTATCGAATAAAACCTTTTATTACAAAGAGCATCACATATAATAGGACACTAAATATAAATGTGGCTGTATCTCACCACACTTGAGCATATCACTCAATAAATACTCTCAGAGCTTCAAAAAGAAAACCATGAGGTCCATACGAATGGTGTAATAATACAATAGTGCGAACTAACATTAAACAGCAGTGTGAGCGATACCTAAGCGTGTCATAGCATGACAATTTTTGTCTCTTCCGTGTGGATACCTGTGGCTTGCGGCGGTTGTGGTGAATGTGTTTGGCGTTTTTGTTTGAAGTTCATATGCGGCATGTCAAATCCCTCCTCAGCCTTCCTCACAGTCACTCGAAGACTACAGGAAAATTGACGGCTAAGACTGCTCTGCTTCTGCCAGCTCGCGTTAAATCAGCATACTGCTCGGTGAATCATGATAGGCTGCTACACATCGTGTGCAGCCAATCAGGAATGGCAACACCGAGAAGTCAGCAGCAAGGGCATTTTTTGTACTTCGCCTTGCGAGCCAGGTCTTCCTGATCCATGGTCCACACAAGTTGGTAAAACGAAAAAAAAAAATAAAACGGAGCGTTTAAAAGTCCCGGTGACAGTAATATTTCTCTTGGGGGGGGGCAACTTGCCCCCCCTCAATCTACGCCACTGCTCACAGCTGTCTCACCTGCAAACCGGTGCTGCATCAGAAACGGCCCTAAAACAGGTGGCTATGGCACTCAATAAAGCATGTAGGCTAGTCCTTGGAGCAGATAAACTTACCCACACATGTGCCTTGTACGAACAAACTAACTGGCTGACACTCGGAGACAGGTCAAATTACAAACTTGCCTATTAGGTAAAAAAAGCCCAACTAGGCTTTGCACACACACACCCCACCCCTACCCCCAGCATCTAACACATCATCCTACTGGCTCCCCCACAGCATAAGACAAGGGGCACGATTAGAGGTACCCTATGTGTCCCCTTCATGAAGACACCCCTCAGCCAGTGCTTGTTCGCCTACAGGGCTCCCCTCTGGCTAAACAAGATCCTGGTCGGAGTGAACATTTCAAAGAGCTTCTCTACCTTCAAATAGATTTTCTGACCTAGATGAGAGCAGCTACCACTCACATATTGTGATAGCTACCCTCAGTGATATTTATTGTAGCCAGGTTTTAAATTTGAATAATAGCTCATACCATAGTTATAGCACTCGTAACTTTTTTTTTCCATATACACTTTATTTCTTTTTCAGATTCTCCCCGAGACCACGATACACATGCATGTGTGTCCATGGAGCTCACATACATGCCAGGATCCAGTGGTCCCTTCCTCCCCTCCCGACTTTCGTTGCCGCTCCATACCGCCTACGTGCTCACCGGACCTCCACCCGGTGGGAGTGGGACTACAGAGGGGTGGATGTCCACCCCTTTGGAGGGGAGAGCTGTGTCTCAGTCCCATTCCAACCCCCCCCCTTCCCTGAGCTGGCACCCTGGTGACCTGAGGTCATTCCCAAACCCGGGTCGCTGGTGTAGCGTGAGGTAAGGCGCCAGCACCTCAGCCCTCTGCACTGCAGGGCTGGCTAGCGCTCATAACTTTTTAAAACTGCAGGACAGCACAATCCTTTCAGAGAGCCCTGGTGATACTGACATGCCCCTGTGCTCAAGCATGTAGTGATGTGTGACCATGGAGAGCACAGGGTGCACCCCATTGAAATGAATGGGGCTTGACTTCTCTTCCATTTTTAAGCTGAAGAATGGCCACTTTGAGATTAATGAAGGTAACTGCTCAACCAACAAGTCCCTTGTTGGTCGAATGGTTACCTTCATTCATCTCTAAGTGGCTGTTCTTCAGCTTAAAAATGGAAGAGAAGTTGTGCCCCATTCATTTCAATGGGGCGTACACTGCGCTCTCCCTGGTCGCATGTCATTACGTGCTTGAGCACGGGAGAGGATCAGTATCACCGGGGCTGTCTGAAAGGGCTGGGCTGCCCTGCAGTTAATAAAAGTTACGAGTGCTATAACTAGGGTATGGGCTATTATTCAAACTTAAAATCTAGCTAGAATAAATACCACTAAGGGCAGCTCTCACAGTATATGAGTAGCTCCCTTATGTCAGAAATTTACTTCAAGCATGAGCTGAAGCAATCCCTAATCAGCACTAGAACCTGTGAATGCAGACATGCACAAGGCACTTACACCCCCTCAGTAAGACACTTGCTGTCCGCATAACTACTCCACTGTGGGAAATCAGACTCTCTAACTTCACCCGATAAGATTTTAATCCACTGCAGATTAGCTTTACTCCCACCTTGTTTCTCCCAGCCCCACTCTCTCTGCATGCGTGAGCTCCATTAATTCAGTCCCATCCCTGTGACGCTCAGCCTGCTGCAACACCCTCATTTCCTCTGCCCCTCACTACTGTTTTGTCACCCAATCCTGCCCTTACCTCATACTCGCCTCCACTTTACTTCACCTGTCACCTGTTGCTTTCCTAGTTCCAATTTTTCCAACTCATCTCTGGGACTGTACCTGCAGGGCTTGAAATATAGCCTTTCCGTATTTCTGTGGAAATGCGGTCAGGCTATTGGAAATGTGTCTTTAGGAGCAGCATTTCCATCTGGAAATGCTTGCTGTTGTTGCCTTTTAAATTGATGTAATGCTGTTTTTCAGATGGTGGTGAAGCATGCGAGCATTGAGTCTGTATTCCATGGCTGCACTGTTGTCTCCAGGATCTGGATGGGTTGGGGTCGGGGTGGTGGAGTGCACCATCCGATCGGCACGGGCTCTCAGGGCTCGGGGCTGACTCCCTCACCTTGCAAACAGGCACTCCTTGGGCTTCTATGGGGTCCTTACCATTACGACCAACATGACTTAGTACTGCAGCCCTGATTGGTTGATCGCGTTCTCTTCTCACTGAGCTCACCAACTGACAGCGAGAGAGGAAGGAACTCTCTGTCGACCAAATAGTAAAATGAGTACTATTGGTGTTGGTGGGAGGCAAACGAGCTGAACGAAAAATAACATTTGCTTAAAATAAAAGCGATCTGACAGTGAGTACAGTTAGTAACTGCACTGAGTGAAAGACTCTTTTTGTGTATTTTTTTCTAACATGCTGAAAGAACTCCATTGAATACTCTGTGGGTAAGGGTTCAGATAAACATGGGGCTGTGAAAGAAAGTCTAGTGGCTGCTGTAAAAAAAAAAAAAAAAGTCTTCTAAGAGTGCAGTCTGAGACAGTAGTTGTTGCACCTAGATAAAACCCTGTTGTATTTTGCAAGTGGGAAGGGTCAGTCCAGTAGTCTTGGTTTTGGGAGACAAACAAAGCAGCAGTGAGCCTCGACTTGTTTGCCTGCACAGGCAGGCATTTTGTTTTAAAAAAAACTGACCAGACAAAAAAAAAAACATCTTTGTCTGAGACATTTCACAGTCAGGAAAGCCAAGGGTTGCTGCATAAAGAGTAAAACAGCAGACTGTCCTATTTAATGATTGCTGAAAAGACGCTTCATAAACTTGTGGGGGGAATCTAAAACTCTGTGGTGCAGTGTGCTGTTTTTAAAAAAAAAAAAAAAAAAATGAATTTCTGAATACAAACCCCACATTACCCTACACTGGGAAAGTCCTTCTGGGGAGTCTTAGCTGCAGTGTGGTAGAAAAAAAAACCTAAATTCCTGTGTAATTACTGTTTATTGCCCGTACAGTAAGGGAAAGTCCTTGTTTCAAATCTCTTAGCTGCAGTTTGGTGGTAACAAAAGGAAAAGTTACTCTGAGAGAGGCAGTAAAGCAGAGACATAATTTGTGTTCCTGGACCCGCTCTGTTGTGTCTGTTAATATTATTTTATCATTTTATATGTGGAAATGTAATAGTTGATCTGGAAATATAAACATAGAATTTGACAGCAGATAAGGACCGCTTGGCCCACCTAGTCTGCCCATTTTCCTACCTAACAGATAAGCTGCAGATCCTAATTAACAAACAGCTTACTTCCTCCTACCCCCCACTAGGACTGCCTTATGTCTGTCCCATGCATTCTTGAATTCCCCCACTGTTCTTGACTCCACGACCTCCTCAGGGAGGCTGTTCCATGCATCCACAACCCTCTCTGTGAAAAATATACTCACATTACCTCTGAGCCGCCCCTCTATCTTCAAATTGTGCCCTTGTTCTTGCACATCTCTTTTCTGAAAGATGCCATCCTCTTGGACTTTGTTGATTCTGTTGAGGTACTTGAAAGTTTCTATCATGTCCCCTCTCTCCCTCCTTTCCTCAAGGGTATACATATTAAGCTCCTTTAGTCTTTCTTCGTATGTCCTCTGGTGCAGACCCTCCACCATTTTGGTTGCCCTCCTCTGGACAGCCTCCACTCTGTCTATGTCTTTGCGGAGATGGGGTCTCCAGAACTGCACACAGTACTCTAGATGGGGTTTCACCAACTGTCTGTACAGAGGGATAACAACTTCCTGTTTTCTACTATTGATGCCTCTCCTATGCATCCCAGTATCCCCCCAGCCTTCCTTACTGCCTTCTCACATTGCTTGCCCACCTTTAGGTCATCTGAATATACCCCCAGGTCCCTTTCCATTTTTACTGTTGTCAGTATCTCACCCCCATTGTGTACTCTGCTCTGGTTTTTGTTTCCCAGGTGCATTACCTTGCACTTTTGCATTGAATCTGAGCTGCCATACATTTGACCATTCTCCAACCATGCCAAGTCCCTTTTCATCCTTTCCACTCCATCTAGTGTATCAACCCTGTTGCAGATCTTTGTGTCATCTGCAAAGAGACATACTTTTCCTTCCAGTTCCTCTGCAATGTCACTTATAAAGACATTAAAAAGGACCGGTCCCAGTACTGAACCCTGCAGTACCCCACTAGTAACCCTCCTTTCTTCACTGTGGACTCCATTTACTACTACCCTTTGCATCCTGTTGTCCAGCCAATTTTTTATCCAGGCTACCACCTTGGGACCCACTCCAAGGCTGGCTAACTTGTGTATTAATCTTTTGTGTGGTACTGTATCAAATGCCTTGCTGAAATCTAGGTAAGCCATGTCCACAGCCCCTCCCTGGTCTACTACTTTGGTCACCCAGTCAAAGAAATCTATTAGATTCGTCTGACACGACCTTCCCATCATGAATCCATGCTGCCTTGGGTCCTGTGCTCCACTGGCCTCTAGGTACTCAACAATTTTTTCCTTCAGAAGTGATTCCATCATTTTACCTACCACTGAGGTCAAACTAACTGGTCTGTAGTTTCCTGCCTCTGTCCTGCTCCCACTTTTGTGAAGAGGAATCACATCCGCCCTCCTCCAGTCCTCGGGTACCACCCCATCCTCCCATGGTTTGTTAAAGAGAGTAGTCAGCGGTGTCATTAGTTCTACCCTTAGTTCTTTTAGAATTCTTGAGTGAATCCCACCAGGCCCCATTGCTTTGTTCACCTTCAATTTTATTAGTTCTTTCAGAACCCTTTCTTCTGTAAATGGACTGGTATCGACCCTCGTCTTCAGAGTGTTTCTCTTGTTTAATTTAGGTATCTCCCCTTCCTCTTCCTTTGTAAGCTGCACCACCTGCATTTCTGGTGGAAATGTACCCTTGAGGCCATTATTTGTAGCCCTGGCCTGTTGACCCCCGGCTCCCACACCCCTCTCCCTCTTCCCTTTACCTGCAACTATTTCAAAGAATTTAGGACCTGAAATTTGTGACAATGCCTGTTCCCAAGGCAGCTGGTTATACCTCTCAAACTTGTCAATTGCAACTGCTTGTAATCAACTACAAAGGGTGACCAAAGTAGTAGACCAGGGAGGGGCTGTGGACATGGCCTGCCTAGACTTTAGCAAGGCATTTGACACAGTCCCACACAAAAGATTAGTAAACAAATAACCAGCCTTGGAGTGGGTCCCTGGGTAAAACATTGGCTAGACAACAGGACGCAGAGGGTAATAGTAAACGGAGTCCACAGTGAAGAAAGGGCAGTTACTAGTGGGGTACCGCAGGGTTCAGTAGTGGGTCCGGTCCTTTTTAATGTTTATATGTGACATTGCAGAGGGACTGGAAGGAAAAATATGTCTCTTTGCAGACGACACAAAGATCTGCAACAGGGTTGCTACACAAGGTGGGGTGGAAAGGATGAGAAGGGACTTGGCAAGGTTGGAGCAATGGTCAAATGTTTGGCAGCTTAGATTCAACGCAAAGAAGTGCAAAGTAATGCACCTGGGAAACAAAAACCCAGGAGAAGAGTACACAGTGGGGGGTGAGATACTGGCAACCACAAAAATGGAAAGGGACCTGGTGGTAGTTATATCAGATTACCTAAAGGTGGGCAAGCAGTGTGAGAAGGCAGTAAGGAGAGCTATGGGGATACTGGAATGCATAGGGAGAGGCATCACCAGTAGAAAACAGACAGTTGGTAAGACCCCATCTGGAGTACTGTGTGCTGTTCTGGAGACCCCATGTCCACAAAGACATAGACAGGGTGGAGGTTGTCCAGAGGAGGGCAACCAAAATGGTGCAGGGTCTGCACCAAAAGACATATGAAGAGAGGCTAAAGGAGCTTAATACGTATACCCCCGAGAAAAGGAGGGAGAGGGGGGACGTGATGGAAACTTTCAAGTACCTCAAGGGAATCAACAAAGTCCAAGAGGGTAACATCTTTCACAAAAAGAGATGTGCAAGAACAAGGGGGCACAATTTGAAGATAGAGGAAGGATGGCTCAGAAGTAATGTGAGGAAGTATTTCTTCATGGAGAGGGTGGTGGATGCCTTCCTGAGGAGGTTGTGGAGTCAAAAACAGTGGGGGAATTCTAGAATGTGGGGGGGTAGGAGGAATAAGGATGTTGGTTAACTAGGATCTGCAGCTTATCCCTTAGGTAGGGAAATGGGCAGACTAGGTGGGCCAAGCAGTCCTTATCTGCATTCAAATTCTTTGTTGCTGTGTTACTGTCTTGTCCAGCTAGTATTCCTATGTCAAATACCTGTATTTCTGTCTGTAAATTGTAACATTGTAGCTGTGGTAACTGTTGTTTTGTCTTTTGACGTGGAACCTTTGTAAAAGAGCTCACAGCTCAGAGGTTAATTCCAAAGTGTTAAAAAAAGTAAATAAAATAAAAAATTAAACCTTTCTTTACAGTGGCGTTTGGCATACAGTCACTGATTGTTTTTGGTAGTGCCTTTTAAACTACTATTTTTATTGTACCTGGCGACTTGCATGGCGCCATAAGATAAGGTACATCCCCCCCCACCCAGAGCTATCTTATTTACTTAAATACCCTTACGCAAGTGCAATAATCAGATTAGCACTCACTTACTCCATTTCTCCTTGTTTATTGGCCCAGTGATCAACTTAGCTGATTATTCCCCAGTCACTCCTGGAGCTCACTCCGTTCCGCCCAGCCCCCTCCCCACTACCCTGCGACTGTATTGCCTAGCGTTCTCTGGGACTTTGGACAGGTACTTCTGAGGACGCAGCACAAACCTCATTGCCATACTTACAGTAGATTGCAGCTACTTCCAGTTCTGCTCCTTTCAGCCTTTGTGGCTGTTTCCTACTCCAGCGTCTTCCCTGCCCACCTCTGTTACCACCCATTGTTTCTGCTGACCACAACACTTGCATCACCTCCCTACCTAAGCTTTGTTTAGCTACACTGCCTGCTTTACAGTCCTCTTTCTCTCTAGCTTCTTCCTTTCTCTCATATCCTTCTGCTGCTTGTCACGTGGCTATCCTTGTCTCCCCCCCCAGCTCCCTATCCACACTCCCTATGCAGTATCCCCCACTTCCACCCATTCTGCCTTCTCCACTGTTGAATTAGTCCTGTCCCCTCGCACCACTTTCTCTACCCTACTCATCCAGGTCTTCTTCCTTCCCCCTCACTAAGCTTGGAAACCCTACACTGATGCTATCTATCCTCCCCCCCAATCACTATAACTATCCCACCTCCCGGAAAAAGCAGCGGAGGTGGATAACAGCACCCTTCCCCCTCTTTCTCCTTCTGGCTGGTAATATCAAGCACAGCCCTGGCCTTCCCTCCCTCCCTCTTTTTACCCAAGGGCCTCCATATCTTCCACCTCAATGTGAGGAGCTTGTCCACAAAACTCGATATGCTAAAAGTTTGGACCTCTTTCCACTCTTCCAATGTCCTGTATATCTTGGAGGCTTGGCTGTCAGCCATAATCCCTGACTCTCAGTTGGCCCTGCTTGACTACCACCTGTTTTGCCAGGACAGAAGCAAGTGTGGAGGCAGTGTTGCCGTCTACACTCGCTCCACCCTTCCCTCCGCCATCCTTCATAAGGAGGCTACCTCCTTATCCCATGAGTTACTCCTCCTGAAACTCTCCCTTCCCTCTTCCACCCCTCTTTTTGTCAGAGTCCTCTACATTTTCCCAAAGTCTCCTTCAGCCAGTCTTCTTAACATCATCTCCCCTCTTGTCTCCTTAGCCACCAAAGGGAAACTTCTCCTCCTTGGTGACTTTAACATGAACTGACTCTCCCAGCCCTTAAACCCATAATTCAATCTCTCGAATCCCTAACCCTTACCCAACTCATCAGTGACCCTACCAGGTTCAACTCCCACACAGACAACCACTCCCTCCTCGACTGGGTGCTGATCTCCCACTCCATTGGATCACTGTGGCTGGGACTTTGCCTGACTTGTTCAGTGATCATTGCCTCACATACTGTGTCAGCAAAGTCCACCTTCCTCGTTCTTCCTGTAAGTACATTTGGCATAGGCCCTTCAGATTCCTAGACACCGATGCCCTTCTTTCAGACCTTACCTCCTCTGAGTGGTGCCCCATCTATGCTACTCGTGATATTGATGTGTCCCTCTCACTCTTCACTAAAATGTTTAACAGAGTCTGAGATGTACATGCTCTACTCAGAAAGCCATGATTCAGATGGCACCACCACCCTTGGATCACCCCTAACCTGGTAGATATGTTCAAAGTCCGCGACTAGGCATGGGCAGACTATAGGTCTGCTGGCGTTACAGCTGCCTTACAGCGCTACAAGACTTCACAATTCTTGTACTAAATTGACCCATATTGCCAAGGCCCATTACTAGCAATCTCATCTCCTATCAAATCTACGTTTCCAGCCAACTTCTGGAAAGTCTTGCACTCCCTACTTGACCCACCTGTCCAGTCCTCTATGACCTCCCTCCTAACTGATGGCATGCCAGTTTCTGACCCTCTCGCTGTAGCATCTCACTTCAACAGTTATTTCGCCACCTGTGCCCTCCCTAGCCAGCCCTGTCCAGTCCCTCCCCCTGCTGTCTGACCCTCCCCAGATGGTATGTTCACCTTAACCCGGTCACTCCTCAGGAAGCACTCAATGCACTCTCCTCCCTCAACACTGCAAAGCACTCTCCTGACAAGTTGGATCCCAAGCTCCTCACACTATCTGCCCCAGCCATAGCCCTTCCTTTCATGCACCTACTGAATCTCTCTTTCTCTCTCTGCGGTCCCCCAAGGTTGGAAAATGGCTAAAGTTCTGCCTCTCCACAAAGAAGTGACCCCTCCTCCCCTGGGAATCACAGACCAATTTCCCTACTTCTTGACCTTCAAAACTACAAGAAGCCCTTTTGCTGTTTAGGTTCACCACCTTTCTTGACAGCTTCTCTTTCCTTACCCCCTTCCAGTCAGGATTCAGAAAGAATCACTCCACCATCTCCCTTCTCCGCGTGATGGACTCCATCCTTACAGCTGTGGATAATGGTCACCTCACTGTGGTTATTTTCATTGACCTGGCCAAAACAATTGATTCAGTGTCCCACCCCCTCCTTCTTCTCAATAAGTTGGCCTCCACTGATCTCTCAACCTCCTCCATGCAGTGGCTCCACTCATACCTCTCTGGTACCAACAGTCCGTGCAAGTTGCCGGCTTGATGTCCTCTCCCTTCCCAATCCAGGCTGGAGTCCCCCAAGGCTCTATTTTGGGGCCAGTTGTATTCGCCATTTTGATAAGTGATCTTCCCTCAGCCTGTCTCCCCTCGTGTATACACATGTATGCTAATGACACGGTGCTCTACCTTTCAGGGCCCTCACGTAATGAAATTGTAGCCCTGCAACAGCAAGACTTCCTGAATGTACTACACTGGTTAAAATCAAATCAACTCATGGTGAACACAAAAAAATGGTCTCCATGACCTTTGGCTCCACACAGAAGCTAGCTAAACTTCAGCCTTTCCACACTTACCATACCCTTGATAGCACCCAATTTGTAACAGTTTCAGCCTTCAAATACTTGGGTATCTGGTTAGACAGCAAGCTGGACTTCTCCCATCATACTGATGCTTTACACGCTAAGCTCTGCCCCAAACTTGAGGCTTTATACCATAGCAAAGACTACCTCACTCTCCCAATATGTCAGGAAATTGTCACCAGACTAATCCTTCCCGTCTTTGACTGTGCTGATGTGATTTATGGTTCGGTCCCCTCTTCCTCGCTTACCAAGCTGGACACCCTGTGCAGTGCTTTGTGTTACTACACACCACACTTATCTCCTCTAACTCACCACTGCTCCTTATACTGCTCACTCTCTGTGCTTCCTCTTTGTCGCCAGCTGCACAGTGTGTCCCTTGTTGCTAAATTCTGGTTTGACTTGCACCCTGCCCTATCTGTCCTCCCTCCTCTCTCCTATTAATGCATCTGGCTATGCAATTTGCTCCAGAGACTCTCGCACATTCTTCATCCCTCAAGTGTATTTATGTGCTGGACCAGCAGCTTTCTCATACCAACTCCCATCACTCTGGAATCAGCCCCCCTCCCCACCCTACAATTTTCCCCATCCTTAAACAACTACTAAAGCTCTCTGCTCAGCCCTCCTGCACTTGCCGGCCTACCCGGGCCCCCTTGTAATATCCTCTCCCCTACAGTTCTCTCTTCTCCTGGCTCAGGTCTCTCCTTGCTTTGCTGTTTTGACCCATCTTCTCCTACTGCCCCCCAACCAGCTCTCCTCCAAACCATCTTCATTTTGCCCTCACCCCATGCCCTCCTTTCGCCTTCTTCTGCCCCTCTCCTGCCATCCTTACTTAAACCCTCCTCCCACTCTGCTGTCCTCTCCACTCCACTCCCTGCCTCCTGCTTGCTCTCTGAATTTTTATACATACAAATAATCGACCCCAGATGTGGTTATCTCCCTACCTCACTTTTGTACTCGCTGATTTGTAAATCTTTGCACATTTAACTTATTGTGTTTTCTTTGACTGCAACGACTGTGTTCTGATTAATTGTTTTGATTTTTGTACTCTCTGTCTGTATTCGTAGAATCATAGACTCACAGAAGCTTGATGGCAGAAAAGGACCATACCGGCCCATCTAGTCTGCCCCATTTTTCCCCCTTCACACTCCCCCCTCCCTGCCTTCCCCCGATACTCAACTCTATATGCCTGTCCTATGCCCTCTTGAATTCTTCCACCAATTTAGCCCCCACCACTCCATCTGGCAGTCTATTCCAGGGCTCAACCACCCTCTCCATGAAGAAATGCCCTCTCACATTTCCCCTGTATCTTTTCCCTTGTAATCTGAAGTTGTGCTCTCTAGTTCTGGCTCCCTCCTTCCTCTTTAATAAACCCCCTTTTCCTACTTTATTGAACCTCTTTACATATTTAAAGGTTTCAATCATGTCTCCCCTTTTCCTCCTTGTCTCCAGCATGTACAGATCCAGCTGCTTATGCCTCTGCTCGTATGTCTTCCCCTGCATACCCTGCACCATCTTTGTTGCCCTTCTCTGAACCCTCTCCAACTCATCTATTATCTCCCTCACACCTGGAAATGAGCCTCAGCTCAGTGTGCCTTTCCTGGTTACCAACATTTTAAATAAATACTTGGGAGGCAGAACTGTCCATTGAACTTAATGACCAGGATTGGGCTAGGGTTTGGTATAGACAGCATAAAGTAACTGGCTCCTACATATGGCGTGAGTACAGTATGAAGACCGAGATTCAGTATTTTTAGCCCCCCCAACCCCCAACCACCACCACCATATTACAGTCAGATTTAATCCAGAGAATACCTCAGAATGCTGGAGAGTGTGTGGTCAGGAGGTGGCAACTCACACCCACATTGTTTGATCTTGCCAGGTCCTAATCCCTTTTCAGTCACAATTGAAAAAAAGATAGTAACTCTGTAATTCATGGCTGTGAGAAATTGCACCCTGAAAGCAGTGTCACTGTTATCTTACCCTCCCCATATTAAAAACACAACTCATATTTATCTGTTAAATATTTTAATGACAGAAGCAAAAAAATAATAATACATTCCCATCTGTGGTTAAAACAGGACCCACCTCCCACAATACAGTGGGAGAACACCATCTTATATTTAATTTTATTTATTACTTCCCTGGAAGAACACATTGAGCAAATTTCCTGTTTTTTTACGACATTGACTTTTTCTGGCTTGCTGCACCCCCGATAGCCTTAGTGGCGGCATAGCTGCTTTTCATTCTGTAATTGAACCATTAAAATTTTTCCATTTGGTAAGTATAACATTGTTTGAAGTTTCTTTCCACAGAACATGTTTCGACCAAAAAGTATTTGATTATGTTGGACCTAGTGTTTATAACCAGTTGCCAGAATCTGTTAGGTCCAGTAAATCTGTCCCTACTTTTGAGAAGCAGCTGTTCAACTTTTTAAACAATCAGTCATACTGCAACTGTGAATAATTTAATTGTAATTTATGTGGTTTTTTTTATATTTTTGTACTGTAAATTTGTATATGCTGTTTATACTTTAAAAAAAAAAAGCTGTAGGTCTCAGCTTTCTTAGCTGGCAAAATGAAATCAACAGGAGTTATTCCAATTAAAGATGCAAAAATACTTTATTCCTCATATTAAAAATATATCTGGTCAGTTTCAGTACAACAAGGTGCAACGGTGCGAGTGGTGCCTGTCTCCATTTTTCGCGCCTGTGCTTGGTGCTTTTTCGAGGGTGAGTGCTATCGATCTTTTCGTAACTACACTAAATTACACAATACATTTCCAGAATTGCAAAATAAATGGAATGCATGGCTGTTGCATATCATATCCTAAAGATGGGATGTGATCCCCAGAGGAGGGAGGGGAGAAGTGGGATGTAAGTTGCCATATAGGAGGGTATAGGGGCTCTAATAGCATCTTCATTATTGCAGCTGCATAGTGAGGGCTATGCTGACATATACTGAATGGATGAGTGAACATAGGGGGCATGAAATGGGCACAACTGCAAATTCTGGGTGTGTCAAGAACCCTGTGCCTAGTTTTAGTACTATGGGGGTCCCTGCGCCAAAGTCCCCAGAGTTGTCACAGTCGTAGTGTTGCGTCAAAGATTTGGCGCACCAAAGGGGTTTGATGGAGGGTCCCATGAAGCCTGACCCTGCCCGGCATAGTGCTGGTCCAGACCTGCAGTGTTTGGGGGGGGGGTGCTGCATGGTACACTGAAGACAGACCAGTGAGGGTTCCAGTAGTGGGCGGCATGAGCATGGCAGGATGTGGGAGGGTACATGGGTGGCACCAGGGCAGTCGTGCCCTGTACAGTGCCACAGAGCTGTGGACAGGGGAATGCAACATATGCAGGCACTGACCGTGTCGAGGACCCCCTGATGCTACCAGCCCTGACAGCTGTCCCACATCATGCAAACTCTACAACGTGAGGAGACAGGTCATGGCTGCATGGGATGAGGTGCTGTTGTGGGACAGGGACATACATACCCTGGGAAGCACCACCTGCCTCTGTTGCACAGCTGTTTGTGTACTACCATATTGCTGCTGCAGGTGCCGTAAGAGCTGCGGCAGGTGGAAAGTGCACCCCAATTGGCAGGTGCCATAATGTGGTATGGCAGATGGCATGTACAGAACCTACTACTACATATAGTGGAGTATGGCCGCTCTGTCCCTACCACCATACCCTACCGTGGTGGAACAATGTACTGAAATGTCAGGTGGGTGGGGACATGTTGTACAACACCCACATATCTGTCAGTGCCACTCCTGGACTGTGTAGTAGACCGTCAGCATGACTGTGCCTGTACTGGGCCATCATGGTGGGGTATGATTAGCAGTCGCTGCCTGGGGTACGTCCCTGTCCCACAACAGCACATCATCCTATGCAGCCCTGGACTGTCACCACATATCAGGAAGTTTGTGTGATGCGGGACAGCTGGCAGGGCTGGTAGCATCAGGGGGTCCGGGGCATGGTCAGTGCCTGCATACATCACATTACCCTGTCTGCAGCTCTGTGACAGTGTATCGGGCATGACTGCCTCAGTGCCACCAGTGTACCCTCCCACACCCTGTCCATGCTACCTACTACTGGCATGCTCACTGGTCCGTCTTCAGTGTACCACACCGCCCTCCCCATCCTATACTCAGTGATCCTGGGCAAGTCACTTAACTTCCTTGTGCTCCCAGGTCACATCTGGAAACAAGCTTCGGCTTAGTGTGCTATTCCTGGTTAAACATTCATTTTCCCTCCCTCCTCCCCCCCCCCCACAACGTGGCACACTGTGGACACACAAGGGCTGTTAGACCAGCTCATTGCTAGTCTAACCGGAGCTCGGACCTACAGCCATGGTGGGGCTTCCAGAATCCTAAATAAGAGGATGCTGCAGCCCCGGCATGGTGCAAGCCCCCATATGGCCTGGTGCACCACCACTGCTAGCGCAGGGTTGGTGCAGGGCCGGTTCAGTGCAAAGCATCCCAATTTCGATGCAGCTTGTGTTCGAAAATTGGGATTGCTGCAGCAGTTGCCACAATGTGCCACTTGTGTCAGTTCCTTTTGGCGCAGGCACCTTGTATCATATTTCACCCTTTGAAACTGGGCCCAAGATCTTGTTTCTCTCTCTCTTTTTTTACTCTCACTCCTTGCCCTGAACTTTCTGGGTTTTTTTGTTGTTTTTTTTAATGTGCCTTTGTTTTATTGGTTTGCTTTAGCACGATCCTTGTGTTGTCAGGGCTGCCCATTCTCATACTCAAGAGTCCGGTCAGGCAGGATCAGACATTAATTTAACCTGCTGCTTCTGAACAGTATTATTCATATCCTTTTGTATGTAGCATATTATATATTGTCTTTATCAATCAATTGCTAGCGTTTGTGTTATGATTTATTTGCTGCGGTTACCATTCCCAGTACATCCATTCTACCTGTACCTAGGTCACACCTGAAAATGAGTTTTGGTGTACTATTGCACTGTATCTCTGATTGTTTATGAGCATTAAACACATTTTATGTGCTCTGTTAGTTGATATATGAGCAGCTGGGATGCCCGTCTTTAGAAAATAGGTGCTTATTGTAGTTTGCACAATTTGGATGCAAATACTGTTTGGGGAAACTACCAAACTACTTAATGGTTTACATGCCTCATCCACTAATTCTTTCTTCTGTTTTATGGTCTTGTAATTTGCACTGGCTATAAATCCCCCAATGTTCAAAACTAATAATTCGGCCAAGCCTTATACTGTTACTTTGCAAATACTTTTCGCTGCACCTAGGAGTGCTGTGCCTGGCCAAACATATAGTATATTCAGAAGTCAAAATGCCCGGACTGGCTACTTATAGAACCTTTTAGTGTTCCTCACGATGTAACCATAGAGGTTTTTCAGTTGAGTAAGTCCACAACTAGACCTGCTTTTGCTGAATAAAGGGCTTAATTTTATTGTCAATTGCACACATCAGTAAAGCAGCAAAACAGTCTCAGCTGACCCCCTCCTCACATAAAGAGGAATACTTCCTGATGTGTTTCATGCCCCCTGGCGCTTAATCACAGGATGGCATTCATACATTTCAACCCATGTTAAATAGGCAGTGAGTTAAAGTGACACTGCACACTGTTAAAATCCAAACACACATAACTATTTACACTTAAAAACAAGATTGCATGATCCAATTTCATATTTCAGTAAATAGGTAACTCTGTAAAGGTACTTGTATTTTTTGGCATATCTACTTATATATTATCATATCATTTACATTTTATATTTTACTACTTAGAACAGTCCACTGGTAGTGTCCTTAACACAGTTTCCCACATGTCCACTACAGTGTTATGAATCCAGCATCTTGAACAAAGGATTACCTAGAATTAAGCAATAAATATAGATTTAACATTAAAATCACAGTACTAATGTATTTGCATTTTTATCATTCTGTACAACCTAGAAGTGACAACTCCAGAATGTGGTTACCTAGGAGACAGGACAGTTGCCACAAATGTGGCAGCTGCACATTTTGAGCCAAAGTACGGGCAACAAAAACATTCTTAAATCCCAAGACAAACCAGGAAGTGAAAGTGAAGGGATTTGTAAATTGTGCTGCAGAAGGTGTGGTGTGGGTACATGTTCCTGCGGATGTTTATAGGTAAAACCAAATGAAAATTCAAAGAATGTATAGGGGAGCATTTGAGAGCTGTTGATCGCAAGGACCCCAGAAATGCACTCGCAGCACAGATGAACAGAGTAGCCAATGCTAGAGACCACACCTGGTCTTTTGTGGGCATAGAGAAACCCATAAAAAGCCCTGGCAGGTAACTATGACGATGTTCTCTTGAAACAAGAACAATACTGGATATTTTCTTTGGAGGGGGGTCAGAAAAACCAGGATAGAATGAAAGGATTGAGTTGAAGCCATTTTTGAAAAATAAAAAATGAAGGCCCCCCACCATTGCTCAGTGCATACAGGTTGTCTAATGTTTTCATTTAAGGGGTAGTGCTTTTCTATAGTCAAGATAAGATAAAAATGTAAATAAATTAGCATTGTGATTTTAATGTTAAACCCATATTTATTGCTTAATTCTAGGTACTCCTTTGTTCAAGATGCAGGATTCATAACACTGTAGTGGACATGTGGGAAAATGTGTTTAAATAAGGACACTACCAGTGGACTATTCTAAGTGGTAAAATGTAAATGATATAGTAATATATAAGTCAATATACCAAAAAGTGCAAGTACCTTTACAGAGTTACATATTTACTGAAACATGAAATTGTATCATGCAATCTTGTTTTTAAGTGTAAATAGTTATGGTGTGTTTGGATTTTAACAGTGTGCACTGTCACTTTAATTCACTGCGTATTTAACATGGGTTGAAATGTATGGATGCATCCTGTGATTAAGTGCCAGAGGGCGTGAAACGCGTCAGGAAGTATTCCTGTTTATGTGAGAAGGGGGTCAGTTGAGACTGTTTTGCTGATTTACTGATGTGTGCAATTGACAATAAAATTAAACCCTTTATTCAGTAAAAGCAGGTCTAGTTGTGGACTTACTCAACTGAAAAACCTCTATGGGTTCATAGTGAGGAACACTAAAAGGTTCTGTAAGTAGCCAGTGCTGGCATTTTGACATTTGCTTATACTGTTACAATCTTCCACAACTATGAAATAGTCTTCCCACTAAAACTTGCTCTACCAGTCACATGGTTGCAAAGCAAAAATGAAAACTATATTCTCTTCGTGCCCCATGTTTCCATTTTCACAGCTGGTTTACTGTCCCTCCCACAACTTAATAACTTCCCTGCATGCATTTTCTATTGAATGGTGGTTGTCATAATGAATTAGTTTTTTCATGTCTCTGTGTAATTTTGTACATTTTCCTCTTCTTCTTTTTTTTTTTTTTTTTACTTTTTTTCGCTTCGGTTGCGACCTGCGGAGCCTCTCTTGGGCATCCTGCCTCGTCTGAGGTCCTCTTGGCCCTAAGCCTCCTCTCTCCACCCTCCCACAGCCAGTACCCCCAGCTTAACTCCTCCGGGGTGGGGCCACCCCTCCTCTTGGGAGCTCTCCAAAGTCAGACCCTGGCTGTGGGTGAGGGCCTGGGTGGAGGATATGAGAAGCTGGGCGAGACAGATCCGACAGTGGGCATGGGGGTCAGGTGCCGTTGCCTACCCTGCAGAGATGGGTGTTTACGTTTTCTGGTCCCCTTATGTCCCCTCCCTCCCTTGTGTGAGCACCCCTGACGCCATGTGCTCGACAACCCTGCTCGCGTCAGCCATGCTACTTGTGCTTTTCGTGCATTGCAGCACCCCGATCTTCATGGGGAGCCGCTGGTACACTGGACAATCCCCGACCGTCCCCACAGGAGAGGAGAACTGTCCATCAGATGCTCAGTCCTCTCCCTCCCCTGCCGACCCCTTCAGCCCGAGCTCATTCCTGAACTCAGGTCGTCGGCGTGGCGCGAGGTGTGACGTCCAGTGCCTCAACCCTCAGTGCCACTGGGCCGGCTCATTTTCCTCTTCTTGTATCACAATCGAGTTCTTTCAGGCAGTATCAGGCACTAATTTGCTTCTGAACAGCATTATATATATACTTTTGTGTATAGCATATTATATATTGTTTTTATCAGCTGCTAACTGATTCATGTTATGATTTATTTGCTATAATTGCTTTAGTCACCATTCCCATTGAACCCAGTCTACCTGTACTTAGGTCACACCTGGAGTGAGATTTTGTGTACTGTTGCATGGTGTATCTGATTGTTTACCTTTATTAAACACATTGTAAAGACATTTAATAATTAACACAGGTAGTCAGAACTCACATGTGACATCTTTTTAAGGGAGTGGATTCTTCTCCCTTACATCTGAGAGTAACGGATTGCTTAATTTTCATTTAATTTCATTTTATTTTTTATCATTTATTTATTTTACATTTTTTTGAAATAACATACATTTAGAATACTGTATGTAGGATAAACTCTAGTTCATTTCAAAGAGTAAGACAATATTGAGATAGTATTACAACATATTAAACATCATTGCAAACATCAGCACTATAATCATATTTATCAGGCCATTTTTAACATTCATATTCATCTCCATATTTAATATAGTACTAAAGAAAAAAAAAATTGAAATCAGGCAGCCTGCCTATCAGCACATTTATGATATCTAATAAAGTTCATCCAGAACGATCAAAACTATATAAGCCAGGAAACCAACATAAATGTCCACGATATGCTCAACCAACTTCATTGACTCCTTCCAACATGATTTGAGACATTTCTTTATCAGAAGAAGTTTGGGACTCTCCATTTCTTGATGGATCTGATCCATACTGGGCTTCAACGAACTCAACAAGCTGGTCAGTCTCGAAAAAAATATACCGCTTGCCCTTATGTTTATCCTTGTAAGTATGATGAGCATAACTGCCCGTTTTCACAGATGACAAGCATTACATAGAACATTACAATTTCAAAACAATACAAACTTCAAACAATAACAAAACAATACAAAGTTCAGACATTTAACAATTGAGGACCGACATGTACAGTCCTGAGAAAGATTTAAATGCTTTTTCAAATTTGTTTTAAAAGACAATAATGCATTACAATTTACCACATCCTGAGGGAATGAATTAAAGAAGTGTGGACCCCTGTATAATAAGGAGCATTGACCTAAAGCTTTCTTAAAGAGGGGTATACCAAATGTAAACAGTGACTGGGTTCTAGTACCTTTGGAGTTTAGATATTTAGGAAAAAGTACACTTATTGATTTGGGCAAAAAAACAGCACTGATTTTAAACAGAAAAGTACTCATTTTAAAATAAATCCTATTAATAAGGAAAAGACAGTTAGTATACTTTAATAAAAGGCAATGATGTGTTCTGGCAGATGCACCGACCACAAATCTCAAAATAGTGTTGTTCGTAACACTCAATCTGTGTAGGGAATTACAATTCATATCCGAGTATACTGTAAGTCCGTAGTCGAGGGCATTAAATAAAAAACTGTGAGCCAGAAGCTTTCTTGACTCAATGGTCAGGAAAGGCTTTGTTCTATATAGGCACCCAAGACTTTGATGATTTTTTTTTTGTAATGTAAAAGACATGGGGTTCAAAAGTAAGTTTTGTATAGAGTACCAGACCCAAATATTTACATGTATCTACCATTTCAGTGATATTTCCCATTACATCACAGACAGGAGCGAGATTAACTGTACAATTTTTTAGAAAACAACATAACTTTAGTTTTAACGGAATTAAGTACGAGTGAATTAGAAGTAAGTCAATTCTGAAATGAATCAAAATTAATCTGAATTTTATGAAGGGCATCACAGGGTATTTGACTAGATTCATGAATACCTGCATCATCTGCATACATAATGATGGAGCTTGTAATACATGAAGATGGAGCAGTGTGTTCATGAATTAAGGAAATATAAGCGGCCCCGGGATGGAACCCTGGGGAACGCCACAGTTAATTGACTTAGGGGAAGAATAACCATCAATACTGGTTACATGCCTCCTGTCTGTGAGGTATTAGGAAAACCATTTTATTGCCCCAGATGAAAACTGCAACCTATCCAAGATATCAGGGAGCAAATTATGCCCCACAAGGTCAGAGGCCTTGGAGAGGTCCACAAAGAGGGCTGCAACAGAGTGACCTTTGTCAAGGGCACTCCGTATTCCTCCGGTGAACCTCACCAAGGCCGTTTCAGTGTTATGCCCCACTTGAAAACCATGTTGACAATCTGTTAACAAGTTGTATCTGGTCAAATGATCAGTAGTCTGGTCTAAAATTATTCTTTCCAGAAGCCCTAGCCATGCATACTCACATCTTCTGGTCCTGCCCTGTTATTACTGCTGGTGGATAAGGTGCTGCAGGGTTTGATTCCTGATCTGGGCCCATTAACGTTCGAAAAGGCATTATTCCTGCACTTTCTGCTACAACTGAAACAAAAAACATCTCATATGCCTAGCTGGCATCCTTCTAGCAGCAGCTGAAAAAGCTATAACTAAATTGTGATTGCAGCAGGCTCCACCTTTGATTTCCACCTGGGAGGATATTACATCTATTGGATGGAGCATATGATGGCACAACTACAAAATGTCCTCCCTCTGCTGGAAAATAAATGGATGGCTTGGCTTTGTATGTAGCAACCCACAGAGTAGATATCATTCCGTGGGGAGTTATCTTGTTGGGGGAGTGGATCCTGCTATTGTGCTTTTGGGTTGGATGGTCGGGCTGGACGGTCCTTCAAAGTATGTGTTATAGGTTATGGCAAGCTAGAATACTTATTCACCGCTCGGCACTGAATTATATATTGGTCACTCTCTTCTGCTTCCACCTTATGAGATTTATTCTGCTGATGACATACCTCTTTAAGCAGCAGTGCAATGAAAAAGGTTATTCCAAAAAGCTAATTTTCTGCTGTGATTATGAAAAATATTGACAGAACTGTTGATTTTGTTTTTCTGGATGCTTCTTAAGCTGTGTACTGTACATTTGCATTTCTGTCTGGATTCTTACCCTCCTCATGTCCTCAATAGTATTTCTGTGCAAAAATGAGATGACCATCTTTTTTTCTTAAGAGTTATTTTTAAACTTTCATAAAATTCTTAAATGATAACAGAAACTGAAAATGTTACCACCAAAATAAACTGCAAGACATCTGGCACTGATTAGGAAGAAAAGAAGGTGGGGTCAAATTTTAGTCCATTTTCATTGCACTGCTGCTTCAAATGACTGGAATAGGCATGATATCAGGAAGTTCATGTGATGCAATATTATGATGAAAAAATTATCTCCTGTGTTTTTACAGCTGAATAGTGAGAGCTGTGCTGACATATTGCGAACAGGGTAGGTGAGGGAGCAGGGTTAGGAACTACATCATCAAATCTGACACAAATCACATTTGGCCTGCACAGTGGATTCGCATCATCTCATTAGTTTGCATGAGATCCTGCGCTTCCTCTATCTCACTCTGTCCCCCCTCCCGCTTTCTGACACTTTTTTTTTAGTCACTGTACATTTCTGTGCTCCCTGGCCGCAGGCTTCCCAGTTACCATTGAGAACTCCACCTTGTGCTGCTGTCATTCTTCTCCTGCCCCAAACACTGGTTGTTCAAGTAAGCTGCTCTGCAGCACTTGAACTCCTCCATCTCTCTCTCTCTCTCCCCCACCCCCTTGTCATATCAGGTTAATGCATAGCAGCCGTTTTGGCTCTGACAAGAGTTTGTATAACATATTATGGTTTATTGCATAGCTACAGAGCGGGACTGGTGGCAGAGATCTGTGTCTAATATCGTAGAGCTATATGAATATTGGCAGAATGATAGCCAGTATACCCCAGAAATTCACGTAAATGGTGAAATTGGGCTGGCAGTATAGCCTAGAGGTTAGAGGAACGAGGTGTGAACGAGCTTGGTACATCCAGTAGACCAGACCTGAGCGTCTCACAAACAGTTTCCCCTTTCCCCCTGCCACCTCCTCCCTTACCTCACCTCCTCCTTGCTCTTATTCCACTGACCCCCCTCTTCCTGGACCTGTCCAGGCCCTCTGGTCCCCACGCTCCCTTATCTTCTTTCCCTTCATCTGCCCTCCTTTTCCCCTCTTTTACCTCTTCTCCCACCTTAGCCTCCCCTTCCTTTCACCCTGCAACAAGGCCTCTGGCTGCCATATTTTCTTTTCCTTCTCTGTCTGGACTCTGCCCTCTCATCTCCCCCCCCCCACCTCTGATTAGCAATGTTGCTTCAAATGTACCTTATGGGTTTCCATGCTTGCTTGTAATCTTGAGTGTGTAGCACTGTTCCCACTTATTTACCAGTTGACTTGTTGTGCTCCGATGATACCAAGAATGTTGTCTGGACCTCTGTTGATACCATGAATGTTGTCTATACCTCCCTACCTTACTTTAACCCTTTCCTTTGACCTGGAACCTTTGTAAATGAGCTGCTTCAAGCTTGAAGGTATTTGTAATCCGAGATTTAAATAAATAAATAAATAAAACAACCTCCACTTGCATACTGTGTGACTCTGTGCAAGTCACGTAACTGCCCAGTGCTCCCAGGTCGCCCCTGAAACCAGGATCTTGTGCCTAGTGGGCCTTACCTGGTTACCAAAGAGTTAAACAAAATATCAAATAAAGAATTGTAATTTACTAGCTGTTCACCACCTACTGTGAATTCTGCTGTAAGCACTACTGATTGATATGTAAATGTACTGTATATCGTCAAAAATTTCAATAAATGTCAAGTTTAAAACAAAAGTTTGCTGTTCTTAGTTTGTACTGCAGGTATATTAGCTTTACAGTTACTTATTAAAAGTGTGAATCCTCACATTGCACTTTAGTTTTTCTTTGGCGGCAGTGCTTTTGTTTATTTGAAGACAAATATCCATATATTGTTTTCAGCTAGAATTGTAGTAGAGTTTGTTTTGTTTTCACTGCATATCTACATCTAGGGTTGTGGTGGATTATCAAATGAGGGATCACTGTGACCAGCAGTATAGTGCAGTGGTTTAAGGCTCTGAGCTGCAAATCTGGAGACCTGGGTTTGAATCCCACAGATACCATTTGCATACTGTGTGACCCTGAGAAAGTCACTTAACTTCCCCGTGCTCCCAGGTCATACTTGTAAACAGGCTTTCAGCTTAGTGTGCCACTCCTGGTTAAATAAATGGATAAGCTCTCTTAGAAGCATATTCAAGTTGCTGATCAGCAGGATTTTCCCAAATCCTTATTATTTGAATCAGAACCCATTCAGAATTAAAGCGTGTGTATATGGAAAAGCCTACCCTGCCACTCACAAAAAGGCTTAGCTGGTGCTTCATTTAGGTGAATGAGGTAATCTGTAACTTTTGCTTGCACCTGTTTTGTCTGTTTCGTAACAAGATGTTTTCTGATAGCCTCAACACAGAATGTTAAGTGATCAAGTACCAGCGGGCTATTCATACTTAACCTGTCGGATTATGGAGGGTGATTAACATTTAGGGAAATGATTATGTGCTGGAATTTGACTGTGGCAGATGGCAGATAATGATGGTGGCAGATATTCGAGGGAGTTAATATGGGGGATGATAGGTGCAGAAGGCCAAGCTTGCATATAGTCTGGGTTACCTTCTTGTCCTCCCCTGACATGTCTTGCTTCAGATTCATGTTCCAGTATGCAGATCTTCATGCAGAGGGGTGGAACTGGAGGATCACATGGTTGGGTTGTAGGAGTAATTGAGCTTGAAGACTGTTCTGGCGACTGACCATGACCAGTGGGAGACTGCCTAAGTGTGGATGTGAACTGAATAATAGTAGCAGACGTATGGTTACAAGTAATCAACCTCTGTTTACACCCCACCCGTCTCCAGAAAAAGGAGGAGGTATCTAGGGAGATGCACATATGGTTAAATCTGTTTTTTCAAAATCAAGATTACCAGCATCCGGGATTGCCTCTGCAGCTTGTGTAGTGAGTGATGGGTGGGGGTGGTGATGAGGTTGAACATTCTAATAACAAAGATGGCTTTTAAGCAGGGGTATGTAGAAGAGGTCATCTGAGTGATCTCTGGACTTTGCTGCACTTCCTCTAGGCTGGATCCAGTTCCAGCCTCATTGATAAAGGCAGAGGTGTGGTGGAATTAGCACTGGCGGTGGCTGAATTAGAGGGTCTGTCCCGCAGCCATGAAGAAGGTGGCCATTCAGCCCTTCCTAAAAAAGCAATACTTTGTACCTGATGATCCAGCTAATTATTGATCTGCTGTTTATGGAACAGATTATGGAGAAAGTGGTCGTGTTGGTTAGGGGATCACCTGGAGAGATTCAGTATTTCAAACAACCTGAAGTCTTGCTGTATTCTGACATATTGCAGTGATCCCCAATCTTTAAACTGCCCCGGAGAACAAAGAGTTAACTTTCTATGCAGAGCATAGAATGCTGAGCTCGAGCTCGGTTGGAGTCTCTGTCTGGAGTGTTTCAAACTCAAACCGTCAGATTCTTTACTCCGTCTCACTGAACGGTCGCTCTGGAGATTTTCTCCTTCAGCTTGGTTCGAAAATTGGTTAAAGTTTCAGTTTTCGTCGGTTTTAAACCGAAAAAGTTATCCGCATAGTCGGTTCAGTCTCTGTCTGTGGTGCCATGAGTACTAGATAGGAATTGTTATGTTTTTCTGTGTGGAACTTGAAAAAGTGCGGGTCGGTTCGGCTGAACTGGCCATTTGATAGTGAAATCTTGTGTTTTGTGTTTTACTTAGTGTGTGGTTACTGGTCCTTATCGGTTCTAAAAAAACTGTGTTTTACTACGTTTTTTTCCAATACCCGTGACACGGTTGAGGAACCGATAAGGGAGTCTTGCCTGGCGGTTGCCATAAAAAGGGTAAGTTGGTTAGGTTGGCCATGTCTGGAGAAACCCAAGAAAAAAAACGGGCCCACTGGGTTTCAACACTGCAGTGAGTGGGCAGGTCTTTGCTAAGGCCGATCCCCACACCACCTGTGTTTATTGTCTGGGGTTTGACCCCCGATTCAGACTGCCAAATATGTAAAAACTTTCCCAAATCTACCCTTGAGAAGAGATTAGGTAGACTGAGGGAAAAGGAGGCCGAGAAGTCTGCTGACCCGGATGGCCAGCCCGGTTCAGTTCCGACCGAACCAGAAGGAGTGCCCTCTGACCAGGGCGATACTTCTTTGGGCAAAAGGAGAGCGATTCCGAGGGATCAGTTCCGACAAAAAGAAAACGCAAAGACAAATCGTCCGGTTCGGATCCAAAGGTTCATGTTCCGACCACCGAAGAGATAGCTAGAACGATTCAGATTGTGGAATCACTCTGCCCTGTTCCTACCGATCCGGCACCTTCTGGCAGGGGTTCAGTTCGGATGGTTACCCCAGTTCAAGAGTATACCCTCGAAGATTTTTATGAACCGGGGTTTGAAGAGGAAGGGGAATTTGAGGATGATGATGGTGAAAGTGAGGGTCTGGATGTGCCTGTGGAACCGGACATCTCCCCAGACAGACCTTCAGGTGTTTCCCCTCCTAGGCTTTCTGAGTCCCCTTCTCACTTTATGTTCTACAGAAAGGTGGCTGAAACCGTCCAACTTCCTATGGAGGAGGCTGTGGAGGATCAAGAGGAGCCTGATTATGTAGAAATGATGGACATCCCAGAGTCCAGGAGACTGTCTATTCCCCTCCACAAATCCTTTGGAAAACAGACACAAAAAATCCTATAGTCTCCTAACACTATACCTCCTGTGGATAGAAGAATGGACAAGAGGTGCACGCTTTCAGGCTCAGACACAGAGTTCCTATACCAGCAATGCAGCCATGTTGGAGTAGTGCAGGTTGCTGCCTGTGACAAGGCAAATATTCCCTTGGGTTCACACACCCCCAGACAAGGACTCCAGGAAGATTGATGCCATGGCAAAGAAACAGTACATGGCATCTTCCTTGGGACTCAGGCAAGTGAATTATATAGCCTGTACAGCCAGGTACCAGACGTCCAGGTGGGACACTGTACTGGCACTGGCTAAACAGGCCTCCCCCCAGCTAGCCAAGGAGCTGGAGGCGGTGGTTGCAGATGGGATTGAGGCATCTAAAGTTCAGTTTCATGCTGCTGTGGACTCTAATGATGTGTCAGCAGGAGTCATGGCTACATCTGTGGTTCTTCGGAGAATGGCTTGGCTCAGATATACTGGCCTCTCGTAGGACTCCCAGGCTAAGGCCATGGATTTTCCTGTAGTGGGTAATTCTCTGTTTGGGGAGCAGACAGAGAATTACATGAAGAAAATGGATGAGTACAGGACCACTTACAGGAGTGCTCAGGCCAAGTAGAGGCAGGCAACTCCTCAAAGGCAGCAGTCTAGGGGCAGGGGCAGGCCTTTTTACCAAGCACAGGCTTCTTCTTCTTCCTTTTCTCAGAGGGGGTTCTTCAGAGGGAGAGGCAGAAGGGGGATGAGCAGGGCTGCATCCACTCCTCAGCCTAAAGACCCTGCCAAGCAGACACCCTGATGGGCCTGCCCGGGTCGACTCTCCTATTCCAGTAGGGGGCAGACTGGCTTACTTTGTCCACTACTGGATGTCTATTACATCAGACAAGTGGGTCCTGGAAGTAGTAAGCCAGGGACTGGTTCTCAGCTTCAGAAAATGTCCAAAGATGAGAGCCAGATCTTTTCCACCTGAAAATCTCTCAGAAACCCTTGCCCTAGAGGCAGAGGTTTCTTCTCTTCTAGCCTTAAGAGCCATAGAGAGAGAGAGTACCTACCCTACACTGGGGCAAAGGACTGTACTCCAGGTACTTCCTGACCCCCAAAAAGACAGGGAGTGGCGCCCATCCTAGACCTAAGATATCTGAACAAACATCTTTAAAACCAAAGTTCAAGATGGTAACTCTGGGAATAATCCTTCCTTCTCTAAGGCCAGGGACTGGCTAGCCTCCCTGGACCTCAAAGATGCCTACTTTGACATTCCCATCAGGTGCTCCCACAGAAAGTACCTCAGGTTCAAGTTGCACTCAGGCCACTATCAGTTCAGAGCAATGCCCTTTGGCCTAACCTCAGCCCCAAGGGTTTTCACAAAGTGCCTGGCAGTAGTAGTTGCCTTTCTAAGAAAGCAAAGGTTTCCATTTTTCCATATCCGGACGATTGGCTAATAGTGGGTCAGTCTCCAGACCAAGTCAAGTCTCACCTGCAAGTGACCCAGCAAGTGCTCACTTCTCTAGGATTTTTTCTCAGCCTTCCCAAGTCAGCTCTCGAACCAGTCCAGCTTCTTACCTTTATAGGGGCAGAACTGGACACACTCAGAGCAAGAGCCTTTCTTCCTCTAGAAAGGGCAAGGGTTCTTATGGAACTAGCCTCTTCCTTCAGCCTTCGGGTATCTCGAACAGCAAGGCATTTCCTCCAGCTCTTGGGCCACATGGCAGCTTCAACAGCAGTGGTCCAAGGGGCAAGATTCCAGATGAGGTATATTCAATTCCACCTGAGAGCTTTTTGGCCTAAGAGGAAGGATTCCCTTACCAAACTAATCCCAGTGACTCTGACCTTGATCCACGCTCCAATGGTGGCAGGATCAGGACAATTAAGACAAGGTGTTCCTTTTGCTACTCAGCCTTGTTCAGTGGTCCTTACCACGGACGCTTTCTTCTGGGCTGGGAGCCCATCTGGCGTCCCTTACTGCCCAGGGGCTGTGGTCCCCCCAAGAATCCCTTCTCCATATCAATCTCCTAGAGCTCAGGGCAGTTTTTCTGGCCCTAAAAGCTTTCTCTCAGTCAGTATAGAACAAGGTGGTTCAGGTCAGAACAGACAACACCACCGCCATGTGGTACATCAACAAGCAGGGAGGCACTCGGTCCACGGCCTTGTGCACAGAAGCCATGAAGTTGTGGTCCCTGGCTTATTCCCTGCAAACCTCTCTGGTAGCAGTTCACCTTCCAGGGAAGGACAGTGTGCTAGCAGATGCACTGAGCAGGATCTCTCAGGGCTATCACGAATGGTCCCTGGACCCTCAGGTGTTGAAAGTGACTTTTTCAAGGTGGGGTACTCCAGAGATAGATCTCTTTGCAACCCCAGGCAATCACCAACTCCCTCTCTTTTGTTGCAGACCTCCAGTCTTGGGCTCAGTCCCCCTAGACGCCCTGATTCTGAATTGGGAAGGGAAGTTTCTGTATGCCTTCCCACTCCTGTTCAAAGTTTTAGTCAAAATAAGGTCGCAAAGTGATTCTGATTGCTCCAGACTGGGCCAGACAGCCCTGGCACCCCCTGTTGCTGTCCCTAGCAATCCATCTTCCCCTGTCTCTTCCCAGGAATTACAACCTGTAACATCCTCTCAGGGGAGGATTTGGTACCCCAATCTTCAGTCTCTCAATCTCAAGGTGTGGCTCTTGAAGAGTTAGAGTTTGCAGATCTGCATCTTTTCCAAGGGGTTCTGGATATTCTCAAAGCTTCTTGAAAGCCCTCCGCCAGAAAGACTTATAACTCCAAATCGAAGAGATTCAGCAATTGGTGTTCTAAGAAGCATATTTCTCCAGATACTGCTGGATTGCCTACTATTCTGGATTATATGGCTCATCTTAATGGGCTAGGCCTCAGACCAGCTACTCTTAAGGTACACTTGTCAGCTGTTTCTGCGTTTCTCTCTGTTGGGAAGTCTTCTTCACTATCTTCTCACCCTGTGTTCTGTAAATTTTTTAAAGGATTGCTTCGCACCAATCCTCCTTTTAGAGACCCTGTCCCTGCCTGGGATTTGAATGTTTGCATTGCTCAACTTATGCAACCGCCTTTTGAGCCTATGTCTTCAGCAGAGCTTAAGTACTTGACTTGGAAAACTGTCTTCTTGGTAGCTATTACCTCTGCCAGGCATATCAGTGAATTGCAAGCCCTGTCAGTGGAACCTGATTTTGTCTCATTTCACAGGGATAAAGTGGTCCTTAGAACCAGTAGAAGGTTCTTGCCCAAAGTGGTTTCAGACTTCCATTTAAACCAGTCTGTGTCTCTTCCTGTTTTCTTTACTGATCATTCTTCCTCAGGAGAGAGGAGGCTACACAGTTTAGATGTTAAAAGAGCTCTTAGTTACTACATAGAGCGTACCAAGGGTCACAGGTTTGACTCCCTCCAGTTGTTCCTCACTTATGGAGAAGTGATAAAGGGCAAACCTGCCACCAAGAGATCTGTTGCCAGGTGGATTGTGTCTTGTATACAATTCTGCTATGAAAAACCTGGAAAAACTCCATCCTCAGAGCTGAGGGCTCATTCCACAAGAGGCACAGCTGCTTCCCTGGCTGCTGCCAGGGATATCCCTCTCTTAGAAATTTGTCAAGCAGCCACGTGGAAAACAGTCCATACCATTACCAAGCATTACTCTCTGGATATCCAGGCTAGGAGTGATGCTCGGTTTGGTACAGCAGTGCTTCAGAGCCTATTCCCAAAGTAGGTTCTGACCCTCCTCCATGGAGGTACTGCTTGGTAGTCTGCAATATGTCAGAATACAGCAAGACTTCATGTTGTTTGAAGAAAAAATTACTCACTTTAGTAATTATGTTTCTTCTAATGGAGTCTTGCTGTATTCTGACCTCCCTCCCTGCCTCCTCTCAGAACCTGTTTTTGGGAAGTGCGTGGGCAGGTGCAGTGTTGCACCCTAGGGGTGCTCTTTGTTTACACCCTCCTCCTTTTTGTTTGGGTGTTGATTTATTTCTGTTATTTGTATTAGATTGGTTTTTGGGTTTCCTGACTTGAGTCTTCCTTGGGAATCCAAACCTTTTTTCTGCCAGTTAACTAGTAGGAATTTTACAATTTCCACATAGAATTTTTAGTTAGTTGGACTTGTAAGAATCTGACGGTTTGAGTTTGAAACACTCCAGACAGAGACTCCAACCGAGCTTGAGCTCAGGATTCTATGCTCTGCATAGAAAGTTAACTCTTTGTTCTCTGGGGCAGTTTAAAAGGTTGGGGATCACTGCAGTATGTCAGAATACAGCAAGACTCCATTAGAAGAAACATAATTTCTAAGGTGAGTATTTTTTTTCTTTGAGCCCTTCCAGTCTGGCTTCCTCCAAGGACATACAGTAGCATAGAGACAGCCCGTATCATAGTGTGTGGTGTGACATTATCTCCTTCGGGTGACAGACCATGGAAAAGTGTCAGTTGTACTCCAGCTTGAGCTCTTGTCATTCTTAAACACTGTAGACCACGGGATTTTGGTGGACAAACTCCAGGATTGTGTGGCCATTGGCGGGGCTATGCTTTTATGGTTCCATTCTTTCTTAGAAGATTATGAACAGTTGGTAGCCATGGGCCCTTTTTATCATGGATCGGTGACAGCTGACTCTGAGGTTCATCAGGGTTCTGCCCTTGCTTCAATGCTTTTTGTAGTGTATTTGAGATACTTGTGGGAGATCATTAGAATATACAGCATATGGTATCACTGTTTTGCAGATAATACCCAAGGGAAAGGCAAATGGAAAATTGTTTAACCAGGGAAGGCACACTAAGCCAAAGCTTGTTTCCAGGTGCAACCTGGCAGCACAAGGAGGTTACACAACTATCTCAAGGTCACACAGTATGCAAATGGTGGCTGTAGGATTCAAACCCAGGTCTCAAGGTTTGCAGCTCATTACCCTAAACCACAGTGCTATACTGCCTTCCTGGCTGTACTGTGTATTTCTTTTGCACCTGGACAGAGCCAGGGCAATTGCTCTGTGCAAATTTTAGAACAACGTTTGGTGGAAGATAAAGTTTGGATATACTGGTTGACCTTAAATCCTAGTTAATTAGAACTACTACTGGTGGGACCAGAGAAATGAGTATATGCCTTGACTATCAGCCTGGCTCAGACTTCCTATTTTGGATTAATTTCAACTAGAGGTGGGAAGGGCTGTATGTAACCTGTGAGTAGTATTTAATTAATTAATTATATTTAATTGATTCATTTATTTGTTTTACCTGGTTAAATCGACTTGGAACCAGTGCAGTTTACAGCGGCAAGTCGGACAAGCACAACATCAGATAACATAGAATAAGTCTGGGAGACGTTGAGTTGCATTGAAAATGTATTGGATGCTATTATGTAAAAACAAGTACATCTACATTGTTCATAGAGGTGCTTCTTGACAAACAGCTGCTGATGGAATTCCAGGTGTCAGCTGTCATCAGTGGCCACTTTTTTCATGAAAGAATATTTCTAGGTTGCTCCCCTTCCTAGATCCTGGGAACCTGAAAACACTGATGCTGACATTTATTTTGTTGCACTTCAGTTGCTGTACAGCATTATTACTTGGAGACACTTTCTGAAGTCCAGACTTTCCATTACTTAACCTTGATACAAAATGGCTGCCCAGGCATAATTGAGATAAGGTCTGTTCTTGCAGTCAGATTTTGGCACCTGCAGCTCGTGCAGAATGTCGCAGCCCATTTTCAAATTCCTCTTGGAAATCAGAAGATATCACCGTAACCCTACGCAGTCTTGGCTGGTTGCCAGTAAGGCATAGAATTGTTACAGGATTCTTATTGTGACATTTAAGGCAGAAAACAGAGTGGGCCCGTTCTAACTCTGTGAGCTCCTGACCCCTCACCACCCTGGCAGAACTCATAGAACCGGGACTGTTAAGCGTTTGATGCTCACTTCTGAAATCTGCTGGGGACATGTGTAACAGCACCTGTTCTCTGGAACTCACTCCGGCATACATCAAAAGAATCACTTGGCTGGCTCCTGAGTGTGGGCTTCTGTGGCCTTACCTAGTAATTTAGTATCTCTTTCAATCATTTATATTGCAAATTACGTTGTAGTATTCATGCTATTTATTGATGCTGTTATTTCTGTTCTAAGGTACTAAGGTTCTAATCTTACAGAAGAGCTCCAAATAAAAACTTCTGCCTGAATCAAGTAGAAAAAAATTGGAGCTTCTTTCCTTTAACAAAGTATGTACTGGAGATTTATGCATGGCTTTTAAACTAAAATGGACCACCACCCTTCGGGGCCTCCTGTATTTGTGCATTATAGTACTTGTGGATTTGGAGAAAATAATCCCTTCCAGTGTCACACTCCTGTTAAGGGATTTGTAGCTGGACTTACTTATTTATGTTGAAAATTATTTACCAGGAAAGACATACTGAGCTAGTAACAGTTTATTTCCTGATGTATCATTGGGGCGAGACAGATCTTGTTTCTCTGTCGACATGGCTTGCATCACCGAGACCTGGCTGGATGGAATATGGGTCCTCTTTTGGAATCTGCAGTTCCGTCTGGTTCTCAGTGATTCACCCCGAGAGGAACCGGAGGGCGGGGGTTGCAGTCTGTTTTAGACAGGATCTGGATCTCAGGGAGGTGCCAGCTGGAGACACCAACTCCTTTGAGTGTATGGTGGGTGCAGGTGCAGGCTACCAGACCCTTCTCATCTACCGTCCACCAGGTGATGGGAGGGAGTTCCTGAAGGAGGTTGCAGACTTCATCGCCGGAATGGTATTGGAGTCTCCCAGATGGTTAATTCTGGGGGACTTCAATGCCTGGGTCGACGATGAACTCCCGGCATTTGGTCAAAACCTCCTCCAATTGATGGATTCATTGGGCCTATCACGGGTTATTACCTCTGCAACCCATGAGGGGGGGTACACATTGGACTTGGTGTTCCATCTGGGGATGGAGAGCTCCAATATGGAGGTGGAGCCAACTGGTTGGACTGACCATCACGCCCTGAGGTTCAGATTTACAGCCCCCCGAAATAGGCCTGCCCCTAAGGAGTTAGTACAGTTCCATCCTTTAAGAGGGGTTATCTCAGAAGGCCTAATGACGGAGCTGGACTTCTCGGGATTTCCAATGGATAGCACTGACCCAGGGCCCTTGGTCCTGGCCTATAATAGGGCTGTGGTAGGGGCCCTGGATGTCATTGCTCCAATTTGTGTTCATCCCCGCACTCTTCACCTGGGGGCTACCTGGTTTGACGGGGAGGTCCTTGAGCTAAAGAGGCAGGGACGAAGATTGGAAAGACGCTGATGAAAAACTCACCTGGGGGTGGCTAAGCTTGGATTGTTAGAACATTATAATATCTACCAATCAGCAATTTCCCATAAGAAGGCAGAGTTCCTGTCCAGGGAAATTGTTACAATGAGGAATAGACCAGCCCAGCTCTTCCAGACTGTGGACAGACTGTGCAGTCCAGCCTGTCTACAGGCTGGTCGAGCGTTGTCACAAATACAACATGAAGAGTTTGCAAAATTCTTTGCTGACAAGATATCCACAATCAGGGATGAGATCTGCCAGCGCCCGTCCATTGAGCCTTGCACTGATCAGTCGGGTGGTACTAATGCCCAGTTGACTTGGTTTACATTTAGCCAACCGGCAGTCATGGAGATAGTGAGGATCATCCAGACTTTGCGACCTACTACTGTAAGTTGGATCCGGGCCCTACTCTCCTGTCAGTGGGGTGTGTTGATGTCATCAGCCTGGCCCTGGCTGGGATAGTGGCAGTTTCATTAGAGAGAGGGATCTTTCCAGATCCCTTAAAGGAGGCGGTAGTATGCCCCCTTTTGAAAAAACCCCCTCTTGATCCTGACTGCCCAGCAAATTACAGATCGGTCTCTAACTTACCCTTTGTAGGGAAAGTTATTGAGAAGGTAGTCACTCTGCAGCTGGAGGATCATTTGACCAGCCACAATATCTATGACCCTTTCCAGTCCGGCCTCGGGAAAAGGCATAGCATGGAGACGGCTCTTGTTCAGGTTCTAAATGATCTCCTGATGGCGAGAGATCGGAGAGCCCGTTCCGTCTTGGTTCTCCTGGATCCGTCAGCAGTGTTTGACACCGTGGATCATGGGGTGCTGCTTGACCGCCTGTGTTTTTTTTGTGGACTGAGGGGGGCAGTCCACAGTTGGTTTCGATCTTTCCTTGATGGCAGATCACAGAGAGTGGTGTCAGGGATTTATTCCTCTGGCCCTCACTGGCTGCCCTGTGGGGTTCCACAGGGCTCGGTGCTGCCCCTCATGTTATTTGCAGTGTATATGCTTCTGTTGGGGACATTATAAGATGGTATGGGTTGAGTTTTCATTGTTATGCTGATGACTCTCAGCTCTACCTGTCTTTTGCACCTGAACGGGAGTCTGATTCCATCACTGTGTTTAATAAGTGACTACTGGAGATACAGGAGTGGATGAGTACTAGTTGGCTTTGGTTGAATTCAGAAAAAACTGAGGTATTGGTGGTGGATCCTGGAGTGAGGACAACAGGGGTCTGGGCTGGGAAACCCTCAGGTTTATATCTTGGGGGGGGGGGCCCCGCTTATGGCCTCTGGCCAAGTGCATAACCTGTGCGTGGTATTTGATGAGGGCCTGACCCTGAGGGCGCAGGTGTCAGCTGTAGTCATGTCTGCCTTTTTCCATCTAAGGAATATAGCCCGGGTGAAACACCTGGTTCCGCCCGAAGATCTTCCTACCCTGGTCCACGCCTTTGTCAGCAGTTGTTTTGATTATTGCAGTGCTATCTAGGGCTGCCGGGAGTGGATATCTGCCGCTTGCAGCTTGTGCAGAATGCAATGGCCAGGTTGTTCTTGGGAGTTTCTAGATCTAGACATATAACACCTGTGCTGCGTGAACTGCACTGGCTGCCTATACAGTGGCGGATCACCTTCAAGGTCGCATTGCTGACCTATAAGGCCCTACACGATTTGGGACCTCACTACCTGAAAGAACTCCTGGTGCCTTACTGCCCCACCCGCTCACTCCGATCCTCTGATGAGGGATTGCTGGAGATACCCAAGATATACTTAAAGACATCTGGAGAAATATTGTTTGCCTATATGGCACCTACCCTGTGGAATTCTCTACCTCATCAGATACGAGATTGCCTGACTGGAAAGTTTTAAAAAACAGTTAAAACATTCCTTTTTAACCAACCATTCTCTGGGATTTGATACTTAGGGGTTGTTTATGTTTATCCATTATATTTATTGTTTTTATATGGATTGTATTTAAAGTGTTTGAATTTTTGTAATAGCGCCCTGAGCTTGGGTAGGGCACTTTAAACAAATAAATTTGACTTACTTACTTACTTACAATAAGGTGCAGTCAGTACAATAAATAAACAGTGTTTTTTTCAACTCAACAAATATTTGATGCAGAGTAGCAATACTTAGAAAGATGGAGAGCCCTCAACTTGTCGATTTGGGAATGAGAAGTGTCCTCAAAATACTTAATGTGATGTTCAGTATGCTTCCAAAAGCTACTTGATAGCATGTCTGTATGGAATGACATAAATTGTCTCTCTGGGAAGGGAAACCACTTGGATTCAGTATAAAAAAGCTGAGAGTGCTCTGGCCAGGTGCTGTCCTTGGCCTCCCATAGTTTAAAGGCTATGCCCTTGCATTTGCCTTACTCCAATCAAAATGGTGACTACACCCCAGTCATGGGCAGTAGACCCCTCAATGGTGTTGCATGGAAGCAGCCCAGGTAGCATGCAACTCTCTGACAGATTTCTGGTGTATATAAACACTATCCTCCCATAGAGGTCACCTGTAGAATCTGGAAAGAGGTGAAGTTATTAAGTAACTGGGGTCCCCTGCTGGATAAGTGTATTCCAGTATAGTAAAACCCAGTGAGTATGATAGATGATGCATGCTTATGGGCAGAATGTGGGCGAGACATAGTATGAATGCAGGTGGGATTCACTCGCATGTCCTTCCTGGCACCCCTCTTGCAGCTCCTGTGATGCAACCTGCCTAACTGGACTCTGAGGTGCATATAATGTATTTTTTCTCTGTTTCAGGAGATACTCAGACTGTGACTCTGTTTGCAGCTCGGAGCCGTGTATACCTTGTAAAATTGTACTGTTCTTAGCCTTGGTGTCTCTATGTATATATATTCCTGTACATATCTTAACTGTACTTACTGTCTACTGGTTATGTTCACATGTTTCTATTTTGACTCTGTATACTGCCCAACTTGTGTCATGTTGTCCTCTGTATGAACCTGTATCTCACTGTATCTGTATGTCATTGTACTCTCCTGGGTCGTACCTTAAAATAGTCATATAACTTGTCTAGTGTACTTACCCTGGTCAACAAAAGCGAAATAAATACATTATAGACTTGGATAGTGGAATCATGATGTCCCTTTTCCTGAATACAACATAAATATAATTTACCCTGACAGCAGCATTGGAGTTATTTACAGTTACAGGCAGATAATGGCACCAGGGGTGCTCAGTGCACCAGACCCTCAAATGGGATACCCTAATCTGTATGCCATTTGTTGTGAGAGGAGGAACATTGGAGACAAATGGCCTACTCAGGGGATCAGTTGTTCAAGACCCCACCTTCACTTAAAAGTAAGTGGTAGAAAGACTTTAACTGCACAATCATTCAGCATAGAGATGATGCTGGTAAACAGCATACAAAAGCTGTTAACAATTCCAAGGTAGATACATACGGTATAAAATATTTCATCAATGGCATAGAACTCCTGCAGCCTTGCACTGTATGAATATACTCCCACATAATCTTTGTTGTTAATGTGCAGAGCCAAGTGCAGATATGGGACATGTCCTCTGGAACGGTAACATGAATTATACATTTCTGCAAAGAGGTATGCACAGTCTGTGATACAGCCATTCATATCCCAGTGCAGTGGTGCCCTAAATGTTATATTTTTAGGTGCTATCTGTGCAGCAATGGGTGTAGACATAAAAATAATTAAATAGGTAGAAGGGGCACTGTTATGTGTCAAATGGCTCCTGCTTGCCAGCTGGAGGTAAAGTAATTCCCCTTCAATTGAGCAGTGGGTCAGAAACATGGGAACGTTTGCTGTAAATGAATGTTTTCCTTATTATGCTATTGATAAGTTAGAAGACTTTCATAAGTTATGGGAACAATTTTTTAAAATAGCTAGAATGCAGCTTTTGGTTATCAGATGATTTATGCCTAAATTGGCTGTTTAAAACCTGACGCACCCCACTTAGCCCTCAGAACATCAGACATTTCTCCCCCAACTGTACTAGTTTATAAAGATAACCATTTGATGCCTTAGTCGTATGACTTTGCATTGTACAAGGCATCGCTGGCTCCACAAATGGTTGGCAAAACTGGTTTATTGTATGGCTCAGTGGAATTGTTAAACTAATAACAAAAATATAGTCAAGTTGCTGATAGGCTAAGGTCTTTCTTTTTAATTTTTCTGTTGACGTTTCTTGCTCCCTTTTGTGTTATGTGTGAATCTTGTAGATTTACTGCTGTCAAGTCTAGAATTCTCTTCTGCCTGCACTCTTCATCTTTCTCCATCTGTCTGACTATTCCTACTTTCTATCTTACCTCAGTATGAGTCATCTGTGCTAAAAAAAAATCAGTAGCAGATTACTCAATCTTAAATGGAACATTGTACAATGTCAAGTATTTTTATGACCAGGTACATATTGTGTACCTCTTATGATGACATTAAACCATTGTATATATGTACTGTAAGTTGAAAATGTTTAATAAAGAGAATATGGCAAGAAAATGCCTATGTACATTAAAACCTGCATTTCCCCACAGTCTAGTCCGAGGATACCTGTTGTTTTACAATACTTGTCCTGTTTGGTAGCTTTCTTGGTGGCCATCACATTTCACCAAGAGCGTTCACAAACTCTTGGCTCTGCATGAACTCGGATTACCAGGTGTTCCATGCGGATAAGGTGATCCCCAAGATGCATTGCGTATTCCTTCCTAAGGTGGTGTTGGAATTCCACATACACCAGCCATGTCTCTCCTGGTTTTCTACCCCAGTCCTCATTCCACCTGAACCAAAACTTTTCTGCATGACTTGGATGTTTAGAGAGCCCTTAATTAACTTTTACAGTACATCCAGAGGACAGAACTATTTAGGAAGGATACTAAACAGCTGTTTGTCACCTATGGCTTACCAGCTCCAGGTAGATCTGCAATGGAATGGACAACAGCTTAATGGATCATTTGCTGTATTTCCAGCGGTGATTAACTCCCCTCTTGCCCTATGCCAATGTATCTCAAAACTAGTCCCACTAGGGGACAAGTCACCACCTTGGCAGCCTCTAGTGACATTATGCTGCTGGATATCTGTAACTTAGCCATCTGGATTTCAACCCAAGCTCTCACTGTTCACTCGTCTGTTAACTTTCAGTCTTGTGACTCCAACTTTGGAAATGCAATGTTGAAACGTGTGTTCACCAGGGGATCACAAAGTCCCACCTCCGGCTGTCACTGCTTGTAGTCAGTATAGTGTGTGGCAGTGGATGAATCCATTTTGATGGAAGTTTCTTGGTGGCAACGGTGATTTTTCTAGTTGTGTTTCTCCACAGTAGGAACACCCTTTTTCCACGGAAATGGAAAAACTGGGATTAAAAGTGCAATTTGTAAACACCTTTAATGTCTATTTTTTCCTATAAAAAAACTATTTGCACCACATTTATAACCACACTTGGCACCACATTTGTGTAATCTTCTATTTTGAGCCACATTTTTAGTGCAAAACATGCTGATTTGCACTCAGATTTGGAAACCCATCAGTAGAAAATTGATTTAACGATTTTGTAAAACTGAATTGCTCATTTTCAAAAATGGAAATTCACCTACCACAGTCACACACTGCCTGTCCAAACTGCCCTTTTACCGGAGTGAAGTTTTTTTGTTTTTTTGCATGAACACTTTGGCTTTCTTCTACAAGCAGACTCAGATCTGACAGTCGGTGGCAGTAGGGTGAAAGGTACCGTGGCCTCAAGGTGAATTTGAGTCTGATCCTTTTGGGAGCCTCCTTGCATGCGACTGTGGATGGAATACCATTAGAAGGAAAACAAGTTATGGATAAGTAACTTTTATGGTATTACATCCTTTCTGCCTGGTCCATTTTCAGCACTTTTAGTGCATTTTCAACCTACGTAAATGTCTGAAACAGTACTGAGTTTTTTTGGCATAGTCTTCCTTTGGGTTTGTCTTGTGTAATGCAGTTTCATCATTTGAGCCTGTTTTTCAGGTTGCATTCTGTTCTGATATCTTTACATATAGGTAACAGTGCAGGTGACACCCAGATTGTACTAGTTTGGGGGAAAAGAGAGTATTAGTCACTATGGATTACTGTTCATTTTTTCATTTCGCAGAAAGTGTAAGGTGTGTCATAAATTTAACAGGCAGTCTTCATACAGTGCAGTCTGTCCTTTCTGTTCTACAGTCACAAAACTCATACCAGCTTTTCACCCCCCAAGTCCCAGTCTTATTTGGTACCAGGGAAGGGTCAACTGGTTTATCTGGCACTGCAAGAAGAGCTGCATCCCTCTCTTATTTGACCTATGCAACAGGGAGGAACCAATGACTGGAAAAGAGGCTAGTCAAAATGTTAGCCTATTTAGAAACAGAGTAGACTTGTCAGACTAGTTATATATATTGCATATGTAGCCCCCCCCCCCCCCATGTCCAGGGGCAGGGACAGTGCTAGATAGGGCAAAAAGGGAAAAAGTAGCAGCTTGCTCAGAAATGACCACTTTCCACTTGATTGTGGGTCCACAATGGTGCATCCAGTCTGTAACAATGGCTGAAAGATGGAAAAGTGAATAACAGGAAGGTATTTTTACTTGACAAGTTTTAGCTTCTGTACTGGCAAAATCTGTACTTTACATTAGCTTTTTACCTATCTGTTTCTCATTTTGACCCACATTTATTTACACCGGTGGGTCTACTGTGAACCATGTTTTAAACCCCCTAGCGCTGTCTCTGTCTAGGTGTATGATGGAATGTCTGTGGGGGAGGGGGGCGACCACAGCGGCAGACACTAACCCAGGAAGGCTGTGTTTACCTTGTTCGCTAATCTTCTTTAGGGTTCCCAAACATCACAGGGCACTGCAGCTTAAGGAGAGAAAATGATTAGTCCTAATGCAATTTAATTGTCCACACCATGAGCAAATGTTCATAACATGATTTAATTCAGTGGGGCAAATCACAAATCAGCTCCGTGGAGCATGGAGGTGAACAAAGGCAGCAATTAATTCCAAGGCACGCAAGTACCTTAACACAGTGGTACACTTGTGATCGTGAAGCTCTCCCACTAGCTTTTCCTCTTGAGCCAAATCAGGCTTCCACGTTCCTGCTGGCAGCAACATACTAGGGGGCCGAATCAGGCTTTAGCACACTTTTTAGTAGCTCAGCTTCTCCCTTTCCTTACTCCTGCTCAAACTTCAGTGAGAACTGGAACAAGTCCATATGTGACAGACTAACAGAGCGAACCCCACTACCCTCCAGCCCCGGAGTGGGACTGGCACTGAGCGGGACTCAAACCTCCGTGGTCTGCACCTGCAGTACCCCTTCCATGGCCGACCTCTTCAAGTTTGCCTATACATCACATCTGCTAGGTACCACGAATGACGGAGGACATGATGGGCACACCAGACACACGGCAGGGACAACTACACAAGGAGCTGCTCACAGTGACTTACGTCTGGACTCTTGGCACTATCTGCCCATTCCACCCGCTCCTTGCCTGGCTCTCTCTGGTGTTGTCTTACAGTCACTGGGGAGGGACATGACAGGCTCTCACCACTGCTGCACCGCCTCTTCTCTCTTTGCAGCATTGATGAGCAGTCTGCTGGTAAACTTCTTTGATCTGGCCATCCTCCCTACATGGAACACTCCTATACTTGTTCCCCGACATTGCCATTTTGCTGATAGCAGTGGGACGGGGTGGCAATTGCCCCACCACATCCCCAAACCTTGGTCCTTCCCCAGGACCAGGCTCATGACCTCCTCCCTCCCTCCTCCTGCCAAGAAAAAAAACTCCAATTTATCCCTCCCACAGTAACCAGGCTGCCTGCCTGCGAGCAGTCCCAGTATGCCACAGGAATTTAGCCCTTTTGACACTCATAAGCCCCAAGGGGGGGCTTATACTCTTCGCCCCACACAAATGCTCACCTCCTAGTGAGTGCTCACCCTGGTTACACAGAATGGACCCCCGGGGGAGATATGCACACTCAGCCTCCCCCAAGTGCCACCCGGCACTGCTGGCATCACCGTGGAATGGTGGAAACCAAAAAGCCCATCAGTACACTGCTCATACTATCTAATGCTAGAGGAAACTTAAGTTACACAGGGGACCTGGTGACCCCCCCACCCCGCCAATGGATGGTTTGCCTAAACCACGGCAGCGATGGCCCAATCCCAGCTTTCTTGCTACTTAAACCCACACATCTACCCCTTTGCTGCTGCCACCAGTTTAGCTAATTGATCTTTTCGCTTACCCCACGTAGTCCACCAAATATTAATAAAGCAAAATGAACACATCCTGCAGCTCCAATGGGGCACAGGTAATTTTTTCAAAAAATATAGATATTTAAAACAAGCCAGCTGCAGGACTGATGGACACTCATTTACACACACAGACCCTACCCCTTTCATGTTTTATATTGGAATGCAAACATGGTGCTCATTCTGTGATGGCAAAAGTCTGTGATTTTTCTCTTTTTTTTTTTTTTTTTTTCCCAGAAGCGCAGTCTCTTCTCTGAAGGTCAACTAGGTTATAACTCCTCCCTAAGTCCAACTTTGAAGACCCAACCCTATAAACTAGTAAAAAGCAACAAAAAAGTTACAGTAATAACTGAGAACGAAAAGATTGGTCTCACCAGATTTTTTTTTCCAGGGGGCTGGCAGTCCTTGTATAATGTCCATACAGGGAGGGTTTCCAAAATTGCACGGTAACAGTCCTGCAGCCACAGTGGATCTCTTTGGGAGCTGGGCCTGTGACTTGTGGACTCCGTGAGCATAATAAAACTGGGTGTCCGGCTTGGTCACCTCCTCTCTGAAAGAATCCTGGCTGATCACATAGTATTTTCTGTACTTCCCCACAATGTTGTGGATAATGGCAGAAGTTTTGAACAAGGCAATTCTGGTGTAGGCTTGCATATCACACATGGCATGCCCATGGCATTGGGCCTCTTGAAGCTGCAGTGTAGTACTGGAGGGGCTAATCCGCTGCTTGGTGTACACTTTATCCAGCATGGCATGGAAAACCCATTCGGTACAGTATTCCTCACTTATGTCCAAAAATGCACTCGGAGATAGGGATAGCAGTGTCCAGGATACTCCTTACAGATGTGGCGCCTGATGACTCTCTCAGCTTGGCACCAATCTGGGATGGCACTTACACTGGTCCAGGGAGCCTGTCCATCTGGTAGCCACACTCCAGTTCAGTAGGTGAGAACTTTAGGGTCAGTGGGCCTAAGTTGGTCCAGTTTCTCCCTTTGCTGGTAGCATACCTCTGGCAGGGTGGAAGCCTTATCAGGGAACCAGAACAGAGGTGATGCATATGGTTCAGGTATGTCTCGCTCTAAAATGTGGTTGTCAAATGTGAGCTTGTTGCTTAGGCTGGCCATAACAGCTCCCAACTCCTTTTCTTCCTCCCATGGGTCTGAATCTGAGCTGCTTCCTCCATCACCTCCTGTATCTCGATATGGGGCTGCTCCTTGACTTTGGGTGCCAAATTTTTAAATTGCTCCTTTAGTACAGTACCAGGATCCATGAGCAGCAGCATTTGGGATGACTTATCCTCACGGCCACAACCTCTCCCTCTGTCAGTAGGAGGTTCAGAACTCAGGGCTGGAGAAGGGCTGGACAGACAACTAGCACCCTTCTTCAGTGGGACTACAGGACTGGGCTCTGGCTGCACTTCCTCCCAGACCTCAGCGCTGGTGGTGTCAGAACTGTGCGAGGTGAACAGTCCAGGTCAACTCCACAAAGGCACATGGGGCGGCCCAGTTTCAGGAACCTTGGCAGCTCTGTGGGAGCACGTTGGGCATAATGGCAGTTCCATAACTCCTGGGCCTTTATGGCTGCAGATGACACACTGATCCTTGGTGGTCAGTTTCTCCATTGTTTCCTAGAGCCACTGGAGCATGGAAGTGGAAACAGTCACTTCTGAGGATGACGGGGTTGGTGCCTGTGCCTGTTTCCAGTACAGATAAATGTTTTTTCTCTGCCTCCCACTCTGTTCTTTTTCAGCCCCCAGCTGCACAGTTAGCTGCTCCTCTCTCTTTCCTGCCACTCAGCTGCCATGACCTCTTGACTTCTGGCTCAGTTCTTTCCCAGTTTTTTCCCAGCCAATCACAGATGCTTTAGGATACATTAGCATACTCTCACATGTTGCTGCTGATCTCCTCTCAGGGTAGGCTCCCAGGTACTGCTTCCCAGAAGGCGAGAAATTTCACAAGTCAGAATAGCAGGCTTAAAATGCAAGACTCCAGTCCCATTCAGACATCTAGTGTTTTTTTTCCCCTTCTGCAGTGCCCTAAAATGCAGTCCAGGCAAAAGTGGGCACCCCAAAACAACATCCTGGATGAGCCCCTATGTTTGTAGCCCGTCCCTGATGTCTAGCGGTATGATGGAATGTCCACAGGGGAGGGGGTCGTCCACAGCAGCAGACACTAACCCAGAAAGGCTGCTTTTACCTTGTTCACTGATCTTCTCCAGGGTGCTCAAACATCACAGGGCGCTGCAGCTTAAAGAGGACCTTCCCCGATGATCCAAATAAATTATTCTTGTATTCATTTTATGCAATGATGTACCTCAGATGTTGTGTGCATGTGTTAGTTTTGTCAAAGATGTACTCTTTCTTTCCATATTTTGATTTGTTTCTTAGCCCTGCTGCACTTGCCTTTGCTGTTCAGCTGCTGGGCTGCTGCTGATGTCATGGTACGAAGTAGGAGTGAATCACACTGTGCTGCACAATGATGTTACAGCAGTTTCACTAGGAAAACTTCCATAACTTGGTGTGAATACTGCAGTAGTAGTGCCAAATTAGTAAAGGGATTTTTAAAAGCCCCTATTGAGAATTGTGAAAACTTTTGGTAGGGATTTATTTGTTGTTGTTGTTTGGTAGTGTGTTCACTGCTACCAGGAGAGTCAGGGGTCAATTTTATCAATATTTTACTAGCCCAAGACCTAGTGCAAATTGACAAGGGCTAGTGCAGCTTACTCTCTACTTGTCCATCTTGAATAGTGTAGGTTTTCCTTGGCTGAAAATGAAATTAAAACGTCCCTATTGTAGTAGTCTCTAGTCCTTATGCTACTCTCTCTCAATATTCCAGATGATCGGGGCCGGCCCGGTGGTGCTGAGGGTTGAGGCGCTGGATGCCACACCTCGCTGTACGCTGGCGACCTGGGTTCGGGAACGGACTCGGGTCATCGGGGGGGGGGAGAAGGATCGGCGCAACGGCTTGCTGTCCTTCTCCGGGGGATCTGCAGCTTTCCCCACACACCGCCACCTCCTGGTGAAATGGGGGAAGTTAGAAGGGGAAACGCAGCATTGTAGGGGGTTGATGCTGGCAGGGGACTGGGGCGGACGCACATCTCTACATGCGCCTGACCATTGCATGCCGGCATCAGGGGCGGAGGAAAAATCCTTCACCTCTCCTAGGTGACGATCTCCCCAGCAAGCAGGCGTGCCACAACCAACAATATCAGGGCAGACTCCGCTGTGCCAAGGCCCTCTCCCTGTGAACATTTGGGGGATAAGGTGAGGGGGAACCTGTCCTCACACTGCCCAGGGGGTAATCTGGACTCTTAAGGTTGTAGAGGAGTCAAGCTGAGGTGCTCTAGGGGCAGACCCTGAAGTCGGTTAGGTCGCAATGCTTGTGGCATTGGGAGCTCCGATTGAGTGGAGAGTTGAGGGTAGAAAGAGGTGTCGGGGGATAAATAGAGAGTAAAAATAATATGTATTCCAGATGACCTGGTGTGATTAACAGCTCATTAAGAGCTGCAGTTATCTGGTTATTCAAAGACAAAAGCATCAAAGGAAATCATCATTAGCCCTCCACTGTTAGGCTATTTAGATAAGCCGCTTGTACACGCCGCTTGCTTGTGCTGCTCACAATAGCTCCAGTCCTGTTTCGCTCCACCCGCTGTGGTATGATGCTACTTCTGCACACACTGCCCGTTTCAGAAGCTTGCATCTTCTGGTGTTTTGGCAGAGTTTCCTGCCTTCCGGGGTCCCTTGGTCTCATGGCAAATCACCGGTACTTCAGGCAGCCATTCTGCCTTGCTAACAAAAAAAATGTAACTTCAACGCAGAATTCGTTTAGGGAGGCATTTTCCTAATGAATTCTGCTGAAAACATTACACAAATCTTCCAAAGTTATGCACGAAAAGCAAGTAACATGCATCCAAGTTACTGCATCTCAACAGGGATGATTTTTGTAAATGTTTTCAACAGAATTCGTTGGGGAGAATCCTCCCTGAACTAATTCTTCATTGAACTTGTCATTTTTTTTTAACATTTATAAGGGCTACTGTCAGATTTGCAGAAATAGGTGTAACTGTTGTGGTACTGTTCACAGGTGTGAACGGTATGATGATTTTACATTGCAAGGCAGAACGGAACAGAAGCTGGTGAACCCAGGCCAACAGGGAACGCATTTCAGGGAAGCGCTCACTTTGGTTGTGGTGGGTGAATGCTTGTACACACAGAAAATGTAACGTTGCAGTGTGTTTGTAGCGGTCATCCCGATACAGACCACTGCATATAAAAGTGCCTATAGTGTCTAGGGTATGATTAAGGGTAACTCCCAATTTTCTGAATGTGACTGTCTGACAGTTTGTCCCACATTATTAAGACCAATGCCTGTTATTTCCCTACATATTGTGTCTGTACCCAACATTTCAATGACAAAATGCTATGAAGTATACAGGGAGGCATTACTTAGTACAGATTTAAACACAGATGAAAAAACTGACAGTGAGCTGTCTCAGTTTACAGCAACTCCAGTTCACTGTGCTTTGCTACTGAGGCACAGAATACATCCACTTTATAAAATGAGATACAAGGCATTCATTAACCATTGGAGTTGGCATATTGCATTGATACCGGGGCGACTTGGGGAAGGGGAAGCAATGCTGAGCACAGTATGTACACCAAGTTATGGAAGTTTTCCCTAGTGAAACCACTGCATCTTCATTGTACAACACAGTGTGATTCACTCCTCATACTGCAATGTCACCAACACAGCCCAGGGTCTGCAGCAACACCAGGCTTAGTGTAGAAGCTCTGGTGCATGACACAGTTTTTAGCAGCTCAGAATTCAAAAAAACTAATTTCAGAGAACATTACAGAAATACAAAACACAGATCAGTGCAGGAAGGGGAATTTTATGCATGAATGTTAAAATGACCGGGGAAGGTCCTCTTTAAGGGGAGAAAAGGATTAGTCCCAATACAATTTATTAAATAAGTTCATTGTCCAAACCACAAGCAAAAGTTCATAACATGATTTAATTCGGTGAGGCAAATCACAAATCCACTCCATGGAGTGTGGGGGTGAAGAAAGGCAGCAATTCATTCCAAGTCACACAAGTACCTTAACACAGTGGCACACTTGTGATTGTGAAGATCTCCAACTAGCTTTTCCTCTCGGACTAAAATCAGACTTCCATGTTTCTGGTGGCAGCAACATACTTAGAGGCTGAATCAGGCCTTAGCACACTTTTTGGTGGCTCAGCTTCTCCCTTTCTTCACTCCTGCTCGAACTTCAGTGAGAACTGGAACAAGTCCACACGTGACAGACTACTAGAGTGAACCCCACTACTCTCTAGCCGTGGAGTGGGACTGGCACTTGACGGGGCTCGAACCTCCACAGTCTGCACCTGCAGTACCCCTTCCATGGCAGCCATTCCAAGATTGCCTATACATCACTGAGGCTGTGCACCACGAACGATGGATGACATGATAGGCATACTGGACACATGGCAGGGACAACCACACATGGAACCGTTCGAAGAGACTTACACCCGGGCTCCCAGTGCTATTTGCCCCTTCCCTTCCGCTCCTCGCTCTGCTCTCTCTGGTGCCATCTTACAATCACTGGGGAGTGACGGGACAGATTCTCACCCCTGCCCCGCCGCCTCTTCTCTCTCTGTGGCATGGATGAGCATTCTACTGGTAAACTTCTTCAATCCTACTATCTTCCCTACATGGAATGCTCCCGTACTTGTTCCCCAGTGCTGCCATTATGCTGATAGCTGTGGGCCAGGGTGGCAACCGCCCCACTCCATTGCCAAGCCTCAATCCTTCCCCTGGACTGGGATCCCGACCACCTCACTCGTCCTACTAAAAACAAAACCCTCCAATTTATCCCTTCCACAGTAACCAGGCCACCCGGCTGAGGGCTGTCCCTGGATGCCGCAGAAGTTAACCCTTTTGACACTCATAAGCCCCAAGGGGGGCTTACACATGCATATTTACTTACCATTTATGTGCATATGTGCTCATAACAGCTGAATGAATGCCTGAGTCTGTGGGATTATCCCAGTGAACAATTCTTCAAATAAATACATTAAATTAATGTTGGTTTTATTTTTTACTTTATTTGTTTAACCAGGAAGGTGTACTTGATTACAAGGACCCATTTCAGCCACATCCAGGGGTACAAAATGAGGGCATATAGACATAAATACTATAAATGCAAACTTCAACATACTGTAAGCATCATCGAATTGATTGGTGTCATGTCTTTTGTGCATGATGTATTTGGAAGAAACTTACAGTGCTATGGAAAAGATGTTTGTAGTGTAGGAACAAATATGCAAACATTGATAGCCATTAACAGCTTGACGTCCATACCCATACATGGCAAACTTACATTAAAGCTTCTTTATTGATTGGGGAAGAGTTAGCCAAGATAACGGAAGGTAACACCCTATTCTTATGAAAAATTATTTAGGGTGACTAAAAAAGTTCAAATATATTTAAAAAAACATTAGGATTCAGGATTTTTTCAGGTGTTTTCTGCATTTCCAGATATCATGGGTCAAGCTGATTTCTATGATTGTGATATTTTGGCCCAATTGGTTTTCCACAAATCCATCAAGTTTACCAGCAAACACTCCAAACCAGTGACATTGACTATGATATTTTTACATACATTTATTTATGTATTTCTTGAGATCTTGGATTGACACCTTTGAGCAGAAAGCTCTTCCATAGGTTCCACATCAAGTATGACACAAACAAGAATACAGATATGTTCCACAGATACAGCAAGAAACAATTGAAAACTGTCTCCAGGCTTAAATTCTAACAATAGTTAGCAATCAAAGCAGGTACAGGGTGCTGAGTCAAAACAAAGGCTAACGTTTCTCTAAGTAACGGTAACATACCATTAGGATGCTTGTTTATAAAGGAGAATTGTACAACTAACAACATAGGCAGATAATTGGATTGTGCCTGAGTCAAAGAAAGAAGGAAGGTCTCGTACCAGTAGAGAGGGACAGGGGAGGGAGAAGGCAAGCAGAGGTGAGGGGTAGGATGGGGATAGATAGGAGGGAAAGGGAAGAATAGCTGTGTAGTCAAAGTGGAATAAAGGGGGAGAGGGTGGGAGAAAAAGGAGGGGTGGAGGAGAGTAGAGAGGAAGAGGTGGTGTAGGTAGTGGGGTGATGAAGATGTATTAAGGTGGTAGGGAGGAAAGAGGTATGGAATGACGGAGGGGCAAAAAAGGGAAGAAGAGGTAGGAGGGAAAATTAATAATTTAGGCAGGGGTAGACAGATCATACAGCTGGACAACTACCTAGGCTAGGCAATAAGGACCATGAGAATGATAGCACAACTGGACATTGCAGTGCCATTCTGTGATATGAGCCCAAGTTCAGAGTCTTTCAGTACAGAAGTACATGATTTATTCTGATTATTTTTCTCTTGTAAATCATATATTTTCCACAGCAGGTAATCTGGGATGCATCTAATCTGTATTAGTCATTTGGATCTGATCAGATTTGATAAATCAGGCACCAGGTTCTTTTAAACAGTTTTGGATGTGACGGTGGCCCCTAAATAACAATACGTTCATAGTAAACTGTCTCACCAAGTAGTTACTTTAGCATTTTTCAGTGAGGTGCATACGTGTTGCTGGGTCCAGCATATAGGACAGCAAAACCTGTTGCCTAAGAGTTAAAGCTTGATTTTGCATTGTTTTGTGTCAGAACTGCAGATGCATTTCAGCTGAGTTGCAAAGGCATTTTATAAGACTTGCTGTTTAGCTGGCTATGCGAGAATGCCAGTGTATTTTCAGCTTTGAGAAACGATGCAAACTCAACGCATTTGTGTGACAGTTTAATGTAAATTGTACTGTATTTTCATAATTAGATGACTATTTTTATACTAGATCTTAAGTGGTGGTATTGTCTGACTGTAGATCCAACTCGGGGCGGGGGCTGGGGGAGCAGAATAATATTCAATATTCTAGCTCTCTGTTTATCACTGCCTTCATCTATGTATTGCCTATTCTCTGTATTTAAACTTACTGGATTGCAAGTGTATGCTGACGACTCCGATTTGTTGTGCTGCACCCTATATGAATGCAAGTCATCAAGAGCTCCAGGATGATCTCTGTGCTATTTAGGAGCAGTTACATGAAAATGTGTTGTTTTTGAATGCATTCAAAACAAAATTTGTTTTTTTTTTAGTATTCCTAAAGAGAAAGCTTTGCAAATTAAGACATGGTGTATGTGACTGAACAGGTTACTCCTTTTAAATACTTACATCTGAACTTGGGCCGTTTGTTCAGATACAAGAAAATGTTTAAATAAAAAGCAAGGGAATTGATGGCAGTTCAGCAGCGTCTTCCAAAATTAGAGTGTGCAGACATGCTGTGTATTTCAGAGGCAATTTCTCATTTGGATAAATTTCAAAAGACCTGCAATAAACTACAGTATGTAGCTTTGTGGAGTTGAAGGCTCATTTACAGTATCATTGTGCACTGTGTAATTTGCTGGTGATTAATTTACTGGAGCAGCATCACAAACTGAATTGAATTGGTTACTCAGGAAAATATTTTATCAGTCTTTTGGAATTTGATCTAACAGCATGAAATGACATGACATGTTATTTAGGACATGTAGTTGTCCACATGGCTCAATTGATAGCGTATCTGACCTCTGGACCAAAAGGTCTTGGATACTAGTCCCACACCAGGATTGGGCTCATACTGTAAATGCCTGCATCTGAGTGCAGTACTGAAAGAAGTGGTACTCTCAGGATGTGCTGGCCTTTGGATGAGACATTAAACTGAGGTCTTGCCTGCTTGTTCAGGTAGGCATTAAAAATCTCATGGGCACTTTTCAAAAAGGAGTTGGGAAATGTACCTGGTATCCTGGTCAAATTTCCCCCATTCATTAAAAATGCCACCAACAGCTTAATCTGATTTAGTTTCAGTCGGTTTTCATCTATATAACCCCTTACACACACACACACACACACACACACACGCAGAAGAGGCTGGAAACAGGCAGTATTGTCCTAGCCCTTGTCAACTGGTAAAGAAAAAAAATGGTAAAAAAATAATAATGAAATATGATGTGCTTATAATGAAACAAAAATATAGGTACATGTGCATTTGTACAGTATATGCAGCTCTATATGCTTGGAATTCTGCACCGAAAAGTTAAAATTGTGCTTGAAAATGTTTTAACACTAACCTTTCAAGATATGTATTTAAACACTGTGAATATTTTCTGTAATTAATTAACAATAACTGACACTGAAATTGTAAGAGTGAATGATGTAACATACTTCTTGTAGTATTGTCCCCAAGACCTACATGTAAACTGGGTGTTTTTTGTAGCTGTGTTATTTGATATCGCATTAATTAGTGTGATGCTGTTTGTGGGACACTATTTGATAAGGGGCTCTGACAGCTCACAGAAGAATTTCTGAAAGAAATAAAAAACGAAATGCAAATGAAATAAAATCCCAGTGAGGAAACCCATTTTAAGGCTTGCCCCTCTGGCTGACCCGATAATAACCCCCGCCCCAAGTCCCATCACCTTCTCATGAATTTACTGGCTGTCCACCAGGAACACTATAGTAGTGGATTACCTGCCATGTTGCTTGTGCATGGGCCTATGGGGTGTGTCTGCACAACGGGTGGACCAGGGCTTTTTCCTCCTTCTCCTGGTTTTCTCTCAGAAGATGCCAGCATGCAGTAACTTGCACGCATGTGTTCCAGGCGTTAGTGGCTGCCCCCCCCCAATCCCTTCTCTGTGCTCCCGCTGTCCTGCGCCCTGGCCTCCACTAGGTGGCAGTTAAGGAGGTGGATGCAGAATTTCCCTCCCCAAGGAAGGAGAGCTGTCTTTAGGACATTTGATGCTTCCTCCCCCAGCCGGCCTCCATGCGACCAAATCTGTTCCTGAACCCAGCTTGCCAGTGTTGCAAGCGGTAGCTCTACCAGGCTGGCTCCCATTGAGAAAACTTTAGTTTAAAAAAAAAAAGTATTGTGAAAATACGCTGCATCAGAGCTTCTTCTGCTGTTTCAGTAGCATCCTGGTTTTACTGGTGGGCCATTAGGCTAGAAAATATCTCATAATTTTTCATTAGGTGTTAGTGTTGTGAAAGAGCAGCTGACATGATTGCAGGCTCCAGACAGGCAACCATACACAGAAGTTGCATGCCCTAGTAGCTAATTTAGCCATATTTGAAAATTTCTTGTTCAGCATAAAAGGAAATAATTACCTCATGATGCTTGGCTTGTATCTTCTGTGTACAAGCCAATCAGCTGCCGACTGCTACAGTCCTACCCCTAAAATCAGGTCAATGATGACGCAAAGTGAGGAACAGGACTGCAGGCACTCTATGCAGATAATAAGATCAGGGGAGGAGGGCTGTATAAATGTACGTACTGTAACTTTGCTGTCAGTTCTTCTTGTTTGGGGCTAATATACTGTATATTACAGCCCCAATCATGATCTCATGTTGTCCCTATTTTAAAAACTCATAATTGCTTACATTCGGTAGAGTTTGATGATGTAGCTGGTAGTTTGAGCCTGATTTGTTTTTTGCTTTTTAAAAGTGAAAAACAGATGGCCAAGCGGACTAGTGTTAATGAACAAAAATGTGTTTGTTTACATTCCTTGACCAGCTTCCACTGCATCTTATTTATTTATTTACTTATTGAATTTTGGTAACCGGGTGAGTCCACTGGGACTTTACAGTCCCTTTTTCAGGGGAGACCTAGGAAGAGCAGTACATACAGAAATAGTGCATTTACAGAGAAAGGCAGGTTACGTGTACATAGGTTACGGCAACTTCCAGGCTAACTGGATAACGACATATAGGTATCACATAAGTAGTACGATAAACAATGTAGGCTGACGTAATAGGACAGTGTCAATAATACAATGGCTGCCACAAAGGGAAAAAGGCAAGACTACGCAGGGTAAATAGCTGCACAGGCTTTGGAGAGGTTTAGAAAAGTATAGTTTTCATTCATGGATAGGTAGCTTCACTAAGGTAGATTAGAAGAGCAAAGCAGTAGATCCACGAGGTAGATTGCTGTACAGATTTGGGAAAACCAGGGGAGAGTTATCTGGAGCAGGTACAAGCAGTGGAGGCAGAGAAGAGGGTTAGCAATGAGGATTTTAATTTGGGGAAGGAGGAACAGGCTAGTAAGGGGTGCGGCAGGGAGTTCCAGGCATAAATGTCAGAGAATGCAAATGATCTTCATGCCATAGCTAGCTGCAGTTTGGGCAAAACAAGCAGGGGCAGGGAGGCAGACCTTAGGGCTCGTTGTGGTTGCCGAGGCCGAACAAGCTCACCAAGGCAAGGAGGAGTGTATTTATGGACCAGTTTGTGCATCAGGCAGAGGGTGACCACACGAAGTTTAGATTCAAAGGTTAACCTACCCAGGGAAGAAAGGACTTCACAGTGGTGGTAATGGGCATTAACACCCATCGCGAATCTATCCTCCCCATGATACGCCTGTTTAAGACGGATATGACTGTTAAGTTGGCAAGCAGAAGCGGAGGACAATAAGTTAGAATGGGAAGGAGCGATGCAGCTGTGATCTTGTGGCGAGAGGCCGATGTGAGGCAGGGATAGATACGGTACAGCATACCAAGCTTTTGGTTAATAGATTTGATAATGATGGAGACATGAGTGTCAAGAGAAAGTGCCGAGTCAAGGGTGACTCTCAGGTATTTAAATGATTGAACTAACTCAAGGACGTCATCATTACGATCGAGGATCACAAGGGAAGGTTTGTTATTCGTAGAGGATGGGAGAATAACATGCTTTTAGTTTTTTTTTTGTGTTAAGAACTAGTTGATGTTCAAGAAACCAGTCCTCAAGAGCATAGAAATCTCTCCCTAAGGTGTGATTGATCCACTCGATGTCAGATGAGGAACGGTAGATAATGGCATCATCCGCATAGAGATGCACAGAGGCCCCTCCACAGTTGTTTTGTAACTGATTAATGAAAAGAGAGAACAGGAGATGGTCCAAGATGGAGCCATGAGGTACTCCATGGTAAATATGTCTGAGGTTGGATAAACAGCCAGCCCATTTGACCCTTTGCGAGTGATCCAGAAGATAACTCTGGATCCAGAGCAGGACATTGGAATCAAGACCAAGGAGATGTAGCTGCCGGAGCAGAAAATCATGGTTGACCAAGTGAAATGCTTTAGTCAGGGCAACAAAGATAACCCTGGTGACAAGGCCTTGGTCCACAGCATGGAACAGATTGGAGGTGACTTTGGTTAGGGCAGTAAGGGTACTATGATTTTTTTCGAAAACCATGCTGGAAAGGGGAGAGCAGGTGATGGAGGTCAAGGTAGTCCTGTAGGTGGTTATAATGAATACATTCCTGGATTTTGACAAGTTGACAGAGGATTGAGATGGGCCTGTAGTTCTCGACTGTGATATTAATGCCGCCCGTATGTACTGGAACAACCACTGCAACTTTCCACTTATCCGGGACAGTGCCGAAAAGAAAGTAAATGTTGAACAGGTCATGGACGGGGCGAGCTAGAGCAGCAGCTCTTAGATTAAGAAATCTAAGTTCAAGGGTATTAAAGCCAGGAGAACCCTCAGCTTTCAGGTTAGCAAGGAGTTGATGAACTTCCTTAAGGGAGGTGAATTTCAGATGGAAGGCTGGGTGGGCACCAAGATTTACTTCAGGGAGAGGGTCAGGTAGCAAGAAAGGGGAACTGTGACTTGAGAAGTATAGCTGTGAAGGTTAGTAAAAAATTATTTGACGCGAGAGGCGATGGATGAGGGGTCTGAGAAAACGGTGTTCTAGGCAGTGATGGAGCTAGGGACTTCTATGGACTTGCCCATGATCAGTGACTTCACCTGCCACCGGAATTCTTTAGGACTGCAGAGGTGCTCAGTTTGGAGAGCCTTGTAATGAAGGCATTTGGCTGTATTAATGTTGCTCTTACACTTGTTCCTAAGCTGCCTGTAGACCTGCCAGTCAGCAGGTAGCCCACTGCGTTTATATCTCCCCAAGCAGCATCTCTGGTGGACATGAGTTTTCTAAGCTCCCTGGTAAGCCACTGAGCTTTTACCCTTGAGACCTACACTTTTTCAGCGAAGCATGACTATTAACTATTGAGGTGAAGGTGAATATAAAGAAGTCAAGGGCAAGGTTGATGTCAGGAAGTGAGTTAATGGGTCCCCAGTTGGCTTCATTTAGAGATGCAGTGAAGGCAGTAGGGTCAAAATGGGATGTGTCCAGTACTAGGGAGATCTTTGCAGGAGGTTTAGGGAAGTTATTGCGCCAAATGCAGTAGGTGGGGGAATGGTCACTGATACTGTCGGGGAGGACACCTCCTTCTTTAACCCAATGAGCACAGTTGGTGATCACCCAATCAAGCAGGGAGTGGTTACCTGTTTTAGTATTAATTTGAGTCAGTTCATTAATTACTTGGACTAGATTGTAATCAGCAAGTACAGTACGTGCCTTATCTGAGTGGGGGTCAACCAATCAATATTGAAGTCGCCAAAAAGAACGGGGTCATGACGAGAGAGGGTGGCTAAAGATGTGATGGAGGAGGGAAGGCAGGTACTGGCCTCCTTAGGGGCAAGGTAGGCGCATCCAACAATTATTTTCTTAGAAGATCCTAGGGTCAGGGAGAGAAATAAAGATTGCCATACATGGGGGCCTTGACCAGGCAAAAGAATCTGTGTAGTTAAGGTCAGACTGAACATACATAAGGACCCCACCCCCCCCTTTACCCACCCTATCCTTCCTAAAACAATTGTAGCCCGTTATTGCTACCTCATGTTGTCTGATGTTAGGCTTCAGCCATGACTCAAGAGATGCCGAGTACATCAGGAGCATGCTATTTAACCCAGGCTTCGAGTTCAGTCAGTTTAGGGCGAATACTTCAAGCGTTTAAATGGGCAATTTTCAATCCTTTTGGTGTTCTGTGTGTTAAGGTAGGGGTGCATGGTGCAGAGGTAGGTCCAGCTTTGAGCTCAATATCACCTGCCCTATTTAGCAAGGTTAGTAGGGGAAGGAGGGTCAAAGATGAGGTACTGAGTTGGCTTCTACAGCTCTTAGGTTGAGTAGTAGAAGTGCCCAGATATTTTCTTAGCCAATGGCTGAGGTACACAGCATTGTTTTTGGGGAGAATTGAAAAAAATGAATGTACATGTGTTACATCAGATTTAAAGTGGTACGATGGGGTGTGCAGACTGCATAAAGGAGGGAGTTTCAGTGAGTGGGCAGTGAAGTAGTCTGCAGTGCATATCAGTATCAGGCAGGAGAGGGCAACCATACAGCCTACCATATTCATTGTGGGATATCTGGAGAGGGGGAGAAAGACAGGGAACCCAAATAAAGGTGAGAATGTTTATTTTTTAAGCAAGAGCAGGATGCAGGACAAGGAGCCAAATATAGGTGATAATATTTTGGTTTTTTTTGTAAGCTAGGGCAGGCAGTAATGCTTATAATAGTCAAGAATGTGGTTAAGCATTGGTCTTGATTTTTTTAAGGAAGAAGGAACCCCTCCAGTGGCTAGTCAGCTTAATGAGCCAATGGAAAAGTGAGGAGATAGACTATACTTTCATTGGTCAGTTCAGGCTATAAAAGTAAACGCCCAGATAGGGCGGGTGCGTGGGGAGACACTGCAGGCGTCGGGGATAACACTAGCTAGACAGAAACCTGGTCATGGGACTGCAGGCGGGCAAACAAGCTGAAGACCAGAAGCGGTTCAGACTGAGCTTTAGCAGGTAAATTTAGCAAGGAATTAGGAGCAGTCTGATCGCTCCCAATTGCAGCCCAGAGCTAAAAAATATTTTAGAGATTAGCACTGTGGTCAGTTTAAGATTAAAGTTAGAGCCGGGTCAATGTGCTTACAATTGCAGCCCAAAATTAAGAAATAATTTTGGAGTTCAGCAGCACTCCGAGGTCCGAAAATTATTGTTAAAATATCGGGAGCAGTCCGTAGCTCTTAGTAGCTTTAAATAGAATTTTAAAGTTAAAGTCAGAGCTGGGTTAGGACTGTAGGTGCTAGCATCTGTGGTGCTGAGATCCAAAGCGAATTGCAGGGGGCCAGATAGAAATGGCACCAACTTTGAAAGAGGACATATTTGACTAGGTAGGGCACCACAGGTTTGCACTCCATACCTTCAATGTTAGATGCAGGCAGCAGTTGAGGAGCAGCTCTGAGCAGGCAGAGAGCATGGGGTGAAGGAGGGCAGCTGAGGAGAGAACAGAGGTACAAATTAAGTGAAGGGAGGGTGGAGGGAAGGGGCTTGAGACAAAAGAAGGCCCATCTGCAGGCTTCGGAAGCTGCTCCTGTGGCCCTGGCTCTCTCCAAGCAGGCTGCAGCTAACAGACCGCCCGACTGACCCCCGGACAGATTCAGACAGCCCATCTGCGGGCTTCCGAAGCTGCTCCTGTGGCCCTGGGTCTCTGAGCAGGCCGCAGCTAACAGACTGCCCGACTGACCCCTGGACAGATTCAGACGGCCCATCTGCGGGCTTCCGAGGCTGCTCCTGTGGCTCTGGCTCTCTCCGAGCAGGCCACAGCTAACAGACCACCTGACTGACCCCCGGACAGATTCAGACAGCCCACCTGCGGGCTTCCGAAGCTGCTCCTGTGGCCCTGGCTCTCTCCAAGCAGGCCGCAGCTAACAGACCACCCAACTGACCCCCGGACAGATTCAGGTACGCACCGGACCTCCGAAACTCGTGGTTTTGAATGCCGCTGTATTGACTGGACGCCCAGTGGAGGAGCCAGGCACTGATTGGCAGTTCTGCTCCTTGGCTGATTTTCCAACGCCTGGCACTTCCTGATCTCAGGGAAATCTCTTTCTCTGCTGTGTTCTGGACTCCTCACCTCCTCACAGTATTAAATAGACCCTTACTCCATCCCTTTCCTCAGCCTAGCAGCTGATTGGTCACTCCACTGCTTCACATTCTTATGCTATTGGCCTCCCTGTCTTCAATATCTGACTTGACCCACTTTCTCACCGCCCCTTTTTAAAGCAGTCTCACCCACAAGGTTGCACATTTGCTCTCAACTTTTTCTCCAGCCACTCCAGTTAACTCCTCTCAATTACTGCTCTAACCTGCCTTATTGTTAGGGACCTCACCCTAATGCAACTATATACCCTTTCAACTATAAACCAGCTAGCAGTTAAAGCAGGCCAGCAACACCAAACTACCATGGGGTGCAGCCACTTACTACTACTACTACTACACTACCTCTTTTGGCATTGCTGGTACCATATACGAATTTGGACCCCTACCTCCCCACTCTGAATCCTCACTGGGTGCAATCTGGAAGAAAAGCATATACATGGCCACTACCACTTCCGGTAACGATAGGCTCTTTATCTGCCCGCACCTCCCATACACAGTTATCGCCAAGTCAACCTCCCAAACTGTAACCTTAACGGTTAGCTTTTCCCCTAATTTAACACAGGCAAATAGACACCTCTCCCACCTGAAGCGCAGGCGACCGAAGACACGAGGGAAGATAAATATCACCGTATCTGCCAGAAAGGTTATGTTTCTGCTACTGCTGCTCTCTGGCAATGTTCACCTAAACCCTGGACCAACAACCCTAGGAGCAGGGGGGTCCATACAGTGAACAGTCTAAAGATAGCATTGCTAAACATCTGCAGCCTAACTGCCAAATTCGACCAGCTGCAGGCTTGGATGACCATCCATGCCCCTGACATACTCTGCCTAAATGAAACCTGGCTGTCGGTAGGATCAAAGATGGTGAGGTGGCCATTGAAGGATTCCAGGCGTTTCAACTTGATAGAATAGGCAGGAAAGGTGGCGGCTGCCTCTCATATGCCAGAAACTCCGAGTTGCTCCGTTCTCCCCATCTCCAAAGTTGTGGAGGATTATGAGCTACTAGTGGTAAAAATACAAGTCGGCCTAAAAGACAAGACCCTTACCATCGCCACAACCTATCTGCCCCCCAAAAAAGCCAAGGAAGGCCTTCCTCTTGTTATGGAAGAAAAATTAGTGCACTCAAAAAGGGCTCAGAACGCATCTTGACTGGTGACTTTAATATTAACTGGTTATGTAAGGAGGCGGCACCCTCCAGAGACCTAATCACCTACCACAATCTCATGCAACTCGTAATTCACCCCACCGGGCAGGACTACAAGGCTGGTACCAGCACCCTCATTGACTGGGCCTTAGCTAGCTCACCGACTCGATTCTCCGCACTCAGGGTTCTCCGGAACGTGCTGAGTGACCACTCCCCGATCTCCTTTATATGGACCACTAAACTTGCCAAAAGCCCACCCCACCCCTCGAGAGCAGGGTTCTGCAGAAAGGCAAACTTGGATCCCTCAAATTGGCCCTGTCTGCCTACAACTGGTCCCCCATCAACAAGGCACCTACGCTGGACCAGGCCCTTCGTTTTTTCACTGAGGGCTTCAATTCCATCTGTGATATCTATGCACCATGCACAAAACGGAAAATTCGTGGGGAGGTAAATGGCTGGATTGATGGCAAGCTCCTCTCCCTCCTAAAGGAGAGGGACTGCTTCTGGAAAAAAGCCTTAAACTCAGGTAGCAAGCATGACCTATAGTGCTACAAAATTGCTAGAAATCGGTGCACCAAACTTATCAGGCTCGCAAAAGCTGATTTCCATAAGACCCAGCTTAACAATGCATGGGGAGATGGAAAGAGGTTTTGGGACAACATCAAGAACATCCTTGGTAAAGATCAAAAGCAGCACCCTAAGATGCTCAACATTAATAACTCATCCTCCTCAGATCCGCTAGCCATTACTGATGCCTTTAACCAGGCCTTTACAGACCTGTCCTCAGTGCTGCCTCCAGACTACCTTCTGCCTGCAGAGGACCAAGGTTGCACCAACCTGTCCATAGCTAACCACCCAGCCTTCTGCTTTAAGATGGTGACAGTGAAGGAGGCCCTAACGATGGTCAGGAAAGTCCTAGGCAAAACCAGATTGGGGAGTGACGAGCTAGTCATGAAGTTACTATCTCTCACCCTTGATGTTCTTATCATGCCAATAACAATGCTATTTAATAAATCCTTGGCTCTAGCTCAATTTCCAGAGGTATGGAAGCAAGCCCTGGTAAATTCCAGTGCATAAGAATGGTGACAAGGTGCTGGTGTCAAACTACAGGCCAATATCTATCCTCTCCCCACTATCCAAAGCTTTGGAAAAAATTGTGGCAAGTCAACTCACAGAATACCTCAATAAGTACAATCTGCTCTGCCCAAACCAACATGGTTTCAGGCAAAAACACAGTACCACCACGGCACTGCTGGAATACACTGACTATGTGCACAAGGTGCTGGATGAAGGCAGATTGGTGGGGTCCATCTTCATTGACCTCACCAAAGCCTTCAACATGATCAATCACCTTCTGCTAGTACTCCAGCTCCAAAGATTGGATGTGGCACCTAATGTCCTGGAGTTGGTTCAATGACTACCTAACACACAGGAGCCAGCGAGTCAAAATCGAGCAGACGTTATCCAGCTCCAGAGATGTACTCCTAGGAGTCCCTCAAGGATCAATTCTAGGGCCCCTGCTTTTCAGCCTCTTTGTAAACTACCTACCCACACACAGCCTCTGACACCAAACTTATCCTGTATGAGGACCATGCCGTGCTGCTGAGCAGCAGCACCTCTCAGGTTGCCCTACAAACAGAACTACAGAACTCTTTCAGTAAATTCGAGGACTGATTCAGTAGACAAAAGCTGCTATTAAATTACAAGAAAACCAAGGCCATGCTACAATCCAGCCCCTACAACAACGCAGGCATGCTCCCCTCGTAATCACCAATAAGGCTGGTGAGCAGATTGAGCAGGTGCACTTGTTCAAGTACCTTGGAGTCACCATTGATGACTTCCTCACTTATACGCACCACGTAGACTCCCTTATCAGAGTGGTAAACACAAAGATCGGGGTCCTCTATAGACATAAGAAATCCCTCACCCCGGAAGCACTCCGAATATCAGTCTCCAGTTCCATACCCTCCATGGTAGACTACGGTCTGGTGGTCTATGGAGCTGCTACTGATGCAGTGCTCAAAAGGGTCCAAATTGCACTCAATAAGGCATGCCGCCTCACGTTGTACACAGATCACTACACTCATACTTGCACTCTGTATGAGTGCACAAACTGGCTTAACCTAAAAGACAGGATCAAATACCAAACTTGCCTCCTGGGAAAGAAGGCACTCCTCGGAAAAACCCCACCCTATATAGGAAACCTGCTCGAGGCTTCTCTCTCATCACACATTACCAGAAGAAAGAAGAATGGACCACTGTCCATACCATTCCACTGAACCTCACTAGGGCAGCGCACTTTCTCCTATCGGGCCCCCCTCTGGATAAATGAACTCCCGATAAAATTACAAACAAACAAACAGCCAGTCTCAATTCAAAGCAGGCCTCAAACAGCACCTAATGTCTAGCTCAAAATGCACCTGCTTCTTAGGCCCCACTTGATAGACAGGCCTACCCCCAAGGTAGCACCCAGCAGGGCTACCTAGAGAACCCTGCCTCCATTCCAGCCTAGCCATGGGCTTAAGTAAGCTATCAGTCCTCTTTAAACGCTCTTGGTACTGCCTCCTAACCCCACACACACCCTACTCGACAAAGCCCTCTGAGCTGCCTCTGCTTCACAATCCACCACCTTTCACTCTTTGGCGGTAGGTTCAAACCCAACTCTTTGTTTCAAACAACATGAAGTCTTGCTATATTATGACATTGCAGTATGACCGCAGGTTAGAACTGCTCGGAGGTGAATAGTTCACTTTCCATGCAGGCATGGAACTTAGAGCGGAGCTCGGTTGAAAACTCTGTCTGTTGTGCTTCAAAGACAAACTGTCAGATTCTTTATCCCTTCACTGAACAGTCGCCCGGAGATTTCTCCTTCTGCTCGGTTCATTTTGTCGGTTTCAAGTATTATTTTTCAGTTTTTGTAAATTAAACCGCAACCGGTCGGTTCAAGCTCTGTCTGTGGTAATGTAAGTAATAGATAGGTTTTACATTTAGTTTTTCTGTGTGGATCTTGTAATTTGTTATCGGTTCGGTTTGAACCGATCAGGTTGTGTTCAAATCTTCTAGTCCTTTTTTAGAGTGCGGTTCCCGGTTCTTATCGGTTCTAAAAAAAAACGGATTTCATTACGTTCTTTTCCATGACCCGTGACACGGTTGGGAACCGATAAGGGTGTCTTGCTTGGTGAATTGCCATAAATGGGCAAGTTGGTTGGGCTGAGCATTGTGTCTGAGAAACCCAAAAGAAAACCGACCCTCTGGGTTTCAACACTGTAGTGTTTGTGGGGAAGCTTTGCTAAGGTTGACCCACACCACATGTGTCTATTGTCTGGGGTTTGACCACCTCAATTCAGACTGCCAGATTTGTCACAATTTCCCTGCTGCCACCATAGATAAGAGAGTTGGTAGACTCAAGGAAAGGGAGGCCAAAAAGTCCGCTGACCCAGATGGCCAGCCCGGTTCGGTACCAACCGAACCAGAGGGAGTGCCCTCTGACCAGGGCGATACTTCCTCGGGCAAACGAAGAGCCGGTTCTGAGGAGCCGGTTCCAGCAAAAATGACTAGAAAGTCAGGTAGTGTAGAGCCAAAAGTTCTCTCCCCAACTGCTGAGGAAATAGCTAAAGCAATTAAAATTGTCCAGTCTCTCTCTCTCCGGTTCCGACCGAACTGACACCTTCTGGTAAGCGTTCGGTTCGGCCGGTTCCACCGGTTCAAGATTATGATTTTGAGGATTTTTATGAACCGGAGAGGGGAAGAGGAATATGAGGAGAATGAATATGGTTTTGAAGATCTGATGTGCCCATTGATCCGGACATCTCTCCAGATAGACCCCTAGGGTTTCTCCAAGACTTTCTGAGTCCCTTCTCATTTCATGTTTTATAAAAGTTGTTGAAACTCTCCAGCTCCCTGTTGAGGAAGCTGTTGATGACCAAGAGGAGCCAGACTATGTAGAAATGATGGATATTCCAGAGTCTAGGAGACTGTCTGTTCCTTTGCATAAATCTTTTCGGAAACGGACAGTAAAAGTTTTAAAAACTCCTCACACTATACTTCCTGTGGATAAAAGGATGGACAAGAGGTATACCTTATTAGGCTCCGACACTGATTTCCTCACTCAGCAATGCAGCCATGTGGGGGTAGTGCAGGCTGCAGCCTGTGACAAGGCTAATATTCCCCTAGCTTCACACCCCCCTGAGAAGGACTCCAGGAAGATTGATGCTATGGCAAAGAAACAGTACATGGCAGCATCTTTGGGACTCAGACAAGCAAATTATATGGCTTATGCTGTTACGTACTCAAAAATCCAGATGGGATACTGTGTGGCCCTAGCAAAACAAGTCCCTGACCAGCTTGCCAGGAGCTGGAACAGGTGGCTATGGATGGTATTGAGGCATCCAAGGTGCACATGCTGCAGTGGACTCTAATGATGTTTCATCAAGAGTCATGGTTACATCTGTGGCACTTCACAGGATGGCTTGGCTCAGATGTACTACCCTGTCTCAGGATACCCAGTCTAAGGCCATGGATTTTCTGTTGGGAAATTCTCTGTTTGGGAGCAAACAGAGAATTACATAAAGAAAATGGATGAATATAGGACCACCTATAGGAGTGCACAGGCCAAGGAAAGGCAGGCCACCCTCAAAAGCAGCTTCCTAGAGGCAGGGGCAGGCCTTTTCATAGGCCTTTTTACCAAGCCCAAGCTTCCTCCTCTGCCTATGCTCAGAGGGGGTTCTTTAGAGGGAGAGGCAGACGGGGTACAAGCAGGTCTGCTTCCACCCCTCAGCCCAAAGCCCCTGCCAAGCAGGCACCCTGATGGGATTGCCAGGGCCGATTCTCCTCTACCTGTGGGCAGGCTGGCTTACTTTGTCCAGGACTGGATGTCTTTAACATCAGACAAGTGGGTCCTGGAAGTAGTAAGCCAGGGACTGGTTCTCAGCTTCAAAAAATTTCCAAAGCTGAGAACCAGATCTTTTCCACCTGCAACTCCATCAAAGGCACTTGCTCTAGAGGCAGAGGTCTCTACTCTCTTGGCTCTCAGAGCTGTGGAAAGGGTTCCTCCCCTACACCAGGGCAAAGGTTTGTACTCCAGGTACTTCCTTACCCCAAAAAAGACAGGAGAATGGCGGCCCATCCTGGATCTCAGATATTTAAACAAGCACCTTTTAAAGCCAAAGTTCAAAATGGTGACTCTGGGAATTATTCTACCCTCTCTAAGGCCAGGGGACTGGCTAGCTTCCTGGACCTCAAGGATGCCTACTTCCATATTCCCATCAGAAGCTCCCATCGAAAGTACCTCAGGTTCGAGCTGCCCTCAGGCTACTACCAGGTCAGAGCAATGCCCTTCGCCTCACTTCTGCCCCAAGGATATTCACCAAATGCCTGGCAGTAGCAGTTGCCTACCTAAGAAGGCAAAAGATTGCCATCTTTCCTTACCTGGACGATTGGCTCATAGTAGGCCAGTCCCCAGACCAGGTCAAATTACAACTTCAGATAACGCAGCAACTGCTTACCTCTCTAGGTTTCCTTCTGAATCTCTCAAAGTCAGTTCTAGAGCCTGTCCAGCTTCTTACCTTCATAGGCGCAGAAGTGAACACACAGGAAGCCAGGGCCTTCCTTCCCCTAGACAGGGCAAAGACCCTGATCTCCCTGGCCTCCTCATTTACCCTGCAGGTCTCCCGGCCAGCAAGGCATTTTCTGCAGCCCCTAGGACATATGGCTGCTTCCACAGCAGTTGTGCAGGGAGCAAGATTTCAGATGAGGGACATCCAGTTCCATTTGAGAGCTTTTTGGTCTCAAAGAAAGGATCCTCTTACCAAGTTGATCCCAGTAACTCGAACCCTGATCCAAGCCCTACAGTGGTGGCAGGATCGGACCAACCTGAGACAAGGGGTTCCTTTTGTCACTCAGTCTCATTCTCTAATCCTTACTACAGATGTGTCCCTCCTGGGCTGAGGAGCTCACATGGGCGACCTCACCACCCAGGGTCTGTGGTCTCCCCAGGAATCCCTGCTCCACATCAACCTGTTGGAGCTCAGAGCAGTTTTTCTAGCACTTCAAGTTTTTTCCAAATCTGTTCAGAACAAGAGTATTCAGGTCAGAACAGACAACACCACTACAGTGTGGTACATCAACAAGCAAGGCACTGGCTCTACAGCCTTGTGCAATCAAGCGATGAGATTGTGGTCTCTGGCTTACTCACTGAACACCTCTTACGGTATTTCACCTCCCAGGCAAGGACAATGTCCTGGCAGATGCTCTCAGCAGGATTTCCCAGGGCCACACTAATGGTCACTGGATCCCTGGTCTTGGGAGTAGATTTGCCAGATGGGGCACCCCGAGATAGATCTTTTTGGAGCCCCAGACAATCACCAACTTCTTTTGCTGCAGGCCCCCAGTGTTGGGCTCTCTCCCACTGGATGCCTTAGCCCTCAGTTGGAAGGGAGTTTTCATGCCTTCCCTCCCTTTCCTCTCCTGTTCAAAGTGCTAGTCAAAATCAGATCCCAATCCTGCAAAGTCATTCTGATAGCTCCGGATTGGGCCAGACAGCCCTGGTATCCTCTCCTGCTGTCCTTAGCAGTCCATCCTCCCCTGTGCCTTCCCAGGACTCACAGTCTGTTAACCTGTGCCCAGGGAAGGGTCTGGTACCCGAATCTCAAATCTCTCAATCTCAAGGCTTGGTTCTTGAAGAGTTAGAGTTTGCTGATTTACACTTTTCCCAAGGTGTAATGGATATATTGAAGGCCTCAAGGAAGCCTTCCACCAGGGCTACTTACAATTCCAAATGGAAAAGGTTTTCCATGTGGTGCTCGGAAAAGCATATTTCCCCAGTTTCTGCTGATCTACCCACAGTCCTGGATTATATGGTCCACCTGAATTCTTTGGGGCTGAAACCAGCTACCCTCAAGGTGCAGCTGTGTCTGCTTTTATTTCAGCAGGTAAATCCTCTTCTCTTTCAGCTCATCCTGTGTTTTCCAAGTTTTTTAAGGGGTTGTTTCACACCAACCCTCTATTCAGAGATCCTGCCCCTGCCTGGGATCTTAATGTTTGCATTGCTCAGCTTATGCAACCCCCCTTCGAGCCCTTGTCTTCAGCTGAGCTCAAGTACTTGACTTGGAAAACTGTGTTTCTGGTAGCCATCTCCTCTGCCAGACGCATAAGTGAATTACAAGCGTTGTCAGTGGAGCAGGAGTTTATCTCTTTTCACAGAGATAAGGTGGTCCTTCGGACTAACAGAAAGTTCCTGCCTAAGGTGGTTTCAGATTTCCACCTTAATCAATCTGTTTCTCTTCCAGTGTACTTCACTGACCACTCCTTATCTGGGGAGAGGAGGCTGCACAGCCTAGATGTGAAGAGAGCCCTTAGTTGCTGCATAGAGCGTACCAAGGGTCATAGGTTTGACTCCATCCAACTGTTCCTTACCTATGGCGAAGTTGGTAAAGGGAAGCCAGCCACTAAAAGATCCATTGCCAGGTGGATTGTCTTTTGTATCCAATTCTGCTACGAGAAGTTGGGTAAAGTTCCTCCCTCAGGCCTGAAGGCTCACTCTACCAGAGGTACAGCTGCTTCTCTGGCTGCTGCCAGAGACATTCCTATTCTAGAAATATGTCAAGCAGCTACCTGGAAAACAGTTCACACTTTTACCAAGCATTACTCGCTGGACATCCAGGCTAGGAGTGATGCTTGGTTTGGCACAGCCGTGCTTCGGAGCCTATTTCCTAAGTAGGTTCTGTCCCTCCTCCATGGGGTACTGCTGTGTAGTCTGTAATTGAACATAATATAGCAAGACTTCTTGTTTGAAGAAAATTACTCACCGTAGTAATGTTGTTTCTTCTAATGGAGTCTTGCTATATTATGACCTCCCTTCCTGCCTGCCCCTCTCAGAACCTCTGTTTTGGGATGTGGGTGGGTAGTACAGGGTTGGCACTTTTTTGATGCCCACCTTGTTGTTTTCACCTACCTTTTGGGTGAATTGGTGTTGTGTTTTTTGCATTTTTGGGTCTCCTGACTTGAGTCTTTGTTTTAGGCCAAAAAATGAGTGTTTATGTTGGTAGCCAGTTGGCTAGTGTAGGTTTACAGCTTCCACACAGAACCTTAGTGAGTTTTAGCTCGTAAAGATCTGACAGTTTGTCTTTGAAGCATAACAGACAGAGTTTTCAACCGCGCTCACGCTCTAAGTTCCATGCCTGCATGGAAAGTTAACTGTTTCACCTCCGGAGCAGTTCTAACCTGCGGTCATACTGCAATGGTCATAATATAGCAAGACTCCATTAGAAGAAACAACATTACTAAGGTGAGTAATTTTTTCTTCACTGTCACCCAGCCTCTCACCATCTGGGATAGTGTTAAACCCTATGCAGTTACTCTTCCATAGTCTATCAACGGATTTGGAGGTTTCCAGGGGTGTGCTACCTAGGGCAACCAATTAGAAATAGCTTAGTATTCTATTACAACTGCTCTGTTTTCTCCTATTTGTCTAATTCTCATGTAATCGCTCTTTAATGCCTAATGATCAGACCTCTGTAACCACTGACTATGTGTATTGTCTTATTGTTCACCCTGACGTGGAGCCTTTGTAAAAGAGCTCACGCTCAAAGGTCTTTCCGAAATACTAAATAAATAAATAGAGACTAATGAATTAGGAGAAAGGTTGGATTAGAAGGGATAGAGGACAGATGAAGGTGGATAACGCAGTGGGGTGGAGAGGTGGGGGTGGGGGTACAGCAGGGAAGAGTGAGAAAGCAGAGGATCAGAAAAATAGCGAGAAAGAGTGAGCAAGGGGTAGGAGAGCCAGAAAGAAAAGCAGCACAGTTTGAACAGCAGTCTAAATAGGACAGGGAATTCAACACTGCAGCAAACTAATCCGAATTTAAACAGCAGCCTAAATGAAAACAATTAATTCAACTCTGCATTAAACTAATCCGGATTACTAAACAGCAAAGTTATAAACATGATAATTGACAAATAAAAGTGCTATTCCTATAACACTAGCTAGGCAGAAACCTCGTCATGGGACTGCAGGCGGGCAAACAAGCTTAGGATCAGAGGAGCTGCAGACTGAGCTCTTACAGGTAAATTTAGCAAGGAATTAGGAGCAATGTGGTCGCTTCCAATTGCAGCCCAGAGCTAATATTTTAGAGATTAGCAGCACTGTGGTCAATTTAGGATTAACTCATTTGATCCTGGTGGCCATTTTGGGTGGGATCCAGCAATGAATGATTCTGATGCCATATGGCATCTGTGGAAACAAAGGAGTTAAAGTTAGAGCCTTTTCAGTGCGCTTACAGTTGCAGCCCAAAGTTAAGAAATAATTGTGGAGTTCAGCAGCACTCCGTGGCCAGAAAATTATTATTAAAATATCGGGAACAGTCCGTAGCCCTTAGTAGCTTTAAATAGAATTTTAATGTTAAAGTCAGAGCTGAGTTAGGACTATAGGTGCTAGCATCTGTGGTGCTGAGACCCAAAGCGAATTGCAGGGGGCCAGATAGAAATGGCACCAACTTCGAAGGAGGACATATTTAACTGGGCAGGGTGCCTCAGGTTTGCACTCCATACTTTCAGTGTTAGATACAGGCAGCGGCTGAGGAGCAGCTCCGAGTCAGCAGAGAGCCCGGGGTGAAGGAGGGTAGCTTTAATGTTAGATGCAGGCGGCAGCCGAGGAGCAGCTCTGAGCGGGCAGAGAGCCCGGGGCGAAGGGCAGCTTCACTGTTAGATACAGGTGGCGACCGAGGAGCAACTCCGAGTGGGCATAGAGCCCAGGGTGAAGGAGGGTAGCTAAAATGTTAGATGCAGGCAGCGGCCAAGGAACAGCTCAGAGTGGGCAGAGAGCCCGGGGCGAAGGAGGGCAGATTCAATGTTAGATGCAGGTGGCGGCCAAGGAGCAGCTCCAAGTGGGCAGAGAGCCCAGGCGGAACACCCCCCAACACATTCTAGTCACTCATCATGCAGTGGGAGGAGAGGACACTATTGGATCATGAGTGGCTGCACTATTTGGGAGTGTTCATAATGTTTAGGAAGTATGAAATAAGAGTTGATCAAGGATTTTAAAAAAAACAAGATAGGGTATAATTACACCATTACCATGCATTTCAGTTCTACTACGAAAGGAAGTAGATAAAACAACCAGCAACATTAATGAATTTTAGAGAAGGTAAACAATCTTAACATTTGTGTTTTCAAGTAGAAATAATATGATGCGAAAAGGGTTGACAGTGTCCCCTTATGTCAGAGAGAGAGTGTTGGGGCATCAGAGACAGTTGTTCTATAAACAGCCCCAAAAGATAGTTGAAAGGCATGAAAATAGCAGTATTTTTTGTTTCTGGATAAAAGTTTATTAAGTGGAGCTGTCAGCATTCCCCAGTTAAAAACACAGGACCTACAGGTCCCGATTATCTAAAATGCACTAGCTGCCATTGTTTTAAATATCTGAGACTGCTGAAATCTTAAGTTTATCTGGCTGATCCTGTAGCCCTCCAGCTACCATCATTGTGCCAGAGTTCCCTGCGGCCGACTCTCTGATGACACTTATGATGGGCTAGGCCGTGGGGGCTCCTGTGAGAGAGTATAGTTGTTGTAAAATATTAACCAATGAGACGTGCATGTTTACTCTTCTAAGTCTGAGGAAGGCACTTTAAACAATTACAGCTACTGCATTTTAGAAAATCAGGACCTGTAGGTCCCCTGTTTTTAACCGAAGAATGCTGACAGTTCCCCTTTAAACTTGAAACTTCTAAAGGTCATCTTATACTATGTTATAAAACTCTAGCAACCATACCTGTAAAGTTACACTTTAAAATGTCAAAGACACAGAATACAGTCATTTAAACAAATGAACACTTATTTATAGATGAGATATTACTCCACAATGTTTTGGAATATTTCCACTTAATACTCTGGGCGAAAAGTGAGAATCCCATAAGAAAACAGGAAAAGAAACACTAGGATAGCAGAAGAAACACAAGAATAAAAGGTTACAAAGACTGTAGCGGCTATCTTCATGGTGCCGAGCAATGGGGCATCGCTCTGGCACACTGGTGATCTGGGTTCATGCCCTGAGCCTGGATGTCAGGAGTGGAGGTTAACAGGGAGGGAGTCAGAGCATCCCTTGGATGCTTTCCTTCTGGGGGTGGGTCGCAGCGTTAACGGTACTATAGCGACTTCTGGTGGTGGCCTAGCAGAGGTATTCTCGGCGGCATGGGTGAACACACACATGGCTAAACGCCCCCGCCTCAGGATGCTGCTGCAGACGTACACATGTGGGAGGTGAGTGGGGCCCCAGAAAATGGAAAATCACTACCTCAGCCAACTGGATGATGGCTGCCATGTCCCACCATGCCATAGTTCCCCCAGGTGCACCACTCCTGTCCCCCGCACCTGCTGTTCCACAGGGGTTAGAGCCTGTTATTCCTCTCCCTTACACCGTCCCCCCAGCAAGGATAAGCTGGAACCTCCCAGATGCAGGTACAGTGCAGGAATCAGGTGTGTGGCCCAGAGGAGTGGTGGGCTGAGGGGCAAGGACAGGCTGGAAAAAAAAAAAAAAAAAAGGTTGTAGCTATTGCACAGTCAGAACTTGAAGAAAGAATTAGTGATAACAAAGGTGGTTCAAGAGTGACCAGTGTGTACAGTCATACAGTACACTTCATTATATTTATAGGTAATGAAAACTGCAGTATACCTTGAATCGTGGTTATCATGGTATAGGAAATTGGGCATGGTATCAATACCATGACTTCTGATACTGTGGTATACCATGAAACCTTGATACCATGCCATCAGTAAGCCCCATACATGTAGAACCCCCCAGCAAAGTTACAGTAAGTGCATGTAGACAGTCACCTTCCCCAAGCCTATTACTAGCTACATAGAGCACCTACAGCTCCGTTCCCTACTTTGTGTCATTATTAAGCTAGTTTTAGGGGTGGGGCTGCAGCACGCAGCTGCTGCTCAGCTTTTACACAGAAGTCAAGAGCCAAGCGTTATGAGTTACTGCAATTATTTCTTTTTATGCTGAACAAGTTGTAAATGTGGCTAAATTAATACCTAGGGGGCAGGCAACTCCTTGATATGGGTTTCCTGCCGGGAGCATATCAGCAGCTCTTTAGCTCCACAGTGAAGAGGGGATTATAGAGGGGAAAAACTTAAAAACACTACACATAAAAAACAAACCCGGGAATTGAATAACTATTCCCAGCCATGTCTCTTCCTTTTCAGTAGCTGGTTGGACCCTGCCCCTCATTGTGTGCAGTAGTACAGCTCCATTATAATAGTAGTGTCCATCTATCAGCCTTCAGGTATGTAAAACGTTCTTCTCTGTCTATAGTTCAGATCTGAAATGTGTTCCTGTTGTGCTAAGATTTCTATCTTGGTAGGGGTGTTTTGGTGTCTCCTTAGAGTTTAAAATGCACTAAAAGATTTTTTATCAAACCCTTTATCTGTTGTTCCCCAGATAACAAACAATAGATACCCACTCTCCAGAAAAGGTGCTGTCTGCTATGTTCAGTTTTGTGGAAGTAAAACTATGCTTTTAAATAAAAATATCTTTAAGAATGACTTTCTCATTTACTGTATTTGCAGGATAGAATATCACTTTAGCTCCGCCGTCCCAAGGATGTTAAGAGCTATTGCAGTTGTGCAAGAATGGAAGGAATGCCTGAATTGTTTGTTATAGAAGTTTTAACAGATGAATAATTACATCCTGCCTCTCGTAACTGATACTAACTGAGCAGTGCTTGTAGTTGTATTGGTAAACTAACACATTCCTCTAATATGGGATTGGTTGAGCACAGAGGTCATATTTTCAAATCCCTCAGGATTTGGCACTGGTGTAGGAAAAACTGGCAAAAGTGGTTTTTCCCTTGTGGAGCTGCAGTTTCTCTCTCCTGAGCTGGTCTTCGGGCTTCCATACATGTGGGCTGTACTTCCTGATGCAGATATGCAGGCAGGAAATAGGCTCTGCAGCTGGGGATATCCAGCCCTCCATTTCGTGTTCCCACCAATTTACTTCCTGCCATCCAGCTAGCAGGTACTCTGCAGCACAGCTTTGTCACCATGTGGCAGGGCTGAAGACGTCAAACTGTAAGTCACAAAATGCAATTCTTTTTGGATTTGCTGAAGAATCTCAGCACTTTAGAGCACTGGAGACATCAGACTGTAATTCACAAAATTTAATTGGATTTGCCGAAGAATCTCAGCACGGTAGAGCACTCCTGCGTGGGCTCCAGTCTCAGCCTTACAAGCTGCACATGCTAGCCTCACTCTACCGCAGAGGTTTTCCCTACGATTCTGGGCCCAACCCAGTGTTCATTGTAGCCTTGCAGTTCGTCTACTGGAGGATTTTGTCAGTGGATGCTGTTTTTATGGTGATTGGACAGTATTAGCACCTCCGTGCTCTGAGAGGATTCTCTCCTCATCAACAGCAGGGCCGTTTTTCTCCCATCGACGGCTGGCTTCCTGATTCTTTCAGCTGCTCATCAACGGTGGGCCTGCAGCTCTAATTGAGTCTCTCATCGACGTTCCAGTGCTATCTTGTCGATGAGCGCTGCATTTTACAAGGAGTGCTGCTCAGGAATAAACAGAGTTTCTCACACATACTGCAGGCCCCCCCCCCCGCACTAAGAGAGCAAGAAAATATTAACTAATCAACCAACATTTAAAGAGCTCAGCGTTTTGCCCTTAAAGGGCCAGCAGCAGTGTTCCATCAGGGCTTCAGCATTCTTCCAGACAGTCCCCCGTATTATCAGAAATCCTCCAGGGGGAAGGGGTATGCAGAATCAAAGCCATTTTCAGTCATGGCCTCAGACAAGCCTGCCAGGGGCAGAAAATGCCAGCGTTGCAAATCCCCTTCGCAGATTCGCTTTGCCTAAAATGTGAGAAGGTAGCGTCTGCAAATAGGGAGGACATGATGACAGAGACCTCCCATTCCTTGGCTCAGACAGATAGCCAACAGACAGGTCTGAGTGAGCAGCAGCCATCAGGTCTGAGAGAGCAGCGGCCACCAGGGAGACCCAGCAGTCCGCGGCCCCCTCTCTAGCTCCAGACCTCTTAGACATGCTAAATAGGGCCTTTGCTCTGGACCCTGCATGCTTCGACTGGCAACCTCCAGGATCACCAGATGCGAGGCCTCACAAGAAGGCAAAAAGAAAGAGGACCCCGTCCCTGTCCTCATTGGAAGAGGGGCATTTGTCCTCATATCACCACGATAAAAAGAAAAAATCCCAATACAGGAGCAGATCGTTAGATGAGGAGGATCAGCATTCCTCACGCCACAAGAGAATGAGAAGTTCTCCTTCTTGGAGTAGATCTAGGGACACCCATAAGGTGAAGTGTCATAAGGACCATTCCCTGGACTCCTCAGACTCTAGTTCCTCTTCTCTAGAAGAGGGGGAGCTAGGGGACTCATCCTGAGACTTGGATGTCTCCCTGTCCAGAAACTTTGACCGCGAAGACCTAGACATTTTCATCAAGAAGGTCATAGCCGAAATTCATCTTGATTCTTCCCTAGTGGCTCCAGCACAACCAAATGGGGCCTTTTGCCTGGCATCTGCCGCCAAACCGGCCACAGCCTTCCCTATTCCCCCAGCCAGAGAGGATTTGCTAAAAGAGGAATGGTAAGGTCCAGAACACACCTATCGAGTTTCCGGCGGATCTCTGAGCTCCTCAAGTTTGACAAGAAGCAATCTGAAAAGTGGCTAGACTGCCCCAGAATCGACCCTCTGATTTCGAACCTCACCAAGAAGATGGTCTTCCCAGCTAAGGGAAGAGCATCACTCAGGGACCCTGTGGACAGGAAAATGGATCTCACTCAAGAAGGCCTTCCAAGCATCAGCAACGTCTGTCAAGGCACCAACTGCCAATCTTTTTTCGGTCAGAGACGCCCTGTCCTGAGCCTCAGAATTAGCTTTTCAATTCCCTGAGGACCCAGAGAAGAACAAGGATATTATTCATCAGCTGCAATTAGTGGGTTTGGCATCGGGTTATGCAGCAGATGTATCAGAGGAGGCAGTCAGTTGCACAACTCAGACCATGTTTTATCAAACTTCGACTCGCCGCAACCTCTGGCTTTGGGCCTGGCAACCAAACACCTCTTCTAAGAGCCATGTAGTAAACGCCCCCTAGGAAGGTAATCTCCTGTTTGGCTTGGCTCTGAAGGAGGCGGTGAAGGAATCCAGGGGGACAGCTAAAGTGCATATGCCCCAGTGAAGAGGCAGGGGCCAACCATGTTCCTCAGGCCCCAGACGCAATGAAGCTATCTGGGCCCATTCTCAAGTAGGGGGCAGACTTTCAAAATTTCTCCAGGAATGGGTCCAAACCATATTGGATAGATGGGTCCTAGACATCATCAGCAATGGGTACCTATTGAATCTCGGGCAACCCTTCCAAGAGACAGGCGATGTTACAGACCATTACAGACCTTCTTCAAGGAGGGGCTACAGAGCAAGTTTCCCCCACAAAGATCAACTGGGGGGGTCTGCTCCCTATTCTTCATTGTGCCAAAACGAATAGGGGGATTCAGGCCAGTTCTAGACCTCAAATTCCTGAATAATTTTGTCTGCAGCAGACCCTTCAAGATGGAAAGCTTGTCATCAATCATCAGGGAGTTGCAACAAGGGTATTTTGTGGCATCCATCGATCTGCAAGATGTCCATTTACATATTCCCATTCAGGAACTACACAGGCAGTATCTTAGGTTCAAGGTGGGGGAGCAGCACTTTAAGTTCAAAACAGTGCCATGCGGGCTTTCTTCGTCCCCAAGGACATTCTCCAAAGTGATAGTAGCGGTCATAGTTCACCTTTGGAAACGAGGGATACAACTTTTCTCTTACTTGGACGATATTCTTAAGGCCCCCGCAGCTCGACTAGGCAGTACAAGCAGTGTCGAAGGTAGTCCGGTGCCTATCGGCCCATGGTTTTGTCATCAACTGGGGAAAAAGTTCCCTAACTCCAAGCCAGACCTTAAACCACCTGTGGGCAGACTTCATGACACAAGTCAACAAGGTCTTTCTCCCGGAAGCAAAATTCGGGGACCTGCTGAAGCTCATCAAGAAGTTTCACACAGCTCCTCAGCTGCTGGCTCACTCCTTCATGCTACTAATTGGGACTCTGATATCGCTGGCAGATTCAGTCCCTTTGGCTCTAGTCCACATGAGGCCCATTCAAGCACACTTGCTCAGGCTGTGGTCCCAGTCCAGACACAGCCAGCACCAACTGATACCATTTTCTCAACAGACAAAAACTTCCCTCCAGTGGTGGACTCAGAGGACAGATGTCATGAGGGGTCGCAAGTTGGCCCATCCACACCAAATCCGAAGCACGACTGATGCCAGCCTCAGGGGCTGGGGGGCTCACCTGCATCAGCTGTCAGCTCAAGGCAAGTGGTCACTGTTAGAAACAAGATATAGCATAAACGTCCTTGAGATGAGAGCAGTAAACCTAGCCCTGATACACTTCAAACAGCAAGTCTTCAATCAGGGCATTCTGATTATAACAGACAGTTGGACAACGATGGCATACATCAACCATCAGGGCAGAACAAGAAGCTCAAAAATGCTACGGGACTCCTTGCTTCTCTTTCAATGGGCCGAGCACCACCTGGCAAGCATAAGGGCAGTGTACATTCCAGGCTGGAAAATGTCACAGCAGACTGGCTGAGTCACAAAAATGTTCTGCCATGGGAATGGGAGCTGAAGGACAGTGCCTTCCACATCCTAGCAGAATTGTGGGGCAATCCTCCGATAGATCTTTTAGTCTCCTGGCAAAACTCTAAGGTAAAGCAGTTCTGCTCCCTGGCCAAGGACAAACTAGAGATGGTTCAGGATGCCTTTTCCCTAGACTAGGGTCAGCTTGGTCTCCTGTATGCCTTTCCTCCAGTACCACTTTTATCCAGAGTCCTCCACAAAGTGGCTCTGGACTGGGCAGAACTGATTCTAGTCTGTCCCCGATGGCCTCATCGCCCATGGTTCCTGCTTCTCATTCATCTTTCAAGGCAACCACCTCTAACCTTCCAGATCAGCCTGGACCTTCTCCATCAGGGTCCGGTACTGCACCCCAATCTGATCAACCTCTCCCTCTCGGCCTGGAGATTGAGTGGGAAGCTTTCAAAGAGCTAGGCTACAGAGGTCCTGTTGTTGAAATGATGGTGAACTCATGTCACCCCCTCTTCTTCTAAAGTATATTACAGAATTTGGAGGAAATTCTTGTTCTGGCTTCAATCCAAACACATACAGAACCAGCCAATATCATTGCCTGTACCACTGCAGTTCCTTCAAGATGGGTTTGACAAAGGTCAGCAGCCAGTCACCTTAAGGGTTCAGGTTTCCATGCTGGGGACGCTCTTGTTGGTGGATTCAGGTGAATCGTTAGGTTCACATCCCCATGTCAGGAAGTTTCTAAGGGCAACAACATTAAAACGCACTCCAATCAAGCCAACGATACCACCTTGGAGGCTTAATCTGGTTCTCAAAGCTTTGAGCAAGGCTCCTTTTGAGCCCCTCAAGGAGACATCCCTCATGCATCTCACAATGAAGGTCGCTTTTCTCATAGCTATTACTTCAGCCAGGAGAACTGGTGAGCTAGGAGCCTTGTCCACCAAAGAACCGTATACTGTGTTTCATCAGGACTCTATGGTGCTCTGAACAGATACAAGTTTTTTTTACCAAAAGTTATATCTCCTTTCCATTGCAACCAGGAGTTGATTTTGCCTTCCTTTCGCCCACACCTAAAAAATGAAAAGGAAAGGGAATTTTGCACGCTGGATCCAAGACGGGCAGTGAAAATGTATATCAAAAGAACGGATTCTATTCGAAAAACTCCAGTTTGTTCATTCTAACTACAGGTCAAAATATGGGTAAAAAAAGCTTCGATGGACTCTATAGCCAGATGGATCTGTTTTGTCATTACTACTGCTTATGATCAGGCTGGAGTAACCTTGCCTTGACCAGTGAGAGCCCATTCTACCCAGGTCATGGCCACCTCATGGGCGGACTTCAGAGAAGCATCTCCAGCAAACCTATGCAGGGTGGCCACATGGTCATCCATTCACATGTTCACGAAATTTTACAAACTGGATGTGACGACCTTGGCAGAGGCGTCCATTGGCCGCCGAGTTCTTCAGGCAATAGTGGACCCTTAAGGGGAGTTACATTCTTCTCGCCCGGGATATCTGGGGATGTACTGCTTTTGTATATCCCATCTGTGTGGAAGCCTGGAGACCAGCTTAGGAGAGAGCAAACAAAATTTAAATACCTGTAAATTTTATTTCTCCAACAGCTGGTCTCAGGGCTTCTGCTTCCCTCCCAGAATGTATAAAGTTGGCCACCTGGCCATGTATGGCTTAATTTTCTTGTTTTTGTTTCCAAGTTCATATAGTATTGCCACATTTGGACTGCTTTCAGAACAACTGGTGGGAACAGGAAATGGAGGGCTGGATATCACCAGCTGCAGAGCTTAGTTCCTGCCTGCATGTCTGCATCAGGAGGTACAGCCCATCTGTATGGAAGCCCAAAGACCAGATTTACAGGTATTTAAATTTTATTTTTTCCCACATGCGCCAGATTTTTAAAGGAGAAGCCATTTTGTGGCTGGCTCCACGATTTACAGCAGCTTGTGGCTGTTTTTTTTGGCACAGATGTACTAAAATGTTACTCCTGGTTGGACCAGGTGTAACATCCTCTGCAGCTGCGCCTGCCACCCATATGGAGCAGGGGCTGAAAATATGACTGTCCACTGGTGCAGAGATTTATTCCACACTGGCGGACTTCAGCATGGGACTTAGTCCCTCAACCCTTTGAAAATCGGCCCCTGGTGTTTTACTAGGAAAATCAAGCATTTGTCAATGCCGAATGTTTGTTTGCCAGCATTTGCTGTGTAGTTGTTGGACATAAATAACATAGAGGATAAAATTAGCACATTAATGGAAAACAAAGGGTACTAACCAGATGGCAGCAGTTGCTGCAGAAATGTATGATTAGGACTTTTAGCATGAAAGTAAATTTTTTTCTTTCCCTTTATTGTAGGTTATTTAATTACAGAAGTCCAGCGCCGGCCTTCATGTCGGCTGAGGTGCTCGCAGCCATCTCACACACACCAGGACTGCTTCCACCATGTGGGTATGCTAACGAAGGCTACCAAAATTCCCATTTGTTGGTATCCCTCATTAGTGTACCCCATGCGGCGGAAGCCACCTGATATGCATGAAATGGACGTGTGTGGCTTGGCAACATGACGATTGGCGCTGGACTTTTGTGATTAAGTAACCTATTACAGAGGTAAAGAAAAACATTACTTTCATGCTAAAAGCCCTAATTGGGCATTTCTGCAGCAACTGCTACCATTTTGGTAGTATCTTTTGTTTCCTTTAATAACATAAGTTATAATAATGAAATAGTTATAATTGAAAAATTAAGAGCTTCATATAATAAAATGACTGCATGTGGGATGAGGGGGAGCCACAGGTGGAGGGGCGGATGTGTTTGAGTGAGTGATGGAGAAATGCCGGGGGATCCTGCAAAAGAAGGACTTTAAGAATTTTTGACTAAGTACCAATATTCATCTCAACCCTTGGAAATGCTCCATAGATACTTAAAATGAGCTGGGTTTTTTTTCAAGTTTAAAGCACTTCTACTCATCAAAATTGTATTGAACTCGCCTAATGTCAAGAATGGTGAGTACATTACTCTTGAATGTCAGCTTTATTGGTAGCTCTGGTAGGAATATTACTTGACTTAGCATGCTGCCTTTCATTTATGTAGGAAATTAAAGATGGCCTGCACAATTGTGTGACATTACTATAAATAGCCCCCTCCCCATTATACTATATTTTTCTTGATGTCCCTCAAAAAATGCTGTTTTGGCAGAGCTACAGCTTGAAATTCCAAAGGTTACTAAATACAAGCTGGTACTACAAAGGTTTTTATGTAATTAATTATTCTAGGATATTTTTCATTTTCAACAGAAAACACTGGTAAAAAAATTGAATTTTTTTTTTTTGTTAATCTGTTTTTCTCCTTCCCAACCGGCCCCGTCGTCCACTGCACTCACCTCTGCTTCCATGAGGTGCCAGCTGGCCGAGTGCGGTGCCTGCGAGGGTTGGCGTCATCTTGTCGGTCTGGATTTTTTTCCTTGTATTTACTTCCTGGCCCGGAGCACGGTCTGCACTGCATCCACCCCTATGTTATGGGTCCATTGTCCCAGCCCCCAGTCACTGCCGGGGGCCAGTCAAGCAGCAGACTCCATCCCTACCCCTTCCCAGGAGAGGAGAGCAGTCCTCAGGACACTTGATCCTTTCCTTCCCTGGCTGACCCCTGGCGGCCCGTTTGCACCACGAATACGGGTTGCCAGCATGGCAAGAGGTAAGGCACGGATGCCTCAGTCCTCCGTGCCACTGGGCCAGCCAGAATTTGTCATTTTTAAACTAGTACTAGGCAGTCAATTTTTCATGAAAAACGCCCAACTGTCTGCTAGCTTTTTGGGCAAACCACTCCATGTAGAGTCAAATTTATGTATAAAACATGCTGATTTGCCCTCAGTTCAGGGAAGAAAAATGGAACATTGGATTTTAAGATTTTGCTAAATGGAATTGGCCATTTTTTAAAATGGAAAATCATTGGCTCCATGTTTATTAAGACCAAAGACATGTAGCACCCTGGTGTGACTTGTCTGCCCTGATTGGATCAGCTGCTCTTTAAAGTCACATTCAGTTAAAAACAAGCATTTACATAGATACATAGATATTGACGGCTGAAGGGGACCGCATGATCCATTTAGTCTGCCCAAGACCCTACCTCCCCCCTTACCTGCTGTGGCATTTTGGTGTTAGTCTGCCAGTAAGAACCCTTGTCTTCTCTTCAGATCTGCCAGGCCTATTTCTTGCTGCAGTCAGGGATACCTTGGTGGACTGTATGAACTGCGACGGATGCATAAAATAATGAACAGTTGTAGTTTATTCTTATATTGCAGAGACATCAGCATGCTTCATCTCACCATGAGGTTCGGACACAGAATGACCTGACTGACAGGATATCTAAAGGGGTTTCTAGCCCCTGCTAAGGCAGTAATTAGCATAACAGTAATTTGCATAAATTAGCTACATTAGTCCTGAGCTGTTAAAGGGGCGGCAGCTAGCATTAGCCCCATACTTAAACTGTACTCCGCATCACCACCAGGACAGTGAGTGTGAGCACCACTCTAACATCAATAGCGTTGTAATCTTACAGTAAGAAATATTTTCTAAAAAAACTTTATGCATGTAATCAAACATTTTACCAACCTTAAGAAAACCTTTGTCAACATTACTGCACTGCGGGGTTGGGGGGGGAAGAATCTGAACTACAGTGGTGACCAGTCAGAGTAGTACCAGGGGGAAGGGAAACACCATAGCAACTTGAAGCTTGGTCAGGGCGACAAGTGCCACAGTGCAGGGAAGGGAGGGAAGGGTAGCAGCAGGAGGATACCCAGAAACACAAGATAAACCATGCAATTTACAGTTGCAGCACACTAATTAATTAATTTTTTTTTAAGAATGCAAGAAATACTATCCTAAAATTTAACATTTTGCAAGACAGTCAGATTTATACTGAACACATGAAATTCACAGGAAATACCACCAAAAGAAAAATACTGAGTCCCTCCATTGAGTTCGGTTACCAAAAGTTCAAGACTTCCGTTGGCTTTTCCGGTCAGTGGGAATGATGGTATGTGTGACTTGAACCAGTTCCTGACAAGATGGTGTGAGGTCGTTGAAAGCGATCCAGGAGTTCTGTGCACTGTCCAAGTCACACCACTTCACTCTGTATGTCCAGGATCCATTTGTATACTTCTTTCTAAGAATATTCTCGATCTGGTACACTGGTGTGTGTACGAGAAAGTCCTGAGAAGAACAAGAAGGCTGAGAAGTCCCAGGAAGTTCATCTAGCTGATCAGGCAAAACAGAATCCTGCTGGAGAATGTCAGGAGTGTGAGTATCTGGAGAACTGGTTGCAAGTTATCAAGAGGAGTTTCAGCTTCAGAGAGTATGGCAGACTCAAGTGCAGCTTCATTACTGGGTAGACTGGGATCATCTGGAAAGGTGTTACTCGGGTACCTATGTTTCAACCGATTGATGTGGACCTTGTTGTGTACCAGCTTTCCATCGAACCTTGCATCGCAAATGGACATGAACAGGAGGAAACTTTTCTACGATGTAGAAGGGACCAGTCCAAGGGCGAAGCAGTTTCTTGTTCAGTGCCTGGAACTAGGACAGGTCAGTACAAGTAGACAATGTTTCAACAGAAAATGAAGGTTCATATGACTTGGCTGCTAACATTTTCTGCATGGCAGATTTTCTCTGGGCTAACGTGATGATTGCAACACGTCTGGAAAGTTCAAGCTGTTCCAGTACAGGAATGATGAAGCTGACTTTGAAACCTCTAGCAGTGAGAGATCCCTGTCCAGTGGAGTTCTTGGGTGATGTCCATGGACCAAGAAAAATGGTGTGTACTCCATACTGTTGACACAAGGGCTTGTATTGTAAGCAAATTGAAAAAAGCAGTCCCAAGTGTCATGAGTTTCATCCAGATACTTGGAGAGTGTGTTGAGAATGGTAGACATCATTTTTTCACTTTGTCCATTGTACTGGGGATGATAACTTGTGTCTTTTTTACGTAGAGAAGTTTGCACGATTCTTGAACAATGGTTGAAAGATAGTTACTGCCTCTGTCTGAATACAGGTACGAAGGGGTACCGTGACTACAAATAACAGTGCTGAGGAAGGCACTTGCTACAGTGGCTACTTTGATGTCTTTTAGAGGGATTAGTTCCAAGTATTTTGTTAGGTAATCCTCAAAAACAAGGATGTATTGGTTGCCAGAGTCAGAGCATGTAGGTAAAGGCCCAAGAATGTCTGTGCTGACTCTTTGAAATGGTTCGGTGGCTACAGGCATTGGAATGATGTGTACCTTTGTCAGCTCGGCAGGAAGCTTTCTTTGGGAGCAGGGCTGGCGGGAATTGACAAATAGGACAATGTCCTTTTTCATGTGTGGCCAGAAGAAGTGAAGCCTTGTCTTTTTGAGAGTTCTGCTGTGGTATTCCCATATGACCTCTGTAAAGTGGAGAGGCATGAGTGGAGAGGAGAACTTGATTGACAAGAGAGGTTGGCACAACTAACTGTACATGTATTCCTTGGTCCAAATGTGAAAAAGCACACCAACAATGAGGAAGTATTGTGAAGTAAAGAAAGGTACATCCTGGCGGTGTTGCTTTTGTTGCAGTAAGGTTCCAGACTCTTAAGTACACGATTATGTCTGTGAATTGAGGGTCCGTTCTTTGCGTTTTAATAGTTGCCAGGGAGATATCAGAAGTAGAGGCAGTGAGAAGCTCTTTGGTTGCTTGCAGTAAGTGAAGATTTGTGCTTTTTTCTGTTGAAGCAGGTGGTAGCAGCAAAACAATTTGAGGTGCTGTAGGAGTGTCCACAGGAAGCGCATCCACGGCGTGGAAGGGAAGAGCTTGTAAGCAGGATTCTTCATCTGCTGAAGATGATGTGGAGGAATACTGTCTCCGGCTTACAGCATCAGCATTGCAGTGAACTCGACCCAGAGTGTGCTGAATTTCAAACTTGTAGCATTGCAGCAGGGCAATCCATCGGGCGAACTTGCCTGCTGGTTCCTTTATTTCGAATAACACTCTGAGGGCAGAGTGATCAACGATAGCGGTAAAGGAGGAGTAGTGAAGATAGTCAAATTTCTTTGTGGCAAATACCATGGCTAAACATTCTTTTTCTGTGATGCCACAGCTCTGCTTAGCTGAGGAAAGGGAGCGTCTGGCATAGGAAACAACTCATTCAGTTCCATCTTGTATTTGATATAGCACAGCGCCTACTGCAAAGGAACTAGCATTTGAGTAGAGTTTGAAGGGTTGGTCGAACCTTGGGTAGGCTAATACCGAAGAAGAGATTTGTTTTCTTTCAAGGTTTCAGAGGCCTCTTTGCACTCGGAAGTCCATGAATATTCACACCCCTTTTTGGTGAGGGCGTACAGTGGAACAGTAATCTTGGCATAGTTGCAGATGAACTTTCTGTAGTATCCAGGCAAGCCTAGGAAAGCTCTAAGGTCTTTGAGATTGTTAGGTTATGAATAATCTTTGACTGCTGAGAGCTTGTCTGGGTTTGGAGAGATGCCCTGAGAACTAACAGCATGTCCCAGGTAATGAATTTGATGCTGTGTGAAACAACACTTCTCTAGGTGAAGCTTGAGATTGGCTTGTCTGAGACATTCAAACACTTCTTTGAGATATTGGAGATGCCCTGGCAAAGTTCTTCTAAAGACAGTTACATCATCTAGGTAAACTGTGCAAGATTTCCAAGACAACCCATGTAGTACGGCTTCCATAACACGTTGGAATGTAGCTGGACTATTCCAAAGTGCCATAGGGAGTCATTTGAATTGAAAAAGACCCAAGTGGCAGCGCCATGCTGTGTATGGACGAGAAGCTGGATCAATGGAGACTTGGTAGAACCCACTCTAAAGATCTAGAGTGGTGAAAGTAAGCCATAGCACCCCTTGTGGTCGACACCCCTACGGCGAAACACAGATAAAGACCATTACGGTGACATTCGCGGTAATGGTCCTTTTTCTGTGTTTCACCTTCCCTCAGTGTTCCACCCCCTCCCCGGACCAACTCTGACCTGGAATTGGAATCCTAGAGTCTGGAGGGTGCGGGGGGCAGAGCCCCCTGCATGGGTTGTGTGGGGGTCACAGCCCCCCACAGAAAACAGAGATACAAGAGGCAGCACAATACCTGCGTCGGTATTGTGCCATCACCGTGGGGGAGGTAGGCATTCTCGCTGACGAGATATCTTGGTGCATCCAAAGTAAGCTGGGCTGGCCGCGCCAAGATTCTCTAAGGCATCTTCGGTTGTAGGTAAGGGATGAGCATCATGTAGGCACTGAGCTTTCTGTAGTCCACCACAAAATGATACCCCTTGTCCTTCCTTACCACCAGCAGGCAAGGTGCACCCCAGGGACTTGTAGACTCTTCAACAATGTCTTGCTCAAGCTTGTCTTTGATCATGTCCTTTAGGACTTGTTTCTGTCCCACTTTGTAGGCTCGCTGATGGATTGGTTTTTGGTTGGGCTGTACCTCGATAGTGTGTTGCAGGATATCCCAGCATCCAAGCTTGTTATCTGGACCAACAAAGACATCTGGGTAATTCTCCAGGAATTTCAAAAGCTGTTGTTTCTCTGTTGGAGATGCTGGAAATTTGGAAGTGGATAGTCGCTTATTGAAGGGTTACTCTAGTGAAGCTGGTGTGGACATGATAGTACTGACGAAACAGTGTTATGATGCCTTTGTATTTATCCCAAGCATTCTTAAAAGCCCCACCTGCTTTTGCATCCACCACCCCTTAGGGGAGGCTGTTCCATGTGTTAACCACCCTTACTGTAAAAGAAGAATTTACGTGTGTCACACCTGAACTTGCCCCCCCAGCTTCATATCATGTCCTGTAGTTCTTGTGTAACTCTTGACTTGAAGTTGGTCCTGAACCTGTACCCTATTTATTCCCTTCATGTATTGCAAGGTTTCACTCATGTCTCCCCTTTCTCTCCGTTGTTACAAGGAATACATGCTGAGATCCGTCAGCCTTTCATCATATGGTTTCTGATGCAGCCCTTGTACATGTCATCGAGGTACAGGTCAGGAAGCATAGGAAAACCAGGAGCAGTTGTAGAATTTACCAAAAAATTGTTTATTTACACTAGCAGTATCATAAAATAAATGTGTTTAGTATAACTATTTGCAAAGGCAAAATAAAATAAAGTTTTCTTTCAGTCTCTGTGTCTCTTGTTCTCCTAAATCTTTCTTGCAGTTGCAGCTTAGCTCTTTTATAAGTTTTTTCAACCCCCATTCTTAGCAAGCATCCTGGTTTTGTAAATATCAGGCAGGAGCTGCTAGAACACAGTGTGCTTCTTGGGTTGAGGCCCCCCTTTTGCACAGCTTTTGCAAAAGGCTTAAAAATGGAACTCAGATAACCTCTATAGCTTCCAACAGCTTTTTACAATCGTCTCAAAATATAATTATATATATTATATATATATATATATATCAACAGTAACAGTATAACTTTTCTAAACAAAAGTGATCCCATTATCAGTTACATTTTCATACAATGAACTGCATATATTTTTACATTAGCAGATATGCAAGGGTGGAAAAATAGCAAGAGAGGACTGAGATACAGTGAGAGGCAAAGAATTGTGAAATTGTTGGGGTGATCAAATCCGAAGTCTCACAGGAAAATTTGGTTGCGCAACCAGACAGAGAAAAAACAGAAAAAGAAAGAATAGATACTTGCATTTAAACACTTGCTCCATAACAAATGGGACAGGGTCCTATTCCACCCTGTCACAGTACCATCTTTGTGACTCTCCTTTGCACCTTCTCCAATCTCTACGTCTTTTCTAAGATTTGGCTGCCAGAACTATACGCAGTATTCCAGGTGTGGTCTTACTAGTGATCTATAGAGTGGCATTACAACTTCCTTTTTCTACTAGTAATTCCCCTTCCTATGCATCCCAACATACCATTTGCCTTAGATGCAGCCTTCTCACACTGCTTGGTCTTTTTTAGATCTTCTGTTATAATCAACCTCAGATCTCTTTCCTGCTTTGTGTCCTCTAGTTTAACGCCCACATGTGGTACTCCTTTCTAAGGTTGCTTTTCCCTAGGTGCATGACCTTGCTCTTCTTTTCATTGAATTTTAGCTGCCATGTTTTTGACCACGATTCCAGCTTTTTGAGATCCACCTTAATCTTATCCGCCCCACCAGGAATGTCAACTCTATTGCATATCTTCGTGTCATCAGTGAAGAGGCACACCTTGCCCTCCAATCCTTCAGATATGTCCCCAATGAAGACATTAAAGAGGATGGGACCCAACATTAACCCCTGTGGCACTCCACTAGTCACCTCCCTTTCCTCCGATAAGGTACCATTTACCAGTACCCTCTGGGTCCTTCTGCTCAGCCAGCTCTTTATCCATTCAACCACTTTCAGATCAGTTCCTTTACTCATGAGCTTGTTTAGCAACCTTCTGCGTGATACAGAGTCAAAAGCTTTACTGAAGTCCAGATATACCACATCCATAGCTGCCTTGATCCACAGCTTTGGTTACCCAATTGAAGAAATCTATTAGTTTTGTCTGGCATGATCTTCCTGTGGTAAAACCATGCTGTTTTGGGTCCAAATTTCCGCTGTTTTCTACAGATGTTAGAATTTTTTCTTCAAGTAGGACTTCCATTGTTTTGCCTATAATCGAGGTGAGGCTAACCGGGCAGTAGTTGCTTGCGACCTCCCTACTTCCACTCTTATGGAGAGGGACAACATTGGCCTTCTCCAATCCCTCGGGATCTCCCCTAGTTCAAGCGATAGGTTAAATAGTTCAGTCAGAGGTGCAGCAAGCTCCTCAAGAATCCTGGGGTGAATTTCATCTGGACCCATTGCTTTGTCTACCTTGAGTTTCCCCAGTTCCTCTAGGACTCTTAGTCTTGTGAATGGTCTTGAATCTGCCTCCATACTGCCTGACCTTCTTCCACCCAGGGTGGGCCTGCAACCGTCCTTTTTCTTGATAAAAACAGAGCAGGAGTATCTGCTGAGGATTTCCGCTTGTCCTTGCCATCCTCTGCATGTGCCCCCACCTTGTCCTTTGTGATTCTGACAATCTTTGTCTTCCTTTTTTCTCTGATATATCGAAAGGTCTTGTCCTCCCTTTTGATCTGCTTAGTTATCTTCTCTTCTGTTGATGCCCTGATTGTCTTTCTCGCTTCCCTCAGTTTCTCCTTGTATCTGTCTCTGTCTTTGTTACATCTAGTTTCCTTGTATCTCGTGAAAGCAATTATTTTTTCCTTACCCTGGTGGCCACTATCCCAGAAAACCAGAGTGTTTTTTTTCTCCTCTTTGCTTTACTCACCTTTCTTGGACACTAATTTAAAGCTTCCATTATAGCCCTCTTTAGATGTGCCCAGTACTCCACAACCCCCACCCCCACTTTGTATTATCCAGGTTATTTTTAAGACACTCCTTCATTTTAGCAGAATCAGCTCTTTTAAAGTCTAGTACTTTCGTTTTAGAGTGACTAGTTTCCACTCCCGTATTTGCCTGGAACCACAGCATATGGTGGTTGCTGGATCCCAGGTGGCTCTCAGCCTCAGCTGCTGAGATTTTTTCTCCGTTGGTGAGTATTCGGTCCAGGACAGTTTGGCCCCTTGTTGGATCTCTCACAAGCTGCTTCAGGCCTGATCCCTGAAGAGCTTCTGGGAAGTCTTTGCTCCCTGTTGAGGCTGCTGTGTAGATACTCCAATTTATATCAAGCAAATTTGAAGTCACCCATCACTATCACCTCCCCCTTTTCAGTCATCCTGTGCATGGTTTTGATTATTTCTTTGTCCCCCTCCATGCCCTGCCCTAGGGGTCTGTAAATTACTTCTACCCAAGTCACCACGCCATTTTCAGCCTCGAGTGTGAACCAAAGTGCTTCAGATTTAGCCTGGGTATTTTGGATCATTGTGGTGTTTATTCCCTCCTCCACATACATCGCCACCCCCTTCTCCCTTTTCTGTCCCTCCAGAAAAGGCTGAAACCCGGGATTGTCATTTCCTAGTCATGGTTGTCATTGTACCAAGTTTCAGTGATGGCAACCCAGTCTAGATCTGCCTCTGTAATGATTGCTGTAAGGTCAGTCACCTTGTTTGTGAGGCTCCATGCATTGGTATACATAGCTTTCCAAACCCGACTAACCCTGTTTTTTGTGTCTTGTCCTTTGTTTGAACCCTTTTTTATCATACCCTTACGAGATTTCTCTTTAAATGACCGGTCCTTACATTCTGCAATGTTATCACAGAAAAGTCTGTGTTTTGGGGGAGAGGCAACAGGGCCATGTGGTACTGTTGCCCTCTCCCCAGCATCTAGTTTATACATCCCACAAAAATGTCAAACTTCTGCCCTAGCGCACTTACACCTTCCTTAGTTATGTGCAGTCTGTCATACCTGAAGAGACCTCTGTCCCAGAAGTTTCTCCAGTTTCCAATAAAGAGGTGGCCCCTCTCAAGGCGCCAGCCATGAAGCCATACATTTAGTTCCTGTACCTCATTTTTGCAGATTCTTTGCATCCCTCCTGTCTCCCATACTTGGAGGACCTCGGAGAAGACAATGACTGGCGAGTGGGAGGCCGGCTTGTCACCTAAGCGTATTAGGTGTATTTTGGCCTCCTCAACTGTTTGATCCTCAAGCTCACTGGTACCTAGATGAACGAAAACATCTGTGCACTCTCCCTCTTTGTGTAGTATCCTATTGATACGGTTGGTATCCCTTTTGGTTGAAGCTCCAGGTAGGCACCTGACCACCACATTTGTACCCATGTCCTGACTTAGATGTGATTCCACTCCTCTGATCATGGAATCCCCTATGATGAGTATTTTCCTGTTATTCCTGGTATCTATCACCCTAGTTTCACCACTCTTGCACTTTTCTTTTGGGTGACGTACTTGGTGATTACCTAGTCCTGTATTACTATCCTTGACCGTGCCAGTGGCTAAGGGCACGAATCTGTTAGCCATTTGGATGGTCGCCCCCTTGTTTGAGGACTGCTGTTTGGACCTGTGTGGTGTGTCTCTGTCCTTCCCTATGACTTGCCACTCCCCTGATTTAGTCTTTCTCTGTGTGAGTGGGGGGTTTCCTTGATGGAGATGGTAGGGCAGAGGAAAGCCTGAGGGCTTGTTGGTAAGTAGTAAGTTTTGAATTTGTAAGATGTGGGCCTAGGCTTCCCTGAGCTGAGCCTTTAAATTACCTGTGGTCCAGCATGTGGGGCAGTGCCCAAGTCCCTGTATGCATGCCCTTTGAAAGGATGCACTGCACCATTGGCAGTTTATGATGTCCATATTCCCTATAAACATAAAATGGGGCCTAAAAGATTAAAGCAAATGGGGACAAAAATATTAAAGCAAATGAGGATGAAAACAGTAAAAACTTTTTTTGTGTTTATCTCTCCTCCCTCTTTCTCCTCCCTTCACACCTTCATTATATGTATGTGCCCTATGAACGGTCGCCCCTTTAAAATGTCTTATTAAAGTACCCCAACATGAGAGGCTCCTTTAAATGATGGTTGTATGCCCTTTGTCCACTTTATATGAGGAAGTTCCCTATTGGGTGCCTATAAAGGCAGAGTAGCCCGGGTTGGGTGGATGGGAGCAAGCCTCCAGTCACAGAAAACAATCAATGAACTCTGGAGGCCAGCTCAGCAACCAACTCCTCTCCTGCTAGGGAACAGACAAAAAAATTTAAACAGAACTCACCCCCAACAATATATCAGAGACCACACACTCAATGCACCCCAAGTAATATGTAGGTTATTTCGATTAGCCCTTTTGTTTCTGTTCGGTACCCTGTACCTCACCTGGTGTTAGACGGGCAAATTAAAAGTATGTCCCAGAGCAACAAAACAAGTATATGGCTCAGAGCACTACTGTCACTTCCCCAGCCACCAAAAGCCACGCACCTGTATGACTCCGCTAATTCCCTCTCCTGCTACACTGTTAATTCACAAAGCCTAATCCCTGGATGCACACACTCAGCAAAATATAAAATATTCCAGTACTCCCCTGGTCACCCACGGCAGTCTGTCCCCGATATCTTCCTCAGTCCAGCCCCAGTTTCCTGCTGCCGTCCCTGGTTTGTTTGCCTCCGTTCAGCCGACTACATTTGTCAATGTTGGATGTTTGCCTGCTTGTTTTTGATATGTAGGTGTTTGACACTGATAATGGAGAGGTGATAATTAACAAATTAGCAACATGAGTTATAATAGTGAAATTGTCATAATTGTGAAATGAAGAGGTTCACACATAACACTGTCATTTTCTTAGCCTGTGTCCTTGAATTTAAAAAAAATGCTATTTTTTTCCCCCAGCATATGAACATGACAGGTGTCATTTATGAAATGGGACAGAAAACATTGTTTGTAGATGGACCGTAAAAACTGGTTTTGAAAGGGGATTTGATAATGACACCTGCCATATTCATTTGATGGGAGTAAAAAACATAAGTATCTTGAAAATGTGGGTTAAATGTGAAAATATTGCAAACTTATGAGTAAACAAAAAATATTGTTTGTTCATAATTTTTTTTCTATTTTGACATCAAATATTCAGCCTAGTCTTTTTATTACACAACCTTAAAGATCAATGGCAACCATTTTACACATTGTTAAAAAAAAAAGCCTGAATTCAGGTCCCAGTATTATAAGTAGTGTTTCGTGAAAGTTACATGCTATTTGGTTTCGTGGTTTGCTTTAAAGCAGCATTTGTTAACTTGTTCTGCCCGAACTGAAAACAGTCAGGCTCTTGCTGTCCCTCTGACTGAGCTTGGGAGAGTGATGACATCATATGGGACTAGAAACATAGAATCATAGACTTTGACGGCAGATGAGGACCGCTTGGCCCACCTAGTCTGCCCATTTCCCTACCTACAGGATAAGCCGCAGATCCTAGTTAACCAACAGCCTATTTCTTCCTACCCCCCACAAGAATTGCATTATGTCTGTCCCATGTATTCTTGAATTCTCCCACAGTTTTAGACCCCACAATCTCCTCAGGAAGGCTGTTCCATGCATCCACTACCCTCTCTGTGAAAAAAATACTTCCTCACATTGCCCCTGAACCGCCCATCTTTAAATTGTGTCCCTTGTTCTTGCACGCCTCTTTTTCTAAAAGATGCTACCCTCTGACTTTGTTGATTCCACTGAGGTACTTAAACGCTTCTATCATGTCCCCTCTCCCTCCTTTCTTCAAGGGTATACATATTAAGCTCTTTAATCTCTCCTCATGCGGCTTCTCTTGCAGACCCTGCACCATTCTAGTTGCCCTCCTCTGGACTGCCTCTATCCTGTCTATGTCCTTGCGGAGATGGGGTCTCCAGAACTGGACGCAGTACTCCAGATGGGGTCTCACCAACTGTCTGTACAGAGGGATAACAACTTCCTGTTTTCTGCTGGTGATGCCTCTCCCTATGCATCCCAGTATACCCCCAGCTTTCCCTACTGCCTTCTCACATTGCTTGCTAACCTTAAGGTCATCTGATATGATTACCCCCAGGTCCCTTTCCTGTTTTGTTTTTGTTATTACCCCCTCCCCCCATTGTGTAATCTTCCCCTTGGTTTTTGTTTCCCAAGTGCATTATTTTGCATGTCTTTGCATTGAATCCTAGCTGCCATACTTCCGACCATTCCTCCAACCTTGCCAAGTCCCTTCTCATCCTTTCCATGCCTCCTTGTGTAGCAACCCTGTTGCAGATCTTTGTGTCATCTGCAAAGAGGCATACTTTTCCTTCCAGTCCCTCTGCAATGTCACTTATAAAGACATTAAAAAAGACTGGACCCAGTACTGAACCCTGCGGTACCCCACTAGTAACCCCCTCTTTCTTCAGAGTGGACTCCATTTACAATTACCTTCTGTGTCCTGTTGTCCAGCCAATGTTTTACCCAGGCTACCACCCTGGGACCCACTCCCAGGCTGGTTAATTTGACTATTAATCTTTGTGTGGGACTGTGTCAAATGCGTTGCTGAAGTCTAGGTAGGCCATGTCCACAGGCCCCTCCCTGGTCTACTACTTTGGTCACCCAGTCAAAGAAATCAATTGGATTCGTCTGACATGACCTTCCCGCTGTGAACCCTTGCTGCCTTGGGTCCTGTGCCCCACTGGCCTCTACGTACTCAACAATTCTTTCCTTCAGAAGTGATTCCATCACTTTCCCTACCACAGAGGTCAAACTGACAGGTCTGTAGTTTCCTGCCTCTGTCTTGGTCCCACTTTTGTGAAGAGGAATCACATCCACCTTCCTCCAGTCCTCGGGTACCACACCATCCTCCCATGATTTGTTAAAAAGGGTAGTCAGTGGTTTCACTAGTTCTCCCCTTAATTCTTTTAGAATTCTGGAGTGAATTCCATCAGGCCCCATTGCTTTGTCCACCTTCAGTTTTAGGAGTTCTTTCAGAACCCTTTCTTCTGTGAAAGGACTGGGATTGACCCCCACTATCCAGAGTGCTTCTGTTAATTGGATTAGGCACCTCCCCCTCCTCTTTTGTGAATACTGAGCAGAAATATTCGTTCAGTATCCCTGCTTTTTCACCATCCCCCTCTGCCCACCCACCGTTCATTCTGTTCAGCCTCACTATCCCTCCCTTTGTCTTTCTACGCTCCCTGGTGTAGCTATAAAAGGTTTTATCCCCCTTCTTAACCAAGTTGGTTATCCTTTCCTCAGTTTGGGCCTTTGCTATTCTGACTTCCCTCCCTGCTTCCTTCTGCTTTAACTGGTACAGCTGTCTGTCCTGCTCCTTCTGTGTTTCCTTATACTTCCTGAATGCTATCTTTTTCTCCCTGACTTTCCCTGCCACCTCTTTTGAGAACCATAGTGGCTTTTTCTTTTGTTTTGATTTGTTTATTTGCTTCACACAAAGGCTTGTTGCCTCTGTGATGGCAGTTTTGATGATTCCCATTGTTGCTGCACCCTCCTTCTAGTCTGTTTGCTAGTGCTTTTCTAAGGAACTCTCCCATCTTGCCAAAGTCAGCCCTGCTGAAGTCCAGTACCCTCACTTTTGTATGGCTTGACTCTGTAGCTGAGTTTAACATGAACCACACTGTTTGATGGTCACTTGTTCCCCAGATGGCAACCCACTTCTAGATTTGAGATCCTCTCACTGCCCCCATTTGAGAGTCACGAGGTCTAAGATTGCTCCCTCACGAGTGGGTTCCGCAACTAGCTGTCTGAGGCATGCCACCTGTAGGGCATCGAGAATGGCCCTGCTCTTGGATGTGGCTGCAGCAAGTGTGCTCCAGTTAACATCTGGCATATTCAGGTCTTCCATCAATAGTATCTCCCCTTTCTCTGCCATCCTAAGAATGCCTTCTATCATATCCTTGTCTATTCCCTTCCCCTGACCTGGGGGTCTGTATACAACCCCTGCGCGGATTGTGGTGCCACTTCCAGTCTCCAAGGTGACCCACAGTGCCTCCTCTCCTCCCTGTTTACTCTTTTGTTCAGTTGCTTTTATCCCTTCCTTTACATAGAGAGCTACTCCTCCCCCTCTTCTCCCTTCCCTGTCTCTTCTGTAGGTTACGTACCCTGGTATGTTAACATCCCAGTCATGGTTCTCTGTGTAGCAAGTTTACGTGACTGCTACGATATCCAGGCATCCCTCTTCCATCAAGGCCACCAGTTCAGGGAGCTTGTTGCCCAGGCTACGGACATTGGTACTCATTATCTTCCATTTACTGATGACCTTACTCCTTTTTGCCCCATCCCTGTCCTTCTTGCCTCTGTCATTTTCTCCATTTACCCCTGCTCTTCTCCTTATCGACATCTCTATGTTGGTGTTTACTGCACTTACTACCATGACTTTTTTGGGGGCTAGGATTTCCCTGCTCCTTTCCAGTGCCTCCCCCCTTGGCTAGTTTAAATACTTGCCAATGAAGCATTTAAACCTATCACCTAGGATCCTGGTTCCCCTCCTGGACAGATGCAGCCCATCATGCCAGTATAGGCTTGCATCACTCCAGGTGGACCCCCAGTCCCCAATGAAGCCAAATCCCTGAGCTCTGCACCAGTTTTTCAACCACTGATTGAATCCCATGGTGTGGAGCACCCTAGCCTCTCGTACGCCATAGACAGGCAGCACCTCCGAGAAGGTTACCGTGCATGCTACTTGTCTAAGGCCCCTCCCCAATTCCACAAACTCTTCCTGCATTGCGCTGATCCCTTTCTTAGCCAGGTCATTTGTCCCTAGGTGGACAATGACATCCGGCTCTCTCCCCTGTGCAGCTGCTCCGGCAATCCTGAGGATTCGCTCCCTGTCCCTCCAAGCCATGGTGCCAGGCAGGCACCTTACCTCCCTCTCCCCTTCCTCCCCCAGTTATACCTTCCTAATAATGGAGTCCCCCACCAGGAGTTGTTTCTTTCCCCTGTGGGGTCCCATGCCACCTTCCTGTGGGTCTCCTTTGTGGAGGTTCCCAGCATCCTCCTTGGTCTCCACTGTGGGTGCCTGCATAGAGGAACCACACTTTGCCAGAATGGCATAGGAATTGTGGAGAGGTACAACTGGAGGGTTACGCCTCTGTTCCACCACCCTCACCCTCCCTGACCCCACTGTGGTCCAACCGCTCCTCTTTCTTGGCAACCTCTGAGGCAACGGCAGTGGCCCTGGTGGTCCCTGGATGGAAGAGAAGGTCCCACAAATCCTGGCCAACTCGGCCTAGAGAGGAGCAGCCTCCCCCATAAACCCAGAGAGGTGCCTGCAGATGGGACAACACCGCATCCTCCAGAACGTCTCCCGGAAGACTGCTGCTCCACAGCCACTGCACCACTCCCATCATGTCTTATTTCTAGTCCCTTCACTATTGTTTGGAATCCTTACTCTTTCCTCTGTTTTTTTTAATTTTTTTTCCTTCTCTCTCTACTTACTTACTGCCTCTGTGCCCTTTAAGCTCCTGATTGTCCTGTTCTGAGACAAGAAGATCCTATATTTCTCAGTAGACCCCTTAGGCCCTGTCCACACTACACCACTCAGATCCCCTAATGGACAGAAACTGTTACAGCCAGGGAGCAGTACAGTGTGTCCACACTGCAGCGGTGACCGGTACGAGACCAGTGCCGCCAGTCCACACCTCGGGAACCGGGCGACCGTTACCGCGGTGCCCAATCCCACAATGCAGCTCGTGCTGCGTTACGGGCCCTGCAGGGGACTGTTACTGCCCGTCCACAGTACCGCTGGTAACGTTACCAAGGTGGGACCAGTTTCATAACCATTGTTGAAACCACCTGATATGTGGTTTCAACAATGGTTATGAAAACGCCTTCTGTAATGTTACAGGTGTAAACGCAAACCGTTGCGGTAACGGTTTGGGCACTCTGTAACGTAACAGAGGCGTAGTGTGGATGGGGCCTTACTTGCTTACAGGCAGACCTCCAGCAGCTAGAGCTTCAGCAGTGTAAGTACCTGCTTGACTGACGAGCTCTTAACTTCCCAGTTAGAACAATCTGTGAGGTAATTGTTTGCTGTCCAGGGTTTTTACAAACTCAGTCTCTGGTGTTTGTTCAGATGAATTAGCCGAAATTCACATTTTGTTCTTCTAAAGAGCTGATCATTTGAGTTTCAGTGCTGAATTGAAGATGTATGCATTTGAGATATCAGCTTATCTGTATCACAGTTGCTGCCAGTTCTTTCTGATCAAAACTCTTGTGTTTTTCTCTAGCTATAACACTGGGTTGTTTATTTAAAGGATATAAATTAAGGCAAAAGATTGTTAGTTCATACAAGTAGTTTGTTTTTTTAATGTATTCTCAGTAAACAGGTTCATGTAAGAACATTATTTTCCTCTCAGATTGACAGACAGGTGCCTGCCACACTCTACTATTGCAGGCACATGTACTATATGAACTCAATTTCAGTTCTTTAATGGTTTATGAGTTAAAATACATCATACCTATGTATAACTAGAAACACTACATGGCATCCTGATGCTCCCATCTCCTACCTACAGTTGAGGCAGCAGCACTCTGCTGCCCCTTGTCACCTGCCCCACATGCACCCTGTCTCCTGCCCCAAATTCGAGGATGCTGCACCCACTGCCCACTCTCCTGTCTCATAGAGTCAGGGCTATTGCACCCTGTTGCCCCATGTCCTACTTGAACAATCAGGGCCTCAGCACCCTGCATCCCCCTGCCTGAACAGTTGAGGTTACTGCACCATACTGTTGCCCTTTGTCCCCCACCCCCTCAATCAGAGCCACTGCACCCTGTTACCCCTGTTCCTGTCACCACAGTCGGGGCTGCTGTGCACTTCTATACCCTATAATCCCATGCCCCCTGCTTCTACGTTTGGGGCTGCTGCACCATGATGCCCATGCCACCAGAGGTGGGGCTTTGACTGCACCCTGCTACTTACAACCATTTTCCCAAAATGGGCAGGGCTGCTGCACTATGCACATCCCATCCCATCCCATAGTCAGGGTTGCTGTGCCCTGCTGCCCCCCCCCATGTTCTGCCCTACAAGCAAGGCTTCTTCACCATGCTGTAGTCTGTCCCCTGCCACCATAGCCAGAGTTGCTGCACCCTGTTTCTGTCTACACAGTCAGGACAGATGTAACCTCTTGCATCCTACAACCCAATTCCTCCACAGCCCCTTGACTCCACAGTTAGGGTTGCTGCACCATGCTGCCCCCTGCCACCAAAGTTAAATCTGTTTGCTGCACTGTCCAAAAGAAAAAAAAAAAAGAAACATTTTTTCATCTTGTATTATGGGGGTGAAAGACAGATGGCATTAGGGTGCAGAAATCCCAACTGTTTGGTCAGGAGACAAGGGTGGCATTAGGGTACAGCAGCCCAAGTTGTGGCACAGGATGCAGCAGCCACACCTGGGTGGAACCGACACAACTATGGGGGCAGAGGACAGGGGGCAGCAAATGCCCTAACCCTTGTGACAAGTGGCAACATGGTGCACCAGCCGTAACTGTAGAGGCAAGGGGCTCTAGGGACAGCAGGCCACAGCAGCCCTGCCTGAGTAGTCCAGAGCAGGGTGCAACAGCCCTGGCTGTTGTAGTAGGGAACTGTGGACAGCATGGTGCAGAAGTCTTGACTGTGGGGCAGGACACAGAGGGCATCAGGGTACAGCAGCCTTGACTGTGGGATGAGGTTCTCATGGCGCAGCAGCCCGGCTCATTTAAGACATTGGATGTGGATAGCAGGGTAAAGCAAAAGCCCCACCTCTGGTGGCATGGGGCAGCATAGTGCAGCAGCCCCAACTGTAGAGGCAAGATACTGTGGACCCTAGGGTGTAGCAGAGCTCAGCAGCCCTGACTGTGGAGACAGGAACAAGGGGAAACAGGGTGCAATGTCCCCATCTGTGGGTTTGGGGGACAGTGGATATTAGGTTGCACAACCTCAACTGTTCTGGCATGGGGAAGCACGGTGCAGCAGTCCTGACTGTTCAGACTGCTAGTGGGCAACAGGGTGCAGCAACCCCAACTGTGTGGGAGAAGACAGTGGGTGGCAGGGTGCAGTGGCCTCGAATGTGGGGCAAGAGACAGAGGGCAGGGTATCAGAGTGCAGCTGCCTCAACTATGGTGCAGGAGGCTAGGGGCATCAGGATGCTATACACTGTTTCTAGTTATACATTATGTATTTTCACACAGAAACCATCAAAGAACTGCGATTTCTGAGTCATACTGTACACGTGCCTGAAATAGAGTGTGGAAGGCAACTGTCAATCTGAGAGGAAGAAAAATTGTTCTTACGTGTACCTATTTATTGAGGCTACATCAAACTACTTGTACGCATTAACAAACTTTGATTTATTTTTTTCCATTGAATAAACAACCCAGTGTTATATAGCCAGAGGAAAAAAACAGAGTTTTAATGAGAAAGAACTGGCAGCAGCTGTGATACAGACAAGCTGATTTCTCAAATGCATATCACTTCAATTCAGCACTGAAACTCAGTGATCAGCTCTTTAGAAGGACAAAATGTGGATTTGCAGCTAATTCATCTCAACAATCCCCAGAGACTGAGTTTGTAAAAACGCTGGACAGCAAACAATTATCTCACAGATTGTTCTAATTGGGAAGTTAACAGCTCATCAGTGAAGCAGGTACTTACAATGCTGAAGCTGTAGCCTAGTCCCATATTATGTCATCACTCTCCCAGGCTCAGTCAGAGGGACAGAACAGCCTGACTGTTTTCAGTTAGTGCAGAACAGGTTATTAAATGCTGATTTAAAGAAAACTACAAAACCAAATAGCATGACATTTTCAGGAAACACTACTCATAACACAGGGACTTGAATTCAGGCTTTTTTTAAACAATGTGTGAAATGGTTGGCATTGATCTTTAAGAACATGACAGTCTCATTTATGAAATCCTGTCCAAAATTTTATTTTGAGGCATAAATTTGAAAAGATGTTTTTGGGCAGGATTTGAAAAATGACGCATCATGTTCATGACATGTTGTACAAAAATGGCTTTATTAAACATATGGTGTTGCAGTTTGGTAAAATTGCAAATGCAGGAGTAAACATTGAAGAATTCCTATGTTTCTTCATAACTTTGTCATTTTTCAAGATTTTGACCCCAAATTTAGTCTTTTTATTACCCCACCTTATGATCAAGACATGTGGAATTCAAAAAAAAAAATCCTGCCCGAGATGATTTTGCAGAGCGACTGTGAAAACATGTTTCAGAGGGGATTTGAAAAATTACACTTGTCCTGTTCAAGAGGTGTGGTATAAAAAGGCTATGCTGAAAATTTGGGGTTAGAATCTGGAAAAATAGTAAAGCTATGAGTAAACATTGGAGAATTTCAATATTGTTTCCTAACTTTGTTAGTTTTTTAAGATTTTGACCCCACATTTTCAACATACTCTTTGTATTACCCCACCTTATGATCAAGATGGGTGAAGTTTTTTAAATCCCATCAGAAACGTCATTTCGTAGAGTGAATGAAGAAACATGTTTTTTTTTGGGCGGGGGGTTGAAAAATTTCAGCTGCCTGGTTCATGAGGTGGGGCTAAAAAAAGCCACGTGGAAAATGTTGAGGTAAAAATATTGAGAAATAACAAAGTTATGACTAAAAGTTCAAAATGATTTAAAAGGCCATTAACTAAACTTACCATGTTTTCAGTCACTGCTCGGTGGAGCTCAGAAGAAGCAGGATGTTTGAGAAGGACCAGTACTGGACTGGATAGGTAAGTATGGGGTGGGGTAGTGGGTGCTGAGAGGGGGCTTGGGGTGGACAGGTGGGGCAGAAGTCATTGGTAGACCCTTTTCTTTTATAGGTTTATGGACAGATCACAGGGGAAAAATCAGGACGTGGGCAGGATACTTGTTAGTAGGAGGGTATTTAATTGTCATGGACAGGGCATGGGGGAAGGATCAGGAGGTGGGTGGGATACTTGGCAGTGGGGAGGTGTTTATTTGTCATGGACGGGGCATGGGTAGGGATCAGGAAGTGGGCGGGATAGTTGACAGTGACAAGGCGTATAATTGTCATGGACAGGGCATGGGGGAAGGATCTGATAGTGGGTGGGATACTTGGCAGTGGGAGGGTATTTAATTGTCACGGACAGGGCATGGGTGGGGATCAGGAGGTGGGCGGGATAGTTGGCAGTGAGAGGGTATTTGTCATGGATGGAGCATGGGTAGGGATCAGGAGGTGGGCGGGATAGTTGGCTGTGAGAGGGTATTTAATTGTCATGGACGTGTCATGGGGAAGGAGTGCAGCCTTCACACAGTAACCTCAGCCATGTCTGCCAAAGGACTGCAGGTCAGCTTATGGCTTTCTTTTCCTTGGTCAGTACTGCAGCCTGAGACTGTAAAGGGAAAGTGTGATCAGTGCTGGTAGCAGCAGGCTGGGATCTGCAAATGGGTATTTGGGGGGGGGGATGAGCAGCAGGCTGAGCATGACACCGTTTAGCTGCTTTCTGAGTAGCTTCACACAGATGAAAGGATCAAGTGGCTCTCTCATTGGAATGGCTTGGTCTTTTCAACTGCAAGAAGTTTCCGCCTCACAAGCACTGAACAGTGTCATGACCAGCCTCGCTGTTCATTGGCCTGTCACTATCGAGCCCACTGTAGCCTGAGCTGTACTGGACCTGATAGTGACACACCTCTGAAACCCCATTCTTGTAGCAAAATGTTTGCTGTGCATCTGTGCATGCAAACATAAAAATCCTAAACAGAACAAAGTAGAAGTAGAAGTAATTTTTTGTTCGATAAATGTACAAATACAGTATATATTATGCAGTTAAAAGGCCTTTAACCTAAGAATTGACAGTGCCTCTTTAGAAAGGTAGTCACACGCTAGTGTCTTTTTTCTAAACCCAGCGGGCTAAAAAGGATTATGGCTGCCTGAAAAATGGGTCTATTCTGGACCTAGAGTGCTGGCATCATGTAAGTAACCTGCCATAACTGAAGTCTCTCACTTTCTAAAAATAATATGGATCTGTGATTCTTAAATTTCTCTCCTGCTACAGCTTGCATCATTGTGACACCTCTAGATCCCTGTGACTACATATCCAGAACATTTGTATGTGTGATTTGGTTGGTCTAGCAACCTCACACTTTTTAAGTCAAAAGAATGCCTACCCAGAATGTCTAAGGACATCACCAGGATTTATAATAGCTGTTAATTCTGGTTATGCCCCTAAAAATTCTGGGCATTTTTCAGTTGCCTTCCCCAAATAATGTTGGGGCAACCAAACTGCATATATAAATCTTGTTTTCAGTAACATGTCCCTACCCAGTTATCCCCCAGGTTGCACCTGGAAACAAGTGTCTGCATGGTGTGCCTTCCTTAAATAAAATGTATTTATTTGAATTTTGGTAACTGGGGTGAGCCTGGTGAAACATTACCATCCCTTTTTCAGGAGTGACCCAGAAAGTGCAGAACATAGACAATGACATGGCAGTAGCAGTGGATGCATTTATATCATTCACTGATTTACAAAAATGTGTCATTTACAGACACGTTCACAGATTAAACATTTACAGATTACAAAGACATGGCGGTTACAGTGGTTATATTTATATTGTTTGTAGATTAACAAAATGCACCGTTTATAGATGCACTTACTGTACACTGAATATTTACATAAACAGAAGGGGTCGGGGAGCGGGGATTCTTATACATATGAGAATCAGTGAGCAGCGAAAATGTGTTCACAGCATTATGGAAGCTGGACCAAGAGTCAACAGAAGCAGGAGCAAAGTGATCAGGCTTTGAGGTGGTGTAATAGGGAGGATTGGAACTTAGCGAGGGAGGTGCAGGATAAGGTAGAGTGTGGTAGTGAGTTCCAGCTAGACACTGCCGAGAAGGCAAAAGATCTCCGGGCCACTGCTAACCAAAGTTTGGGCAGTACAAGAAGAGGGAGGGAGACGGGTATTTTTTTAATTTATTTATTTAGTTTTTGTTAACCGGGTAGGTGCACTAGCCATAAAATGACTATTTTCAGGCATGACCCGGGAGAGTACAACAAAAAGAGAACAGCTGAACAACAGCAACTTGGGTACAATAATACAAATAGAGGAACAGTACAGCAGTGCTACAAAAATAGAATGGGTAGAAACAACAAAAAATAATGGCAAGCATTATACAAATAATGGCAGTAAGATATATAATAAGTGCAGAAACCATGGACCCGACCTGTGGAGTGAAAGGGTAATAAGATAGTAAGGTTATATAGAGAGAAATGTGAGGAATGTTCAAACATAACAAGAAAGACTGACAGAAGGAAGGTCAGGGGTGGTAATTGGTAAAACAACAGTGGATGGTCAGCAGCAAGGTTCGAGAAGGAAGAGAGCTAGTAGTCAAGAAGTTATTTACAAAGAGAAGCAAAAATATGGGGAGGGGAGGAGGAGACAGTCTTGGAGCTGGATTAAAGCAGCGGTGACATTACTGGTAAGTCTCAGGATCTTCAGGTTGGGTCAAAGCATGTACAAGCATCAGCTAAGGATAGATAACGACGATATTCACTTTTAAATCCAAAGTGAGACTGAGACAGCCGGTGGTTGAGTGGAAGAGCATTCCATAGCCTGGGAGCAGAGAATTGGAAGGCCCCTGTGCCTTTAGTCGTCCGATATCTCGGAACATAGAGCAAGGATTTGTCAGCTGATCGCAGGCCATGGGAGGATGGTTGAGGGACCAGCAACGCAGCCAGCTGGGATGGGTTTTTTCCCGGATGATTGAGTCCATTAGTGATTCAAGGTAAGTATTATCTACTGGCAGAGGGTGAGAGCCAATTCAGATCCTTATAAAGAAGGCAGCAATGTTTGAGTCGAGGCGGTAAAGAGGCAAATCAGCATATATTGTTATAAGTTACGTCCCATTTTAGTAGGGAGGTTTTATGGGCAGAGGTAAGACTAGAGGCACCATAAGTAAGGGTTGGGAGCAGAATACCTTGGGCAATTGCTAATTTGGCCGAGGGTATAAGCATGTAGCTCGTTTTGTAAGTTACTCCCAGTTTCGAGTTTACAGCTTTGCACGAGGACTGAATGTGAAGATTAAAATCCAGGGACTGGTCCAGCAGGATCCCAAGGTACTCGAAGGAAGTAACATTTTCAAGTGGAAATCATAGATACATAGATACATAGACAGTGTCGGCAGATAAGGGCCTATGGCCCACCTAGTCTGCCCATTTGAGCTTGTACGTTCAGTTTGTTTTCCTAGAAGTCTATTTCCCCTTAAATCCTCCTGTGTGAAGAACCTCCAGCAAACTAGAACAGGCCTTAATCTTCGGTGTGGAACCTAGGAGCATGGCTTTGGTTTTCTTTTCATTTAGTACAAGCTTACGGTCTAGTAGCCAATCTAAGACCTTATTGAAGTCTGAAGTAAGTGATGTGTTTATGCAGGCAATACTAGAAGAACTAGTATAGATGATCAGCATCAGCACAGAGAATAGCTGAGCAGGATTCCAGGACCTCAGCTGCATTGTTGATAAAAATTGAGAACAGAAGGGGCCCAAGGATAGAGCCCTGGGGGGACCCCAAGGTTGATAGTAGACGTGTTGGACAGGGAGGAGTTAAATTTGACAGCTTGCAACCTGTTTGACAGGTAGCTACAGAACCAGTCCACAACAGGGGTAGAGAAATGGAATTTATGGAGAGTGGAGAGAAGCAGGGGATGGTCTACAAGGTCGAAAGCCTTAGTGAGGTCAATGAAGATGGCACCTGTGAGTTTTCCAGAATCCATGTTGGACAGAATATCAGTAGTTAACTGAAGAAGAGCCGTGGTGGTGCTATGACCTTTTCTGAAACCATGCTGGGTGTCTGAGAGGAGATGTAGCGTGTAAGGTAGTCAATGATCTGCGATGCAACTATTTTGTCTAGGATCTTGCTAAGGACAGAGAGAATTGCTATAGGTCTGTAATTGGCCATGTCCTTTATGTCACCTTTTTTAAAGACAGGTGTTACTTGTGCAGATTTCCATAGGTCCAGCATGGTGCTATGGATAAGGGATAAAGTGTAGATTCTGGCAATCGGAGAGGCAATGAGTGGAGCAGCCAGCTTAAGAAGACGAGGTTCCAGTGAGTCAGAACCAGAGCTGGTATTGGCAGATATGGATCTCAGTAATTTCAGAACTTCCGCTCTTGATATAGCCTTGAAATAGAATGGTGGCGCTGGAGGAGCATCATACGATAGGGCAGTATGGTTGTCTGATGGTAGCGTGGTAGGTAGATTGAAGTGCGATTCACTAGGTTGTAAAGCCAAGGTATAGTGTGACAGATCAGAGAAAAGATTGTTAAAACTGTTTGAGATGGTCCTAGGGTCATTACAGTGTGCCCCATTTATAATCATTTCATCAGGAGTGACCGACTGCAAGGTACCCAGAAATGTTTTGACATGGGCCCAAAATTTAACAGGGTCGCAGGCTGAGCTTTGTAGAAGGTCCTTGCAGTATTTGCTTTTAGCAGCTCTAACTTGTCTCTTACATCTGTTCCTTAGTTCACGATAGACAATCTGACTGTAGGCCAGTTTGTTTGTAGCGAATCCAGAGCTTGTCCTTCTGGTGCAGCTTAGCAAGGAAGTCTTTATGCAGCCACCTCGTCTGTTTTCCTCTGACCCTCCTGGTAGTCTTGGGGGCACGTTTATATTGAATGGTAAGAAATTCATTTATGAATATCTGTAAAGCAACCTCCACATCCTTTGTTTGATAGATACCTGTCCAGTCAATATTGGAGGCATCTTAGAGAAATGCATCCTGGTCAATATGAGCTAGATTTGTAAACGTGATTAGTCTTGATGGAGGAGATGGAGGTGCAACCATAGGTAGGATACAAAAAGTGGGTGAGTGGTCTGTTAGTGCATCTGCAAGGATTCCTGCTTTCGACACATGTTCCATATGGTTTACCATCACCCAGTCTAGGAGTGTACCCGTTTGATGGGATGACGTGGTTCTAGTTGCTTCAGAGATCAACTAGTGGAAATTATAACTAAGCGTGAGTGATTGAGCTAAGAGCATGTGGAGGATGTCGGAGCTGAAGAAGTTCAGTAAGGCAAGGAGGGGTGTAACGGTGGACCAGTTTGTGCACTAGACTCAGTGTGGCATACTGGAGTTTGGATTCGTACGTTAGTTAGCCCAGGGAGGAGAGGACATGGCAGTGGTGGTGATGGGCATTGACCCCTAAGGCAAACCTTTCCACCCTATGATAGGCTTGTTTAAGGTGAGATAGGATGGTTGTGTTTGTTGTAAGCAGTAGTGGGGTGTCATACGTAAGGGGGGGGGCAGGAGGGTGGCAGCCGTGATCTGACTTGAAGTGAAAACAGAAATGAAGTCTAAGTAAATGCATACCACCCCCTACACACACCCAGTTTCTGTTTTTGCTCCTTTGATCTATGCTGGGAAGGACTTCTTTCAGCTGCTGCCATCCATGCCTTTTGTTGCTGATCAAGTACACTATTACTAAAATATTGTATCTGTAACTATGGAAATGAATGGTTGGACCCCATATTATATGCATGTTGGCTCAACTGGGCTATCATTGTATTGATTTTAAGAATAAACTATTTTACTGCTAATATTACTACTTTTGTTGTCAGGAAGTGCCTCCCCAATCCAGTGTCCTGGAGGATGCTAGTATGTCACAACATGATTCAGTGTCACAACATGATTCATCCAGGGTTAGAAAATGGAAACTTGTTTGGTGGCAGTCGGCCACGCTACTAACTTTCAGAAGCCCGTTTCCATGTTATTGGGGGCTAGTCTCTAAGGTGCAGAGTGGCTACGCACCATGTATCTGGTGTGTGTAGACATTCCACAGCCGCTGTGCCTCCTGCGCTTGATTCTGCATGGAGGCATGGGCCTGATACACCCGGATCCCCTGGACTACCGGTGATCACCAAGCAGGGGCAGTCTGAGGGGTGTTGCAGGGGGCATGCCTGCATTATGCGCTATTCTTGAAAGCGCAGAGTGCCGGGGGTGCAGGCTATGCCAACATGACCCAGACGTAGCCAGTATGTGCCCCCCCAGGATGCTGTCACTGGCAGCAGCGGAGATGTAGGGGCACTGAGAGTCCCCCCAAGACGCTGCCCCAACCCTCGGGTACCACATAGAGGGCCAGGCACCTGCCTGCCCCAATGCTGTGGCCACTCCGTGGCCACCTGACTACCGTGGCGCTCCGCGGATGCAAGGAATCCAGTGGCTAACAGGGTGCCCATTGGATGCCCACCCGTGTCTGCAGAAGAGCCCCTGCACATCTATGCACCGCAGGGGTGAGGCTACGGAAGGAGGCCACATGGTGGCCATGAACACAGCCACCGTGCATTTTGCCACTTGTGCAGGGCTACACTGGTAGGAGACGCTCCTCTGGCACGTTATTCCCGCCCCTTGGAGTACCCCCCCATTAAGCCTATAGTTCATGGGTAATGTGGGAGCTGCTTGAGCTCAGAGCTCCAGGACTGCTACTAATTTCTTTCTTCTATCTCAGAACCTTTTCACACTGGTTACACTGGGCCACTAATTGTGTTCCCCTCATGTCACCTCTCTACTTTTGCAGATCCACTGAACCCGGTCCCAGGTGACTTGACAAAGCCCTAGACATTGCCCTTTCTGCTTAGGCCCAGGTCAGGCAGCTACTCCAGCCAGGGAGAAAGGCCATTTTTATTATGAAGTACTGAAGGGGTACGGAAGAGGACAGGACTGTTGACATGGGGCTGGTCATCATTGACAGTCCTGGGTAGTGATTCTCCCCTTATTCTCTTGTTCCTCCCACCTCACCTGAGACAGTTGGGGCCACGTCTTGCAGCTGTGTCTGACCTGAAGGGGTGAGGAAGATAATGTGTGATCATCTGTAAGGTCAAGACCACCCCACAAGCTGGCTGTGCAAGTAACAGCAGAGTGCACTGCTTTTGCAACACTCCATAACCCTCCACTGCTTTAGGGCAGGTTCGCAGTGCAAGGCCGATTCACCCACAAGAGGGCAGCACACTTTTTCAGTACCACTGGGTGGGTACTTCTGCCAGTTTTAACCCCTGTCATTACATCATCACACCTTACCAACAAGGCACAAAACTACCGTTGAGCTGCTAGGACCCAGTAACCAGTGAGGAGGGCAAGGAAGCACAAAGGGTCAGCCCCCCAAAAAATAAAGGTATGCAGACACCCACATAATTCTAAACTCCTATTGTTCTGCTAGTTATAAAAGTACAGCTAGTTTTAGTAGCCAAAAGTTGTCTTCCCTTTGTATGTGACCGACTATGATTTGGGAGCAGGGTCTCCCTCTAGTGGAAAGCTAACTGCACAGTGAAATAATAATGAAGCACAGAGAGGCCCTTGTTTTCATTCTTTGTGAACCCCTTTAGAGGTCAGGGCCCCATACCAGTGAATATTAGTGGCCTTCATCCCCCTGTTCCGCAGTACACTCACCCTGCCTGGTGGTGATCTCGGCCTGTCTGTAACCCTGAGCTGCATTGTACTGTATGCTTCTCTTGACACATCTGTAGCCTTTACTCTCCTGAGTAGCCACAAGATGTTTGCTGTGCACACAAACAAACACAAACAAACATTTTCAGTGCCGAAAGTTTGTCCTGCATAGAGATGAGGAAGTGTGTGAGAGTGTGATAGTGCAGGAAGATTATTATTGATAATGAGCAACAGAAGGTTGTATGACAGCTGTACTGTTTATGAGGTGGTGTGATAAAAAGGCTGTATTAAAAATTTGGAGTGAGAATATTGAAAATGATCAAAGTTACACGAATGTGTAGAAAATTGTGAATGACTGGGTGTAACTTGGCCATTTTTTGGAGTTGTAGCACCACATTTTCGACATGGCCTTTCTGGTACCCCACCTCATGAAGAGTGCCACTGTCATTTTGTTCACTCGTGCCGAAAGGTGATTTTGCAGAGCGACCACACCATTCTGCGCCACAGGTACGAAAACACATTTCAGGCAGGATGCAAAAACATTACAGCTGTACTGTTCATAAGGAAGTGTGAGAAAATTGCAATGTTGAAAATCTGAAGTGAAAATATTAAAAATTGGAAAAGATACAGGCGTGCATAGAAACTGGGCAACGCGCGCTCGTAACACAGGCATTTTGTGGAATTTTTTCACCAAATTTTAAACATGGCCTTTTTGGGACCTCCTCTCATGAACAACAGCACTGTGATTTTGCTAATCCATCCCGAAAGTTGATTTTTCACACTGACTGCGCCATTCTGAACCACAGATGTGAAAACACATTTTGGGCAGGATATGAAAAATGGCAGCTGTACTGTTCATAAGGAGGTAAAAAATGGCAATGTTGAAGATCTGGAGTGAAAATATAAAAAATTAGCGAAGTTATGAGCATGCGTAGAAACTGTGCAACACATACTGGCAACGCAGGCATTTTTTGGAATTCTTCCACCAAATTTGCAACTTGGGCTTTTTGGGACCCCACCTCATCAACAGTGGCACTGTCGTTTCGGTAATCAGTCCTGAAAGGTGATTCCACGCAGTGACTGCGAAATTACCTTTCGGGACCAAGAAACGAAATGACACTGGCATTTTTACAAGGTGGGGTCCCAAGAACCCCATGTTGAAAATTTGGGGCCAAAATTCCTAAAATTGGCTGAGATATCAACCTAAGCTGAAACCCCCATTGAGTCCCATTATACAGCACTTAACCAATTCCTCAGTTCTTAGTTTGGCTTTGAAGAGTGCAGACGTATCCTGGGCCACTGAAGATCATGGCTCCTGACCTCCGGAGGGGTAAATATGGGTGTGGGGGTGTGGGGAGGTGGGGGTGCAGAAGGAGGGTTTGGGTGGGGGGACTGGGGAGACGACGCTGAAAGGTTTTCTTTTTTACAGGTAAAATAAAATAAAAAAAAGACTTCAGGTGGACAGTCTTTCTTTTTTACAGGGCTTTATGTTTTTAAACATATAGGTACACTGGGGTGGGCTCCCAGTGTGCCAAAATAGTGTGTATGAGTATATGTGTGTGTGTGTGTGTGTGTGTGTGTGTGTCGGCATGCCATTGCTGACATGGTCATTGAGCACTCCGTTGCCAGCTAACAATATAGACCCGGCGGGGGGGGGGATGCATCCGACATCAGGAGTGGACATCTCGATGTTGGAAAGGGGAAATGGTTTCACCAGAAAAGACACCCTGAGCTGTAGGGACGGGGGAAAGTGTTCAATCAGGAAAGACACCCTGAGCTGCCAGGATAGGGAAAAGTGTTCAACAAGGAAAGACACCCTGAGCTGCCAGGATAGGGAAAAGTGTTCAGCCAGTAAAGACACACTGAGCTGCGGGCATGGGGGAAAGTGTTCAACCAGGAAAGACCCACTGAGCTGCTAGCACGGGGGAAAGTGTTCAACCAGGAAAGACACACTGAGCTGCCAGGATGGGGGAAGGTGTTCAAGCAGGAAAGACACATTGAGCTGCTGCGAACAGGCAAAGTGTTTATCCAGGGAAAAACACCGTGAGCTGCCGGCATGGGGGAGAGTGTTCAACCAGGAAAGAGGCCCTGAGCTGCCGGGATGGGGGAAAGTGTTCAACCAGGAAAAGACACACTGAGCTGCTGCTGAAGGGCTCGCATTTTAAAGGACATAGCCGCGCTCAGCATCTGCTCTGTCCTTTGAAATGTTTGCCAAGACCAGCCCCCTCAGCAAAATAGTGTCATCAGGACACTGCCTGCTGATTTACTGGCCACAGACCAGCCCCTGCTGCACCGCTGGTCATTGGCCTGGCACCCTCACACCCCTGTTTAGCAACTCTCATATCAACAAGTTCGTCTGCATTTGCGCGCTCAACAAACTTAAAAAGAGTTCCTTTGTATGCTATATTGGATGCAACTGACTGGTTCTTAAATAGATATATTTTTACTACTACTACTTTCCTGAATAATAGTAGAACATATGTGTAGTTGATGTAGTATTTTGTGGGCCAATATCGCAGCAATGGCATGTCCTACAAAGACTTGCTGTATATTCTGAATACTTGCAAGCTTCAGTATTCTAGCAGTATATATATAGCATGTCATCCTGAGACAAACCATTGTTGAGATGTTGACTCCAAAATGAATGCTGGATTTTTAACAAAAAAGTGGCAATAATTTAAAGCTTCTTAGCCCTATACAGAAAAGTCTGTACAGACGGCCCAGCGGCACTGAGAGTTGAGGGGTTGGATGCCACACCTTGCCCTGCGCCAGCGACCTGGGTTCATGAATGAGCCCTAGCCACCAGGGGTTGGCTGGGGAGGGAGGGAGAGAGGAAGGAACTGGATTGAGCTGCCAGTTGGCAGCTCTCCACTGCTGGGGAAGGGTAGGCACTGTTATGACCAGCAGACAGCGTCAAGAGGGGAAGACACTGTTAGACGTTTGGCAGAAGCCATGTTTCAGCATGGCTTCTCGCCTGGACTCTGGTCCTTCTCACCGGCATTCCCAGGGGTGGAGATTAGGGCCTACTGCAGTCATCTCCATAACTACAGAAAAAAAACCTAGCCTCACTGCTGTGCCACATGATCCCTGCAAAGTGGGGGGGGGGGCCAAAGGACCACAGGGTGGACGGTCAGCTGCCACCAAGCCCTTGCTGGCAGTCGGGGATAAAATGTCCTCATAAAAAAAAGTCTGTACATTATATTGATTGTAAAAGTGCATTTTTATGTTTGCTTGCACGCATGTGAAAGAAACATAGTGCCACCATACGAGTTTTTGTAGGTGTGCCTCCCCACTTCCAATGCCCTGCTCCCTGTTGCAGGCGTGGCTGCACCGTGCCAATGAATGTCCGAGCTGTCTATGACAGCGTTCAGATGCAGTGGCATACAGTTATAAGGAAAACACCGCCACAGGCAATTTGGATACTGCCATCGGCATTATGCAAATTGCCTACGTTGGCACTTCATCTGAACTGTCATAGACCGTTCTCCTACCCCCCCCGGACACATACATGCACGCTGGGAGCCTACCCCAGCGTGCTCATCCGCTCCCCCCCCCACATCATATGGCTGACGGGGGTGCCCAATCCCTCGTTGGCTCCTCTGCTCCCCCAACACACTTCCAGGTGCCACACTGGGAGCCCACCCCAGCATGGCAAACTTCCATATAGTGACGGGGGTGCCCAATCCCTCATCGGCTCCACTGTCCCCTGCCCCCCCCCCAAAAAAAAACACCACTTCCAGTTGCCACGCTGGGAGCCCACCCCAGCATGGTAAAAGTTGGTATGGCCGACGGGGTGCCCAGTCCCCGTCAGCTCCACTGCCACTCCCCAAAAATAACGTTTCAGCTGCCACGCTGGGAGCCCACCCCAGCATGGCAAAAGTCCCACGTCATCTTCCTGCACAAGGAAAAAGAAAACTGTAAATAAAAAATGGTCCCTCATTGAATGTCTTGTCCCCCAACCCACGCCCACCCTCTGCGCACCCACCTCCCCACACACCCCCCCATACTTTCCTCCGGAGCCCAGTGCGACGATCTGGCAGGACGGGAACACGTATGCACTCTTCAAAGCCGACAGCGATGTGAAGAAATGCCGTAAGCTGTATAATGGCATAAAATGTTTTTTTCAACTTTGCGCATATCTCGCCATTTTGGGGAATTTATTCACCAATTTTTAACATGGGTTTTTGACTCACCTCATGAACTCAGTCATGTATTTGTCCCGAAAGGTGATTTCTAGCAGTCACCCGTGGAACCACCTTTCGGGACCGGTAACAAAACAACAGTGACACAGTTCATGAGGTAGGCCCCCAAAACCTGAGTTGAAAATTTGGTGAAAATATTCCTGTAATGACTGTTACGTAGCTTGCTACACAGTTCCTACGCATTCTCGCACGCTCTCAAATATTTTATATTTTCACTCCAGATTTTCAACATTGCCATTTTACCACACCTCCTTATGAGCAGTACAGCTGTCATTTTTCACATCTCGTCCAAAATGTGTTTTCGCGCATGTAGCGCACAGTGGCGCAGTCGGTGTGCAAAATCAATGTTCGGGATAGATTAAGAAAATCACAGTGACACTGTTCATGAGCAGAGGTCTTGAAATGGCTGTGTTAAAAATTTGGTGACAAAAGTCCATAAAATGACTGTGTTACGAGCGAGCATTGCACAGTTTCCATGTACCCTCGTAAGTTCATAAATTTGTAATATTTTCAGTCCAGATTTTCAACACTAGCATTTTTCCACACCTCCTTATGAACAGTACAGCTGTCATTTTTCACACCCTGGCCAAAATGTGTTTTTGCACATCCGGCACAGAAATGCGTGGTTGCTGTGGGAAATCACTGCTCGGGTCAGGTTAAGAAAATCACAGTGACACTGTTCATGAGCGGAGGTCCCAAAATGCCTGTGTTCACAATCTCCTGTAAAAAAAAATCCCAAAACTAGTTACGTTACGGGTGTGCATTGCGCAGTTTCTACGCATGCTTGTGACTTCACCAGTTTTTTTATATTTTCACTGCAGATTTTCAGCATTGCTATTTTTTACACCTCCCCATGTACAGTACAGCTGTCATTTTTCACATCCTGTTTGAAATGTGTTTTCGCACCAGTGGTGCCAAATGGTGTAGTCGATGTGCAAAATCAGCTTTCCGCTAACGAACTGATGTTGCCACTGTTCATGAGGTGGGGGTCTCAAAAAAAACATGTTTAAAATTTGGAGTGAAAATACTAATGAACGCCTGGGATGTTAGGGTTTCCGACCATAACGCCCCACCATGTAGGAACTGACAAGCATCAGGGGTGTGATTTGGGATAGTCGCCTGTAATACTCCTACCATTTCACCCCCACCCACACCCTGCAGCCAGTGACAGGCATCGAGGTGTACCTTGGACTCTTCAGCCCCAAAGTTCACCCCATTCTCCTATACTGCACCCATCTCACCATATTTCTTATGGAATGGGGTGAGCATAAGGCCCAAAGTTTCCAAGGCACACTGTGACAATTGTCGGTGTCTGCAGGGTAGGGTGTGGTGAAATGGCATGGCCGTTATGCCTGACGAGGCAAAGGCACACCCCAATACCTGTCAGTCTCTGCAGGGTGGTGGTTAGGTTGGCTTCAGTTCAATACTTCACTGCCATTCCCATTATGCATCTCCCTAACTACTACACTACCAATGCCAATGCCAGCAAGCAAACATTAGGAATTGACAAATGGTTGTTTTATCTGGATTTTCTTGTCTTCACTGTCCAGTGCTGAGGCTGCTACCAGTGATCTCCCATTCTAGTCGACCTTCCTCTTGTTCCTCTGGTGCTAGCCCTCATGTTGGAGGCATTACCCACCCCCAGTCTATCTGGATCTGGTGAGGAGTTGGGTTGGTTGGTCAGCGCCTGAGTGCCATGCCCTAACTTTGATTCTGAGGGTGGGTGGGTATTGATCTCTGTCTCATGATATGTTGTAACGGGTCTGCTTTTCTCCCTTCTCCTGCTGGGGCTGAATGTGCATGCTACATTTTCAGCATCTCTGTGGAGGAGCAGACCAAATCAAGCATCTGTGTCATTCTCTTGGTCCATCACTGGGGTCGCTGTGGGAGTGGCCAAGGTGAAGCTCCCTCTCAACCAGGAAGCACTGCCACTGGCAGCAGTCCTAGCCATGGACTGCCAGGTCATGAGCTCCCCATGTTCACCTCTGAACCGATAGCTTGCCTGCATGGGAGCAGATAGCACTACTACTGGGCCAATCTGCAGCTTCAAAACTTAATTTTCTTAGTTCCTTGTAATGCTGTTTGTTGACATTTGAAAACTGTTGCCATATTGTTCCAAAGTTTGAAATCACTGCTGTGTCTGAAGCCTAAAATGATCATCCATATTGAAGACAATGACAGTAATTCATAGATAGTTATGGACAGATTGATTGTTAGATAGAAATGGGAAATCCATCTGCTCAGCCTGTTTCTTACCAAGTGTTACTGGTTCTCTCCTGCATCCTTAGTATTCCTGTAATCCCATAAATTTCTAATTATCCCTTTTCAAACAACATGAAGTCTTGCTGTATTCTGACATATGAGTTAGGTCCTGCCTTTCAACTGCCCCGGAGAACAAAGAGTTAAACTTTCCATGGCCAGCATGGAATGTTCACCACGAGCTCGGTTGAAGCCCCTTGTCTGCTGTTGTTTAAACTGCAACCGTCAGATTCTTTACTCCTCCTCACTGAACAGGCGCTCCAAAGATTTCTCCTTTGCTCGGTTCAAAAAAGTCGGTTGAAGTGTTGTTTTTTCGGTCGGTTTCTACTGAATTGCTGTTACCGCTCAGTCGTTCAAGGCTCTGTCTGTGGTACCATGAGTACTAGATAGGTTTTCTTTATAGTTTCTGTGTGGAACTTGTAAATTGTGGCCGAACCGATCAGTTTGAGGTAAAAAAGTTTGTGATTCATTTACAGCGTGGTAACTGGTCTGTATCAGTTCTAAAAAAAAAAAAAAAAAAAAAGGATTTTATTACGTTTTTTTCCAAGACCCGTGACACGGTCAGGAACCGATAGGGGAGTCTTGCCTGGTGGATTGCCGAAAAAAGGGTAAGTTTTGGATAGGATTGGCCATGTCTGAGAAACCCAAGAAAAAAATGGGCCCACTGGGTTTCAACACTGCAGTGTGTGTGGGGAAGTCTTTGCCAAGTCTGATCCCCCCACACCTGTGTTTATTGTCTAGGGTTTGACCACCTCTATTCAGACTGCCAAATTTGTAAGAATTTTCCTAAATCTACCCTGGAAAAGAGATTAGGTAGACTGAGGGAAAGGGAGGCCGAGAAGTCCGCTGACCCGGATGGCCAGCCCGGTTTAGTTCCGACTGAACCAGAAGGAGTGCCCTCTGACCAGGGCGATACTTCTTTGGGCAAAAGGAGAGCCGGTCCTGAGGAGTCGGTTCCGGTGAAAAGGAAAAGAAAAGATAAATCGTCCAGTTCGGACCCAGAAATTCATACTCCCACCGCCGATGAGCTAGCCAAGGCGATAAGGATAGTGCAGTCGCTTACTTCGATTCCGACTGAACCGGCACCATCTGGCAGGGGTTTGGTTCGGTCGGTTCCCCCGGTTGCAGATTACACTTTGGAGGAGTTTTGTGAACCAGAGGAGGAGGAAGGAGAGTATGAGGATGATTATGGTGATTATGAAAGTCTGGATGTGCCTTTTGACCCAGACATCTCCCCAGACAGACCTTCAGGTGTTTCTCCTCCTAGGCTTTCTGAGTCCCTGTCTCACTATATGTTTTACAAAAAAGTGGTTGAGACCCTCCAGCTTCCTGTGGAGAAAGCAGTAGAGGATCAGGAGGAGCCTGATTTTGTTGAGATGATGGACATCCCAGAGTCCAGGAGACTGTCTATTCCCCTCCACAAATCCCTTGGGAAACAGACACATAAAATTCTTAAGTCTCCTAATTCTATACCTCCTGTGGACAGATGAATGGACAGGAGGTACACTCTCTCAGGCTCAGACATGGAGTTCCTTTTCCAGCAATGCAGCCATGTTAGGGTAGTGCAGGCTGCTTGTGATAAGGCAAATATCCCCTTGGCATCACACCCCCAGACAAGGACTCCAGGAAGATTGATGCAAGGCAAAGAAACAATACATGGCAGCATCTTTGGGACTCAGGCAGGCTAACTATATGGCCTATACAGCTAGATACCAGAAGTCCAGGTGGGACACTGTGCTGGCTCTGGCTAAACAGGCCCCTGACCAGCTTGCCAAGGAGCTGGAGCAGGTGGCTGCAGATGGGATTGAGGCATCTAAAGTACAATTTCATGCTGCTGTGGACTCCAGTGATGTTTCATCAAGAGTCATGGCTACATCTGTGGCTCTTCTGAGGATGTCTTGGCTCAGATGTACTAGCCTCTCACAGGATACCCAGGCTAAGGCCATGGATTTTCCTGTAATTGGTAATTCTCTGTTTGTGGAGCTGACAGAGAACTACATGAAAAAGATGGATGAGTACAGGACCACTTACAGGAGTGCTCAGGCCAAAGAAAGACAAGCAACTCCTCAAAGGCAGCGGTCCAGGGGCAGGCCTTTCCAAAGGCCTTTTTACCAAGCTCAGGCCTCCTCTTCTTTCTCTCAGAGGGGGTTCTTTAGCGGGAGAGGCAGACGGGGGATGAGCAGGCCTACATCCACCCCTCAGCCTAAAGCCCCTGCCAAGCAGACACCCTGATGGGTCTGCCCGGGCTGATTCTCCCATACCAGTAGGGGGCAGGCTGGCTTACTTTGTCCAGGACTGGAAGTCTCTAACATCAGACAAGTGGGTCTTGAAAGTAGTAAGCCAGGGGCTGGTTCTCAGCTTCAGAAAATTTCCCAAGATGAGAACAAGATCCTTTCCACGTGCGAATCTATCAGAGACCCTTGCCTTAGAGGCAGAGGTTTCTTCTCTCCTAGCTCTTAGAGCTATAGAGAGGGTTTCCACCCTACACAAAGGCAAAGGGTTGTACTCCAGGTACTTCCTAACCCCCCAAAAGACAGGAGAATGGCAGCCCATCCTGGACCTAAGATATCTGAACAAACATCTTTTAAAGCCAAAGTTCAAAATGGTGACTCTGGGAATTATCCTTCCCTCTCTAAGGCCAGGGGACTGGCTAGCCTCCCTGGACCTCAAAGATGCCTATTTTCACATTCCCATCAGGTGCTCCCACAGAAAGTACCTTGGGTTTGAGTTGCCCTCAGGCCACTATCAATTCAGAGCAATGCCCTTTGGCCTAACATCAGCCCCAAGGGTTTTCACAACGTGCCTGGCAGTAGTGGTTGCTTTCCTAAGGAGAAAAAAGATCTCCATCTTCCCATACTTGGACGACTGGCTCATAGTAGGTCAGTCTCCAGACCAAGTCAAGTCACATTTGCAAGTGACCCAGCAAGTGCTCACTTCCTTAGGATTCCTTCTCAACCTTCCAAAGTCAGTTCTCGAACCAGTACAGCTCCTCACCTTCATAGGTGCAGAGCTGGATACAGTAAAGGCAAGAGCCTTCCTTCCCCTGGAAAAGGCAAGGACCCTCATGGAACTGACCTCTTCATTCACCCTTCAGGTGTCTCGACCAGCAAGGCATTTTCTTCAGCTTCTGGGCCACATGGTAGCTTCCACAGCAGTGGTCCAAGGAGCAAGATTCCAGATGAGGGACATTCAGTTCCACTTAAGAGCCTTCTGGTCCCAAAGAAAGGATTCCCTTACCAAACTAGTCCCAGTGACTTGAACCCTGATCCAGGCCTTGCAATGGTGGCAGGATCAGGACAATTTGAGACAAGGGGTTCCTTTTGTCACTCAGTCTCACTCAGTGATACTCACCACAGATGCTTCCCTGCTGGGCTGGGGAGCCCATTTGGGGGATCTTACCACCCAAGGACTGTGGTCACCTCAGGAATCTCGGCTTCACATCAATCACTTGGAACTCAGAGCAGTGTTTCTGGCACTGCAAGCTTTTTCCAAATCTGTACAGAACAAGGTGGTCCAGGTCAGAACAGACAACACCACCATGTGGTACATCAACAAGCAGGGAGGCACTCGGTCTACGGCCTTGTGCACAGAAGCAATGAAGTTGTGGTTCCTGGCCTATTCCCTGCAGACCTCTCTGATATCAGTTCACCTCCCAGGGAAGGACAATGTCCTAGCAGATGCTCTGAGCAGAATATCTCAGGGCCATCACGAATGGACCCTAGATCCTCTCGTTTTGAAAGTGATTTTCTCGAGATGGGACACTCCAGAGATAGATCTTTTTGCAGCCCCAGACAATCACCAACTTCCTGTTTTTTGTTGCAGACCCCCAGTCTTGGGCTCAGTCCCCCTGGATACTCTGATTCTGAACTGGGAAGGGAAATTTCTGTATGCCCCCCCCCCGTTCACAGTGTTAGTCAAGATAAGGTCACAACCATGCAAAGTGAGTCTGATTGCTCCAGACTGGGCCAGACAGCCCTGGTATCCCCTGTTGCTGTCCCTAGCAGTCCACCTTCCCCTGTCTCTTCCCAGGAATTACAACCTGTTGACATCCTCTCAGGGGAGGATTTGGTACCCGAATCTTTGGTCTCTCAATCTCGAGGCATGGCTCTTGAAGAGTTAGAGTTTGCAGATCTGCATCTTTCCCATGGGGTTCTGGATATCCTTAGGGCTTCTCGAAAGCCTTCCACCAGAAAGACTTACAACTCCAAATGGAAAAGATTCAGCACTTGGTGTTCTAAGAAGAATATTTCTCCAGACTCTGCTGAGTTGCCTACGGTTCTGGACTATATGGTCCATCTTAATGGCCTAGGCCTCAGACCAGCTACCTTTAAAGTACACTTGGCAGCTGTTTCTGCTTTGTCAGTAGGCAAGCTTTCCTCTCTATCATCCCATCCTGTGCTTTGTAAGTTTTTCAAGGGATTGCTTCACACCAATCCCCCCTTTAGGGATCCTGCTCCTGCTTGGGACCTTAATGTTTGCATTGCTCAGCTTATGCAACCCCCCTTTGAGCCTTTGTCCTCTGCAGAGCTTAAGTACTTGACTTGGAAAACTGTGTTTTTGGTAGCCATTACTTCTGCCAGGCACATCAGTGAATTGCAAGCCCTGTCAGTGGAATCTGATTTCATCTCTTTCCATAGAGATAAAGTAGTCCTAAGAACTAACAGAAAGTTTTTGCCTGAAGTGGTTTCAGATTTCCATCTCAACCAGTCTATATCGCTCCCTGTTTTCTTCACTGACCATTCCTCCTCTGGAGAGAGGAGGCTATACAGCTTGAATGTTAAAAGAGCCCTTAGCTACTACATAGAGCGTACCAAGGGTCACAGGTTTGAATCCCTCCAGTTGTTCCTCACATATGGAGAAGCTGGTAAGGGCAAACCTGCCACTAAGAGATCTGTTGCCAGGTGGATTGTTTCTTGTATACAATTCTGCTATGAAAAACTGGGTAGAACTCCACCCTCAGGCCTGAGGGCTCATTCCACTAGAGGTACAGCTGCTTCCCTGGCTGTTGCCAGGATATTCCTCTTAGAAATTTGTCAGCAGCCACCTGGAAAACAGTCCATACTTTCACCAAGCATTACTCTCTGGATATCCAGGCTAGGAGTGATGCTCGGGTTACAGCAGCAGTACTTCAGAGCTTGTTTCCAAAGTAGGCTCTGTCCCTCCTCCATGGAGGTACTGCTTGGTAGTTCAGAGATAATAGAATACAGCAAGACCTCATGTTGTTTGAAGGAAAATTACTCACCTTAGTAATGTTGTTTCTTCTAATGGAGTCTTGCTGTATTCTGATCTCCCTCTGCCTCCCTCTCAGAACCTAGTTTTTGGATATGGGTGGGCAGGAGCAGTGTTGGCACCCTAGGGGTGTCCTTTTTTAACCCTCTTTTAGTTTGGGTGAGTGGTTGTGTTTTGGATGTGTTTTGGTTTTGGGTTTCCTGACTTGAGTCTTCCTTTTGAAACCAAAAACTCTTTTATATAGATATAGTTGCCAGTTGGCTAGTATGAGTTTTACAGTTTCCACACAGAACTTCTAGTGAGTATTGCTCGTAAAGATCTGATGGTTGCAGTTTAAACAACAGCAGACGGGCTTCAGCCGAGCTCATGGTGAACATTCCATGTTGACCATGGAAAGTTTAACTCTTTGTTCTCCGGGGCAATTGAAAGGCAGGACCTAACTGCATATGTCAGAATACAACAAGACTCCATTAGAAGAAACAACATTACTAAGGTGAGTAATTTTTTCTTCTGTCTGTCTTATTTGATCTTGAAGTCTAGGACAGATCCAGTTTAAACACATCCTTGTGAAGTCTGTTCCACGGAGTCACTGCCCTCTCATTAAATAAATACTTCATCTTGTCTTTTGTAAGCATTCCTCATGTCTATCTGAGATTGAACCCAGGGTGCTGGTCTAATAACCCTTTACTCTGTATAACTCACTGGTGTCTACCCTGTTATATCCACTGTGAATTTAAATGGTCCCTATTATGTCTGACATCTCCCTCATCATTTCAAGCGAGTACCTGTTAAAGGGGAACAGTCAGCACTATGAACTCCACACTGAAGTGTTGGTCTGTTCTCAGTTTGCCATTTCTGTGGAAAAACATTTTTTTGATTACTGTGTACTGCAGTATAGTAGATTGTAGCAGACATTTTCTGTAAGTACTGAGCCCAGAATCCCCTGCTGCTGACCTCAGAGCAGGGCTGCAGCAGTAGGAGATTTAATAGCCTGCACCCTATGTTAGAGTTTTTATCTGACCTTTTTTTGGTTTGCTGGTCCCACTGTCTTCACTGGGCAATGTACAGTCACAAAGGACTGTACTTTGCCCCAGGATAACAGCAGGACCAGCAAACATCTGATCAGAGATTATAAAAGCTCTTGCATGAACTACAGGCAGTTGAATTTCCCACTGCTGCAGCCCTGCTCTAATGTCTGTTGCAGTGGATTCTGGGATCTGTGGTTACAGAAAATGTCAGCGTGGATGTCAGCAGAATCAGTCTGATACGTTCTGCTATACTGAAGTAAATGGTAAGTAAAAAAAAAAAAAAAGATTTGTGCACACAAAATACAAATTGGGACCAGCCTCACACTTGGGTGTGGAGTTCATAGTGACACCAGGTTTTAAACATTATGTTTATAGCCTTTAGAGGGTCTCACTTCCCTGGATTACTTCTGACTTCATTGATCTTTGTAAGGCTTGGGATGCTGCCTGTTTTCGCTTCTAATTGTCACGGTTCCAGTCAGACCTCTTAAGCCACAAGAAACTCAGAAATTCTTTTACAAAGGCCAGTAGAGCAGCAAAAGCCAGCTGTTTTGCTGCTAATTTCCAAAAATAATCTTAAATCACCTGCCAAATTTTGGAAGGCAATTAATTCCTTCTGATCCTCCTTCCCAGTCCTCCTTACCCATCTTAGTTGTAAATAGTTTTCCTAACTCCGCTCCATGACAGGTTACTTCTCATTTTAATGATTTCTTCACAACTTGTGCTTTCTAACCCCAGGAATCCACTAATATTATTACTCTTGCAGTGCTCCTTTAAATCAGCACTGCCCCAGAGAGAATAGAATGCTATGCTAAGGAGGCAGTATAGCGCAGTGGTCTAAGGCTCTGAGCTGCAAATCTGGTGACATCCAGCAGACCAGACCTGGGTTTGAATCCCACAGCTTCCACCTGCATACTGTGTGACCCTGAGCAAGTCACTTAACCTCCTTGTGCTCCCAGGTTGCTCCTGTAAAAAAGCTTTCAGCTTAGTGTGCTATACCTGGTTAAACAAAAAAAAAAAGTCCTCCTTTTATAGCCGGCCCGTCGGCGCAGCGGTGGATTTCAGCTTGCGGCGCGGCGACCCGGGTTCGGGAACGGATCCGGGTCGCTGGGGCAGTAGGATCGAGGCCCACTGACAGCTCTCCTTCTGGGGAGAGTGGGTAACGCCTGAGCGCTGGGGACTTCCGCGGAGGCCGGGAGTTCTCACGCAGCCGACGCTGACTTGGGGACGGGCAGACGCTGGCGTCATTGCACGTCCCCGCCTCCTCTGGGGAGAAAAAGGGAAAAAGTAGGCGGGCAGGACCACCATTGGATGAAGCCCTCCCTGGAGAGCCTCGCATTGCCACCGCCGCTGCGGGACCCCAACCAGTCACAGTTCCGGGGTCACGAAGGTGGCCTGCGGCCCCACCCTCCGTGGGGTAAGCCAGGGGTGACCGAGGGTCCTCTGCAGCTATAGGCAGTGGTAGAGGTCTCCGGGGGCTGTGACCAGGGCGGAGGATGTTGACGGTGGTCCAGCCAGGATAAAGGGCAAATTAAAAAAAAAAAAGAATGCTATGCTAATCATGGAATGTTTAGCTTGTGCATCTGTTTTCAAACTGACCAGTGTCAGCTGCCTACATTCTACCTCAAATTTCTTCTCTCTGCTGCAAAGTTCAGACGCCCTGGGGATCTCTCTCAATCAAGACAGATTCCTGTAGTGCATAGAGCGAAAAAAGTAAGTATTTTTGTTTTATTTTTCATTACTGCCTAGTGTCATTGTTCTTTAGTGTTTTATACCTCGTAAGTTTTAAATTTAAACTTATTTATTGGTTCCTCGCGGTTCATTTGAACCGAGGGGCAACCGACCTTTCTTTTTATTTAATCGGATCCTTTTTTTGTGGGGTTCTGGTTACTTTATTCTTTCATTTTATTTAATTTTACCTGCTGTTGAACTGAGGTTTATTGGTTTTTCTCAGCGGTTTCTTGATTCTGGATCCAATTGAAACCAGTAGTTTTTTTTCACTTTATCAGTTCCTGAACTGACCGTTTCTCTATTGAAACCAACCGCAAATATTTAAATTTTGACTATTTTTTGGTCGGGTACTGGTTCCTGTTTTCTATGATGTCAGACAAGCCTAAAAAGAAAACAGGACCTCCTGGGTTCATGAATTGCTTGAAGTGTGCAGAGGTGTTTGCCAAGGCAGACAAGCATGATCTTTGCTTGATCTGCTTTGGGCAACAGCACTTCAGTGAAGACTGTGACATTTGTAAGTCTTTCCCTGTTAAGACAGTAGAGAAATGCAGGGAGAGGCTTAAAAGAAAACTAGAGGAGGGGGTCCGTGGGCTCTAACCAGTTCACCCCCTCTAAGACTGTGGCAGTTCCTTCCAGAGTCTCTAAATCCACCCCTGATATGGGTGAGAGCTCTGGCAAGAGAGGCAGTCAACCAGCTGACTCCCCAGTGCCTGCCAAGAAATTAAAGAAAACCAAACACACTGACACCTCAGCTGAAACGCCTCAAGATGTCTCTTAGGTGCCTATTAATGCTCATTCTCCTACTGATTTGATGCAGGCTTTAGCCTTACTCTAGGCTCTGCAGTGTTTACTACCACCTCAACAGCCTGTGATTACTCCTGCTACTAAAGCAACTGTTGCTGCCCCTCTTTCACCTACTGCTACAGTGGCATATGAGGAGGATGACCTGGAAGAAGAGGGAATTGAACCTCAGGTGTCACCAGAACAGGATTTTGGTTCCCCTCCCAGACCCTCAGAGGATTTCTCTTCCCATTTTTCCTTTGTCAAGAAAACAGTAGAAACCCTGGATCTCCAGACAGCTGAAGAGATCCAGGATAAAGAGGAGGCTCAATACATGCAGCTGATATGGCTGACACCATCAAAGAGGCTCCTTTTGCCCATTTACAAATTCTTTAAGAAGGATGTTTTAGAAATCCTAAAGACTACCAATAGAGTCACACCCACTGACAAAAAGTGTGAGAAGAAGTATCGGTTAGAAAGATCTGGTGCTGAGTTTCTTTTTAGTCACCCAGACCACCAGGGTATTGTACAGCAGGCTGCCTGTGAGAAAGCCAAAACTCCTTTATCCCCTCACTTCATACCCATGAACATCTCCTCTTTTTCTTCAGTCTGGTCCTTTTCTTCCTTCCTCTGACCTATGCTTTGACTTCCCTAACCTCTCTCCACAGGATACCTTACATGCTCTGTTGTTCCTTAATCTTTCCAAGTGTCACAGCCCAAATGAGCTGAACCCTAATCTTCTTCACCTTTCCGCTTCTACTATTGTCACCTCTCTTACCCACCTTCTTTTTTTGCAAGTAACCAAGCTTTATTGAAACATATCCAACATAAAATATATACCAAACAAATACATAGTACATAGAAACCATAAAACGATATATAGAAAAAGAGTAACAAAGCGAAACAAGACCCCCAAAAACCCCCTCAAAAATAAAAGGGAAAAAAGATACCCATCCAACCCCCACCCCCCCCTGTCCACCCCTGGCAGCTATCCCTATGGCTGGCTCACCTGATTAATATATATAATCATAATGTAACCTCAGAAAAACAGACAAAGTATAACCCAACAATATGTGGTTTAGCTGAGTCCACAAGAGGAGGCACCAAGGAGGAAAGGATACACAAAATTAACGTACCAAGCCGGGGTCGATATCATTCCAATAGTTAGAAACGAGAATAAGGGACTTTATCTCTAATACCCGTACCTGTCCTTCAAACATTGAAAAAGCTTCCCCCAACACTGTTGAAATATTGGTGAAGCATTATAAAAAGAGAGAACCGATCTTTCTGCATTCAATGCGTTCATAAACTCCTCCCACCACTCTCCGAACGATGGAGTCCAGTCACCTCTCCAGTGGCGCAAAATTATTAATTTAGTTACCGATGCTACCATAGCTAATCGACATTTAGTTAACTTGCCTTGTATTTTATCAAACACTCCGAATATACAAGCCTCTGGAGTGAAAAACCTGTCCAAATCGTAAATTGACCAATCTTTGCTTCACCAAATGCCACAATCCCACCACCTTGGGGCAGGTCCAAAATTTATGGTAACTGGTAGCCAGAGAATCGTTACACTCAGTACAATTCGCTGTAAAGTGACTACCCATCCTAGAAAGCTTAGCTGGTGAAAAATATAGGTTATGAAGTAACTTAAATTGAACTTCTCTCAATCTATCCTGCTTGATAAATTTATAGACATCGACCCAAGCCTTTTCCCATATTTCTGCTGATTTACCCAAAGACAAATTTAATTCCCAATGTACCGGGACTGGTGACACTTTCGAATTCCCTTTGACTATTATATACTTGTAAATTTTTGATATCACTTTGCCCGCTTGCACAAACCCTTTCAACTCCGCAAGCATAGGTCCCAGAATGTCTTGCCCCAACTTTTTACCAAAATATGATTTAACGCAGCTTAGTATTTGACTTAATTTTAGGTAGGATTGAGGTTTACCTCCCAATTTCACCGCCAGTGCCTGAAGTGAAAGTAGCCTATTGTTCTGATAGAGATCCTTGACCCGCAACTTCGTTTCCCCTTCAATTCCCCGTCTAGATATTGGTTGCTTCCCAATAATCAGATTCAGATTTCTACTGTAGGTTGGGATAAATCGTGATCGCTATGTAGATTTGAAACTTCTGATAAAACTGTTGCAAAGCTTTAATATCCCATCCTAACGGGCGTATCCTCGCCTCTTGGGAATCTTAGCCCATGGGGCATAAAGTAGTGATTCTAAATCCAACTTAAGGCCTTTAACAAATAATCGATCTAAGTGAAGGCCAGGGTATGCTAGGCCTCTCACAAGCCCAAGCTCCCAACCTTGCCAGATGGATTGCAAGATAATAAACATAGAATCCGTAATTGAAGCCCCGAGTCGCCGTTGAGTGAGTTTGAGGTAAGTCCTTCTAGGGTTTTGCTCCACAAAAAGGCTACACATTGCTGAAATAGCGGTTTGAAAAAGACTTTGGCAAGTAAACATTTAAATTAGATAATGTGTAAAAAAAAGTTTGGGCATAACCACCATTTTTATCGTATTGGCTCTTCCCGAAAAAGTCAATGGAAGCTTTGACCACCTGACCAAATCTTCCTTAATGGTTTTAATTAACGGTTTAAGATTTAAATCAGTTAAGTTCTCTAAATTCTTAGATATTTGAATCCCCAAATAAGTTAGTGATTTGGTTTGCCAACAAAGTCCCAGGGAAAGGAACCGACTTCTCTGAAGAAATGGGGTCAAAGAATAGACTGACGTTTTGGCCTTATTCAGCTTATACCCTGAAAACCTACTAAACTTATCAATTAAATCAAGAGCTTTAGGAAGGGAAGAAGTAGTGTCCGAAAATATGTAACAGTAGGTCATCTGCAAATGCGGATAGTTTAAATTCAGTGTCTCCAATCCTTAGCCCCTTCACCTTTCTATTGGACTTTATGGATCTAATTAACGGTTCAATGTATAAATTAAAAAGATATGGCGACAAAGGACAACCCTGCCGGGTACCTCTAGAAAGAGGAAAAGCCTCCGAAGTTAAGTTGTTGCATTGGATTTTAGCTACAGGGCAAGAATACAAAATACGAACCATGTGAATAAATCTATCTGGAAGGCCTAGCTTTGACAGGGTAGTGAACATAAAGGTCCATTCCACCCTGTCAAAGGCTTTCTCTGCGTCTAATGAAACTAATGACGCTTCCAACGCAGGATCCGCAGAGTCAGAAATCAGGTAAAACAATTTACGAAAATGATCAGCTGAGGAGCAACCCTCAACAAAGCCGGCTTGCTCTGGGCTCAATAAAGTCCGCCATACTCGTTTTAATCTGTTGGCCAGTATTTTAGCAAAAATTTTCACATCCAGATTTAACAAAGAAATCGGTCTATAGCTACTCACTTCATCAATGGGCTTGTCTGGTTTTGGCAACAAGATAATCTTGGCCTCGAATGGCTGCCTGTCCCTGATCCTTGATCACACCAGAAAGAAAATAGCTCCTGCAATAAGGGTACAAGATTATTTTTAAATTGCTGAAAAAAAAAGCTGTGAATCCATCCGGCCAGGCGCTTTATCCGGGCAAAATGAGTCAATAAAATTGTCTATTTCTTCCACAGAGATGGGGGCTATCAATTGAGGGCCAACATCATTTGACAGTCTCGATAAAGGATAGTTTCAAGAACTCTTGGGTCTCATCTGATACCTGGGTGGGGGCTGCTGGCTTGTGTAAAGCTTTTGATAAAAGACTTAAAAATTCCTAGTATTTCAGCGAATCCGTAATCAATTGCCCTGATTCTGGGTGGTTGAGAGCAGTCACCCACCTTGCCGAAGATTTTTGTTTCAACTGCCAAGCCAACAGCCTCCCTGCCCTACTACCTTGTCCCAGGTATAAAGCCTTGACTCTGGAGGCTAAACTAGTAACTTTCTCTCTCTGTTTACCCGCATACCAATTTCTCAAGGAGATTAGTTTATTTTCTTATTCTTCCGTTCTTTGGTTGTCATTTATCTTTTCTAATTCCTTAATCTCCCTAACATTCACCCAGTAGTTTCCTTGACTTCACCTTGCAGACTGTTGTCGCGTGTATAATTCACCTCACACATAGACTTAAGAGCCACCCAAGTTTGGTCTATGGTTAATAGAACCCCAATTACTGATAATAGAACTTTCTAGAAACGATTTAAATCTGGTTAATGTCTTGTCTTTTTAAAATACTGTTATTTAATGACCATGAGTATGACCTACTTGGTTGAAGTGGTAGAGAACATATAATACTTATAGGTGAATGGTCAGAGATAACACGGGCAAAGTTATGCGCCTCCACCACCCAAGACAAACTATACTGGCTGACCAGAAAAAATCTAATCTCGAGTGTGACTTATGCACTGCAGAAGAAAATGATACTCCCGGAGACTAGGGTTCAGGGTACGCAGGATCTATTAGGCCTATTGATAGCATAAGCTCCTGTGAGGCCTTCTTTGTTGGGGGAGGGAAGAGCCTTTACAGTGCGATCTGTCTAGTCGGTTAGACTGGACTAAATTCCAGTCCCCACCTATGATTATTGGGACGCTCCCAAAAGACGCCAAGGTCAATCCTAACTGTGTAAAAATCCGGTGAGTCTAGGTTGGGCCCATATACTGAACCCAGGACTAAATTAATCCTCCAATACTACCTAAAACAAATATAAATCGACCTTGCGGGTCGGATATTATTTGAGAATGTGTAAATGGAATCCCACGAGCAATTAAAATGGCAACTCCCTGACTATTGGAGGAGAATCCCGCCCCAAAGACCTGATTCACCCACTTCTTCTTGAAATGGGCCAGTCGGTCAGCAAGAACATGGGTTTCTTGTAAAAATACTATTGCTGGTTTCAAGCGGACAAGGTGGTTCAAAATGACAAATTTTTTACAGTTGTCCTTTCCTCCTTTGATATTCCAAGAAATTATATTCAACCTATCCTCCATTTATTGCTCAGACTATAGAGGTCTTGGGATAGCTGCCCCCTCCCCCCCCCAATACAAATTCCCTCAAAAACAAAAAATTTACCTTCCTGAATTGCCCCTTCAACCCCTAAACAAAATAGTAACACACCCATAGATAACCTATAGCTTTCCCTCCTGGCCCAAGCCAACTCCCGTCCTCTGGAACATGATGCTACATAGAGACGGTATACCCACCCCTGCCACAGTTATTATTGTGATTGGATATATACGTATCGTGACCCTGTCTATGAGCCAGGCTATTAAAAGAAAATTTACTTCCTTCTTTAGACCTTCAATTAAGTCACATAGTAAAACACTAACAAACCAGAATTATCAAATAAAAGTTAAGGGGTATAATGCATCCATTGAACCAATAAAGCATGCATTAGGCCAATAAATACCTCCCGTCTTCCAGACATTGGCAAACAAAATTATAAGCATTCCATAGCACTCCAGGCATCAGTCCCTGTAAAGGGCTCTGTCTAGGTCTACAAAATCGAGGGCCGGTCGAACTACTCCTAACAGAAACTATTGCATAATCAAAGCATGGCTGTCCGGCCTACCATGAAATCTTGTCTTGCATTATACCCCTTGGCTATTCAGTCCTAACTTGACATTTTTAACTAATTATATCCCCCATCTATGATTTACTATTAAGAAAACTATTATTATTCTTAAAACACCACTCATGTAGGCATCACAGAAAGAAAGAACAAAAGTATTCTTACAGGCATAAATGCAGTCATTATAGCCTGCCTCCTCATTAGAATATTAACCTTAAGTTTATAACTGCAAGGACGAACATAAAACCCTCCCCGTTCTCTATTTGTAATCCAAAGTACTATAATACTTCTAACCAGAATAAATAGAATAATAGATAGGTTCCTGTGGATTACAATGTAGTAATTCCATCGAGAGGTTCTGGGGACATTGGGAACCTCGAGAGCGAAGCTCTAGAGGTTCCATGTCCCCAGAACCTCGAGATGGATTTACTACATTGTAATGCACAGGAACATATTTTATTTTTAATATATGGATGCGATTGCTTCTCTGAGGCAGTCGGCAGCTGCAGCCCGAACAAGTCCTCCGCCTGGGCCATGCGCCACACTGTCTCACTGCTCGTTTTTCTTTTGTTTTAGTTAAGGAAAGCCTACCTTTTCCATGTCTGGGGAACTCAGGGCCAGCTTGATATCTGTATTTTCAGGTATTTTTAAAAAGCTGTGAAATGTTACGGTTGGGAATCTCGTAAGCGTGACAGTGGCCCCATGTTTTCGAACTGTTCTGCCCGCCTAACAGGAAAAGTGGCCAATTGGAAGGCACGCTTAAAAAAGACGCGGAGCTTGAATGTTACGCGCTGTTGTGATTTGCGAATTATCGTTCAGGTACCCAACGATAGTATTACGGCACCTGAACGATGGTATTATCACTCCTGAAGTGTAGTATTATCACTTTGGGAGTGATACTATTATGGGGAATTTTTTTGTATGCTTTTGTACTATATTATTTTCATGATCCATATATTAAATAGCAATTATATAGTTGGTAAAGCTCCCTTGCCCATCTTTATAGGGGTTAAGTATCTCACACAACAACATACATAGTACCTAACCCTGCTTGTCACTAGTTTTAGGGCACACTAGAATTATTTATTGCTCCGATACCCCTAATCAAATTCAAATAATAGTTGTTAACAGCAAACAAAGAATCTTGGCCACAATCTTGCCAAAAATCAGAAAGTTCCTATATGCTGTCCATATAGTTAAACTTAGCTCTCATCCCTTGGGAAACAGGTCAGGTAGCAGAGATCTCAAGGACTCGAGTGCTTCTTCCGCCGAGTTGAACCTCTTCGGGCCTTCCTTGAGTGTGACCTCCAGCCTCGCGGGATAAAGTAGATGGTGCCGGATCCCTGCCGCCCAGAGCTTCGAAGTAATTGGTCTGAAGCTAGCTCGAGCTTGTCTCATCTTCCAGGTTAAGTCAGGCACCAGACACAGTTTTTACCTCCCATTGGAAACTGCCAGCTTCCTCACTCCATTTAAAATATGCTCCCTGTCCAAATAGTTCAATAATTTGAAAATAACTGGCCTCGTGGCTCGAGGGTGGAGATTTGGCTCTAAGGCCCGATGACCCTCTCCTATAAGATATTCCGCCCATTGGGTGAGGGCCCACCGATTTCTTGATAAGCCTCTGTAGAAACTGGATAGTGTTTGGCCTTCTCTCCTTCTGGGAGACCCAGCAGGACCAGATTATTACGCCTGTTATGCCTCCAGGTCATCTAGACGATCCTCCAATTTGGCAATATTTCTTTTGCACTCCACCATATTAGGGCCTGTCTTATCCATAGCTCTCCAAGGATGAGATTCTGGCTCAGCATCTGTCACCCTCTCGCTAACTGTGTCAGGGCTGGTTTTATCTCCGCCACTTCTTCTATGAGTTTGAATAAGGCATCCTTTATAGTAGAAAGATCACTATAGATCTTTTCAGGTTTTAGCTCTTGTTCCTGGAGCGATGGCGATGAGCCCCTTCGCGGACGTTTAGCTTCCGATTCTGAATTGGCTGTCTGCATATTCCAAAACGGGCGTTATCGCTGGTTGCCACAAAACCCACACCTGCAAGCACCCAACAGTATCCCAGTGCCAGTTCAGCTTATTTTGCTGTGCAAAGATGTAATTCTTGCTGGCAGGGAGAGGAAGGCCACAGGCTGCTGCCTTCACCATGCTTGCTTCCGGTTCTTGCTTTGGCTGCCTATATTTTTTAAGAACGAGCGTTGTCGCCAAATGCCCCAAACCCACTCTTGCAGACTCCTTACAGTGTCCCAGAGTCTGTTCGCCTGCTTTGCTGCGCGAAAATAAGATTTGTGCTGGCAGGAGCAGGAGACCCACTAGCTACTGTCTGTCCGCGGGCGTACAACTTCCGACTTTTAATTCGGCTTCTTGCTTTTCAAAAACGGGCGATATCACCAAATGCTACGGGACCCATTCCTACAGGCTCTAGACAATGTCCCAATGCCTGCTCATCCTGTTTTACCATGCAGAAATGGGATTTGTAGTGGCAGGGAGTGGGAGACCCACAAGCTGCTGCCTTACTCCATGAGCGTCACGTGATCCCCTCTTACCCACCTTCTTAACCTCTCTTTCTGTCTCAGTTCTGTATCTCAGTCCTGAAAGTTTGCCAAGGTTCTTTCTCTTTTCAAAGGAAGGGACCCTTCCTCTCCTGGCAGCTTTCAGCCTGTCTCCCTTCTTCCTACTCTTGCCAAACAGCAAGAAAAAAATTGTCGCTCCCAACTTGCAGATTTGACCTTCACTCTTTTAATTTCTTTACTCCATTCCAGTCTGGCTTCTGTAAAAACCATGCTAACATTTCCTCTTTACTACGTGTTGCTGACTCCATCCTCAGCGGTATGAACCAAGGACACCTCACTGCTGCCATTTTCATTGATCATGCCAAGGCTTTTGATTCGGTACTTTAATCTCTCCTGGATAAACTGTGTGCCGCTGTTTTTTTCTGATCCAGCTGTCAACTGGTTCAGACCGGTACCTCTCTGACTGCCTGTAGTCGGTACAGGTTGGCAATGTCTTGTCCCCCCCCCCCCATTTAGTCTGGGGGTCTTCTAGGCCCATACTGGGTCCTATACTCTTTTCAAGCTTTCTTAATGTCCTTCCCTCTATCTGTGTCAGCTCGCATATTCACATGTATACAGTTGACACTGTACTTTTTGCCTCAAGTGCCTCAGTCTCTGCCCTGGAAAAATCACTTTAATGTGACTTTGGTAAAGTCCTACACTGGTTATAAGCACAAGAACTTGGGGTCAATACCAGGACGACTGTGTGCATTACCTTTGGCACTAGCTATAAGCTTTCTAGTCTGCCCTCCCCTATAGTCTTTTCCTCCTTGGATGGCACATTCCTTGATACTGTTCCCAATTTCGAGGCTGGCAATATAGCCTAGAGGTTAGAGTAATGAGCTTGATACATCCTGCAGACTGGAGTTTGATTCTTACAACCTCCACTTGCATACTGTGTGACTCTGAGCAAGTCACTTAACCTCCCTAGTTGCCCCTGAAAATAGGCACTTGTGCCTAGTGGACCTTACTGGTGACCAATTAATTTAAACAAAATTCAGCTACCTAGGTGTGTGGCTGGATAGTGGACCTGACTTCACTCATATTGATGCCATGCTCAGCACCCTTTAATGCAGCAAGGCTTGTCTACCACTCCCAGTTCCCCATGAATTATTCACTAAGATGGTACTTCCAGCATACCTCTCAACTGTACCACACTACGAGGAACGTTCCTCATTTTACTTCACAAAAGCTCCCTGTTCCACATTGTGAGGATTTGTTCCACATTCAAAGTCAGCATTTTAAAGCAAAAATCCATAGTAAATGATGCAAACAATATATTGTTCACTTAAGATCAGTCTTTCTGAACATAAATGCAACATTTTAAGTGTTTTGAGCTTCTTAGGTAAAGATTTGATTAAGTGTTCCACATTTTGCCCATTTATTCCACATTTTGACAAGCAATGTTCCACATTTGGCAGACAAAAGGTTGAGAGGTATGACTTCCAGTGTTTGACTGTGCGGATGTGCTTTACAGAGCTGTCACTTCTCTCACCAGGCTGGATATTCTTTGCAATGCTTTTGCTGTTTTGCTACTGATGCTCCCTTTCTTACTCATCATTGTTGCCTTAGTACTAGCCTCTCAGTACCTACTCTTGCCTCCCATCGCCTTATTCACAGTGCTTCACTCATTTCTAAATATGGGTTTTCGTCTTTCTCTACATGCCTTTTTCTCCCATCCTCTCTTCCTCTTATGCACTTGACTTCGCTCTAGAGACTTCCACACTTTATTTATCTCTTATTCCAAATCTTGTACTGCGTAATCTGCTTTCTCCTCTCGTCTTTCTTCTGTTTTATGTATTTATTGACTGGAAGATTCAGACAGTACCTTTGAGCACAAGTGCTGTTTTACTGCAGTTCCATGTCACATTACATTATTACATTCAAAATAAGGACTAAACAATCAAGGCATTTTGAGCTCTCTCTCTCCCCCACACTTCGCTTCTCTCCTTCCGGTCTCTTTCTCAAACACCATCTCAAACTTCCTTATGCACCCATTTGCTCTTGCTCTGGTATTGCCTAATTTGCCTCTTACCTAACTTACTTATAATCTGCTTAATTTACTCCTTATACTTTCTCTCTGTCCCTGGTCGTGTTTTCCTATCTCTCCTTCCTGTGTTCTATTTTTTTGTCTATTCCTGTTAATCGTTTTATTGTACTCCCATCATTACCACCATCTCTCTGTATGTTTTAGTCATTGTTATTTTGCTTATGTAAATTCACGTGTTACTGTTTAATTCCCTTTGATTAAGCCTGCTTACTTTTGTTCAGTAACCCTTAGTAATTCCCATATGCCTGTATATTTCATTTTTACATTGATTGTATTTTACCTTTCTACCTTCTGGAGGCAGTATAGCTCTGTGGTTTAGGGCACTGAGCTGCAAACCTGGGTTCGAATCCCACAGTCTACCCTTGCATACTGTGTGACCTGAGCAAGTCACTTAACTTCCTTGTGCTCCCAGGTTGCACCTGGAAACAAGTTTTGGCTTAGTGTGCCTTTAAACAATTTCCCCTTTCCCTTTTGAATGCTCTTTTTCTTCCCAATACCCTCCCCCTAGGTCACACCTGGAAATGAGCCTTGGCTCAGTGTGCCTTTCCCAGTTTCCAGAATTCCAATAAATAAATAAATGTGCTGGAAAAGTATTGTCTAAAAGACTGTTTAAAAAAAATTTTAAAAAGAATTTTTTTTTTTTTTTTTACATTTTCAGATTTTGGTTCATATAGATAAATAACTGGTATGATTTTTGGTTTGAAACTATGTTACTAACGGTTGCTGACTTGTAGCACTAAGGCAAAAACTGCCACCGTCTTTTGAGATCTTACTTCAAGGAAGGCTCTTGCAACAGGCCACACCGGTAGAACTAAGCCGCCAGGCACTAGAACCACATGGAAAACTTCTAGCTAGCAGTCTGCCATGGGGGACTGCCCACCGCCGATGTCAGTCAGCTGACATCAGCCTAGCCTATATAGGTAGGCGGTCCACCACACCTACCTCAGTTCTTTTCCCGCTGTTGGACCTTAGCGGATACCGCAGCTACAGTTGACCACCATTTGCCACGCTTACTGCATTTTTTTTTATTTTTCATTTTCTTTAGTGTAAAACATCAAATTTTTGGTGTTCTTTTCAACAAATTTATGTCCACCACCAGCCTCGTCTTCCAACCGCTCCTCAAAGTATGTCTGCAGCAAACAGATCCCTAAAAAGGACGGTCACCCTGTGTGTCTCATCTGCCTAGGCCCCAGCCACAACACTGAAGCTTGCCAGTTTTGCCAGAAATTCAACCAGGCCTCTCGGAGATGTTGTTTAAAAACTCTGGAGAGCCACCTTTTGAAGCAGAAGTTGGATGCAATGGAGAAGGAGCTGCAGGCCAGGAGCTCTTCGGGCTCACCAGCACAGTCCTCTGGGGCCTTGTCATCTTCTCACAAGGAGAAATCTGGGAAGCATGAGCACCGGTATAAACACTGAGACGGGCTTGGTCAGCTTCCTGTTTGCGGTTGCCCCACAAACCATCAACCATGATGGGGTCATCCCACCACAGGGGGTCGGCTCCTCCAGTTGGTTCCCACTATGGGGAATGATGTCAGCCCTGTCAGGCAATTCCCACAGTAGGCTACTGCCATCTCTTCCTCACTGGCCTCACCTCTGCCTTTGACTCAGGGGTCTCCATCCCCTTTGGCGCCAGCTTCTCCAGCTGGACTGGCACCGACGGATCCTTCCTCTGGACACTCCAGGCTGTCGCCTACTAGGCCACTGCCAGTGCTGCTGTAGCCCCAGCCTATGGTCCCAACTCTGTCGTCCACCCTGCCACAACTTGCTCCATAGCTGATGCCTGCTGGGCCGACGCTGGACCCTCAGCCAGCACCAGGTGGACCTACATCTGGCTACCCTTTGCTGGCTCCTCAGCCATTGTACCCTCTTATCCATTCCTGCCAGTGTATAATATATAACCCCCAGTGGATTGTAATGCCCTCTTTTTGGCATGGTGGTCCTTCATGCAAAGGCAGAACCCCGCCCCTCAAGGGCCGTCTCCGGCATGTCCCCTCCTCCCAGCCCCAGAAACCATACTGGCTAGTCCAAGTGAGCCCTGCATGTCAGGATTCTCAGGGGCTCGATCTGATGTTGGCTCAGGTTCTCGGAGGGATGAACGCTGGGCCCTGGTGTCAGTCCCTGATAATTATGCTGCTGAGGATGACACCAATTCTTCGGGGTCTTCTTCCTGTCCTGGTGAGTCTTCAGATGGGGATGACCAGGCTAAAGAGGTGCCAAAGTTCCCCCTCGACGGTCCATCCTTCATGGATGTTATGCGGCACATCCAGTCCATTATGTGCTGGGAGACGGAGAACCAGGACCTGGAGAGATGCTGTTTGGCCATCTCTCTGGCACCGAAATGCCCTCCCCATGGTGGTGCCCCCTTTGATTGACTCCTATGAGAATGTCACTAGGGCAGCCTGGAATCACCCTTCTACCACTTCTCCTCTGCCTAAAAAGGTGGACTGCCTTTACCTGGCTGGCAAGCCCTTTCTGAGGAGTCACCCTGAGGTGGATTGAGTGGTAATTAATGCGGTGCATGACCATACTAAGAAGCCCAAGCACCTTAATACCCTTCTCCCGGACTGGGAGTCCAGGCAAGCAGCTCACCCAACTTATGAAGTCAGGCTCAGACATTATCAACCATATCCTCTGGGTAGTTTATGATGCTGCAGATGCCTTTGGCATGGGGCAGCTGCTGGGGTCTGTCTCCAGCTCCATTTTTGGCTCTGGGTATCCGGCTTTGCCTTAGACGTACAAGTCACCATTTTGGACATCCCCTTCCGGGGTTCTATCCTTTTTTGGGGGGACGTCCAGGACATCATTTCTATCCTGCAGGAGTCAGGGCAGGTTCTCAAGTCAGTCCATTCGCTTTAGAACACCCAACCTAGAGAAGGCCCACGTCAGTCCTTTCGCAGGTCCTCCCACAAGCAGTCTCAGAACTAGCCTGCCAAGGGTCAGCACACATGTAAGGCCACAGCAGCCCCTACTGCCAGAGCCCTCAGGGCCCCCCTACCTGCATGGCCCCTACCTCCTTAACCACCCCCTCCCCGGCCGAGGATCCAAGGGAGGCGGTCGGAAGTTGGTTCTGGAAGGGGATAACCACAGACAACTGGATTCTCCAGGTCATAGAACATGGTCACACTCTAGAGTTCCTAGAGTAGCCACCAGAACCCCCGCCCCCCCCATTCACTCTCCACGTGCCCCCCACCCCACCTGTCTCTGGTTTAGGAGGAAATTCAGGCTCCTCTTCAAAAAACAATCATAGAGCTTGTCCCTCAGGCTCAATGGGGAAGGGGATTTACTCCCACTTCTTCCTCATCTCCAGAAAGACCGGGATCTTTAGCCCATCCTGGACGTAAGCCATCTGAATCTGTACATCAAGTACAAGTGCTTCAGGATGGTCACTCTCCAGGGGCTGTTACCCCGTTTGCACCAGGGGGACTAGCTCTACTCTCTGGGCATGCAGGACACCTACCGGCACATCCAAGTCTTTCCTACCCATCGTCACTTCCTTCTCTTCCACTATCAGGGAGCCCATCTCCAATTCTGGGCTTTCCCTTTTGGCCTTTCCTTAGGTCCTCCAGGAATTTACAAAATGCCTGGCAGTGGTGGCAGCCGCATTGAGGAGGCAGGGCTTCTATGTGTTCTCCTACTAGGATGACTGGCTGCAAGCAGCCCTCTCCAGGGGCTGCTTAGTTCAGACCCTGGAATACACCTTCCGTCTTTTCCAGGCCTTGAGAATCACTATAAATCTGCCAAAGTCCTGCCTCTCTCCTTGCCAGCACATCCAGTACATGGGGCGGACCTGAACACCAGTCAGGGCAATGCTTTTTCGCCCGAGGACAGGGCGGAGCGACTGATGGAGCAGACTCTTCTGGTTTCCTCCAGCTGGCAGGTCCCTGCCAGGGTTTTCCCATGTCTTCTGGGCCACATGGTGGTGGTAGTTGCCACGGTTCCCCTGGCCCATCTGCATATGTGGGTTCCTCAGTGGACCTTGCGGGTCCAGTGGGACCAGTGCAAGGACGTCCTGGACTAATTGGTCCTGGTCTCTGACTCAGTCCGTGTTGTTCTGTCATGGTGGCTGGATTTAACCAGCTTCCTTTCGGGAGTCTCTTTTTTTTCAGCTCTCTACCCCCCCCGGCAGATTCTCATGACAGACGCATCTGGCCTGGGATGGGTTGCTCACCTGGCCGATCACCAGACCCATTGTACCTGGACGGACGTGGAGCAGGGTCCTCATATCAACGTCCTGAAGATGCAGGCGGTTCTTTATGTCCTGCAGGCCTTTCAGACTCATCTCCTCCCTGGTCCACTGCTGGTGCAGATGGACAACGTGTGTGGTGTATTACATTAACAAGCCTTGGGGGGGGGCCCATTCTTACCCCCTATGTCAGGAGGTGATGAGAGTGTGGTATTGGGCCATCGAGCACGGTCTGGAGCTCTTGGCTGTACATGTTCCAGGCGTTCAAAACATCCTGGCCAACAGTCTCAGCCACTCTAGGTTGCGGGTTCACAAGTGGGAGCTTCTAACCTGGGTGGTCAAAGATCTCTTTAACAAGTGGGGCTGTCCAGAGTTGAACCTTTTTGCATCCCCACTCAATGCAAAACTGCTGCCTTTTTGCTTGCTTGATCCCAGGCCTGGAGTTTTCTGGTGAGTCGCATTGTCCCTCTCCTGGAAGGGGAGGTTTCAGTACACCTTTACTCCCTTCTCGCTGCTGCAGAGGGTTCTGCTCAAGCTCCAGTTGGAATCCTCATAGGTCCCTTCTGGCCATGCCAGATTTGGTTCCCTTTGCTGCAAGAGCTGGCATTGGAACATCTGGTGCCCTTGCCCCTGTGCTTGCTCTCCCAGGACCGGGACACCCTGCTCCATCCGGACCTAAATTCTCTGCGTCTCCGTGCATGGCTGCTGCGGACCTAGCTAGTGCCTGCCTCGGGATATCCTCTAGTGTCACAGATGTTCTGGTGGCTGCCAGGATGCCCTCAACCAGGGCCACTTATGCTATGAAATGGAAGCACTTCTCCATTTGGGCCGCTTCTCGCCATTTGAATCCTTTCACTTGTCTGGTGAATTAGGTGTTGGAGTACCTACTTTCCCTTTCAGATTCAGGCTTGGGGTACTCCTCACTTAAGGTGCACCTGTCTGCTATCTCTGCGTACCATGCACCTGTCGAGGGCAAAGTTGTCACCCAGCTTGAGATGTCCCACACATTCCTGGGGGGCATTTTGCATCTGAAACCTCCCATTTGGGACCTGGTCCCTCCATGGGATCTCACTTTATGTTGGAGAAACTCACTTTACCTCCCCTTGAACTGGCCGTGAGTAATGAGCTGCACTTTCTGTCGTGGAAAGTGCTCTTTTTAGTTGTTACTTCTGCTTGAAGGATTTCTGAGCTTCAGGCTCTTATGTGTAAGGAGCCTTATTTGGCTTTTCACAAAGACAGGGAGTCTTTGTGTACTAATCCTAAGTTTTTACCTAAGGTGATGTCGGAGTTTACTTTGAATCAATCCATCCACCTTCCTGTTTATTTTCCAGAGTATTCCAATCAGGGGGAGGCCTTGCTCCATACTTTGAATGTAGATAGGATTGTGTGGTACTACATGAACCACATGAAGCCTTTCAGAAAATCTGAACAGTTTGTTTCGTTTGCCAGAGAGACAGAGAGAGAGAGAGAGAGAGAGAGAGAGAGAGAGAGAGAGAGCGCTCCTGTTTCCAAACAGTGTTTGTCTAACTGGTTAGCGAATTGCATTGCTTTTGCTACCACAAGTACAACAAACCCCTTCGGGGGTGGTCAAAGGCCATTCCACCAGGGGCATGGCTGCCTCCATGGCTTGCATCAGAAATGTGTTTGCTGCGAACATCTGTGCAGCTGTCACCTGGAGTTCTGTCCACACCTTCACGGGGCATTACAGTCTGGACACCGCCTCTAGGCGGAGGGCCAATTTTGGCCTAGCAGTTGTTCAGGGCCTTCTTTCATGAGCTCTTGGCTGCTGATATGTCCTCCTCCCGGTGGTGTTATCCTGGTGATACTTAGTACTGCTTGGGACTCAGTCCTACTAGTGTGGCCTACTGCAAGAGCCTTCCCTGAAGTAAGGTGGTACAGTTATGCAAGAACTTACCATAACAGGAAATCTTCGAGAGAAGCTCTTGCAGCAGGCCCTGCTTTCCTTCCCTCCCTTCCCCTGCTGCTCTTTTTCTCTTGCACTACTTCTGCCTTTCTTTTTGCTCTCGGGGAAACCTCCTCGGTTCTCCTGTAGCTGCTCTGGCAGGGGAACTGAGGCAGGTGTGGGGGACTGCCCACCTATATAGGTTAGGCTGACATCAGCTGACTGACATTGGTGGGCGGTCTTGCATGGGAGACTGCTAGCTAGAAATTTTCTGTGCGACCCTAGCACCTGGTGGATTAGTCCTACCAGTGTGGCTGGCTGCAAGAGCTGCTCTCAAAGATCTACTGTTATGGTAAGTTCTTACGTAACTATAGTTTACCCCCCCCCAGCCTGACTCCCAAGGCCCCATCTGAAGCTATTTTGTAAGATCCCCCCATCTGACCCCAATCCCCAAATTGGGGGGATCAATAACCCATTACTGTCTAAATCAGTTGCCCCCGCCCCGCCCCCACATTCAAAGAATAAACTTCTTGCTGACTAACCAGCACTGAACCACAAGCTGACAGCTTGGGGGAAACTTTAATTTCCAATTTCTAATCCCCTTCCAAGACCCCAAGTACATACCATTTAAACTCTGTGCTCCACCCTTGACTCCAGATCACCGATTTGGGGAGGCATTGTGTATAATATTTCTCTGTCCCAACTAACTCAATCAGATGCCCCCTTCCATTGTGCCTGCTCCATTCATAAAGAGAGTAAACACAGGATCAAGCAGGTGTGCAGCCAGGAGGAAGGGGTGGAGCAACTGTGTGTTTGATGACACAGGGCAGTCTGATTGGTCAGTCTGCTGAGCATCTTTAGAGACGCAGTTGCTCCACCCCTCCTAGTTGCATGCCTGCTTACTTGGGCCTGGATATTAAAAGGGTTGCACCATGCGCAACCCACCAGTATCTCCAAAGGCGCAATATTCAAAGGGCAAGTTGCACCTGCGCCCAACTCCTGATGCGCTTGGGCGCATCGGTAATGTGGCGCGCGAAGTGTGGGGCGTGCCCATGATATGCGGCACATCCCGATATTCAGCCCGGGATGGTGGCACATATGCTGGCACAACTCCGCCTTGCAGCGCTCAGGGGGGTGCAGAGTTGTGTCTGGTAAAACCAGGAACAAATCCTGGCCACCCACAGGTGAGCTGCCATATTGCAGGGCACAACATGGCAGCCGCCAGCTGTGGGTGGCCACCCGCCCACCTGGAACACTGTCCACAAGCTCCCTGCCCTGAGAGCGTTGTGCCCCCCCTCAATCGCCCGATCGCAGGCATACGTATAATATATCCCTGGTAGTCCAGTGGAATCCCCTCCTATCGCCCGATTGCGGGCATATGTATATTATAATCATTCACATATCGAGCCTGTGTAGTACAGTAAGGTCTGCACGCCCATTGGCCCACGCAGTGGACCAATAGGCATACAGACAGTACTGTATGCTGTCAGTCGGCGGGCGGCCGGGCGGCATGCGGGTGGAGTGCTGCCACCGCTGCTGACTGGGGGTGCTGTAGGGGGACCCCAGTGGGTGGGTGGGAGGAGTACCACTGAACCACCAGGGTATCTTTCGCTATGTCCACCCGTGATCGGGCGCTGGGGGGTGGTGTTCCACTTGACCATCAGGGAATCTACTTTACATATGCCCGCAATTGGGCGATGGAGGGCGGTCCAGTGGACCACCAGGGATATTTTATACATACGCCCATGATCGGGCGATTGGGGGGGGCGCCACTGGACCACCCGGGATATTTTATACATATGCCCATGATTGGGCGATTGGGGGGGGCGAATTCCACTGGACCACCAGGGATATAGTATATATATATGCCCATGATCAGGCGTATGGGAGCGGGAACCGCCAAGGGACTACAGGGTGTTGGTCCCCGACGGCTACAGCCTGGCAGGGTGCCAGATGCAAGTCGCCAGGGATCGGCGCACTGCATGCAAATGGGGCCATAAAGGCATGCAAATGGCCCCATTTGTGCCGTGCATGCATAATGGCCTCATTTGCATGCTCAATGCACTTGAGCTGGCGCATCCCCCTGCTCCCATTCTGCCACTTACGCTGGGGCAGTGCCACTGCGCCATGCGTAGTGTGTGCGCCCTCTGTGCCATATTCAACGGTGCTGAGCCATGGCGCAGCACCGTTGAATATCACCTGGTCCATGCCCTGGTGCATCCCAGTTGCGCTGCGCCCAGGCTTGCGCTCCTGCCTGGCGCAGTCTGAATATCCAGGCCTTTGTGTTTGTTGTCTTTATGAGTGGCAAAGAGCATACTGGAGTGGGGATCCGACGGAAGATTATGGACACTGTCCTGCTCCACCATTCGTGTATCTAGGGTCATGGGGCAGGGCACAGCAGTTAAACCATATGTACTCGGGGTCTAGGGGAGGTAGGAAGTCGAGATCTAAGTTTCTCATCCATGCTGCCTTCTACTGACTGAGTGCCAGGGAGCCGGCTAGATTAAAGCAGCAGTGCTTGTTAATAAACATACATATTTTTAGTAATAATGTCTGTCAGGCAAATATTTCAAGATACATGTTTTTCTTTTCATTTTTTTCGCTCCTGAACCAAGATATAAGATTCTGAAGTTTTTAAAAGTAGTCACACCCATGCCACACCCACCATGAAAAAAATTAACTATTTTGTGCTGTTTACTATCAGAAGCATGTGAAAGAATCATCCTAATGCAGCTACAAGTAACACCAGGGGAAGAGAGTTTTAAAAAATGGTGTATGGCGGCCATCTTTAATGACGTGAGTCGTTAATTACAAGATCAATTGTAAAAAGAGTCGTAACACACCTGAGAAAACAAAAAATATTCTGAGCATGAATCTTAGGTTGCCAGAAATACATTTATGCTAAAAAAACTATATAATTAATGTTTTCACTGACTAACAAATACTGCTGCTTTTAAGTTTTAAATTGAGTGCGGGATGGATGACTGAGTCAGCCAGTAATGGGTTACTGATTACACCCTGCAGTCCTGGATTGGAGGTCAGTGGGGGTGGGGGGGTTAAAAAAAAACTGGTTGGGGCATATGGGGTCAGCCTTTGGGTGATTTAAAAGACAACAGGAGCCCGTTCTTTAATGATGTTATTGGGGATCTCTGAACTGTCGCAGACTTTGGTTGGAAGCTGGAAGTCTGCATGGTCAAACTTGGGGAGTTTTCATAGAGCTTCAGTTTTCATGCATCAAGCAGTGCAGGGTACCAAATTGTAAATAACCCAGATGAGTCGAGCTGCTTGCCTAGAATTCCCAGGTCTTCTAGTTGCGGTGCTGACTATCCTGACTCAGCTTTCCTAAACCAACAGTGCAGTTTTAAATGGAAGTCTCAGCAGTATTCTGGTATGTTCCTGAGGAGGAAGGACAAAAGTATAACGCAGATTGGATTGGCGCGCATGTTGGCACCATTCCCGCACTGGAATAAGGTGTGGTAATTGTCAGTATATGTGGCCCATTTGTTTAGACACAAAACTTTAGCTTTACAGCTGCCATACATAGTAAATATTTACATTTCTTTCCTGTGAAGAAGGAAACTACCTTTACTCCTCTGAAGAAGTTAATAGGTGAAAGCTAATTAAAATATGATTACTCAAGTATATTGCTGTCAAGGAGGTAGTTTATCTGAGAACTACATCCTTCAGACCTCAAGAGAATAATGAAAAGAAGGCAGACTAATTGTTACTTGCCTTCCTGGATTGGTTAATATATGATCTGGTACACTTCATAAACTGGCATAACAGGCATTAACCTAACTACTATCTCTGTTTAAAGTGACTCTCGGGAACTGTCTCCAGAACATAACACATTTAGGATGAAGCTGCATTGGGACATCTGCCCCTTTGTGCTACAAACCAAAACACCACTTCAGGGTGTTATTCAACAGGGAATTTGGAAAAGAATTGGTATACAGGACTGTTATTTTGCATAGCATCTAGTTGTGTATGAAACATTTTAGGTAAAGCAGTGCTCCACAACAACAACGTCTTTTTCAGTTCCGCTTCCAGGAATGCAAATTCCCCTGCAAATTTCCTGGCTAGAGGTAAAACTGGTGGTGTTAATTATTAGGAGGAACCTTGCTGATTCGATTACAAATACTCTATGGGATGGCAGTAATTATGTAAAGAGCACTTGATAAATATCTGAACTTCTTTTTTGCTGCACACCTTGTAGGCAAAACTTTGAAACTGCACGTAACCTGCCCATCACATGGAAATCATTCAGTAGTTGCTAAAATACTGCATCATGTAAGGGACAGCGCACACCCAGGGGTGGGGTATACTTCAGTATATGCACTTCAGGTGTGTTCCCTTCAGGCAGCCAGAACACATCTGGACATGATCTGACAGCATAATCACTCCCTCATGACCAGATATTTTAAATCAATCAATGAATAAAGTGCATTTATACAATGGTTGCAGTGAGAAATTCTGCAGAATAAAACTGATATTGTCGGACCCCCTTTGCAAGATCTCATACCGTGCGTTTTGGTGTATGCCGCAATTGATTTATGGCAAAGTTGAGTACATCAGAATGGAATACTAAACAAATGTGAGAGTAGCTTTTTCAATACTGTTAGCATCACAGGAGCCATGTGAAGCACTGAACCAGCAATTTGAAATCAAAAAGAAACAGTTAAATCTTCATACAAATAGAAGAGTTAAAGTTAATGTTAAACTGATGTAGAAATCAAATATTCAGCGGTCTGACTTGAGATATGCAGCTTATCATTAGTTGTGAGGGCTCCGGACTTTCATTACTCAGTCCTGGCAATCCTGGCTGTGCCACTCATTAGTTGTGCCCCACCCTCTTACACTTGAAAATAAATTGCATATTTTGTGTCAGGCCATTGCACAGCACCTGTTTCTGTAGAGCTTCCCTTTGTCACTGGGAAGTTTTAACATGTGGGTAAAATGCATGTATACTAGGGACACTGGTACAGCTCAAAATTATGACATGCTTGGAATGTTGGTGACTTGAGAATTCCACAGCCTCTAACTGATCAGTCAGTCTTTGCTAACGTGAGGGACAGCAGCACTTTGCAATTAGCTCCTGCTCTGGAGTGAAATCTTAGCATTTGTGTTTTTTTCTAACAAAAGTAACTCTAGTGCAAAGATACATAGAAACATAGAAACTAACAACAGATAAGGACCGCTAGGCCCACCCAGTCTGCCCATTTTCTCTATCTGCTACAAAAACCACAGATCTACTTTATATCTGGTTTTATTCTCTTTCCTAATGCCAAGGTTCCCCTGTGCCTATCCCATGCATTTTTGAATTCCTCTACCAAATTTACCTTCACCACCTTTGCCGGGAGGCTGTTCCATGCATCCACTACCCTTTCCATAAAGAAATACTTCCTCATATTACCCCCTTAGTCTACCCCCTTACAGTTTCATGTCATGATGCCTTGTTCTAGAACATCTCTCTTTCCGAAAGATGCTACCCTCCTATACCTTATTTATGCCTTTGAGATATTTGAAGGTCTCTTATCGTATTCCTCTCTCTCTTTTGTCTTCTCCAGAGTATACATATTGAGGTCCTTCACTCTCTCTCCTCATACGACTTTTGGTGCAGGCCCTGCACCATTTTTGTTGGCCTTCTCTGGCCCACCTCTACCCTGTCTATGTCCTTACGGATATGCAGCCTCCAGAACTGGACAAAGTACTCCAGATGAGGTCTCACCAATGATTTGTACAGTGGCATCACCACCTCCTTTCTTCTCCTGGTGATGCCTCTCCCCTGTGCACCCCAGTACACCACTGGCTCTCCCCACAGCCAATGCACATTTTTTGGCCACCTTTAGGTCATCTGACATAATTACCCCAGATCTGTTTTCTGTTTGGTGACTGTCAGTACATCCCACCCCCCGGCCCCCATCATGTAAGCCTCCCCTGAGTTCCTGTGCCCTAAATGCATGATTTTGCACTTCTTTGCATTGAATCTATAGCTGCCACACTGTTGACCATTGCTCTAGTTTACCTTGGTCTCTCCTCATTTTTTTCACCCCTCCTAGAGTGTGTACCCTGTTGCAGATCTTAGTGTCATCTGCAAAGAGGCATACCTTCTCCTCCAGCCCCTCCACAATGTCACATACGAAGAGATTAAATAGGACCGGCCCCAGAACTGATCCATGTGGCACCCCGCTGGTCACCCTCCTTTCCTTGGTTTGAGCTCCATTTACCACTACCCTCTGTGTTCTGTCTCTCTCAGTCAATTTCTAACCCAGTTTACCACCTTGCGACCCATTTTCATGCTGCCTAGCTTGTTTACCAGCCTCTTGTGTAGAATGGCATTGAAGGCCTTGCCGAAATCCAGGTAGGCCACATTCACTGCTCCCCCTGATCCACTTCCCTGGTCACCCAGTCAAAGAAATCTATCAGATTTGTTTGACATTACCTTCCTGCTGTGAATCCATGCTGCCTCAGATCCTGTGCTCCACTGGATTCGAGATGTTCCACAATCCTTTCTTTTAGCAGTGATCCCATTATTTTCCCCACCACCAAGGTTAGGCTAACTGGTCTATAGTTTCCAGCCTCCTCCCTGCTCCCACTCTTGTGTAGAGGGACTAGATCTGCTCTCCTCCAGTCCTCTGGAACCACTCCCATTTCCAGCGATTCATTGAACAGGGCTGCCAGTGGTGCTGGTAGCACCTCCTGAGCTCCTTTAATATTCTAGGATGTATTCTGCCTGGTTCCATTGCCTTGTCCACTTTCAGTTTTGCGAGTTCCTTTAGAAGGCTTTCCACCGAAAATAGACTGGTGTCCGCCTCCCCTTATTGCTGCTGTCTATTAATTGTGATACTGTTTGTTTCTACAAAATGTACATTCTAAATTCAATCCTTGCCTGTCTGAAAATGAAAATTTCAAGTCTGCTTTTTATTTTTCTTTCCAGAAATGGCTTTAACATAGAAACATAGAATTTGACGGCAGATAAGGACTGCTTGGCCCACCTAGTCTGCCCATTTTCCTACCTAACAGAAAAGCTGCAGATCCTAGTTAACCAACAGCTTACTTCCTCCTACCCCCCACTAGGACTGCCTTATGTCTGTCCCATGCATTCTTGAATTCCCTCACTGTTCTTGACTCCACAACCTCCTTAGGAGGCTGTTCCATGCATCACAACCCTCTTTGTGAAAAATACTTCCTCACATTACCTCTGAGCCGTCCCCCTCTATCTCAAATTGTGCCCCTTGTTCTTGCACATCTCTTTTCTGAAAGATGCCACCCTCTTGGACTTTGTTGATTCCTTGAGGTACTTGGAAGTTTCTATCATGTCCCCTCTCCTCCTTTCCTCAAGGGTATACATATTAAGCTCCTTTAGTCTTTCTTCGTATGTCTTCTGGTGCAGACCTGCACCATTTTGTTGCTCTCCCTGAATAGCCTCCACTCTGTCTATGTCTTTGCAGAGATGGGGTCTCCAGAACTTCACACAGTACTCAGATGGGGTCTCACCAACTGTCTATACAGAGGGATAACAACTTCCTGTTTTCTACTATTGATGCCTCTCCCTATGCATCCCAGTATCCCCCCAGCCTTCCTTACTGCCTTCTCACATTGCTTGCCCACCTTTAGGTCATCTGATATATAATTACCCCCAGGTCCCTTTCCATTTTTACTGTTGTCAGTATCTCACCCCCCATTGTGTACTCTTGCCCTGGGTTTTTGTTTCCCAGGTGCATTACCTTGCACTTCTTTGCATTGAATCTGAGCTGCCATACATTTGACCATTCCTCCAACCTTGCCAAGTCCCTTCTCATCCTTTCTACTCCATCTGGTGTATCAACCTATTGCAGATCTCTGTGTCGTCTGCAAAGAGACATACTTTTCCTTCCAGTTCCTCTGCAATGTCACATATAAAGACATTAAAAAGGACCGGTCCCAGTACTGAACCCTGCGGTACCCGCTAGTAATCCTCCTTTCTTCACTGTGGACTCCATTTACTACTACCCTTTGCGTCCTGTTGTCTAGCCAATTTTTTATCCAGGCTACCACCTTGGGACCCACTCCAAGGCTGGCTAACTTGTGTATTAATCTTTTGTGTGGGACTGTATCAAATGCCTTGCTAAAATCTAGGTAAGCCATGTCCACAGCCCCTCCCTGGTCTACTACTTTGGTCACCCAGTCAAAGAAATCTATTAGATTCGCCTGCAAGACCTTCCCATCGTGAATCCATGCTGCCTTGGGTCCTGTGCCCACTGGCCTCTAGGTACTCAACAGTTCTTTCCTTCAGAAGTGATTCCATCATTTTCCCTACCACTGAGGTCAAACTAACTGGTCTGTAGTTTCCTGCCTCTGTTCTGCTCCCACTTTTGTGAAGAGGAATCACATCCGCCCTCCTCCAGTCCTCAGGTACCACCCCATCCTCCCATGATTTGTTAAAGAGAGTAGTCAGCGGTGTCACTAGTTCTACCCTTAGTTCTTTTAGAATTCTTGGGTGAATCCCATCAGGCCCCATTGCTTTGTCCGCCTTCAATTTTATTAGTTCTTTCAGAACCCTTTCTTCTGTAAATGGACTGGTATTGACCCCCATCTTCAGAGTGTTTCTCTTGTTTGGTTTAGGTACCTCCCCCTCCTCCTTATATTTCCTGAATGCTATCCTTTTCTCCTTAACCTTCCCTGCCACCTCTTTTGAGAACCATAGCGTTTTTTCCTTCGTTGTGTTTTGTTGATTTGCTTTACACAAAGGCTTGTTGCCTCTGTGATGGCTGTTTTGATTACTCCCCATTCTTCCTCCACTCCTCCTCCTTGCCTGTTTGCTAGTGCTTTTCTGAGGCACTCTCTCATTTTCCCAAAGTCAGCCCTCCTAAAGTCCAATACTCTTGCTTTTGTATGGCTTGATTGTATGGCTGTGTTTATCATGAACCACACTGTTTGGTGGTCGCTTGTTCCCAGATGGCTACCCACTTCTGTATCTGAGATTCTTTCTCCGTCCCCATTTGAGAGTACCAGGTCTAAGATTGCTCCCTCCGAGTGGGTTCCAGTACTAGCTGTCTGAGGCATGCCCCCTGTAGGGCATCAAGAATGACCCAGCTCTTGGATATGCCTGCAGCAAAAGTGCTGCAGTTAACATCTGGCATATTCAGGTCCTCCATCAACAATGTCTCCCCTTTTTCTGCCATTCTATCATTTTCTTGTCCATTCCCTTCCCCTGAGATGGGGGTCTGTATACAACCCCCATGCGGATTGTGGTGCCATTTCCTGTCTCCAGGGTGACCCAGAGTGTCTCATCTGCTCCCTGTTTACTTTTTAGTTCTGTTGCTTTGATCCCTTCCTTTACATAGAGAGCTACTCCTCCTCTTTTACCCTCCCTGTCCCTCCTGTAGATTGTGTATCCTGGTATATTAACATCCCAGTCATGGTTCTCTGTGTACCATGTTTCTGTGACTGCCACAATATCCAGGCAACCCTCTTCCATCAAGGCCACTAGTTCAGAGAGCTTGTTACACAGACTACTGGCATTGGTACTCATCACCCTCCACTTTTTCAGTAGAGGTTCATGTGAAGTGCTACTTGCCTGTCTTGACAGACATTATGATACGGGTTTAAACAGTGCTGGATCCTGATTGGTCTAGAGCTACTTTCAGCTGGGCCATTATCCCAGCACAATGGCCTGGCTGAAAGTAGCTCCTGGCAATCAGGACTCACAATATAAGAAATACTCCACTGCTCCTTTCCAGAAGACTCTGTCCTCGAAAGAGAGATTCCCACAGAAGACATGGCTGCTCACCCCCAGACAGTGCCGTTGCCATTCCTTTTGTTTCTTGCAGCAGTGACCTGGCTCCTCTCTCCCCGGTCTTGCATCCTATTGCTCCCTCTCCCCAAACAGCTTTCATTTTTTAAAAATTTTAAATGCTGCATTTTATTACGCGCAGCAGCTACGCGACTCCATCTTGATTGTTTCTGACACTGTATTGCACATGCTGCACCAAAAGGAAGTGCCGATTATCATTTTTATCTTTCTTAACAAAAAACAGTCTAGCTCCGAAACTGCTGACTACTGCCTCCTAAAACAGTAACAGGAGGCGAATGCTGCCTGCTCTTTGTTGATGCTGGGTGCTAGTTACCGGCCCAGTCTGAGGGACAGAGCTGATGAATGCAATCTCCTCTGGCAGGACACACTAGTGACTGAAGCCACATATGCAGCATTGGTGCCACCTGCTGGCAATGAGAAAAAAAACGCAAAGTTAAACTTGGACTATTTTTTCATGTAAACTTTTAATTTACATTTTAAAAATTTTTTTCAAAATGTAATAATCCAAAAACAATTTTAAAATGTTGTGTACACTTTACTAATGGGGTTACATTTCATTGCTTGTGCTTCAGCCTACCCGAGGTGTGCAGTTATCCTACCAAAACGCACCCCCGTAATGCCTTATTGCTTAATTAAAGTGTAAGGTAAGAACCTTTTGTACTGTTTTAGTCTGCTTTTTATAAGCCTGGCCTAAGATAAGAATGGGAAAGTTTTTCTTATTTTGACGGTTTCCTTCCCTCTGCGTAAAACTGCAGCTCATTATGTTCCTATTACAGTCAGCCTCGAATTGTGTTTGTACTGCTATTCAGTGTTTTTTTATTGTAGGTTATTCAGTATTTGTTTTATCAGTTTTTCTTTTCAACACTGAGTTTGTAAAGGCTCTTGGAGCCACTTGTAAGCACGAGCACGAGACCTAGGAGTAATTATATCACATGTCCTAAAGGTGGGCAAGCAATGTGAGAAGGCAGTAAGGAGGGCTGGGGGATACTGGGATGTATAGGGAGAGGCATCAACAGTAGAAAACAGGAAGTTGTTATCCCTCTGTATAGACAGTTAGTGAGACCCCATCTGGAGTACTGTGTGCAATTCTGGAGACCCTATCTCTGCAAAGGCATAGACAGAGTGGAGGCTGTTCAGAGGAGGACAACCAAAATGGTGCAGAAGACATACGAGGAGAGACTAAAGCAGCTTAATATGTATACCCTTGAGGAAAGGAGGGAGGGGGGGATATGATAGAAGCTTTCAAGTATCTCAAGGGAATTAAAGTACAAGAGGGTAGCATCTTTCAGTAGAAGAGATGTGCAAGAACAAGGGGGCACAATTTGAAGATAGAGGGGGGGACAGTTCATTGGTAATGTTAGAAAGTATTTTTTCACAGAGAGGGTTGTGGATGCATGGAACAGCCTTCCTGAGGAGGTTATGGTGTCAGGAACAGTGGGAGAATTCAAGAATGCATGGGACAGGCATGAGGCAATTCTAGTTGGGGGGTAGGAGGAAGTAAGCTGTTGATTTACTAGAATCTGCAGCTTATCCATCAGGTAGGGAAATGGGCACATTAGGTTGGCCAAGCAGTCCTTATCTGCCGTCAAATTCTATATTTCTATGTTTCTATGGGCACCATCTTGATGCTCTTGTTAACTAACGCAATTAAGCACCGTGCACATGCATCATTTGCTGATGCTCTCACTAGTGTGCATATACACCTACGCTGCTTGTATCATTTGTTATTTCACAGCTGCGGTGGGAGCGTTTTTTACGGAAACAAACCACCCTTTTTTGTACCCTTCCCTTTTTGCATGTAGAACTTACAGTGCTAGTACAGGCATAATCCTTTTTATATACAGCACTGTATTAAAGACCAAGTTGGCACTTGCACTGTAGCTGGAGACACAGTCAGGGCTATTGTATTCATTTTGCAACAGGTTTTGCACAGTCATATAGTCATTACCCTCAGTTTCAAATAAATTTTCCTACTCAGTTTAAAATTCAGAGGTTCATTTTCGGAGGGGGGGGAGTAATACTGGTACAGATGGGTTTTGTTTACCATGGATTTTTACAGCTTAGTCTCTTGGACAAGGGACAGTCACCTTCTAGTAAGTCTGCCCTCCTTGTTTCTGTGAATCAAGCAAAAGAAATTTGGCTCCCAACACCCAGTCTGCTGGTGTCGTGGGGGAAGGTACATCTGGCAGAGACAAATCTAAGTTACACCATCCTCTTCTTTGTCTTCAAAATTAGATCTTTTTATAATGAAGAACCACAGGATCTGACTCATATTGCGGCATGGGTGACCACACGCCGCATGTATGTTTGGCCAGGATGCTGTAGGCATGAAGCTCGTAGGGCATGGGTGGGCGGGGAGAAAACAGAAAATGGCTGCCCAGCTGACCGGATGATGGTCGCCGGGTCCCTCTCCATCACGAAACCCTGGTGGAATGCCCTTTCTAGGCTGCACCCATGGCCCCATGCCCCGGATCCAGAAATGGAGTTGCAGTCTCTCCTCCCTGCCTCCCAGGGTGAGAGAGACCGCCTTGGTGAAGGGATACGACTGGGCTGTCCAGGGGCACGAAGTTGGGTTAGCAGCAGATGGCAGGAGAGGGATTGACTTGGCCTGTAGGTGGGGCCTTTATTGACCCAAAAGAGTGGCCGGTTGGGTGGCGGGGGAAGGAGCAAAAAAAAGAAAAACACCAGAATCTGAATTGGGACCCTTAGACCAAGGGGGCTCATGACAGGCATGTGCGGATGTACTCAGCATGATAAGGATGCACTTCCAGATTCCCTATAGATTTTAGTTTGATTTCAGGGCTCGGCTATGTCCCAGAGCTGGAGAACGTTGATGATCTTGCTGGTGATAACGCCCCTGTGACTCCAGAGGTTCTGCAGATTGCAGATGAAGGAATGTCTAATGAAATGGAAGAAGAATGCCATAGGGTGCTGAGTCTTCCTCAGTACCGTTGTTTATTTGATGTATGTGCCCTCTGGATTGAAGTAACATGCGGATTTGTACAGCTGACAGACATTCTCTTTGCCACCCACTGATCATGAACCTAATTCTATCAAGTTTGGAAACGCTCTAAATGTTTTTCAGGTTCTGTCTGCATTCTTGATAATTACTCAAATAATCATGTGTAGTCCTTGACCTCAATTATCAGGTTTCCAAGAAAAGAACAAAATGTATTTGTTTCCCAGGAAACTTTGCTTTGCTATGAGACCCTGCTGATCTTGGAAGCCAATCTCTCCAATATGGAAGATAAAAGAGGCAGCTGCCACTAACTTAGACAGGAATGAGTTGTGTAAAAAGATGCCACCATTGGCAAACTTATTTCTTTGCAGGGTCAACTATTAAGGTTGCATTCTCTTCATGTTCAGGGGCTCCGCCCTGAGCGATTGGAAAAATCACACTGTCACATGGCTTACCTGAGGACTGTAAAGTAAAAAAACATGATTTCTCCTATTCTAAGACAGCATCTCTCTTGATAGGAGAATTTGCCTCTAGAGATGTGGTGGCTATGAGATAGGAGCTCTGTTGTGGCTGCTGCTATACAGAGAACAGTCAGGCTACATCTCTGGTCTGCAGATCAGGTTTCCAAGATGTATTTGTGTTGAGTCCTCTTCCCGCAATTTGGGTCAAAATGTATTACATTTTGGAAGCTATGAAGGATAAGATGGATCAGCAGGATGCTAGTGCCTCTTTTTGGGGGAGCAGGCTTTAGCCACCTCAGTTGCTTCAGACACAGTTTGTATTTCTACCAGGTTACTTGATCGAGCATAACAGAGGATTTTATTTTGTGTTCAAGCACTCGTTGAACAGAAATTTCTTTCTTCATAGTCAGTTTGATGGTTTTAACCAAAGGGATTAATTATCAGCACGATTTTTCAAGGGCCCATCCCCTTCTCCAGACTCTGTGAGGATACCTTTAGAAGTTTCACAGATGATGGGTCTGGATGATGACAGACTCATGTTTAAGAGATAAGGCAGCAGGACTGTGTTATTGAGTTTTCTGGCTTGTCCTCCAGGGGACTGTCATTCTATATTTCAGTGTCAAACATCTTCAGAAAATTAGAGGAAATGGACCCAGATTGGAGCCATAAGACCTATACCACTTACGAGCGGGGCTTGGGTTTCTACCCATCTGATTTCATAGCTTTGAACTAGTCTGAACTGTTCACCCAGGGGGATTTCCTGGCCTACACTGTCTTGCCGAATGCTTATCTTCAATTTTTCAATTCCATACAGAACATCAGTAATTCCCATGTTTTGGTTTCCTTAAAGCCATTTTTTCCAGCACTTTGCTCCTGCCTCGGTCTCACTTTAGTACCAGAGTGTTTTGGCCAAAGTACAGACATCTGCTGTGCCCCATAAAGTTTGAAGGGCTGCTCTGTATACCCATTTCTGGACAATGCCCATATCAGGGTTTCTTCAAAGCAGTCTGCTGGAACCTTAGGTTTTAGTCCTGGAACGACTTGGTGGGATAGTATGTGTAGAGAAGAGTTTTCCACAGCCATCCCAGATTCAGGTAAGTCTAAGAGTGTGTTATTTTCAAATGGAATTTGTTCAGTTCATCACTCCCCAACCAGGAAAATGACTCTGACTAGATAGCCGACAGATAGGATCTCAGATGGCCTGATATCTTCAGACATTGGGGCAGATGATGCAAATGATAACATTGGGTCCTCTGGGTACAACTCTGCTTGAGGTTTTCAGTTGGTGCATCTCTTCTTCATCTGGTTCCCAACTTCAGAGATTTTCTAATTCTGATTTGACTGTCTTGGGCTTCCTGTCACACTCTGTTTCCTTCTGAGATGCTTCTCTTCCCAGATGGCAGTTTACTTGTTTCGGGCCCCAGTCTGAGCTAGTTCTCGACTCAGGCTTCCGAGACTCATATGAGAAGATTTTCTGGTTGTCTTGATAGCTTTATAGATATGAAGGCAATTTGCTTTTGTCCTCATTCATGTTTCAGGAGCCAGTCAGATTCTAGGAGTTGAAGGTATGCTCAGGCAATTCAGTGACTGTTACATACATAAACAGCCCTGAGTGCTTCTTGGGGTAACAGCTGTCGCTCACCCAGGAGAGCTTCAAGTATAGGCAGACTAGCAGTGTAACCAAGTGGTGCATCTTTGAGAATGGTCTTAACCCTGGGGGGGGTTTCATTCTGGTGGAGGTGCTTCAGGACACCAGGGATTGATCTGTTGTTTACAGGTAAAGGGCTTAAGTTCTTAGGTTGCTCAGCCACTTTAGGTGTTCACAGGCAGAGATTGTAGATGCATAGTCACAGATGAGGAAATCCAGGTAGGCCTACCAGTTTTCTCTACCTGCTTGCTTTCAGTTGTACCTAGAAAAACTCACATGGCAAGAAGAAACTTCCTTCTGATATTCAGGAAGTGGCCTATAATGCCTTTTTCCTCAGGTTTGGTAATTATTTTGACTTAGGAACTTTTTAGGCTCCCCCCACACAGGAACTGGAAGGTGCGGGTGTCTGTTTTGTCTCCTGAACTCAAAGAATCTGCAGTTCACAGCCTGGCTGTGTAAAAGAGTCAGGAGTACCTGAGGATCTTGTCTTTGACCTGTCTCCCTCCCTTTGTTTGAAGTCTGTTGCAACAGTGCGTCTTTTTCCTTCTCTGCTTGTTATGCCTATGTATGTGTACTCATTTGCGGGCAGGCCACCCGCCTTTGTTGTTGTTTACTCGTCCTTCTCTTTTTCTGATCCATAAGATACTCCTGAGCTTGAGCCCCCACCCATCCATTATACTGTGCAACAGTGATTCACTCCTAGAGTACACGGAGAATGGTAGTAAATGCAGCCCTTTAGTGAGTTTGCTCTCAGGTCGCAGCTTGACAGTAAACGCTGTACCTGTATTTAGCTATGCCTGTATTTAGCTGATAGACAGGAATCCCCTTGTATTAAAAGCCTTGTTTCTTATAGCCGTCTCTGGCTCAGGTGGGCGGAAATATCCGCCAACTATGCAAAGACATCCACCGCAGAAGATAAGCTCTGTTTCTTCTCGGTGGTGCGATGTCTGAAGCCGACTCTCCTGCTGCAGTTTGCGAATGTGCGAACATTAAGCTGCGGTGCCAAGAACGCTGTTTTCAGCGTATTATTTTCTCTCTGAAGCTAGCTAGCGTAAAAAGAAAAAGGGTAACAATTACATACTGTAAAGGACATCTCAGTGGAATGCATATGTTTTTACTTTCTGCTTACTTCCTTACTGCTGCAGCATGCATTTTTATTTTTGGTTCTTTGCATGAGTGTTCGTCGGACTGCTGCCACCTCAGGTCCCTGGTACCATTGCTGTAGAGCTGACTGGCCTGTTATTTACTTTATTTATGGTACGGGACTTCTGAGGGCGGAGCTTTCAGATGACCTCGTTGCTAAAACTTTATCCTGGAGTTTAAACTGAATATGTTATGACTGAATGAAATACAATGTACATAACTAAGGCAAAATTGTGTTGCTTGATAATGTTTTTATTTTACAAAGTTTATCCATGCGTGTCTTGGTGAGTGGAGTTTGGGACATTACATGATTGTTCACTGCTATATATATTGTGCTCCATCCAAATGTGTCTCAGTGTGGGATAGGGTGTTGGAGTTACAGGACCCTACCTGTGCCTAGCTTTTACTAGGCTGATTATTCTGGTGTTTTGACATAAGTGCTATACTTTTGGTTTCCATTATATTCTCTTTTATTTTGCTGAATAAGTTTGCTTTATTTTGTTCTGCTTGAATAACTTTTTACTTTTTGTTGCTGCCATCACTGCCTTTGTGTCCATCATTTATCCCACACTCATTTCCTTGCTCGTTTAAGGTGGTGGACATGATACTGTTCCCAGATAAATCTCTATGTCCTCTGCATATAAGAAGGTCTGGAACATCTTTTTTCATCTTTGGGACAAAAGATTTTAGGATTTAACCTAAGGAAGAACTTGAGACTTAGATCATGTTTTGTCCTCCTCACTGGAGTATTTAGGAACCCATCCCTAACAGCCCTGCAGGGCCAGTTTTCCAGCATTTGCACTGTTTGGCCACAATAATGGTTGCTATTTGGAACATGCCCCATTACAGATCTCACTCTCTCATGCCAGTCTCCTGTGTCACCATGGCTTTTTCAAGCTGAATGTCAGCGCTCAATGTGAAATCTTATTTCAAGAGGAAGCTCTTGCAACAGGTTCCACAATCAGGACTGACGCTACCTGGCGGCGGTTCTGGCAATTATTTCTTCCAGCAGTACTGACGTGAGAACACCCCCCACCGACGTTTGCTGCACCCCCGCGTTGCCCTATATAAAGGAGGAGTTCCCCACGTGCTCCAGTTCTTTCCCGCCGCACGGTCAGGGTTAGTTCACTCGGTTACTGTTACAGTACTGATCCCTACTACTCCACCGATAAAAAAAAAAAAAATCAATTTTTTTTTTACTACTACTTGCTTTTATGTCCTCTTCTCACCTCAACAAGTGCGCTTGTGGACGACAGATGCCTGCCAAAGACGATCACTCGACGTGCCTTTACTGTTTGGGGCCCGACTGTAACACTGACGCCTGTCCTTATTGTCAGGCCTTTAATTCACGTACACGGATCAGGCGTCAGAAGTCTCTCGTGGTGTACGTCAATGAGACCAAACTTGCTGCCATGGAACGGATCTCCTCCTCAAAGGAATCTGACCATCCACCTGCCCGCAAGACACACAAGCACCGGAAGCAGGATAGAGGAAAGTCTCACTCCAGGTACAGGTCTTTGGGCTCGAAGTCCGGGTCTTCAGGACACGAATCCCACCTCACGACCCTCAAGCCCTCCTCTGCTGTGGCAAGGCTTTCCGGATCTGCCCTTCAGCCTCTGAGGGTTCTTCAGCCTGCCGAGAAGTCGATGGGCTCAGGTAAGGTCTCCTCCCGCTCGGCCCCCTTCATCGAAGGCCGACTCCCAGGAGTTGAGCAAGGCCTCCGGGTCTTCTGGCAGCAGGGCCTCCTCCGTGCTGCCAAAACTGCGCGATTCCAACCGGCGCTCGGTCGAGAAGTCCGCCGGCCATAAAGCTGACCGTCATAAAGCTCGCCTCAGAAGGACGTCCGTCGGCGCATAAAGACAAGCAGACGCCAGACTGACGTCTGCCCATGGCTCCTCTGGCTCCTGTCCCGACAACGGTTGTTCCGCCGCCGGTTGTTGTTTGCCCGACGCCGATTATCGGCGCCTCCATGTCAGCTTAGGCACCCCTTCTCCTCGATGCCAGCCCATCTGACACTGGACCCGATGGCCGGAGGTGCTGGCGATAGATCTGGCGTCCCCTTAGGCCGGACGGTGGTCGACAAGGGTGCGGACTCGAGGCTGGTACCCCATGATGACAGGTCTGCTCGGGCTCTGGTGCTCCTCCTCCTACACCTGGTTCACCTAAGCTGAACCTGTCACAAGTAAAGGAGCTTTTCTTCCACTGGTGGGATACAGTTAAGAAAGATCTCCCAGCAGGCACGCCCTTTCCTATGCTGGTCCCTTTTCCTGACCCAGTCAACGTTGAACCAGTGGAAGGTGGGGCAGACGAGGCACCCTCTCCTAAGAAACGTGCCAAGAAAACTAGGAGGGCTAAGGCCAGTAGTTCCTCCTGCTCTCCCTCTCCTTCACCAGACAGGAGGCACAAAAGGAAGAGACTCAGCCTCTCTCCCTCTTCTACGCCAGACTCCTGTGTGGATTCGGACTCTTCAAGTCCAAACTCCTACATAGAGCCAAACCTAGGGGACTCGGAGACTTCCCAAATCCCCTCCTGACGACCCAAGCATCATGGAGGTGATGAGGCACTTCCAGGCCAACATGGGCTGGGACACTGAGGCCCTGGACCCCGAGCGACTGCAGTTGGCTAAATACCACTGCCAAAAAGACCCAAAGCTGGTGGTCATCCCTCCCATGGTCGACACCTTTCAAGATGTCACCCGAGCGACCTGGAATCAGCCTCATTCCTCCTCTGCCGTGCCAAAAAAGGCTCATCGGCTTTACTGGGCACCTTCGGACCACCCTTTTTTGGCGAAACCACCTGCAGCAGACTCTGTGGTGATTTCGGCGGCTCACAACTGTTCGCAGAGGCCCAAACACTTGAGCACCCAGCCGCCTGACAGAGAATCCAAGCAGCTGGATTCTTTGAGCTGTAAGATGTACTCTGCTGCCACCTGCAGTATCAGGAGTCTAAATGATACACATGGTCCAATTCCAGAATGCCCTTTGGGAACAGGGATTGGACATTGTGCAGAGCATGCCTGATTGCCCTCAGCGGGCAGAGCTTGCCAAGCTTTTACAGACCAGCTCAGACGTGGGCATCCACGTTCTGCGGTCGGTTTATGACTCTGTGGACAACTCCTCTAGGGCGGCCGCCACTGGCATTTGACTCCAACGCCATGCATGATTTCGGGTTTCTGGGTTCGATCCATATGTCCAGACCAACATACCGGATGCTCCCTTCAAGGACTCCATGCTCTTTGGCGAAGACATGGAGTGGATCATCACCAGGCTGCTGGACTCTGGCAAGGCTATCCGATCCGTGCAGTCCATGTACCGCTCGAAACGGGCGAGCTCGTAAGCCTCATTTTTGTGGCCGTGGGGGACATCAGCCGCAGCAGCCTCACTTCCATCAGCATTCGCAGCGAGGCGGTTTCAGTCATAGAGGAGGAGCCAGAGGATCTTCTGCCTCTGCCTCAAGACGGGCCAAAGCAGCCACTGCCGCCCTTCCTCCCCCTTCCACCACCTAGCCATCCAGTCTACCCTCCTTCCTTGGACGTTCAGTCAGGGGAGCCGGTCGGAGGCCGCTTTTCCCTCTACTACATGGATGCATGAGTCAAGTGACCTCCGACTAGTGGGTACTTGATCTCATGGAGTTCGGGCACTCAGTAGAGTTTGACTCCATCCCTCCGGACAGACCACCGCCCCCATCCCAGTACCTAAGGGAACACAGAGTGCTGGTCAGAAGGGAGATCTTATCCCTTCTGGACAAAAAGGCCTTCGAGCTGGTGCCACCGGCCGAAAAAGAGAGAGGGGTTTTCTCCCACTTCTTCCTAGTTCAAGAAGTTGGGAGATCTCAGACCCATTCTGGACCTCAGCAGTCTAAATCAATGGGTCTCTTACAAGAGATTCAGGATTGTTTCCCTCCCCACTGTCCTTCCGCTTATCTCGGCGGGAGACTGGTTGGCATCCTTGGACATGCAGGATGCCTACCTGCATATCTCTATTGCCAGGAACCCTCGAAGACTCCTACACTTCAGGTTCGAAGGCAAGGACTATCAGTTCCTAGTCCTTCCCTTCGGTCTCTCTTCAGCCCCCAGAGTCTTCACCAAGTGCCTGGCAGTAGTGGCTGCGGCACTTCGGAGGCAGGGCCACTTTGTGTTCCCTTATCTGGAAGATTGGCTTCTCCTGGCTCCCTCCAGGTCTCGCCTGTTGGAAACCATCAGGGATTCCATCTCGCTGTTTCAGCGCTTGGGAATCACCATCAACAGGGACAAAACTCATTTCCTCCCAGCCCAGATTCTCCAGTTCATCTGAGCTCTTCTGGATACCACTCTCAGGAAGATTTTTCTTCCCTCCGACAGAGAGGGTCGCATTCAGGTCCTGGCATCTCAGATCTCTTCAGCCTCAAGAGTACCAGCAAGACTCCTTCTCAGGCTGTTGGGGCATATGGCCGCCACCATAGTTTCGGTTCCTCTAGCACGACTGCGCATGAGAACCATTTCTTGGTCCCTAAGAGTCCAGTGGGATCAGACATCAGACAGTCTGGACGCCTCGATCAGGATCTTGGAGTCAGTCCGCTGAGAGTTACGCTGGTGGATGTCGTCCAGAAATTTGCTGGTGGGCATCCCCTTCCAAGCAGGGGCACCGTTCCAGATTCTGACACGGACGCCTCATCCACGGGGTGGGACGCTCATTTGGGGACACATCACACCCAGCGTTCTTGGTCCTCAACAGAGGAAGATCTGCATATCAACGTCCTGGAGCTGGGAGTGGTCCTTTATGCCTTCCAAGCCCTGGTCTCGGTCCTAGCGCTGGGCCATCTCTTGGTACAGATGGACAACACTTCGATGATGTTCTACATCAACAAACAGAGTGGCACACACTCTTACCCCCCTCTACAGGGAAGCCATGTGAGTGTGGGACTGGGCTCTGGAACACCAACTCTTTCTGATGGCGGTACATGTTCCAGGGAGAACAAAACTTACTAGCTGACACCCTCAGCAGGACAAAATCACAAACCCACGAATGAGAGTTGCTTCAAAAGTCGTAGATCACATCTTCTGTCAGTGGGGACACCAGACTTGGATCTGTTCATGTCACGATTCAATGCAAAACTGCCAGTTTCTGCTCGCTAGGTCCAGAGCCTGGAGCTTTTTGGCAAGATCGTTGTCCCACTGCTGGAATGGGAGGTTTCTGTATCGTTCCCTCTTTCCGCTATTACAGAAGGTTCTCCTCAAAGTGCAGTCAGAACCCTCCACTCTCATCCTGATCGCTCCACTATGGCCTCATCAGATCTGGTTTGCCTTACTCCAGCGTTTAGCGGCAGAGCCTCGCTGCCTCTTCCACTATCATCTCACCTCCTGTGCAGGACAGTGGGTCCCTGATACACCCGAATCTCGTTCTCTTCACCTGCATGCCTGGCTCCTCAGGACCTAGCTAAAGTCAGATTAGGTGTCTGATCAAATTGCACAAGTGCTGGTAGGAGGCAAACCTACCACCAGGGTCACTGCAGCTATGAAGTGGAAACGTTTTGTATCTGGGCCACAGCCAAGAGGGTGGACCCGTTGGTCTGTCCAGTTAATTCAGTCCTAGAATATCTGCTTTCTCTTTCTGAGAAAGGTCTCAGCTATTCCTCCATCAAAGTACACCTGGCCACCATCTCTGCTTATCACTTCCCTGTTTTGGATAAGGCGGTGGCTCAGATGGAAGGTTTCAAAGCCTTTTTATGCGGTATTCTTCATCAGACCTCCCATCAGGGATCTTGTTTCCCCAGGACCTTCTTTTAGATCTGAGAGCTCACTCTTCCTCCTTTGAACCTGCCATGAGTCCGAGCTCCGTCTTCTGTGTTGGAAGACTTTATTTTTGGTAGCTATCACTCGGCGAGGCACATTTCAGTACTTCATGCCCTCATGTAAAGAACCTTACCTGGTTTTACAAGGACAGGGTTGATCTTAGTACTAATCCGAAGTTTCTGCTGAAAGTAGTTTCTGAGCTCACCCTCAATCAATCCATTCAGCTCCTGTTATACTACCCGGAGCACTGTAATAGGGGGGAAGCCCTGCTTCACTCCCTGGACGTCCACAGGGCTCTCCGATGTTACCTGGCTAGAACCAAAGGGGACAGGAAATCTGATCAGCTTTTTGTATCCTTTGCCCAACGGTCCGTAGGTCGCCTGGTCACCAAACAGATGCTTTTGCGCTGGTTGGTCCAATGTATTACCTTCTGTTATGAGAAGCACAACAGGTCGACCCCGGGGCCGATTAGAGCTCATTCTACTAGAGCTCTTGCTGCTTCTTTCGCAGCACTAAAGCAGGTACCAGCAGCCGACATTTGTGCTGCCGCTACCTGGAGTTCTGTTCATACCTTGCCAGGCATTACAGCCTTGACATTGTTTCCAGATGCAGAGTAGGGTTTGGCCTCACAGTTCTGCAAGGCCTGGTTTCTGAGAGACCCTCCTTTATCCTGCTCTCTCTTTTCTTACTGTTTCCCCTTCCAGGGGTTGTTATATGTTTATACTGCTTGGGACTCAGTCCTAATTCGGGAACCTGCTGCAGGAACTTCCTCTTGAAGTAAGATAGTACAGTTATGTAAGAACTTATCGTAACAGTAGCTCTTGAGAGGCTCTTGCAGCAGGTATCTTCCGCCCTCCTTCCCCCAGGGATCAGGTCCTTTTCAGACCGGTCTTCCTCCTTGAGGAATAATTGTTAGTTTTCTTCTTCTGCCCATTGCCTGTTTTCTATTTCTGCCTGACAGAGGCGTACAAGAACTGGAGCACATGGGAACTCCTCCCTTATATAGAAGATGACACCGGATTGGAGGTGCCCAGTGGTGTTCCACGTCGGTACCGCGTGGAAGAAAGAATTGTTGGAACCGCCTGCCAAGTGGCGGCCAGTCCTAATTGTGGAACCTGCTGCAAGAGCTTCTCGAAGATCTACTATTACGGTAAGTTCTTATGTAACTGTACATTCTTTATCTAAGAGCTGTTTTGGACTCTGTAGTCAGTGATTCTCAACATCAGTATATTTTTCTAATGCTGTCTGTTCTGCCATATGGTCTTGAGCGGTGCTCCGATAACATTGGCTTTCAAGAGTAATGTACTCACCATTTTGACATTAGGTGAGTAATATATAATTTTGACGAGTAAAAGTACTTTTAAATGTGAGAAAATAATGCCTTTGAAGTATCTGTGGAACATTTCAAGGGTTTGGATGAGTATCAGTACTACTACTCATCAAAAAGTTTCAGAGAGTATTTGTTTAAATTTGGTGTATAAAATAGGTCAGTACTCACTTTATGTGGATCACTGCTTGTAAGCTTCAAATTTTTCAGCTCCTCAGAGTTTTTTTTTTCCCTGTCTTTCACCATGACAAGGTCATCTCAGGACTGTGTTCTCTCCCCTTCCAAAAAAGTCCACCATTTTCATGAGAACGAAATGTGCCATTGATGCTTTTGGCCTAAACTGGTAAGGCCACAACTAGAGTACGGAGTTCAGTACTGGTGCCCACACCTCAAAAAAGACATTATCCTGGTGGAGAAGGTCCAGAGGAGGGCTACAGAGATAATAGCGGGTCAACAGGGTAAGGCATACGAGGAGAGATTGAGGGCACTGAACATGTACTCCCTGGAAAACAGGAGAGAGAGAGAGGGACATGATTGGGACTTTCAGATACTTGAAAGGGATAAATAAGGTTGATAAGGAGAATCTCTTTAAGCTGAGTGGCAATCATAACACGTGGGGCACAGTCTTAAGCTGGAGGTGGGAAGTTTGGAGAGAGGTCAGAGAACACTTCTTACAGAGAGGGTGGTGGACACTTGGAATTGCTGCCAGAAGAGGTCATCTCATTGAAGACAGTGGGCAGCTTTAAGGGAGGCTGGGATAGGCATAGGGGGAAGGTAAGGATCATAGGTAGGGAGGATGGGAAGAGTGGGGAGGGAGGGCAGGGACATTAGCTCAAGTTGTGGACCATGCAATACGAGCAGACTTGATAGACTGAATGGCCTTCTTCTGCTGGCTTCTTCGTATGTTTGTATGAACTCCAAGAAAGGTTCCTTGCACAAACATTTTCAGTGCAGACCACTCATAGCGAACCTAGTAAGGTCACTGTTTGACGTGCTCAGCAGTCTTCAGGCTCTGGAGGGCACTGGGTCAGAACATAGCCAACCACAATGACGTCGGCAAGGACAGCACAGCAAAAATGCTGTCAGATTTATTTTTGCGGGAGGCTCTGCCCCCTGCACTGGCACCCTATACTTAAAGATTCTCCTTGGGGAGAGCGGATCATGGGGAAAGTTAGAATTTGTGGGGGCCGTGGACTACTGATTCCATGGCCCTTGTAAAAATTCAAAGTCCCAAATCCAGCAAAATGTTTCGAGACCAGGACTAGAACCCTGGTCTCCACTGCCTCAGCCACATCTGCCTCATACCCCAGCTCTCCATGCCATAGGAAGCAGCTAAGCCAACCCTGGTATTTTGCTGCCCATGTGTCCCAGTAGCAACACAGGGACATTGACCAGGGGAGTGCATATGTCATAGCGTCCTACATCCCTGCTCAGCTGTCTGGTAGCGCTACAAGAACCTGCGCCCTCTTGCGAGCGCTATTCCTGTAGCACTAATCTGACTGGGTACCCTCTGGAGAGCACTAAGAAAGGGCAGACGGTTTCCTAGGCCTCCTTGCTTAGGTGGATCTGAGTTAGTATAGCAAAAGCTTAGTAGCATCGTAACTCATCCACCAGCCTTGTCCTGGGCACCATTGCTCTGGTCCAGGACTGCATTCTGGGCAGAAAACACAGATGATTCTGTTTCAAAATGTGAAGAGCAGCCATGTGGTATTCCCTACACATTTTCTCCAAGTATTACAGGCTTAATTTACAAACATAGAACAAAGCAGCATTTGGGCTCAAACTGCTGCAGACAGAGGTCAGACAGTAGAACTGTCCTTGTAGGATTTATTGCAATAGTCTCCCCACCCAGAATTGTGTGGGTACTGCATATTAGAATCCATATGTTAAGTCTTTCCAGTGACAAAGTGGGGTGCTACAGAAAGAATAAATATCAGACTTACCATAACAAACTTTTCTTTTAGCTCCAATATTGTCACTGGGACCACACTCAAGAGTTGCAGTTACGCTCTCATGGAGAATATTGTCGAGATGATGCAGTAGATTGGCATTTGGTGTATTTTTTAAACTTTTCTCCCCCTAATAAACAAATTGGGTTACTTAAGCACATAGCTTATCATCCTAATGCCTGGATGTTTTGGATTGATTCTTCTTCAGTTTGTAGAGTTACTGTCAAAGCAGTATGTTTCATCACATGACATCTGTTCTGAGTGGACAACTCAGGTATGCCCATGAATTCTGCTTGAAGCGTCCAACTCATCTGCTTGACTGAGAAACAGCAAGCAAGGTAGCTTGATTTTACTAAAAAGGTGCTTTGCATTTTTGCCTTCCCTTATATCACTGAAGATATGTGTGTGAATGTTATAGTCATGGTATTAGTCTGGTTACTTGCATTATCTTTATCATTGCTATTTTGGTTGTACTGCATGGCAAGAAATATATCAGGAAGAAGTAGGTAGAGGTGCGCGATCAAGACTAATTGGTCTGTCGGTGCAGTCCAGGGTGGCTAGCCCAGGTAACGCAGCAAAAATGAAAAGAATGCACTAGCAGGGAAACACTCACACTTAACAAAGATTCAATGAATTGAATCCAGTGATTCATGGAGGACGCTGTAAAACCAGCAGCTTCCTCCCTGAATCACTGGATTAAATTCATTGAATGACATTTCTGTGTGAGGTGGTGTCCCTGTGAGTGCATTCTCTTTTGGTTTTGTTATGGCAAGAAATATAGACTGATCAGTTAGAGGTTGTGGAACCCTCATGGCACCAACATTGTATGCTAAGGTCATAGTTTTGAGCTGTGCCAGTGTCCCTATTAGGATGTATATTATCCATATGTTAAGACTTCCCAGTGGCAATGTTGAAGCTAACAGAAAAATAAATTATCATACCTGTGATAGAATTTCTTCTGTACTGGAGTTTATAAAATGGATAGTGACAGTCCTGAATCCTGATTGGCTGAGTGGATGTTCCAGCTGTCTTTTTCTGTTTTTTGTTTTTTTTTTATATATAAACCACGGGGTTAAAAAGGACCCAGTCTGACTTGCCTTTATATTCAGTGAACTCTAGGAGCCACCCTGTCTGAAAAACAGAATGTTGCCGCCATTTTTTTCACAACGAGCGGCTCTGTTTTCATCAGTTCCACTCCAGAAATCCCCAAAAAGAACTATATTTAAAAAAAAAACAACAGAAAGGACATAATTGTAATACTAAAACAATCCCTCTAGCTCTCTGTTTTGATCTGCGGTCCTCACAGGACTCACCTATGCCTCTCCATCCCGACCTACAGACAATGAGACCACCAGCACTTTTGCAAAAGATGGTACCGCAAATGGTAGTGTGCTGCTGGCAAGACCATAAAGAAATCTCGGTATTCAAACCCCAGGAAATCTTACTGTATTCTGATTTGTGTAGTATGGTCTCACCATAAGACTGCCCTGGATCCGAAATGGTTAACAGAACCTATGCTAATCATGGAATGTTAGGCTCGAGCTCGGTTTTCAAATCACTATCCTGGTAAACATACTACAACCGTCAAATTCTTTACTCTGCTTGACTAGTACAGACGCTTGGAGAGCCCTCCTTCATCTTTCTTGAAGATTTTATTTTCTCAGTTTTTGAAGTAAAAGTTTATTTCTGTTCGCTTTGAAGCACTGTCCTTGAGTTTACAGGTAGATTAGTCTAGATTTAGTGTTATTCGTAAATTGTTCGGTTTCTTCTCGGTTTGTTTAACCAGGAGTAACCATGCTGGCCCAGTGGCGCTGAGGGTTGAGGCTGGGCCCACACCTTGCGCCACATCGGCAACCTGGGTTGAGGCGGCCCCGGTGGCTGGGGGTTGGCAGGGGGCAGGAAGAGATGGCGTCCAGGACAGCTCTCTTCCGGGTGGGTTAGGGCTGCAGGTCGCTCAATGAGCCCTCTGGCATGGACGCTGGGGGTGAGCTGAATGTAGTGTCGCAGAGTGTATGCTAGGTGAGCCACGGCTCCAAGAAACGAGAAAAATAGAAAACCGCCTTCCTCCGCATTCCACACTCCCGTAGTCAGGCCTGAAGTCCTCTCTTTCCTCCCTCTGCGGCCCGGTGTCTCAGACCTAATAGAAAGAGTGCCCTGGGCGAGGCGTAACTTCCCAGAGGAGGCAGACCTGGGGGGGATGTGCAGTGCCGGGAGTAGTGGAGAGGACACAGTAGGGCCATATGCGGGAGAGGTAGAGAGTGGCAAGGTAGGGTCGCTGAAGAGAGTTAAAAAAAAAAAAAAAAAACAGGAGGAAACTGAACGTTTATTTACATTTTTTTTTAACTTTCTGTTTATTGTTATACAATAGACAGTCAGTTCTCCAGATGCAGTACATGAGGAGATAAAGACTGTAAATATATAATTCCACATGAGGGCGCCACCCCTCTTAATACAAGCAGGTTAAAACTTTGACATACTGCTTCAATTAGATACGTCATATGGGGATCTGTAAATACTTTTTAAACTATGAATAAGTTCAGACATTTGGTGCTGCATTAAAAAGCCCATGAGCTGCATAATAATATAGTCCATGAAAAGTTTGTTAAGCTTTCAAATTCAATATCCTCTACACAGGATAAGAAAATGTCATGCTAAATCACTTTTTAGGAACCTTACTGGTATCCTCTTGAATTGTGTTTAAAGCTCCCCAGTTGTAAACTTTTGTAAGTACTTAGCAAAGAGATAGAAAAACCACAACCTGTTATAGCAAAATTACTCTAAAGAGGCATCCTGAGTGTAGGTATATACATTTAAAACCCCCAATTATATTAGCCCTATCTAAACAGACTTATCATTTATTCAGAGGTGCCCAAAATTAAGATGTCATTCTGAATAAAATAATTCTAAGAAGACGACTTTCCCCAAAAGGGGGAATAATCATTTACAGGAGCCTAATCAGCTCAACACACTAAGTATGTTATGGTACTTTTATTAAGTATTGTACTTTCAGTCTCAAGACCAGACTATGAGATCAAGCCTGGTTAGAGCAAACCTGGAGCCTGGCATGATAACAGAGAACTCGGGTCTCCCCGTCATCTGATTCCTCCTGGTCGATCTGGTCTGGGGAATCCAGCCGAGAAGACGGTGTTGCGTGGCGTTGGGCCCACTTCAGGGCCTCGCTGGAGTCAGAAAAAATGAAGACCTTGCCTGCGTGAAGGATCCGAGGACGTGCTGGGAAGAGCATGTTGTGAGGTATTTGTGTATTTACATTTTAAAAGTTTAATTTTTATATATGTAACCCCTAGATGGCGCTATCCCAGGGCTACTACCCTGCCTGATTTGCCACTAACAGGTTGAGGGCCTGGATCAATGGCGGGTGCCTCCACCCAGAGGTCAGGGTTTGCAATAGTTAAACTTACTTGGTCACAGCCCTCTGGGACACTGCAACCCCCTTTCTTCCCACTAGTGGCCCACACAATATAGCAGAATTACCTTCACAGTATACACTTACCCCCAAAGGCTGGTTCAGGCACCGGGACATCCTGTAAAATAAGATACAGTGCAACAATCACAGTACAGTACTTTAACATAGACAAATACCTCAGGCAGTATAACTTTGTTGAAACAAACAGCTCTGATTTATGTTGGGGGATATAACAAGGACAGAAATCAGTTAATTAGCTTATCCTTTACTATCTACCTATGGCTCTGTGCACAGGCTAACCTACAGTTACTGTCCTAGGTACCTGAGGCCCTAGTAATGGTCAAACCGTGGCAGCTGGTAGAGGCCCTTTCACCACAGAGAAAAGGAAAATTAAACAGTCAGCAGTGATAATTCCGATTTGATTTAATGTGGCAATTCAACAGGGAGCGACCGAATTAGTACTCACGACCTCCAAAGAAGATATGGTCCTTCAATGTCAGCAGGGCTACTTTTTGATCTCCAAGAGACTCCTCCACATTTATATGGTAAAAAGAAAGCACTATACCAGGCAGGCTGCATCTGTATCCCAATCGCAATTACTGCACAACAACCAGGAGAACACTGGCAGATTCAGTTCCTGACAGACCGAGTGCAATTCAACAATTTCTTCAGTCTTCTACAGGGTGAGCCTGGTTTCTACTCTTCAGAGATCCTTTGATTCTTTTTCACAGGACGGATTCAGTCCTAACAAGCAGTTACACAAGTTGTAGAGCCGGAACTCTGGGCCTTGCACACGTTTTTGACTGAAACTGTGCACTGAAGGAGCACGGGTTTTCCCTTCACTTTCAGATCTCAAACTGAAACTCCAACAGACAAAAACCGGCACTTCCTTTGAGTTCCTCCCAGTTCTTGACTGGATTGGCTGTCACTCACAATAGACTGCTGCTGTTGGTCCAAAAGAGCACAGTTCTAAACTACATCTCCCAGAGTCACTGCCCATACAATCCTCTTGTGGCTGGCTCAGATTATGAGTCCCAAGTTCTGATTAGTCCAAGGCATCATTTTAGAGCTAGTTTACCCCACACTGATTGGTCCAGTTCAGCAGTTCAAAACCAGAATGGGGAACTAGGCAGACAGTTCTGACTGCAAAAAGCAGGTTAGACAAACTGTAATTTTATTATTACTGTAAATGATTTCTGGCAATCAGTTACATCTTTCAGACAGGTTCCTTTTGCACTCCTAGTGACTGCAAAATGGGTGAATTAGCAGCAGCTTGAGTGGTACTCAATCAGAAACACACAGTCCCCATACAAACTAATTATGTCTGCAAGCAGACAGCTCTTAAAAGACAGTACAGAGGTTCTAAAACACTCACTGATAAATGGCTTAAACGCCAAACACCATTCAGGCTTGGAGCATTCAAGCAAGCTCCTGGAAGTCTTTTGGGAACCCCCATTTGCAGGGGGGTTACATATATAAACCTTACTTGAGATGGTTATTCCATTTTTGAGAGAAACCGTGGTAACTCTCGGTTCTCTCATCGGTCGCTAAACCGACTGCTTGTAAAAATAAAAGGAGATCTTTGTTTATTTCTGTGGGCTTATAGCTTTCAGAGACCCATTTTCTAGAGGTTGTACTGGTTATGTCACTACCCAAGAAAAGAACCGGCCCAATGGATTTTCAGCATTGTACAGAGTGTGGGGAACCGCTTGTTAAAGCTGATCCTCACTTAGCTTGTGTTGTCAGTCTGTGGTTTGACCACCTTCAGGCAGATTGTGAAATTTGTAAGAATTTTCCTCAGTCGATGCTTGATAGGCACCTGAACCGACTGAAGGAAAAATGTCCAAGAAGGCTGCTGACCCACCTGTGGACAAAACTCTCCTCTCAGAAGGAGAAACTGAAGGAACCAGCTGAACAACCCTCTGACCATGGTGAAGGTTCCTGGTGAAAGAGCACCGAGACACTGCCTCTGAACCAGCAGGTTTTTGCTGAGAAGAAGAAAAAGAAAAGCATTCAGTTAAGGAACTGCAATCGATGATTCTGTCAGTTACAACCGCAGAAGCTATAGCGTAACGTTATAAGTGTTCTCCAGGCACTGCAAATCGGGTACCATGGTTCCAGTTCAGCGGCCCAGTTCACAGTCCTTAATTCAAGACCTGGGTTCCTCCTCAGTTCCTGGTTCACTTGAGAGATTTGCTGAAGTTTATGTGGAAGGGAGGATCAGGATGATGAGGACAAAGATTATGGGAACCTCTTGAACCAGAGGTAGCCCCTGATCCTCACTGCCTGACTCCCTGAGAAGGAGCTGAGGATGTTACATTTGACTCTGCTTTTATGAAGCAGGTGGCATAGACTCTGGACCTTTCCACCCAAGAATCCACAAAGAAGGAAGAGGGCCAGACTACATGGAAAGGATGGAAGTGCCAGCAACAAAAAGACTGTTGTTACCCATCCACAAGTCCTTCAAGAGGCAGGCCTCCAAAATGTTGCAGAATTCCACTCCACCCCCCACAGTGGACAAGAGGATGGATAAGAAGTACTGGGTAGCTAAGCCTGAGCAGAATTCCTTTTGGGCATCCCAGCCATGAAGGGCGGTGCAGGCTGCTGCATGTGATAAAGCAGGGATTCCCCTGGCATCACATCCACCAGAAAAGGATTCCAGAAAATGGATTCTATGGCAGTAAATCCTGTTTGGGGCTTCTTTGGCTATCAGTCAAGCAACCTACATGGCTTATGTGTCCAGATACCAGAAGAGTCTCTGGAATACTGTTTTGGAAATAGCTAAGGCCTGTCCTGGACCCATGGCCTCAGACTTGTCTGAAGCTGCAAAAAGGGACATAGAAGCTTCTCAGTGCCATTTTCGGATGGCGGTAGGTACAAATGACATTGCTGCCAGGCAAATGGCGACCTCAGTGTCCCTGAGGAGATTTGCCTGGTTAAGGGCTACTAATTTGTCACAGGACACACAGACAAAGGTACTGGACTTCCCCTGTGAGCCTACATCTCTTTTCGATGAGCAAACAGAGGTTTACATGAAGAAGATAGATGAGTAAAAGTGGCCTTTAAGAGTGCTGCTGCAAAGAAAAAGGCAACACCACAGAAGTGCCAGGGAAAAGGGGCAGGGTAAACCCACTACAGGCCCTTCTTCCAGGCTCAGGCAGCTCTAGCCTGCCAACATCAGAGGGGTACTTCAGAGGCAGATGGGGCAGCAGCGCCTAGCCCCAGCACTCAGCAAAGCACACAGACCAAGCAGACCTCCTGAGAGGTCTGCCAGGGTCACCTCCCGCCTCAGTAGGGGCAGGCTGGCCCACTATCTCTAGGTTTGGGAATTTATCACCACAGACAAATGGGTCCTGGAGATAGTGGGCCAGGGGCTTGTACTCAGTTTCAAAGTTCTCCCCAAACTGAGGGCAAGACTTTTCAGACCTGCCAGCCTAGCAGAGGCAACTCTGATGAAGGAGTAAGTAGCAAAATTGATACTAGAAAAGGCAGTAGAGCCAATCCCCTCATCCCAGCAAGGAAGGGGTCTCAACTCAAGGTACTTCCTCACTCTAAAGAAAACAGAGGAGTGGTGACCCATACTGGATCTCTGAAATTTGAACAAACATTTGACAATGCCAAAGTTCAAAGTGGTCTCTGGCTACCATTCTCCCCACACTCAGCAAGGGAGACTGGCTGGTATCTCTAGATCTAAAAGATGCCTACTTCCATATCCCTATCAGGCAATCACATAAAAATACCTCAGGTTCAGATTGCCATCGAGGCATTACCAGTTCAGGGCCGTGCCTTTTGGCCTGACATCTGCTCCGAGAGTGTTCGCCAAATGCCTAGCAGTGGTGGCGGCACACCTAGTGAGACAGGTGAATACAGTCTTTCCATATCTGGACGACTGGCTGGTGGTAGGTCAGTCCCCTCAGCAGATAAGAAAAGCACTGACCATCACTCAGGATACCCTGGGTGAGCTGAGTTTCCTGGTAAATCAGAAAAAGTCAGTGCTGGCACCAGTCTTACTCCTGGAGTTTATAGGGGCGGAAATAGATACTCTGAGAGGAAGAGACTTTCTCCATCAGGGAAGGTACACAGCTTGGTACAGTTGGTAAGCTCTTTTAGTTACATACCCCAGACCAGCAGGGCATTTTCTCCAGCTGTGAGGTCATATGGCTGCATCAACAGCAACAGTATCAGGATCAAGATTCCAGATGAGGGACATTCAGTTCCACCTCAGGGCTCACTGGTCTCAAAGAAGAGACTCCCTGTCAAAGATGGTACCAGTCACAGGAACCCTGCTTCAAGCTCTGCAGTGGTGGCAGGAAAAGGACAACCTCTGGGAAGGCATGCCTTTTATCTAGCTGCCACCAGCAGCAGTCTTGACAATAGATGCCTCCTTCCTAGGATGGGATGCCCAGCTAGAGGAGCATACTGCCCATGGTACCTGGCTTCAGCAGGAGTCTCTGCTTCACGTAGACCTGCTGGAACTCAGAGCAGTCTATCTGGGCATTCAGTCCTTCGCATCAGTGCTGCAGGGCAGAGTGGTTCAAGTCAGGACAGACTGCAACCGCAGTGTACAACATCAGCAATCAGGGGGGCACAAGGTCTCCCCAGTGCACAGAAGGAAGGTGTGGAATCTGGCTTACTCCCTAGGGATCTCCTCTCAGCAGTTCACCTCCCAGGAAGGACAATGTCCTCAGAGATGCACTAAGCAGGATCAACCAGAACCACCATGAGTGGTCACTGAACAGGCAGATCCTGCAAATGGTGTTCAAAAGGTGGGGCACCCCGGAGGTGGACCTCTTCACAGACCCAGACAATCATCAGCTACCACTGTTCTGTTGCAGGCCCCCTGTAATGAACACAATGCCCCTAGATGCACTCTTGCTGGATTGGACAGGGAAGTTTCTGTATGCCATCCTACCATTTCCTTGGCTACTCAGAGTACTGAACAAGCTCAGGATTCAGCCAGCATCAATGATCCTCATTGGTCCAGACTCGGCCAGGCAGCCTTGGTACTCACTGCTACTGACCCTGTCCATCTCCAAACCAGTCTCCCTACCCAGGAGGCACAACCTACTGACCTCCTCCTAGGGCAGAGTTCTGTACCCCAATCTGCAGTCCCTCAGACTCAGAGCTTGGCTGTTGAGGACTTAGAATATGCTGACCTACTGTGCATCTCTTGGAATGGGTGCTAGAGGTCCTCAGGGTATCCAGGAAACCTTCCACCAGAAAAACTTACTCGTCTGAATGGAAGAGGTTTTCTATTTGGTGCGAACAGAGAGACTACCGCCAAGCTGGCTTATCAGTAGTCTTGGACTATCTGGCATACTTGCATTCCCTGGGCCTTCAGTCCTCCACCCTTAAGGTACACTTAGCAGTTGTCTCTGCATACCTCTCTGCTGGAAAAGAGGCATCCCTGGCTGCCAACCAGGTATTCAGAAAGTTCTTCAAGGGCCTACTGCATCCCCCTCACAGGGAACCCACTCCTGCATGAGACCTCAGTATATGCACTGGCTAGCTAATGCAACCACCGTTTGAACCCATGTCCTCAGCAGAGCTTTAGTACGTGACATGGAAAACAGTGTTCCTGGTAGCCATCACCTCAGCCAGGAGGATCAGTGAGCTTCAGGCCTTGTCCACAGATCCGGACTACATAGCAGTCCACAAGGACAAGGTGGTCCTTAGGACCAGTAGGAAATTCCTTCCTAAGGTGGTCTTGGACTTCCACTTTTATCAGTCCATAACTTTACCAGTCTTCTTCACTGATCATTCCACTTCAGGGGAATGAAGACTGCATAGTCTTGATGTCAAGAGAGCTATAAGCTACTACTTGGATCACACGAAGGGACACAGACAGGATAGACCAGCTCTTCCTGAGCTATGGAGAAGTGGGGAAGGGCAAACCTGCCTCAAAGAGGACTGTTGCCCAGTGGATAGTGGCTTTTATCCAATTTTGCTACAGCAAAGTGGGTAAAGAGCCCCCTGTAGGCCTCAGAGCCCACTCGACAAGGGGTACAGCTGCTTCTATAGCAGCTGCAAGAGATATCCCATTGTTAGAAATCTGCAAAGCAGCTACCTGGAAAACAGTTCACACTTCAACCAAGCATTACAGCTTGGATACCCAGGCCAGAAGTGATGCCAGGTTTGGCATAGCAGTACTGCAGAGCCCGTCTCCTAAATAGGTTCTCTACCCTCCTCCAAAGGTACTGCTTGAGTAGTCTGCAGAAGTCAGAATACAGTAAGATTTCCTGGGGTTTGAAGAAAAAATTGCTTACCATAGTACTCTTGTTTCTTCCAAGGGAATCTTACTGTATTCTGAGCTTCCACCCTTCCTCCCCTGCTGGAACCGGTGGGCACTGCAACACAGCTGTCTGTTGTTTGAAACCTGTGGGTATTTCTTTATTGGGCTTAGTGACTTGAGTCCTAGTGTTGCCCGCTTTTTTAAATAAAGGGGATTATTTGTTGTTAGGTGTTATTAATTAATTAATTAATTATTATTAGTATAGTTTAGATAGCTTGTTATTAGCTTTGCTCCGTAAGAATCTTGACGGTTGTAGAATGTTTACCAGGGACAGTGGTTTGAAAACCGAGCTTGAGCCTAACATTCCATGATTAGCATAGGTTCTATTAACCATTTGGCTCTGGGGCAGTCTTATGGACCATACTGCAGAAGTCAGAATACAGTAAGATTCTGTTCTGTTCTGTTCCGTTCAGAACACTACTGTTCTGCCATGATCGGAAGAAACAAGATTACTGTGGTAAGTAATTTTATCTTGCCAGCCGGTGACCTTGTGACCTGCAGCGGTCAGGATGTAAAGCAGACTTTGCTTGCTCTCATTTCATGGATGTGACCAGTTACAAACAATGGCCCAGATATTCAAAGGTTGCGCATGGCGCAACAGTGTTGCGCCATGCACAACCCACTGATGTGCCCCCGTCACGATATTTATAAGGAAAATGCGCCTGCACTAAACTCATGCTCCAGGGCGATCAGTAATGGCAGGCACAGGTGGGGCGGCTCCATGCATAAACTGCACAGCCCGATATTCAGCCCGGCCATACAGAGTTATGCAGGCACAATCCCTACCTGCGCCTCCTGAAAGTTACGCTGAAAAAAAAAAGGAACAAGTCGAGGGCCACCCACAGGTGAGCTGCCACATTGCAGGGTGCAACACAGCAGCTGCCACCTGTGGGTGGCCCTGGACTTGTTCCCGCCGCACCTGGCGGCGCCCCCACATGCCTCGATCGCGGGCTGAAATGTCACCCCCAAGTCCAATATCCCTGGTGGTCCAGTGGACCGAAAGTAGCCCGATCGCGGGCAGCATCCTCACCCCTCCGACGTCCGACATCCCTGGTGATCTGGTGGCCCCCACCCCACCCGCCTCAGGACCCCACACCCGCCCCCCGTCAGCCAGCGGCGGCAGCACCCCATCCGCCTGCCGCCCGCCGACTGACAGCTTCGGTAAGGGCTGCCGCCCATTGGTTCCAGGCATGAGCCGGTGGGCGTGCAACACTCCAGCCTAAGTCAATCAGATGTGTGAATGGATTCATTCGCATATCTGGACGACTGGCTTACTGTGCTACTGCCCGATGGCTCATGCTCTGAACAACAAGCGTCTGGCTACCAGCTGATCGTCGGCGAGGATGAGGCGGGTGGGGTGCTGCGCTGACGGGGCGTGTAGGGCTCCGTGGCGGTGATGAGGGGCCAAGGCTCACCAGGGCTCCGGGCGTGAAGGGTGAGATGCCGCCCAGCGGTGAACTACACGTAAACACTGGACCACCAGGGATATTGGACTTGGGAGGGGAGGTCTGATGCCCGCGATCGGGCTACTCGGGGTGGGGTGGGGACTTTCGGTTATGCCCGCACCGGCTGCTCGGGCGGGGGTGGGGGACTTTGGTTGTGCCCGCGATCGGGCTGCCCGGGGTGGGGGACTTTGGTTACGCGCGATTGGCTGCTCGGGGTGGGGGACTTTTCGTTATGCCTACGATCGGGCTGCTCAGGGGTTGGGGACTTTTCAGTTATGCCCGTGATCGGGCTAATGAGGATTTTCAGTTATGCCCGCGATCAGGCTAATGGGGGACTTTTCAGTTATGCCTGCGATCGTGCTAATGGGCGGGAATTTTCAGTTATCCTCCCTTAATTGGGCTAATGAGGAGCTTTCAGTTATGCCGCAATCGGGCTGCGGGGGACACTACTGTTCTGCCCGCGATCGGGCTGCAGGGGGGTGTCAGTCCCCTCGATGGCTGCTGCTTAAGAAGCGCCAGGTGCAAGTCATCGGGTTCGCGCACCTGCCAGATGCTGATGGGGCCATAATCAGATGCAAATGGCCCCCGTCGCCTTGCATAAATTATGGCCCCATTTGCATGTCACCCTTTGAATATCGCAGATGCTGTGCATGGCGCAATGGAACTGCACCACCACATCTCAATGCTCACTCTGACCACTTGCGCTGGTGCAGTTCCACTGTGCCATGCACAGTGGATTAGGGGGAATGTTATTCAAAGAAGTTGCGCCATAGCGCAATCTGCTGAATATCGCCCTGGCTGCCATCCCCTGCGCAACTATTTTGAGCAGCGAGGCTTGCGCCACAAAATGACGCCGCTTGAATATCTGGGCCAGTGTTTATATCTATCAGTCAATCAATCACTTTATTTTACCAGGCATAAACACCATTGAGCAAGCTCATTTTCAGAGTGGTCCTGGACATATAACAATACAATAAGTACATGGGCACAGATATAGGAATGCAATAAATGTTTTACAGATTATGCACAAATGGCCAACATCTGCTGACCTGCAAGGATTACAATAAAATGCAGTTCAAAAATAGTAATATTATAGGAAGGTGTGGAGAGTCATCAGTCCTAGACAACCTCCTACTGTTGGCAGTAATCAGAAAAGGGAAGGCAAGGGAAAGGCAGTGTAAAGGGAGAGAAGGAGAGAGGATGAGAAGGGCCAGGGTAGATGAGAGTACTCAATGGGTGTTGGAAGTCACCTATGAGGAAGGGCCTTGATAAATGTTCTAATTGCAGAACTAGTGAAAAGGGTAAAGAAGAACATCTTTTTCTGAAGCAATTGCAAGTTTCCCTCAAAGAAGTGGCAAGCATCTTTTTGAATGTGGATAGGCCTGGAAGTAAGGACAGTTTTAATGCGCGTTGCATGGAGTTCCATAGAGATGGAAGTGAAAAGTTGATTGCGGCCGAGCCATAGGTTGTATTTACCCTAGGAATCTGAAAGCAGAGTATAGAGAAATGTCTCAGTCCATAAAAACCCTTAGCACGTATGAATAAGCTAGATATGTATGTTGGGAGCTTATTAGAAAGTACTCTATGGAGCCAGAGAAAAGCATTTCTTTTTCTCCTAGTTGAGAGTGAAGGCCAACCTGATTCCTGGTATAGCAGGTAATGATGGGTACATAAGGGTAGGTTGAGAATGAATCTTAGGGCCCGGTGGTATACAGTGTCAAGTTTGCTGAGCATCGTTAGGGACAATGAGTGTACATAAAGTCAGCATAATCCAGTATGGGTAAGAATGTAGATTGTACTAGCCTCTTTCAAGCATCTAAAGTAATTTAATTTAATTATATAAAATGAAATGATAAAGCAGGAGTACCAAATCCATATATAAAATGCATATAGGTCCAGTATGCTTGTCACAGCAGTAAAGCGGAGGGACGCTTTGCACCCCAAAGTGAAAATCTGTTAATATTTTAGAATTTTTAAAAGTTGCTAAGTTTTTCAACATATATCCATTTTATAACCATAATAACACACTCCGGGGTGTGGGTTATTCTCTGATAAACACACTTCCTGGGGCAGTAAGCACCTGGCCTACGGCCTCACGCCTCGCTATGCCCCGAGGCATGCGTTTATCAGAGCGTAACCCACACCCTGTCGTCTTTTATTGCATAAATAACTACACTCTTAGCGTGTTATTCCTGCCTTCTCCTCTGTCCCCTGACTTGCAGCCGGCATTGCCCTCCAGCTCCAGCCGCAGAAGGGGCTCCGAGCCGCCAGCGGGCCGGCGGTGACCTCCAGCCGACCAAGAGTTCCAGGAGGCCGGGAGAAGCAGTGTGAAAGGTACGGGCAAAGCCGCAACCAATCGGGAAGCGACCGCTGTCTCTGCCTTGCTTCCGATTGGTGCGCCTTTCCCATTGACTTTAGCTGGACTCTGCAACACTTTTCTGGATGGGATTTTTCTGATTAGCTGTAACTTGTGTTAATTTCCTTAAAGAGCTGTTTTACTTAAAATTGTGGGTAATTTAAACATGTTTTGATGTGATGTTTGCTAGTGATTCAGCCTTTTCTGGGGATCTGTGTGGGCTAGGCGCAGGCTGCTTCCCCCAAACCCTCCCAGTCTTTTGTTGTGCAGATTCTTGTTTCTTGCACCTAATTGCAGATTGCCTGCAATAAAATTGCTTCTCACTGCCTTCTCCTCTGTCCCTGACTTGCAGCCGGCATTGCCCTCCAGCTCCAGCGCAGAAGGGCTCCAGGCATGCGGGCAGGCGGTGACCTCCACCGACCAAGAGTTCCAGGAGGCGGGAGAAGCAGTGTGAAATGCAGGCAAATCCGCAAAATTTTGCCGCCCCCTCCCCCTCTTGGTTAATTGTATTTATACACTCTTTCCCGCCATTTCTCTCATCCACGCCCACATCTAATTCCCTTCTCTGTTAACCCATACCTACCCCGCACAATGCTAACTTGTTTCCTTTTGCTCCTTAACCTCTCATCTCCCCCATTCCATTATGATAATCATATTATACCCCCTGTCATGACGAATAAGTTAATGAGTATGTTCTGCTCTCCACTGCCATCCACAATGTACAACCATCTATTCCTTATTCACTTTGAACCACTATTACACTGCAACCCCTGGGGTATCCCACATATAAAGCCTCTCTAACAATCCAGCTCTCCCTAGCCCTTTACATGTATCCTGGATCTATAAAAACCCTCTATGCCTGTCCATCAGACTCCTATGTTATGATAAAAGACACACCTATATAACAGCACCATCTCCCACTACAGTGTGCATCTAGGATTAAGAGGAAATGCTCTGATCACTCTCTATCCCTATCCCTTGGAGCCCTAGTCAAATTAATCTTCTACCTCCTTTTATGCATTGGCACCATTGAGATTAATCCTGGCCCCATTGTCAATTTATCTTCCCTTCTGAGCTGACTACCATAAAAGGACTAAGCTTCATACACTTCAATGCTTGCAGCCTCCTAAAAAGTTCATCTTAATACAGGCTTGGGTGGCACATACTCTTCCAGACTTCCTGGTCATCTCTGAATCTTGGCTCAGGCCTACAACAAAAGACAGTGTTGTAAACCTTCCCAATTACCAGCTCTTCAGAGCAGATCGCCCTTCAGGGGTGGTGGGGTGGCCATATACATTAAGGACACCATCTCTGCAACCTGCCTCATCAACACATCTGAGCCAAATGAATTTGAATGTTTATCAATCAAAATTTGCCTTCCTAATTGCCTCCATTTAAACTGATTGGATGCTATAGGCCCCCTCTGCAGGCCTTAAACTGCTTTCTCACCTAGGGTCAATTCTCAACCAAGGCCCTGAAGATACCGGCCATCCTTGGTGATTTGAATTTAAACTGGTTGTCTAATGTATCTGCACCTTTGATAACCTTTTGTGACACCTATGGATTCACACAGCTGATTAAAGACCCAACTAGGATTAACAGAAGAAATTCCAGCAACAGCTCACTCCTGGATATTATGTTGGTAAACAAGCCTCACTTATACTCACATGCAGGAGTACTGCCAAGTGATGTGAGTGACCATTACCCTATAGCTGGCATAAGATCCACACTCAAACCACCAAATCCTGCAGAATTTATCCTCAAAAGGTCAAAAAAGAATTTCAATATCTCAGGTTACCTCCATGACCTGAGTACTACAATATATTGGCAAGATTTCTATCTTACAACCTCTGTTGAAACAGCACTCCAGACTTTAAAGGATATTATCACCAATGTTCTCAATATTCATGCACCTATCACCAGTATCAGAACTAAGGTAAAATCCTGCCCTTGGTTCACCTCTTGAGCTTAAAGCAGCCTTGAGAACCAGAGACAAGCTGTGGAAAAAGGCAAGAAAACAAAGGACACCAGTGATTGCTAAATTTCAGAAAAGCAAGGAATTCATGTACAAAAAATAAGAACTGCCAAAACTGCCTACTATACAGCTGAATTGGATGCCTCCTACAATAACCCATCCAGACTCTGGGGTACAATAAAAGGACTTCTGGGCCAGAATTCTACTCCTGCCTTAACCACCAAATTGCTACTAAATGACACAGAAATTACAGGTAAACAAGAAATCTTAAATACCTTCAATGTTCACTTCACCACTGCTGGCCTAGCATTTGACTCATCACCTGCAAATATCCTGAGATCTTCCTTGAACCTGCAAACTACTGTGGGACAAATGGCCACTTCAACTTTTTCCTTCATCCCAATATCCGTGAAAGAAGTGGAAGATCTCCTCTCTAATTTAGACACAACTAAAAGTGCAGGTGCAGACTCCCTGGATCCCTATTTCCTGAAAATTGCTTCACATGTCTTATCTGCCCCCCTTACTCATCTCTTCAATCTTTCCCTAACTACTGGATCCATTCCATCTACTTGGAAAACAGCTCAAGTAGTTCCATTACTCAAATCTGGTGATACTAGGGATCTCAACAATTACAGACCTATCTCCATCCTACCAGTACTATCTAAGATGCTCGAAAAACTAGTAAACTCTCAGTTAAGGGACTATCTGGATAACAATAACCTTCTAAATTCTGCACAATCTGGATTTAGATCAAAGCATAGCACCATTACTGCCTTAGCCAAGGTAACCAACGATTGGCAGACTAATTTGGACAAAAATTTTACCTGTGCTGTGTTTCTGGATTTGAGTAAAGCCTTTGACACAGTGGATCATGACTTATTACTCACCTCCCTTAACTCATTAGGCCTGGATTCCCTATCACTCAACTGGTTTAAGGATTACCTTTCAGATAGGTCGCAACTGGTTAGAAATGGAAATTACCTATCCACCTCAAAACCTCTGCTAAGGGTGTACCACAAGGCTCTATTCTTGGCCCTATCCTCTTTGCTATTTATATAAACAATATTGATGCCAACCTCACTAATCTAACATTCATCTGTTTGCTGATGATACTGTATTGTATGTCAGCAATCCTCACCTTCCAAAGCCTGTGAACTTCTACAATCCGAATTCTCCATTCTGCAGCACAATCTACTTGACAAAACTACTTCTAAATGCAAAAAACAAAAGCTATGTTCTTTACCACAAAGAGCTGTACTACCACTACCCCAACATCCAACACCCTACATATATCCACCTTTACTTGGAGAAACTTGAATTTGTTGATAACTTCAAATACCTTGGAGTCTGGATAGATAACAGGCTTGACTATTCTGTCCATATTGAAGAGTTACTTAAAAAGCTAAGACAGAGGCTCGGTCTATTTTTAGAATAAAACATTACCTAAACAGTGATTCCAAAAAGGTTAATTCAGGCCTCATTCCTATCCCTCATTGATTATGCTGATTTTCTCTACTGCCATTGTTCAAGTCATCTCTTACATAAGCTGGACACCCTGTATCACAGGTCCATAAGATTTATTACTGACCTTCCTCCAACCCATCATTGCTCCTTTATATGGCAGTCAACTGGACATCATTGCAACACAGAAGAAATAGGAATGCTGTTATCTGGATACTCAAAGCGTTAACAGGCAAACTACCGACCTATATCACTGATTGCTTTACCCAAATTACAACCAGGCCATACACCTTAAGGATCAGTAAACTCATCACATTAAAGGTCCCCAATGCCTGCACCGGTATGGGAGGGCTGCTTTCAGCTATTCCTTAGCAGCTGCATGGAACTCTCTCAAAAATCCATGAAGCTAGATAGCCTACTACCTCTGGCATCCTTCAAAAGATTGTTCTCCCCCTTTTCCAGAGCTCTGCAATTGCTTTTATAAAGCATAATCCCCACCAATCTGACCCAACTAAACCTCTCCTTTTCTATCCATTATATTAACTCAATTTCTTTCTTCCGAATCACCTATTATATTCACTTAAAAACTAGTTTAGACCATATAACTTATATTTTAGGACTGCTATACCTTTGTCCTCTTTTTTTTTCCTACAGGCTAAATGGTTCTATTGTTACTTGTATATATGTAAATTGTTGTATATAATCATTTCATGCCATTGTATTGCTATTTATTCTATTCTTGTCTATGTAATAATACTTGTATCCTCATTTGTATGACCACTCAGGTCCATCTTGTAAATGAGCTTTGCTCAATGATGTTCGCCTGAATAAATAAAGATTTTGATTGATTGATTGATTGATTGATTGATTGGTTATCTCATTTATAAAATTGGTGGTGATATTAAATAATTGAATGAAAATCTTTACAAAAAATTGTTTTTTTTCTTAATGTTTTTTTTTTAAAGAACACTTGTAGTGAAGATAGAAATAGTCCCTGGCTGCAGTACCTGTTGCTGACCCTCCCATTCCCCCTCTCCCACTCCATTGCTGCTAAGTAGTGTGATGCTGGGGTAGTTGTAAAAACAGATGCACCTCAACCACCCAGCTGCCAAGAGCCCTCCTTGTGTTTTTTACCCTAAAATCATTGTAGCTGTCGCAAACTTCAGTGTGAATCACTGATTAACTGGTTATCTTGCTGAGAAGGACAGCAGACAGCATATAGTGTGTTTCTTTGAAAACGCCTGTGCTGCTATCTTTCTCAGCTAGCTGACAGATAACTTTTTATCATTCTGTGGTTACACTTTGTGTTCATTTCAATGTAACTAATCATTAATTACATGCAACAGGGTAATTATACTGTAGTTTTATGTTTGTTTTATGTAAATGCAGCTTCTTTGCAAGTTTTAAAATTAATTTTAAACAATTTCTGCTGGATAAGGAAGTTTATAATTGTTTAATTAGGTTTGTTGCTCAGCATTTAGTATTGTTTTGTTTTATTAGGTACTTTGTATTGTATTTCCAGGTTGGACCTGAAAAGGACCTTTTGGTCCAGTGTCTTTACCCAGTTATCGAATGAATAAATAAACAGTTACATTGTAACTATAGATCTTCTACAGAATGGTCTCTTGCAGTAGGTCATACTTCTGGGAGGTTCCAGCAGAGGCGCTGTCACCACGGCAGCTTTTTCAGCAGTCTTTTACCAGGGACCAAGTTCAATAATGCAGCACTCCTTCAAAGAAACACAGACCAAAATTAGAATTCAGCTGTATTGCTGATTTATTAAGAGCTCACAGTGCGTGCCCTTGGCGCCTCGACTTCAAGCTTTCGGGGATGCCCTTGAAGGCTTGAAGCGGCGCTAAGGGGCGCGTGCTGTGAGCCTTTAATAAATCAACAATACAGCTGAATTCTAATTTAGTTCTGTTTCGAAGGAGCTGCATTATTGAACTTGTTCTAAAATAAGCTGGTAGCTTTCTTGTAGGCGAACCCACCGCTGACTCAGCGCTGGACTCCCAATCTGGATATTTTTACCAGGGACCGCCCACCCATGACATCATCTCCTTGCTCCCTACATAAGTGTGGGTGGTCCCTGGTATCCTCTGTTCATTTTCCTGCTGGCTTCAGCTCACACAGCAGCTAGCTCAATCTTCTGTGTAGCAGTCATTGGCGAGAACTGAAGAAGCGAATGTCTAAGAAGCATCTACAAGCAAGCCTTATTTCGTTCCTGCTCTTGTGGCAGGAAGATTTTCAAACTTGATAACCATTTATATTGTTAGGTGTCTGGGACCCACACATGACACCACCTCCTGTACTTTTTGTAAAGAGTTCAGCCAAGCAACTCGACAACAGTTGCTGGAAATCAGAAACTTGCTAATGGAACAACAGGTTTCCCTATTGGACCAGACCCAGGGGGCTCGTTCCAAGGGCTCCCCAACTTCAGGGTCTCGCTCTAGGCAAAAAAGGGAGAAAGAGAAACCCTACTCTCACTCCCTGCCATGACGCACGTTGATGGTGACTTCAGCTACATGTCCACCATCGATGGAGTGTTCCTCGTTGACGGGAGTGCTTCTCCCATCGACGGAGCGTTAATTTCTGCCTTCCTCGTCAATGGGAGAGCTTCTCTCATCGATGGAACTTGCACAGGCACTTAGAACAGTGCGTTCCACTGTTCTACCATCGACGAAGGCTTCCTTTTCTTCGTCAACGACCACTGTCTGTATGTCATGCAGCCAAGCAAATGGCTGCTCCGTCGACGGGAGCCCCTTTGCCGTCGACGTCCTTTCTCCTGTACAGTGCTCATTCTTCTCCTGCCTCATCGTCGATGACAGGAGTTCCTAAAGGCAAACCAACGTCTTTTGCCATGCTTAACACCCCTCCACCTTCTCAGGTGCCTTCCTACAGGGGTGTGGATGACCTACAGAGAGACCCAGGGCTATATTTTTCTGGTGCTCGTCCGGACCCCTCTCACATCCTATGCCTTCTCTGACACCTATTATTACAAATAGCCAGCCTCGAACAGTGGATATCCCACTGTCACAGGTGCCCAATATTGAACGCATTGTACATACAGTACTACAATCCATGGGTTATAGCCAGTCTCCTGCCCAGATGCTGGCTCATCTTTCCTAGTGTTCTTCCTCTCCTCCACCCATGCGGCTCCATACCGACCAGGATGTTCCACCTTGGTCTCCCCCACCTCCTCTTTTAGAAGGTTACCTGTGGGATGAACCAGACCTGGTGGTGGACCTACCGGATGATATTTATGAAGAGGATTTTCAGAATGTGGATTTTCTGGACCCGGGTTCTCCATACTCCATGGTCTCTTCCCTGGATGAGGATTTACCAACCCTTCGGGCTGTTTCCCCTCCAGATGACCCCTCTTTCAATGATATGATGATACAGATCCAGAAAGTCATCGGGTTCTCCACTCCAGAGCATGATAAACAGCGATGGGACATTGCTGACTACCTCGAGCTCCCCGAGGAGCCTGTCCTGGTTATTTCTCCATTAATACCTACTTATCAAAACGCCATTTCTGATGCCTGGCATCAGCCTTCAGCCGTAACGGCCATCTCTCATAAGGCTGACAGGCTGTACCAAGCCCCCTTGGAGCATCCATATTTGTCCACCATTCCTGCAGCCGACTCAGTGGTCATTGCAGCTGCTCATGCCCGCACTAAAATGCCTAAACATATGAGTTCTTACCTCCAGATAAAGAATCCAGAAGACTTGATTACCTGGGCAAGAAGGTCTTCACCTCTGGCACCATGAACATAAGAATCCTAAACTATATGGGCCACATGGTTAAATACCAATGCACCCTTGTTGCCTCGCCATGGACCTCCTTCACAAATGACCTCCTTCCCAGGACAAGGAGCAATTACTACAAACCATGTCAACCATTACTTCCATTTCTCTCCACCTTATCAGGTCAGGCTACGATGTGGTTGATACTTCCACGCGTCTATCTGCCACTGTCATCACCCTGCACTGCCATGCCTGGCTTTGGGTATCTTGCCTGGCTCCAGATGTCCAGCATAAAGTAGTCAATGCACCTTTCTGTGGTGACAAGCTTTTTGGTCCTGGTACCCAAATAATTTTGGATGACCTCCAGGCCTCTGGCCGTACCCTCCGAACGGTCCAGGGTATGTACCATACGTCACGGAGCCAATATTCTTATTACAGTAAGAGAGGTAACCGTTACAGGTCCTCTAACCGGGGTAATTTTCAGGGATGTGGTCAAAATACAAGAGGCAATTCAGCCACCACATGTCCCTCCCATGCCCTTCCCTGTGGTGGGGCCGGCAACTCCAGTTCTCCGTGACCTCCTAGGGCTCTCCCCTCGCCTCCTCATCCAAGCCTCGGAGGTGGTAGTGGGTCACTTTGCCCTTCATTTGGAGGCTTGGCAACAAATAACGACAGATACATGGGTACTCCAGATTGTTCAAACTGGCCATACACTGGAACTAATTTCGATACCATCTCCGCTTCCTCCTCAGATGCTTCAGTATCCTCAGGAACACCTTCTTATACTCCAGGAGGAACTTACTGCCCTACTAACCAAACAGGCCATTGTTCCAGTTCCGTTGTCTCAACAACAGGGGTTTTTATTCCCATTTCTTACTGGTACCCAAGAAAACTGGAGCCATCAGACCAGTACTAGATTTGAGAAACCTAAATCAGTACATCCAGTACAAACATTTTCGGATGGTTACCTTGACGTCCATGATGCCTCTTTTGCAACAAGTAGATTGGATGTGCGCTTTGGATATGAAAGACACATATCTTCATATTCCCATTCATCCAGCCCATCAACAGTACCTGCGCTTTCACCTGCTGGGCCAAAGTTACCAATTTCAGGCCCTGCCTTTTGGCCTTTCTTTAGCCCCATGGGTCTTTACCAAATGCCTAGTAGTGGTTACAGGGGCATTGAGAAAAAAGGGTCACTGCATCTTCCCCTATTTGGATGACTGGCTCATAAAAGCAGACACCAAGGAACTTCTGAAATTCAACATCTTTATTGAATTATGACAAGACAAGAGGATATTTGACAAATAAAACATGAACCAGAATGTAAAACAAACAAAAATAAAAAATAATGCTAAGATGACACCAGAATGTCACTGGATCCAATATAGCCAAAAGAAAAAAGACAAACTACTGTACCCAACCCCCTCCCTCCTCCCCAACCCACCCACCCCACCCCTGGGATGTGCCTTATTGGAAACAACATAACAAAAGTAAATACCAAAAAATAAATAATATTCCAAACAGTAACAGGCATCAAAAAAAAGATAATACAACCAAAACAGCCAGAGGCATGCATTACATGGACCTTAATTCAGATATAAAGCATACAATTTACCCCATTTCAGATTGAAAGAGGTTATACAATTCCGGGAGCTTGCTATTAACTTTTCAGTATTAAAGCAAAGAGACATTTCTTTAATCCATTCAGCATACGATATAACCAGTTGGTCCATCCAGTGCTTGAGAACCAGCCTTTTGACTGCTATAGAAATTAAAGCCATATTAAACCTGCGCTCCCGAACCTTAATATTGGAAAACATCCCTAGGATACATATTTCTATAGTGAACAGCTCACCCAATCCCAGAAGAGGATCTAAATTGGATTGAATTGAATTCCATAATGGAGCCACTTTGTCACAGTGTCAAAGAATGTGTATCAGGTTCCCCTCAGCTGTGCCACACCGTGTGCAGATAGTCGAAGGTAATCTGCCTAACTTGGCCAACTTGACCGGAGTATAATACAGATTATTTAAAATATTGTATTGATTGAGTCTGTGCTTATCTTGAGTGAGATATCTATGCATGTCCTCCCAAATCTGACTTCAAATCAAAGGGGAATCTGGCAGAAGAGAAGACCAAATTTTGGAACCAATGACGGCATTAGGATAGTTGATACCCAATAGAAAGGAATAAGTCTTAGAGACACCATGGGGCTTATTCGCATATTCCTGTATCTGGTCTAAAAAAGGCCTGACTTGGGACAGCATAAATGTGGTCCCAAAAATAGAGACCATAAGGTGGCTCAGCTGAAAAACTTTAAAAATATATTTCTGAGGAATATTTAATTTAGCTATTATATCAGTTGAGGAAAGGAGAGAAACCTGAGAGAACAGGCTTTCCACAAGAGAATCCTTTAATTGAGGAAGCCAGTCTGGGGAAAGCGGAGAACCGCCTATTTTGATGTTAGGGTTTAAGGTGAGAGGTTGGGCCGTATCTTTTTTGGGTGAAATGTTAAAAAAGTTCCAACACTGAGTCAAAACCTTTATAGAGACCCCTACAACCGAACTTTGTAAAGGAGGAGGCAATGCGGAGATAGTGTAATAAAAAACTCTGGGTGAGTGGAAGCTGTACTTATCTAAAATCCTTCTCTCTAACTGTATCCAAATAGGAAAGTATGTATCAGGCCTGGCATCATACCATCTCCTCATTTTAGACATATGTCTCGCCCAATAGTATAACATAAAATTGGGGAGACGAAGTCCGCCTCTCTCCTTAGGCAAATTAAGTTTTAAAAAGGCCCGTCTGGAGTGTTTGCCCTGCCAAATGAATTTAGAGAGAGCAGAATGGAGCTGCTGAAAATAGGATGCAGGAGCCAGATATTCAGTAAATTTAATGGGTAAAACACAGGGCAGGAGCGTTCATTTTAATAATACTTGTACGGCCCCATAAAGACAATGGGAGAGTGGTCCATCTTTGAAGATCTTGCTGTATCTTCATCACTAAAACATCTAAATTGAGTTTCCTGAGAGCCTCTGGGTCTCTAGTGAGATGTATGTCTAAATATTTAAATGAGGAGGGAGACCATTTCATACCGAAATGGGTGAAGTTGGCATGGAGCATGAGAGCATTTAACGGGAATATAACTGATTTGGATAGATTCAGCTTATAGTTAGCCACTTGGCCAAACCGATCAATAATTTTTAATGCATGTGTTAAAGAGGATTCCGGGTTGGCCAAATGTAAAAGAATATCATCAGCATAAACCGAAAGGGTCAAAGATTGCTGATATACTAAACAGCCTGTAACCTGGGGTGAGTTCTTAATACTAAGTAGCAGGGGTTCCAAATATAAATTAAACAAAAATGGAGACAGGGGACACCCTTGCCGAGTACCAGTGAATAGGGGGAATCGAGATGAGAAGACCCCATTACAGTAAATTCTAGCAGTGGGAGACTTGTATACCGTCCGAATCCATTGAATAAAGGTATCTGGAAACCCATTCTCTTAAGAGTGGCCAGAGAAATTCCCAGTGAACTCTATCAAGGCTTTTCTGCATCTAATGAGACTAAAGCCATGGGAGCCTGGGAATCTTGGGCAACCTGAAAAATATGCTGAGAGGTTCGCAGATGATCAGCAGAAGATCTTCCTTGAACAAACCCAGTTGTTCGGGACTTAGCAAATTAGACCAAATCTGCTTGATTCTAAGAGACAGAATTTTAGTTAAAATTTTTATGTCATAATTCAGTAATGAAATTGGATGGTAGCTGGCAGGGTCCCTCTGAGGTTTATCTGGTTTCAGAATCAAACAATAGTGGCATCCAGCAAAATAGGGTCTAGGGGTCAGAAGTGAACATATAGTCAAAATGTTTCAGGAGAGGGAGCTATCTCTTTACAAAGACTTTATAGAAGTTGGAGGGAAAACCATCAGGACCTGGGGATTTATCCAGAGCTAACCCATTAATCGCTTCCTCCTCTTCGGCCAGAGTAATAGGAGAGGCCAGAATCTCGCACTGGTGGGCCTGCAGGGAAGGGAGATGAAGGCCATCCAGAAATTGTTCAATACGGGAATGGGAGGGTTGCGAAGGACCCTTACTATATAGGTCCCTATAAAAGGATTCAAAAACCTGGGAAATATCCCGAGGTGAGGTCTTAATCGAACCATTTGGGGAATACAGTGCAGGAATCCATCTTGAACTTTCTACTTCCCGCAATCGAAGGGCTAGCATTCTACCTGGTTTCTCTCCTTGATCAAAATAACGAGCTTTGGTTTTAAGGATGGCATACTCTGCCTTTTCCCTTAACAAATCCGCATATTCATTCCTAAGTTTCAATAAGGCTTCTAGATCAGCTTGGGAGAATGAACAGGATAAATTATTGTCCGCCAGCCTAATTTGATTCGACAACGCGTAACTCTGGCCTCTCTGTTTTTTTCCTTTTGGGCGCTAACTTAATGAATTCTCCCTGATGAAACATTTAAAAGAGCACCAAATCAAGTCCTCCCTGTTTGTTGAACCCGAGTTGATAGCTATGAAGGAAAAAGATTAGCAATTTTATATGAGAAATTGTGCGTTCCTCTTTTAGAAGTTGTGTGTTTAATTTCAGGAGGTATCTCTTTGAACATCGTGAATTGGGAAAAATCGAAATCCATGCCACAGAATGATCAGATATAACAATTGGTTCGATTCCTGTCTGTTGAATACCGGCCAAAAGAGTGTTACTGATTAAAATAAAATCAGTTCTAGACCACGACCGATGGACTTGGGAATAAAAGGAAAAAGCTGGCCAGAGGATTGAGCAGTCGCCAAGGTCACATAAACCCAATAAATCCATAAAATCACTCAAGGCAAGTTATGAAGGGAAAGTGGTTTTAATGGCTATAGGTTTTATCCAGGTCTTGTGAAGGGCGATATTCCAGTCACCCTCGAGAATTAGCAGGGAGGGCAGAAGTCCACTCAATTTGTCGGCTAAGCTCATAAGAAATCCGGGTCCCCTCCTACTGGGCCATAAATTGCCCCTAATACCACCCTGACATTATTGAGTATACCTTTAACAATAATAAATCTACCCTCTTGGTCCGCTAGACACTCCTCTGCCAGAAATGATATGTGTCTTTTCACCAAAATAGCCACCCTTTACTAGATGATGATCCAAGAAACAAAAATTTGAGCGTAACCCTGCCGATGTAACCCATTGACTTCGAGCCATGAGATGGGTTTCTGCATCAGAAGAATGTCAATATTTAAAAGGGTGCAATTTTTGAGAACCTGATTTCTTTCAGACAAATCTCTGGCACCTCTGACATTCCAAGTTGCAATTTTAATTGACACCATTGTCATGTAATGTTTTGTTTGAAAACAAGGAAATATATATCATTGACCAATTAAACCATCCCAAAAGGCACACCCCACCTACCCCATCAGCCCCTGAAAATGAACATCACTAAGACAGGCCCATCTTCCCCACAAACATCAATACATATGTAGATTATAAAAATGAAAATAACTTCGACCATGCAACTTTAGCCCCAGACAGAGTAATCAGCGGGAAAGACAACTGGTCAAAAACCCCCCTCCCCACAAACCCTTCCAACTATATACAAGGGTCCCCGACAAATACAAGAGAAATTCTAGGCTCCTTTATAACTGACTGGAGGACCGAGACCCATAGGTAACATTCCATTGGGAGGCAAAATCTAAACCAAGGTGCCAGTACTGAGAAGGTGTACTGCAATTTGTTTCTGGCAATAGCATCAAATAGGAACAGGGATCACCATGATCGCCATTCCTCCCAAGAAATGTGCCCTTTGGCCCCAACCCTGGTGCGCTATGCAGCCTTCCCAGAGCTAGCTCCATCTCAGAGCTCTCCTCCCACCAACCTTCCTAAGAGAACCAGAGTAAGCCCTACTTTAAAATAACAGAAGTCAGAAATTGAGAGAACTGCTGGGGCATTGCCACTTATAAGGTTCCTACTTCCCAAACAATACAAAGAAATTAAACATGCAGTAGGATTAAATAGTCTAACCTACTTTAAATTGAGAACTGTTACCCCAGGAGACGTCGATTAGGGCCGCTTGCATTACCAGACCTGTTTCGAGAGGATAAATGTCCCGAAACACCCCTGTGACTTGCAGCATATCCTTTATTCTCGGGGCCCTTCTAGACCCGAGGGAGCAAGAAAATGACCGGGGGACCGAAAAGCTGAAGGAACCAGAACGTCCGACGCTACTAGTGGTGTGTAGAAACACCCCCTGAACAAAGGTTCCCACCCTCTCGCCAGCTGCAGCGAGCAGACACTCCCCCGAGTTAATATTAGGCCTACAAGGCCTCTCTCCGGCCTTTGTAACTCACCGTCGCGAGACTAGAAAGAAAGGGAAGGGAAAAGAAAACTGAGCAAACAGGTGAGAGTTTAACCATCATGACTGTAAGAAACAGTAGCATTCTGGTAATTGCAGTAAGAGTTCAACCAGACTTAAACAGGTTGGGCAGCTTGATGGTGAGATCTGTGACTGCTTGTTCCGGAGACTCGTAGGAGTGCCATGTCCCGTCGATTGCCACCTGTAGCTTGACTGGGTAAATCATTCTGTAACGTATGCCTGCAGCAATCAGCTTGCTAACCGTAGGGTGAAAGCCGAACGCTTCTGACGTGTTTCATAAGGAAGATCTTGAGTTATTCATAATTTGGAACCGCTCACAAAATAGCCTGAAGCTCTCTTGCCTTGATTAGCACATGCTGCTTTTCCAAGAAGCTTAAAAACTTCACTATTATAGGCCTTGGTGGTGCTCCTGGTGAAGGTTTGGTCGGAGAAGCGGTGGGCCCTCTCTATGTGGTATTGTGGATTGAGGGGAGACGGACCAACAATCTTATTAAGGAATTTCTGGAGGAAGGGAATGTCGGCGCCTTCCTCGGCTTCAGGTAGGCCTAGGATCAGCAAATTGTTCCTCTGGCTTCTCCCCTCTAAATCTTCTGCTTTTAGCTGAAGTTTGCTGATCTGCTGTCTAAGCTGGACAATTTCTGGGTCCATCCTCTCCCTCCACTTCTCCAGGAAGAGGTTCTTGCCTCCGAGTCCCCATTCTTGTCGTTAGCGTGCTGAGGTCCCTCTTAAAGATTTTAACTCTGCAGATATATCCTCCAGCGTTTCTTTGCATGGTAGCAGCTCCTGGAGGAAGCGATCTTGATTAGGGAACCACTGAGATACTGGACGAACTTGATTTGGGAGTAGTCCCAGATCCTTGATGCCTAGACTTCTTAGTGGATTTCTCTGAGGTAGATGATGGAGTGTGCCTTATGCGGCCTGCCTCCTCCGCTTCCATCGCGACTTACAAACCCGATTGCGATGTTGGAATACGGACATAAGCGATCAGTGGAGTCAGTGGCGTTAAGAAAGCTTGAGACAGGGATCTGAAACACCTCATCGATGATAATAGGGCAGAAAAGTGATTTAATAGAGGGTGATAGGTAGGAGCTCCAAGTAGTGCTGCTTCTAGTTGCTCTGCATCACGTGACCCCTCAGAACAGTCCCAAGGAACTTCTGCTGTCCTCCTTTCAGAGACCCTTCAGTTGTTCCACTATCTTAGGATTACAGTAAAGTGGCCCAAGTCCAGTCCTCATCAACCCAATTGCTCCAGTATATAGAGGCTATACTGGACCGCGACTATCGCCAAGGCATATCTACCCCTGCTCGTCAGGATGCCTGATTGGCCTGGCCTCACAGATTCAGTCATGAAAGGTAGTCCCTGCCCGACTCATGTTGCGCCTCCTCAGGCACATGGCCACGCCATCCAAACTGTGGCGTTTGCCGTCTTCAGATATGTCCTATCCAGTGGGTTGTACAAGAGCAGTGGTGCCAGAAAACAGGGCAATTCGAGACCCCATCAGGGTGACTCCAGCCCTCAAGTCGGCTCTCATGGTGGACACTTGGCTCCAATTTTGGTCAGGCGTGCTCTTCATTGCCTCCCCTCCTCACCAGGTCCTGACAACAGATGCCTCTCAGAAGGTTGGGGTGCGATCTCGGCCATACTGGACTCCAGGGCGTGGCCTGTAGGGCACAGTCATCCCCATATCAATCTTCTGAAATGAAGGCAATCCTTCTAGTGCTGCACACCTTCAGTCCTCATTTGATCCCAGGTCACCTACTGGTTCAGTCAGATAACATGACGGTAGTCTATTACCTCAACAAACAAGGAAGGACACGCTCTCACTCCCTTTGCATGGCAGCGCTCAAGGTATGGCATGAAGCAACCAAACAGCAACTGATGCTCATGGCCGTCCACCTCCCAGGCTGTCACAACCAGTTAGTGGACCTCTTGAGTCGCCAGTCCTTGGCTCACGAGTGAACACTGCTCGACTCAGTCCTTTAGGATCTCTTGCATCTCTGGGGCACTCCACAATTAGATCTGTTTGCATCCCCAGACAACCACAGGCTCCCCAAATACTTCTCCATTATCCTGAATACAAGGGGAAGCTCTATAGATACCCTGTCCCAACCTTGAGCAGGACTCGTCTTATATGCCTTCCCCCCACTCTCACTCCTTCTCCGCACTTTAATGAAATTACAGATGGAGCCTGCCACGATGATTCTCGTAGCTCCTATGTGGCCTCGACAAGCATGGTTCCCACTTCTGCAACAACTATCGATTTCAGAACCTGTTCCATTGCCGTTCAGGCCGGACCTCTTGACGCAATGCCAAGGCTGCCTCCTGCATCCCAGTCTGAAGACCCTCCATCTTCATGCTTGGTTCCTGAAGACGTCTTCATGAACAGACTACAAATCTGTTCTCAGATGGCTGATATTCTGCTTGCCGCCCGGAAGCAGGCTACCAGGGATACTTATAATTCTAAATGGAAACGTTTCTCCATTTGGTCCACTTCTCAATCGCTGGACCCTTATTCTTGCCCTCTTACAAAGGTCCTGGATTACTTGGCCTCCTTGTCCTTGGAGGGCCTTAGCTATTCTTCTGTAAAAGTCCACTTGGCTGCCATCTCTGCCTTCCACGAACCGAAGGATGACTGGATTTTGTATCAACACCATCTAGCCAAGATGTTTTTGAAAGGCATATTACATCTGAAGCCTCCTATTCAGCGTTCCGTTCCTCCATGGGATTTGAATTTCATGATTGAAAAATTAACAGTGTACCCCTTTGAACCAGCTGCCACTTGTGCTCTGCATTTTCTCTCCTGGAACACGCTATTCCTGGTGGCCATAACTTCTGCTCGACAAATCTCCAAGCTTCATGCCCTGATGTGCAGAGAACCTTATCTTATCTTCTTCTATAGGGACAGAGTTGCTCTTCGCACTAACCCTTCCTTTCTGCCTAAAGTGGTCTCAGAACAGACCTTGAATTTATCCCTGGAGTTACCGTTTTTTTACCTTGAGTACTCCAGTCCTGGTGAACATCTTTTACATACTATGGAAGTCCATCGCATCTTCCATTACTATACGGATCGGACAAAGTCCTTTCGCAGAACCTCACAACTGTTTGTCACCTTTGCCCCAGGTCGTGAGGGACTTCGGGTTGCAAAACGCACCTTCTCTTTCTGGCTAGCCCATTGCATTACATTTTGTTACAAAAATACAATAAGCCCTTACCGGGCCATGTTCAAGCCCACTCCACTAGGGCTGTAGTAGCCACAGTGGCTTCTTTTAAGGGTGCTTCCATTTCTGATATATGCAGTGCCGCCACCTGGTCTGCCATCCATACCTTTACCAGGCATTACAATCTGGATGTTGCCCCACGATGCAGAACGGTCTTTGGCCAAGCCGTCCTACAGGGCATCCTTTCGTAATAGTCCTCCCTCATGGACATAACTGCTGGGAACTCTCCCAGAAGTAATGACTTACTGCAAGAGACCATTCCATAGAAGATAGTGCGATTACATAAGAACTTACTGTAACAGTAGATCTTACTTCGCGAGGGCTCTTGCAGTAAATCATCATGGGACTGACCTGGTAGGCGTCAGGCCCCACAGAAAAAAATTTCTAGCTAGCAGTCTCTGGCGGAGGACCGCCTTCCGTCAGGTGACCAATGTCATCGGCGATTGTATAAAGGCGGTCACCCCCTGCCTTCCAGTTCTTCCCACTGTCGACTTGTGAAAGTGCCTCGCGGTAAAGTTCCTTCGCTCATCAGTCTACGTCGGTCTAGTTTACCGAATTTATTGTCATTTTTTCTCATTTTTCCTTACCTAACGGCCATGTATGTCATCCCTGATGCCCTCCGAATTGCATAAGAACAAGTGCGACTCATGCAGTTCCCAGCTGCCACATAAGGATGGTCACTCCCTGTGTCTCTTCTGCTTAGGCCCGGACCACCCCATGGAAAAGTGCCAGCACTGCAACTCGGCTACCCATAAACAGAGGCAGCTGTCCCTGGAGGCCCACGGTTTGAAGAAAAAGATGACTTCCATGGAGAAGGAGCTGAAGAAACTGAGGCAGGCTTCCACTTCCCCGAGGGCCATAGGAAAAAGAAAGAGAAGCACCAGGACCGGGACTCCACCTCCATAGCTTCCGCGACTCTGGCCGGAGTTGCCGTCTTGAAAGTAACATCGCCGGTGGACCGTTCTTGACCCGTCTTCCTTTTCGGGCCTTAGTATTGCCTCCAGGGCAAAGGAGGTTGCCGCCCCGGAAGGCCGCTACCACATGGCCCTCTGGGTCAAGCAGGTCCGTTAAGCCAGATGCGGTGCCACCGCGTCGCTGAGACAGGGCTGATAAGATGCCTGCCCTTCGGGGGGGCGCACGGTGCCTCTCACGCCCGCCAAGGTCGCTTCCCAATGTGACCTTCGTCAGACCCTGGTTCCAATAAGTCGGATGCCAACTCCTCCGACGCCTGCCCGGACTCCGCTGGTAAGCCAGACATTGGCCCTCCGACAAACGCCCAGCGAAAGAGCCTATGCCAGACCCCTTAGACCAGTCCAACGTCCCAGGCTCCCCGCAGCGCTTGCCGCTGCCTGCCAAGACTCCCGCGTCTCCTCTGTTAGGACGGCGGGATTTTAACCTCCATCCCCGGTCGACATCGAGGAGTTAGGCATGCTGACATCAGGCTTCCTCCTACAGGACCGCACTCCTGACGCCGACCTCGACGCTAGCACCGGACGCCGCCTACCCGACGCTAGCCGATGTCCTCTGCTGACGCCGCCTAACCGCCAGGCCTCGACACCCATGGGGCCACCTTTACCTGGCCCACCTGCTGAGCCTTTCCAGGGCCCTCTGCTTCATCAGAGCCCCTGACACCGGGTATCTTGCCCTGCTTAATCCAATGCCATCCTACCCGGGACCGCAGTATCCGGCAGGCGCAGTAACAGCCGCCTCTTTATCCGGTGCTGCAGTACCCGGTTACCTCAATACCTGACACTGGGCTGCCATCGGGTTACAGATACCGCGTTACAGGTACCCTCAGTATCCGTATCCCTCTCCTCCTCCTCCTCCTCCACCGCCCTTCACAGCCGCGGTGGATTTGAAGAAAACTCCGGTTGCCTGGTGGGCTGAGGCCAAGGCTCAGCTCACCAGGGAGAGTGAAGCTGTCTGCTGGCACGGACCCTGTACAGTATCCCTAGCGCTGGAGATAGGAGATTCCTCCCTTACCCGACACCAGAGGTAAACCTGAGGGCTTTGCAGGGGACTGTTCCTCCCCAGCGTGGGAGGAGTTTCCTCCTCTTCATTGGAGACCTCCTGACTCAGACTCAGGGGATGCTGCGATCCTGATGGCGAGCCATGCTCCAGATCGTCCCATGCTGAAGACTCTCCGGGTCTCCTCGGAGGATCCTTCCTTATGGAGTTACTGAGAAAGATCCAGGAAGTCCACCAGTGGCAATCTTTGGAGCCAGATCCACAGCATAAGAAGCTCGCTGCCCACTTGGATCTGCCTGAAACCACTCCAACATTGATTCCACCCTGGATTGAGCCTCACGCAGACCTTGTTTCCACTATTTGGAAGCAACCGTCTGTGCTAGCACCCCTTCCGAGGAAGGCGGATTGGCTATACCAGGCTCCAGAGGGTGTCGATTCTTTGAATGTACACCCCAAGGTCGATTCGGTCGTGATTAGCGCCGTTCGGCCAATCCAAAACATCTCAGCTTGTCTCCACCTGACAAGGAATCCCGACTTCTGGACCAGTATGGAAAGAAGGTGTACGCTTCTTCCACCCTGGGGATGAGGGCCCTGAACTATGTGGCATATATGGGGGACTACCAGAAGACAATCCTGAGTCAGGTGGACTCCAAACTGGACTCCCTTCCTGAGTCTCAGACCAAGCAGGAAGTGGCTGATCTTGTCCGAGCTGCTCGTTCGGCCAGTAGGCACATGCTTTGTGCCACCTATGATGCAGTGAATGCAACTGGTTGGAGTTCGGCTTTTGCCATAGGTCTGCAGCATCACGCCTGGCTCCGGGTGTCAGGATTGGTCCCTGAAGTGCAATCCGCTATTCAGGATGCGCCCTTCAGGGGTTCGGTGCTGTTCGGCGGCAATGTCAAGAACATCATCACTGACCTGCAGGAGAAGGGTACTGCACTCAAGTCCGTTGACTCTATGTACAGGCCCCCTCAGGGACAGCGTCGCCCTTTTTGCAGACGATCTCGACCTAAAGCGAAACCTCAGGGCAAGCGGGCCAACAAACGTTGAGCCCCTCTAGCAACCAAGACTCCTCCACCCAGAAAAGCGACGGGAGCCTTGACTGCTGCGCTGCCCCACACCTCCTGACTCCTTCCCTCTCCCACAGCCTCTGGACAATCCAGAGGAACCAGAAGGAGGGAGGTTCTCCTTCCATCTACCGGGTTGGGAGAGGATTACATCAGATGTTTGGGTGCTCCAGCTAATAGTAGGACACTCAATCAAGTTTCTTCAGAAACCACCCAGAAGCCCCCCCCCAAGTCGTCTTACTCCCCAGAACATCTTCCTCTGGTCCTGGAAGAAATTTCCTCCCTTCTCTTGAAGGCGGTGATAGAACCAGTTCCCACTCATCTTTGGGGCACAGGTTACTATTCCCAATTTTTCCTAGTTCCAAAGAAGACGAGGGATGTAAGGCCTGTTCTAGACCTCAGCTCCCTGAACATGTTTGTGGAGTACAAATGCTTCAGAATGCTGTCCCTGCAGAGCCTTTTGCCACTTCTTTGGCAAGGACAGTGGCTATGCGCTCTGGATATGCAGGATGCCTACCTGCACATCCCCATACGCCCTTCCCACCGTAAATTCCTTTGGTTTTCATTGCAGGGGGGCCACTACCAATTCAAGGCCCTCCCATTTGGTCTTTCCTTGCCCCCCTGAGTGTTTACCAAATGTCTTTCTGTGGTAGTGGCCCACCTGCATACCCAGGGAGTGCAGGTATTCCCGTACCTGGACGACTGGCTCCTGGCGGCCCGGCCGGAGGAACTTCCATGCTCTCTTTCCCTTACTCAGCAGGTTTCACCAGCCTGGGTATCACCATCAACCAGGCCAAGTCCCATCTGGTCCCCTGCCAAAGACTTCAGTTCATTGGGCGATCCTGGACATGACCATCAGCAAGGCCTTTCTACCTCCAGACAGGGTGGACACCCTGCAGGCTCAAGTAAGTTTGTTGTCCAACCACAGAAGGGTCAGTGCCAGGTCAGTTCTTCACCTCTTCAGACTCATGGCGGCTTCTATCCCAACAGTTCCTCGCGCTTGGCTCCTATGAGGATCTCTCAATGGGACCAGACTCTGGGCGGCGTAGACCAGGAGGTTCTAGTCTCCGATCCATGGTCAGGGACCTGCAATGGTGGATGGTGCAAAGAACCTTTGCGGGAGTTCCTTCTACATGAACCCCTCCCAAACACTGATGACAGATGCCTCAGGAGAGGCTCCTGGTCCAGACTCGAGCAGACTCTTTACATAAATGTGCTCGATTCAGAGCCATTCTGTATGCGCTCCAGGCTTTGCACTCTTACTTTCTTCCGGTCATCTGACAGTCCAGATGGACATGTGCATGGTCTGGTAAATCAACAAGCAGAGATGAACTCGCTCCTACCCTCTGTACTGGAAGCAATGAGAGTTTGGAGTTGGGCTATTCAGCACAACCTTCACCAGATGGCAGTTAGTGTTCGGGAGTAGAAAATACATTAGCAGACCACCTCAGTCGTCTTTGGCCAAAGACCAACAGTGGAAACTGGATTGAGAGGTAGTAGACAACATCTTCCTGCTCTGGGAACCCCTCAGGTAGAGCGTGTTTGCATCTCCTCAAAATGCAAAACTTCCCGTCTCTTGCTCGCTCGCTCCAGGGTGAGGCATTTTCTGGCAGGATGTTCTGTCTCTCAACTGGAGGGACAGATTTGTCTATGCCTTCCCTCCAATTCCCTTAATTTCGAGGGTCTTACACAAACTCTGTGCAGAAGGAGCCCCGATGATCCTCATCGCTTCATTCTGGCCCAGGCAAGTTTGATTCTCTCTTCTGCAACAGTTTTCAGAGGAACTTCCACTTCCTATTCCTCTCTCACAGTGTTTGTTGACCCAGGATCAGGGGACCCTGGTTCATCCAGGTCTCAGATCCCTTCAGTTGCATGAGTAGCTCCTGCAGACATAGCTCAAGCCCGGTTCGGGGTTTCTCCATCGTTACCCGAACATTCTGGTGGAGCCAGAAGCCTTCCGCCTAAGGTCCACCCACGCCATGAAGTGGAAACGGTTTTCATTTGGGCCTTTTCAAAGAACTCTCGGCATTTCTCTTGCCCTGTCGGAGAGAGTCCTGGACTACATGCGCTATCTCTTTGACCTGGGTCTCAGCTATTCCTCTTGAAGGTCCACATGGTGGCTGTCGCGAGCTCACACGCCCTTTGGAGACAGGACTTTCGCACAGTTGGAAGTCTCTAAGACTTTCCTCAGAGGGTTCTCCATTTGAAATCCCCATCCACATTCTTGCTCCTCCTTGGGATCTGAACTTTGTTCTCGAGCTTACTCTGCCTCATTTCGAACCGGCAGCTTCAGCAGACTTGAAGTTCCTTTCGTAGAAGACACTTTTCCTAGTGGCCATTACTTCAGCTCAAAGAATTTCCGAGTTTCAGGCCCTGATGTGCAAAATCCCTTATTTGATTTTCCACAAGAAATGTGTAGCTCTGCGCACCAATCCTACGTTTCTCCCTAACATGGTAGCAGAATCTACACTGAATCAATCCATTGAGGTACCAGCTTTCTTTACGCAACACTCCAATCAAGGGGAATACCTCTTGCATACTTTGGATGTCCATAGAATCCTGAGATACTATACCACTAGGACTAAAGATCTCAGGAAATCTGATCAGCTTTTGTCTCTTTTGCTCACAAAGAGAGGCAATCTGATTTCTAAGCAATACCTATCTAAGTGGTTAGCTCATTATATCACATTCTGTTATGACCAAGCACCACAAGACCCTGTCAGGTCAAGTCAGAGGTCACTCCACCAGGGGAGTAGCCTCAGCGGCCTGTTTCAAGAATATGTCAGCGGCAGACATCTGTGCAGCCGCAACCTGGACTTCTGTCCATACATTTACGAAACACTACAGTTTGGACATTGCCTCTCGCCGTAGAGCGGGCTTCGGGTTGGCTGTTCTCCAAGGTCTTCTTTCATAAGACCTGTTCAGCCGGAGGTTCCAGTTGGGATAGTTTTCCTCCTCCTGAGTGCTTTTCTTTGTTCCAGACTGCTTGGGATTTAGTCCTATGTATGATACCTACTGCAAGAGCCCTCTCAGTAAGATAGTACAGTTGCGTAAGAACTTACACGTAACAGTAGATCTTGAGAGAGGCTCTTGTGTAGGTAACTACTCACCCATCCTCCTTTTTAGTTTTTCAGCTCCTTTTCCAGGAAGGAAATATCCGCTTCTCTCGCTTTGCCTTTTTGGCCTTTGGCAGGAAAGAACTGGAAGGCGGGCATGGGGACCGCCTTTATACTGACATTGCATGACGTCAGTCACCTGACGTGGGGCAGCCCCGCCAGAGACTGCTAGCTAGAAATTTTTCCGTGGGGTCCTGATGCCTGCCGGGACAGTCCTATATGTAATTACCTACTGCAAGAGCCTCTCTCGAAGATCTGCTGTTATGGTAAGTTCTTACGTAACTGTACTATCTTCATGTAATGTCTCTTGCAGTAGGTCCAAATCCCATCCTCTGTCCCCTGCCTTCTCTAACAGGGAAATCCTGATCTAAGGACTTAGGGTTGGGACTCACTGTTACTCGGTCCTCGCTTTGCCAGTACAGAGCCCGGCGGGGAACAGAGGATACCAGGGACCGCCCACACTTATGTATTGAGCAGGGAGATGATGTCATGGGTGGTCCTGGTAAAAGACTGCTGAAGAAGCTGCCGTGTGACAGCACCTCTGCTGGAACCACCCAGAAGTAATGAACTACTGCAAGAGGCATTCTCCCAAGATCTCCCTGTTACGGTAAGTTCTTATGTAATCGCACTTCATCTCCTGACATGTGTTCTTCCCATCTCTCTTGGCCACCTTTCAACCCCATCATCCTCCTCAGTATCTCTGACATTTAGCCCACTTTTCAGGTGTCCACGAAGGAACCTCTGCTTTATGGGGCATTCTTTTGTGGGTGGAGGCAGCTGTCACCTTCTGTTCTATTTAATATATGAGAAGAGGGTGGCCAGTTGGGGCCTGAGAGTGCTGTCTTCCCACGGCATGTTCTGGAGCTTTACTTCCTGATTTACCCGTCCCTCCTCTGAATGCCAGTGACTAGGGTGTGATTGCTATCTGGCATCATTCGATGCCTGCCCACCTATAAGCAGCTCCGTCTGCATCATCACCTGTGTTCATGGTGGTATAGAGTGGAGTCTGCTGCCCACCTTCTGTGGAGAGAATGTTCTGTGGGATGCTCAGTCCTCCTCCTGCATTCTGGCAGCTGAACCGGGGTCGCTCGTTTTGCAAGTGGACAGATGCATACTAGGTTAAATAGATCTAAGTCAGTGGCAGCTGTTACAGACACATTTACGGTACAGGGGCATAGGGAGGATTTGGCAGCTGGGCTATTAGATTAGGGGTTGCATGTTGCTACAGGTATGCTGGTACTAGTAAAAAAAAATATGCTAGTAGTACAGTACATTGTACACTTAGGAGACGTGAGATAAGAAATTATGTGAGAAGAACTGGGACATGGTGAGTTTGGTAGGTGGTGGTCATGTGGGCAGAATATTAGATTGTAGATGGGGCAGTATTTCTTTTATGGGATAAATTGTGATGTGCAGGGTGGTGGGAAAGACATGGCTAACAAACTGTTTTTAAGAATCCTGAGGTACAGTGTCATCTGGTCCTCTGGGTAGCTTTGAGCACCCATTCAGCTATGTTTCTTTTATAGTAATTGCCCACAGCCACACACCACACATCCATCATTCCCAGTAAGTACAATGAAATTATTGTTGTTGGGTTCTCCTCAGTGAGCCGAGGCCTTCTTCTGTGCATGAACTCTGATCTGGCGGTTGGTAGCAGTGTGACGTGACTGAATCCTAAAAGTTCAGTGGGCCCTGGCACTTGTGCCAGTACCAAGCAAGTGCATGAATATGAATGGATGAATTTTGAATTTTGCATGTAGTATAAATATTTTATCCTCCTGGATGTTTGGATGGCTGCTTCATCCTCTGTCCCACTCGCTTTCTGCCAACACGTATTCCCTGGGTCTTACCTCGGCTCTATCCCATGGATTACCCCACTGTGGCAGGGTCAGAGAGGAGGACCATCCTCAACCCCAGGCACGCATCCAGTGTATGTCTAGGTGTTCAGGGTAACGGCGCAGGTCTGCGGTGAGCAAGCAGGGAGTCATGTAGCTCAGGCTTAATTTTTCCTCCTGGTTTTACTCCCACATCCCTCCAACCACCCATGATGGCAAGCGCAGTCTCTGGCGACCTCAACAACAGCAGTGTGGTCTGGGCATGCACCACCCATTGCTAGGGAGCAGTCTCCCTGTGAGGGTCTGCTGCTGTGCTGGAGCATTGTCTCCCTTCCCGGCTGGCTCCCACACCCTTCAGGAGCACTAGTCATCCTGGCCGCTCGATCCCAGAAGACCTGGGCATGCTTCCAAACCCAGTTTGCCAGCATGGAAATGCAGATCACTTCCATTGAGCCATTGGGTGACTCCCTTTCTTCTGTGTTTATGTGAGTAAAAAGGCAAGCATTTTCTTTCTTGAGAGAGCATTAACAGAGCTTGGCTTTACTCTGAGCACTCATTTTAATACAGTGTAATCTTATCATTTTTTCCATTACCATTTTAAATTATTTTTCTTAATAAGAAAAGCTTTTCCATGGCACACAGTCTGACATCCTGTACTTCAAGGACATTCAGATTTTCAGTTCATTAAAGGGAACTTTCATCTACCCCACAGTAATGCTGTGGGACATGGAAAGTCGATTAAGTGAAATAGCCTTAAATTAAATTTTTCAGTTACTTACTCTTTTGCAGCCTTAGTTTGTATCTGGTTGATCCTGCATCCCACCACCCACCATGCAGTTAACAGTGTGCCCTGCGGCCAGTGCTCTGATGATGTAGGTGACAGGCTAAGCAGTCAAGCGTCTATGTGCCTGAATGTTTTAAGTGTCACAATAGAACAGCACCCTTTTGCTTATTTTGTTGGTACTCTTAGAATAAGCATGAAAGGGTTCTGTTATACATTGTGACACTTGAAACAGACATTCCGGCACATAGATGTCCCTGCGACTTAGCCAGTCATTCGTGTCATCAGAGGGCTGGCCATGGGGAAACTGTTAACTGCATGGTGGGTGGGGGGAATGCAGGATCATTCAGATACAAACCAGAGTTGCAAAAAAGTAAGTAAATGAAAAAAAAATGTAATTTAAGGCTGTTCTGCTTAATCAGGACCTCTGTGTCCCACATCATTACTGTGGGGTAGATGAGAGTTCTCCTTTAAACAAAAGACCTTTTAAGAGCTAGGGCCGGGTGAGGAAGCTTGAGTATGTTTTTGCAGTTAGCAAAAAGTCATTTTAGATAATATATTAAGTATTGTTGAAAGTAGAAATGTTTTGACTGTAATATATCTTAGTTATGTAATTAAATTAAGAGGATTTTTTTTACCTTTTACAGCAGATATTTGTATAACACAACGGACAGCATCTGGGATTTATTATGCAGCTGAATGCGTATCACTTAGTTTGTAAAAGTTGCCACTGGTGCAGTAATATTGCCTCCAGGAGGATTTCAATGACTGTTTCAAACAGGTAAGGCAGTAGCGCTTATTAAGACACCATATGTCATACACTTATGTGTCTGTTAGCTAATACCTACGTTATTATAAGCATTTTGTCAGTGTCATCTTTTTTTTTTGTTATTTTACCAGGAGACACACACTAAGCTGAAAGCTTGTTTACAGGTGCGACCTGGGAGCACAAGGAAGTTAAGTGACTTGCTCAGGGTCACACAGTATGCAAGTGGGAGCTGTGGGACTCAAACCCAGGTCTCCAGGTTTGTAGCTCAGAGCCTTAAACCACTGTGCTATACTGCCTCCATATACTAAAGGCTGTGTGCTGATTGGTGAGACAACATATATTACTTGCTGGTAAATGCTCCGAGAATGCTCAAATGTGTGTTTATACATCCCCCAGAGTCACTTGTTTCAGTTTAGGGTGGTGTCACGCACAACGTCTGGAGAAGGAACAGCTCAGCATAGCAGTTCTGCTACTCGGTGATGCAAAGAGAACCACCGTTACACTGCAAGTTGTGACTCTGCAGGATGTATTAAAACATAGGGCAAGGGAATGCTGCCATATCTTAGCCTTAAAAAAAATATATATATTTTTTTAAACTTTAGGTTTATTGATTTCTCTTAAACACAGAGTTCCATATTGCATTAGCCAGATATCGACAAATTAATACAAGAAGAACAAGTAGAAAAAGGATATCTTAATCTGGGCATATAGGTTATGAAATTGAGGGTATTTCAATAATGCTAAACTAGCGTTACATATTTAGTAGTACCAAAAGCCACACTTCCACATGACAGGTGGTCAGTCCAAACGTTGTAGTCCGAAGATTATAAAGACTTCAACATCCAGTGTTGATTAGACCCCTTAACCAAACATTGGAGTCCTAAAATGTAAGTGTGTCCCCACACACTCTAACAACTTAAAATCAACATCTTAAAAATCTCTAGCATGCTATGGAGATCTGAACATTTCCAACTGGTTAAATCGACTATTTAACAAAATTTAAAAAAAAAACTTGAACAGAACACTCCAAATAACTGGAAAGTATGAAACCTTCCCTTTAGTGTAAACGCAGCATATATTAAACTCTGCTACAATCCCATAAGGAGGTCCAGGTCAACAATTTTTTTTAAACTAAGTCTCATTTCAGGGTTGCTGATATGACAAAAAGTCTATGCTGCTACAATGAGCTTTGAGAGTCCAATTCTGTACTTTACCCCTTTCAAGTATCTTCATCCTCCGATTCCCGATCTGATTCAGCCCCAGCTCTAGTCGCAGCTTCTGAGGTCTCAAACTCCCATTGGATCTGCTGCACGTGTTTGCCTGCTTCTCCTGGGTCAGTAAATTGGAAGGTATGCGCCCCATAAATAATTCTAAGGCGTGCAGGCATCATCAGGGAATGGGCCACCCCCAGGCTCCTAAGAGAGGCACAGACCCCATCAAAACGCTTTCTGTGGGCCCTTGTGGCGTAGAAGAGATCCAGAAAACAGTGCAGAGTATGCCCCTCGAAATTAAGATGGTCTGAATTTTGGGCCACCTGAAGGATCTTTTCTTTTACAGCGGAACTCGCCGTCACCAACAGTGCAGTTCGGGGCAATTCTTTTTGCGCTCCCGCAGAACGAGGAAATATTCGGTAAGCCTTGATGAAGTGTACCAAACTTTTCCAAATGTAGTGCAGTAGGGAGCCAATATTTCAGGAAAGAAAGGAGGTCAGGGTTTTCGCCCTCCGCAGTCCAATAATTCTAACATTTGGCACCCTGGATACATTTTCTAATGCTTCTAAACGGTAACAGAGCTGCCTATTTTCTTGGGCTAATTTAGCTGCTGTCAACATGGCTTTTACTGCTTGGGATTCAGCCAAGGATGCGGTTTTAGTGGCAGCCTCTATTTTTAAATCTTGCTCCTTCAGTCGCTGTAGGACTGACTCCACCTTTCCATCTATAGCCTGCATGGCTGCCTGTAGAGCCTTCCAATGCTCACCAGAGTTGAGAACTGTCGGTTGAATGCGACCTGTTGCTCTACTGTGGCCTGATTTTGCACTTCCAGGCCCGCTTTTGTTCTTTCGGCCCAGTCGCTGTAGGACCGACTCCACCTTTCCATCTATAGACTGCTTGGCTGCCTGTAGAGCCTTCCAAGGTGGTTCACCAGAGTTGAGAACTGCCGCGTTGAATGCAGCCTGTTGCTCTACTGTGGCCTGATTTTTTGCACTTCCAGGCCTGCTTTTGTTCGTTCGGCCCATAGTCGAATTTCATATCCAGAGCTGCAGCCCAGTGTCAGGAATCCAGAGGTACTAATTATTTTATTCAAAATCTCCTCACAGCTGTATAAAATCAAAGTTTATAGCAGTCAGTTGTAGAGCAGATGGGAGCCACGTCTGTTCGGTAGAAGTGCTCAATAGCGCCCCCCCTTAAAAATATTTTAAATAGATGTTCCAGACCTAACAGCTTCCAGGGCCAGCAGCACATGAGACACAGTTTGCTGATTAAGACTGTCTCAATGTGCAGGGGAAGTGGAGCGCTCTGATTGTTCAGCAGCGCTTTCTCAGCCAGTATTGAATATCATGCCATCAGTTGCCATTGTCACTACAGGAAACCAGTCACCATCATCTAAAACAATTTTAACAGTTTCAAACAATTTAAAAATTAAAAAAATGTTTACTGTGGTAATGAAGTCCTCAGACCATGGCTTTGCAGGAAGATAATGTCCTGGGGAGGGTTCCTCCATCAGATCTTTATCCTCCTGGAAAGGCCTACATCCAATCCATATTATTTAGCTTCCTTATTATGCCAATATCCTACATGCCCCTCCTTCTGTCCTCTGACACTGCATGCCTGTTGGCGTCATTCTCTTCTGCAGGCGTGTGCTTTGGTGCTGATGTCCATGTATGGCAATCAAGGCGTGGCTGCATACTGTAAACCCACCTGGGGTCTGCTGCATGTAGCCCTATGTGTGTCTGTGTACCCCACCAAGCCTCCACCTCTCTTGGGCGTCTGTGCATAGCGTGTACCTCGTGCTGCTGCTACATCACGTATAGGCATAGTTCCACTTGGTTTTGCATAGGCAACATGGCGAGAGCAAATATGGCAGATTAAAGGGAGGCATAATAGCCACTCATACAAATGTCAACTGTAATTATATTGACATAGGTAATCTATCCTTGTTACCTCTTGTTATTGCAGAAGGTGCCAATCAATCTTTGTAATTTCAGAAATGTTTATATTCTGCCTAAATCATGGGAGATGAATTGTTCACGAGGTTTTAAAATGGTTAGAAAACCTTATGGACTCCTTGTAGCAACTTTTCTGTGGACTCTTTATAATTATTGCAGGTGATTTCAGTGGGCCCTATATACTATGCCAATAAACCGGGCGCATTGGCATAGCTAAGTTGGAATGCCTCAGAGTGGTGGTCGCGCAGCATTCATGACTGGGGCACACAGCTGGTATGTGCCCGATTCCCTGGCCGTGCAAACAGCAGCGTGCGGGGGATGGGCGGGGGAATGCAACACTACACACCATGCACCATGGTGAGTAGTGCTGCACACTGGGCACATAGGGGCCAGCTGGTAGGCCAGGGACAGCCCTCTCGGAAGTGCCCCTGCGCACACCGAACAGCAGAACAGCCCCGTGACCAGCAAGCAGTCCCTCCACACACAGCTTGGGCCGGACCCAACCACCTACCCCCATGGCAGACACCCCTGCACACATAACAGTGTGGTTCCCATCCCCAGTGCTGCACCCCCATCCCAGGGCTGCACCGCCATGCTCATGCAGCCCATCAGGCACAGTGCCAGCATGGCATCCGGTAAGCGTGGCCATCCCCCACCTGGTGGCACCTGTCCATGTACATACCACTCCCCAGAGATCACCCGACCAGGGTAGCACTCAACAGCCCCTCAACCTACATAAGCAGGGTGCCCTTGTCCCACCCCAAACCCATACCACTTCCCGTCACATGACATCTCCACTGCCTGTGGCACCGACTCCCCCTGTACCTGCAGCGTTGGTGCAGCAGTCTGAGACTGCCAGTGGCACAGCCCTCTGCACACTTCCATGGCTGCCGGCCATCTGACATACACAGGGGGGCGCAGCCAATGCATGCATGCATATGTCAGAAGGCCAGCGGCCTTGGAGGTGTGTGGAGGACTGTGCCGCTGGCCGTCTCCGACTGCAGCACGGATGCCAGGTACAGGGGGCACCTAAGTTCCTGCAGTGCACCGGGAGGGCGCTTGTACTTCATGAGCTGGGCCAGGGGCACACCGACATCGGATCCATGCTGCGCTGGTCTAGGTGCTTGTGACAGGTATTCATGCACCCAGACCTGCGCCACACCATGCAAGGGATCCATTATTGGCCCAGGATGGGCATCCGATTGGATGCCTGCCTGGGGCTGCAACTCTGCCCCTTGAAGCCCTGTGGAGTCCTGTGCACTGTGGGGGCGGAGCTGTGGACAGGTGCCCACCGGTTGTACATACCGACATGCGCGCACCTGTCCGCAGGTGCAAACCTACGTGGGCGGGATACGTGCCTTTGGCGCATAACTCCTGCCTGATAGTGCATACGGCCCAATAGCAATATTGGCAGAAAGACTGAAGTTTGCACACTAAACTGGAATTTTGATGACTGTTTAGCAATACCTCTTAGGAAATCCTTTGATAAAAAGATAAACAAATATGGCAACATTCTCATGACATGGGTAGAATATTATAACATATCACTGCACCCTGTCCTACCTCTAGAGCTCTAGCATTCCTACCATGAAGATGTATATTGAATTGTCCTTACCACTGAGCATAAGTTTTTGTTTTTTAACCATGAAATGTTTATTACCTTTTACTGTTTGGTTGTCCTTACCACTGTGCATATGTTCTTGTTTATGCAGTTCACCACCTGTACATTGCTTCCTTTTTATTGTTATACTGTTTGTACATTTTCCTTGTAATCTCCCGGATCGCACCTGAAAATAGGCATTCTTTGTCTAGTGTGCTTACCCGGTAAAGAAAGGCTAAATAAATAAATATAAATGGTAGATCAGAGGGAGAGCAAATGGGCAGAATAACTTTGCCCACAAAATTTGGAGGAAGTATCTTAGACTTAATGTTCATTGATCCATATAATTTAAGAAATGTTAAAAATATCACAGTTCATAACTGAATTGAAAGTGACCATTCTCCTGTATATTTCATGTTAAAAATCTTGATAGTCATAAGGTGGATAGACTGAGATCGAAGAAAATGAAAATGAGCTACATCTATTAAAATAATTGGATGTTGTCCTTTACAGAAGAAGCTTTGAAAACTGTAATCATGTCAGATACTGTAAACTCTTTTCTATTGCTATCATGGTAAATTCTCATACAGATATAAATATTTTAATAAAATTCTGGACATTTGTCACGCTCTTATTAATGAGATTATAGAAACATTAGCTGTGGCACCTCGAAATATCACTAAGTCCAGAGTGGTAAATAATAAATGGTATGATGCAGAATGTAAAACAAGAAAAAAGCACTTCTTAGAATTAATGATATAGCCCAAAATACTCCTGTATACGGAGAATATTGGCACATTTAAACAAATTAAATCTGAATATAAAATGATTTTGGATAACAAGAACATGTTATGTCAACATCTGTCAGATGCTGTGGTAAATAAGGATCGACAAAAGCAGGTGTTTTGTAGCCATTACAGAAGAGCAATGGGTATCTCACTTCAGAAATATATGTAAGTCTTAGGATTTGGATGCTCAGGATCTTGTATTTTCCAGTTTCCAGTCATTGAAATATGTGGCTCTGTGGAGGGGTTGTGGGATAACAGATGAACCAGACACCCAACTTCAGGTTCAACACACAATCTCTGTATGATATTTATTCAAAATGCGGAAATAAGCTTCAGCAATGTCATATTCCTTCTTCAGTCCATCAGTTGGCAGCAACAGATTATGTATGTTCTTTCTCTGCACTTAGCCAGCACCTTCTGACACTAATCTCTGATCTAAACATTTTTAGTGAAGACCCTTCATCCCTATGTGGGCCTTGTTTGCTTGGATAGTGGGGGCTCAAAAAGAAAAAAAAAAAACAAGCTATAGACAAAGAACCTCAGTGCAGAAGCACTGAAAAAGGTTACCCCTAAGGACATTGGCAACAAGTCAAGTTTCAAAGAAATACAACATCATACATACTTCCATAATGTAAAACATCATGGGATATATGCAGATCACCATGAAATTTCAGACTTGTTCAACTACAGCAATTTACATGCATTTTAAATAGCACAACTAACTTAATTTCTATAATAGTCACCTAGTACTTTTACCGTTATCAAAAACACCTAGTTCTATGGTATTTTCAACATTTACAGGTTTCATAAACATAAGAAATATACATCAAGGTATTTTATGACATAGTGCTATTATATACTAAATCCAGCAACGATAAACACAACCTGTTTTACATGCATGGAGGTCACCACAATAACCTGTCTGTTACGAGGACATGAGAGGGAAAAGGAAAATTAAAGAGGACACTATAACATAGTCAAGAAGAGAAGGGGTGCCCATACATGGCCAACCTTATGGACTAGAAATTGTAAAGGATAGATTAGGCTAAAAATAGAAGAACTGCTGCAACAGATTTAAGAAAAGGTTGGTCCTCAAGAGTGGCAGGAGCTGCCTGTCACAGGCTCCAAACTGGTGCTGGGTCTCTCCAAACCAAACTTGAATCTTGTATCTCGGCCCAGAAAAGGAGCAAGGCTCCCGACCTTGATCAACTGCCCTCAGAAATTTTTCAGACGCTCCCTAAGGAATGGAGCAAAATTCTTGCTGTTCTTTTTACCGTTATTGACCTTCACCTTAAATTCTCTAAAGTATAGGACACTGGGTTATTGTCCTCTCATTTGAGATGTTAAACTGAGGTCCCATCTGCCTGTTCTGGTGGTAGTTCAGGTGGATGTTAAAGATCCCATGGCACTCCTCGAAAAGAGCAGGGGACTTTCCCTGGTGACCTAGCCAAATTTCCCCCCATTCACTAAAAAAATAAACACCAACAGCTTAATCTGGTTCACAGTCAGTTGGCATTCATCTGTATCCCCCACCCCAGATCGTGCCTGAAAATAGGCAGAATTTGTCTAGTGCACTTACCCCGTCAACAAAAACGAAATAAAAAATAGATTAATTTTTAAAAGGAGACCATCTAGGCCCAGGGTGCTATCAACCTATTTTCTTTACAAAATGTACCACTTAAGATCTGTACAGGATACATATAGAATATGTTAGAAATTTCTGAACAGGAAAACTACTTTTTTCAGAGCTTCAAACAGGATTTATTTCTAGATCAACTACTGATCACATTTACACATTAAATATTTAACTGACAACTATACAGCCTCTAGCATTGGTAAACGTTTTCGCCTGTTCATAGATTTGTCCAGTGCCTCTCAGTAGTATTGACAGAGATGTTTTATAGTCAGTCCTTGCCTCTATTACTTTTGGTAAGAGACTGGTGGATACAGTAGACCCTTGCTATAATGAACCTCGTTATAGTAAACTAATGGCTATGATGGATGATCGTTTATGACTTCCAGTCAAAACCCACCTTTTGCCTAGCCGACAGTATAAAAGGTGGATTGGCTTATCTGATCAGCTGAATAGTATACTAACATCTCTAATGATGAAAGCGTCCGGCTATGCAGTGGCTACAAGTTAGCTGTCCTTGTAGGCTCCAGGTGAAGAAAGCCTAGCTAAAGTCAACAGGGAGACAGGTGTCTCCAACAGTACATCGGCACCTGGAAGAAACAAGGAGGAGCACCAAGGATTTTGTGCTGGAATGCTGAGAGGGTGATGCCTTGCAGTGTAAAACGTTTTGTTGTGCTGATGAGTCCGAAAATGACAAAGACATTCAGCTGTGGTTTGAGCAACAGTGGGCCAGTGGTGTTCCTATGTCAGGTTCCATAGTGTGGGAGAAGGCTGAACAGTTCACCAAAAACATCCAGGGTGAGGGCTTCAAGTTTCATGCCTCTACAGAATGGTTGTGGCTTACACCAGCATAATAGGATAAGGAAGATCTGCATTCAGGTGAGCAACAATTGTGCTATGGTATTGTGGCTGCAGAGTTTCTCTCAAAGTTAAAACAAGTGCGTCATAATTGGTGGTGGTGGTGGGGGGGGGGTTTAACTGCCAGAACAAATCGATAATTGTGATGAGACTGGTCTGGAGGTGCCTCCCTGATGGGATGCTGGCTGGAAGGAGTAAGTGTAATACTTGCAAGGAGCTTAAAATAAGTAAAGATCAGGTGACCCTCCTGTTTGCTTGTAATGCCACAGGGACTCACAAAATTAAACCAGTGTTTATTGGAGGGGGTGGATGTGATTCCATTTCACAAAAGTGGGAGAAGGGCAGAGGCAGAAAACTATAGACCAGTTAGTTTGACCTCAGTGGTAGGGAAAATGATGGAATCACTTCTGAATGAAAGTATTGTTGAGTACCTAGAGGCCAGTGGGGCATAGGACCCAAGGCAGTGTGGATTCACAGCGGGAACGTCTTGTTAGATAAATCTAATAGATTTATTTGACTGGGTGACCAATGTAGTAGACCAGGGAGGGGCTGTGGACATGGCCTACCTAGACTTTAGCAAGGCATTTGGCACAGTCCCACACAAAAGATTAATATATAAGTTAGCCAGCCTTGGAGCGGGTCCCAAGGTGATAGCCTGGGTAAAAAATTGGTTGGACAACAGGACACAGTGGGTAATAGTAAACAGAGTCCACTCTGAAGAAAGGGGGGTTACTATCGGGGTACTGCAGGGTTCAGTACTGGGACTGGTCCTCTTTAATGTCTTTATAAGTGACATTGTGGAGGGTCTGGAAGGAAAAGTATGTCAGTTTGCAGACGACACAAAGATCTGCAACAGGGTTGATACACAAGGTGGGGTTGAAAGGATGAGAAGGGACTTGGCAAAGTTAGAGGAATGGTCAAATGTATGGCAGCTTAGATTCAGCACAAAGAAGTGCAAATAATGCACCTGGGAAACAAAACCAAGGAAGAGTACACAGTGGGGGTGAGATACTAACAACAACAAAATGGAAAGGGACCTGGGCGTGGTTATATCAGATGACCTAAAGGTGGGCAAGCAGTGTGAGAAGGCAGTAAGGAGGGCTGGAGGGATACTAGGATGCACAGGGAGAGACATCACCAGTAGAAAACAGGAAGTTTTATCCTTCTGTACAGACAGTTGGTGATACCCCATCTGGAGTACTGCATGCAGTTCTGGAGATCCCATCTTCTCAAGGACATAGACAGGATGGAGGCAGTCCAGAGGAGGGCAACCAAAGTGATGCCAGGTCTGCACCAGAAGACATCTGAAGAGAGAGTAAAGGAGCTTAACATGTATACTCTAGAAGAAAGGAGGGAGAGGTGGACATGATAGAAACTTTCAAGTACCTCAAGGGAATCAACAAAGTCCAAGAGGGTAGCATCTTTCAGAAAAGAGATGTGCAAGAACAAGGAGGCACAATTTGAAGATAGAGGGACGGCTCAGAGGTAATGTGAGGAAGTATTTTTCACAAGAGGGTTGTGGATGCATGTAACGGCTTTCCTGAGGAGGTCGTGAGTCAGAAACAGTGGGGAATTAAGAATGCATGGGACAAACATAAGGCAATTCTAGTGGGGGTAGGAGGAAGTAGGCTGTTGGTTAACTAAGTATCTGCAGCTTATCCATTAGGTAGGAAATGGGCAGAATAGGTGGGCCAAGCAGTCCTTATCTGCCATCAAATTCTATGTTTCTATTGAAATATTTCATAATTCATGGTGTTTTCATCACTGCTGCAAGGCCTCCCTACCTGTAGAGTACACTAGCAGTCGGAAACCATGGGTGACATCTCACATCTTCAAATGATGGTTCAGACCTTCATTCCCTCAGTGCATGCACACTTTAGATGGCAAAAGCTACCCCCTGAGGTGCTCATGTTGATGGATCAGTGTGTAGTCCCACCCCGAATCTGAGCTTCATTCATGGGATGGGAGAGTTCGAGCAGTGTTCCTTCCAAAGAGTGCAACCTCCTGGATTCAACCACTAGATGGAGGCATGATTGCGGTCTTCAAAAAACTTTGCCACAAAAGGTTGCTGGGCGATTTGGTGATGGCTGAGATGGGAACCACTGTCACTGATTTTCTTAAGAAGCTAAACCTCAGGGATATGAACATACGAAAGTACTGGCAGAAAAAGGCCCATAGGTCTGTCAAGTCTGACCAGGTGTGCAGCTTGCAGTTTATTACTCCTGCTACCTCCCCATTCCCTTTCCACCATCCCATCCCCCCGGATTATTCCCCCCTTTGTCCTTATCTATACTTACCTTCCCTTGACTCTGTCCAATCCCTTTTAAAACTGTCCACTGTCTTCAGTGCGATCAACATCTCCAGTAGTGTGTTCCACCCAGCCACCACCCTCCCTGTGAAGTAGTGCCTCCTCATCTTCCTCCTGAATCTACCCTTCCAACTTCAGACTGTGCCCCTCATGACCCTTCCTCCCTTTTAGTGGAACAATCCTCCTGCTTTGACCCTGTTTATACATTAAGTATTTAAAGGACTCTCTCATGTCCTTCTCTCCCATCTATCCTCCAGGGAATACATGTTGAGCACCATTAATCTTTCCTTATAGAGTTTATCCCTAGTTCTAGGATCATCTTTGTCACCCTCGCTGCACCCCTTCAGTAGTCTTCTGTCCTTTTTAGGTAAGGGCACCAGTACTGCACACAGTACTTCAAGTCACGCTCACCCGTGAACTGTACAAAGGCAGGATAATCTTCTTGAGGTGACACCCCTGGCAATGCACCCCAGCATCCGATTGGCTCCTGCTACCCTCCGGGACTGTACTGATAACCCTCATGTCCCTGTGACTAGTACCACTGTGTCATTCTCTTCCTCTGAAATTCATTCCTTCACTACCCCAGCCAGTAGCTGGTCCTGGGGATTTCTGGCTCCGAGTGCATGACCTTACACTTCTTAGCATTAAACCATAACTGCTTTGTTTTCAGACATGCTTTCTGCCCTTCTGTGTCCACACTTCCAGGGTACAAGTCCATTTGATCCTTAAAAATGGATACCCAGCAGAGAGTGGTGAAAAAACAAACAAAATGGGCGAAGGGTCCAGAGCCTGCAGGTAAGGTCTGTCCTTTGTATCGATGTCAGGGGTGCCGCCAAGGAGTAGGGGGGGAGGAAAGGATGGAGCAGTGGGCTTACTCCTCAGGTAATGCTGTACCTAGGAAAAGGCAAGGCAAGTTTTATTTGTATGGCATCCATTCCCGGAGGCTCTGGGTGCCTCACAGAAAAATAGATTAAACATACAATGCATAAATATAAAATAATATTAATGCGGTTTAAAATAACTAGAATATAAGACACTTAAAAGCTGCTAAAATATCATAAATAGGGATGGGACAGTATGTTAAAATTCAGAATTCATTAAAAGCCAGTCCAAAAAGGTGTGCCTTCGACCGCTGCTTAAACACCTCTACCGAAGGGGCCTCCCGGACTGCAGATGGTAATGCGTTCCTCAGGGAGGGCCCAGAAATGCTAAAAGCACAGTCTCCAGAAGTCTTGAGCCGTACTCTGGAACAACCAGGAGGCCCCTCAAAGAGGCATGGGGGAGTGGGCAGAGGTCACCAGTGTCAGGAGCTTTAACAGATAGCCAGGGCCCAGTCCATTTAGGGCCTTGTAGGTGAGAAGACCCACCTTGAAAAGGATCCTTCACCTGACCGGCAGCCAGTGCAGAACATGCAGAACAGGTCACATGACTAAACCTAGAAAGGCTAGTCAGAAGCCAAGCTGCTGCATTCTGCACTAGCTGCAGCCTGCGGAGGGTCCCTTCCGTGTCCCTGAAGTAAAGAGTGTTATAGTAGTAGAGTCTGGAGGAAACAAAGGTGTACACTAGCGTCAGCAAGTCCTCGGGTGGAACAGGGGGCTTAATCAGGGCAATGTTCCATAGATGGTAAAAACCACTACTGACAACAGACGACACCTGATCTTCAAATGTCAGCCTGCTGTCAAGGATCACACCCAGATTTCACACCCACTGGGAAGCTGTCAATGGAATTGAACCCAGAACGAGACCAGAATCAGCCCCGGACAGCAACCCATCACGCCCATGAGCAAGCTCGATCACCAGCTCCTCCATCTTAGCCGGGTTGAGTAACAGCCAGCTGGAAGCCATCCAGTCATTGATTTTAGCCAGACAGATGTTAAGCACATCCACGGCTCCTGATATTGTGGGAGCAATGACAAATACAGTTGGGTATCATCTGCATAGTGGTGAAACTCCACAATGTATTGTCGAATGATTTCGCCCAGGGGCAGCATATACACTGCGAACAACATCGGTGACAAGATCGAGCCCTGTGGAACTCCACAAGACAGAGACATTAGGGAGGCGGAGAAATTCCCCATCACCGCCCACTGCACCTTGTCTGAGTGATAGGACTCAAACCACCTGATGACAGTGCTGGTGAGTCCACAAAACTCACAGAGCCGATCCAATAATGCAACATGATCCGAGTGTCAAAGCTGAAGAGAGACTGAGGAGTACAAGAACTGCCCTGTCTCCTCTATCTCTAACCCTGAGCAGATCATTATGCACCCTCACTAGAGCTGTGTCAGTGCTGTGTCTAGCCCGAAACCCAGCTGAAATGGCTTATAAATGTCCGAGAACACCAGGTGATCCTCGAGCTGTTGTGCCACTAACTTGTCAGAAACCGTGCTCAAAAAGGCAGGTTGGAGATGGGGCGGTAATTGCCAGGACATCAGGGTCGAGGAAGATTTTCTAAGGAGGGCCTCACCAGCACCTCTTTCAAGGCAGTTGGGAGAACCCCTCCACCATCTAGTACCTGACAATCCTGGTGAACACTGGGCCAACAGCCTCGACACATCCCATTAAGAACCGTGTTGGGGCTGGGTCCAGTTCACAAAACGTGTACTGCAGCTCTACGATCACCTTAGTCACATCGGACACCTCAGCTGGCCTAAACTCTTCCCAGACAGGTGGCGTGCCTCTATTTCCCCCAGCCCGACCACTGTTAGACAAAAGCCTAACTGGCGGAATCCCGACGGATGGCCGACACTCTGTTGGAGAAGAACAGAGCAAACTCTTCACATAAAGTGCATGAAAAAGCTTTTCAATTGCAGACAGGCAGGATGTAAAACCTGTCTGCAGTTCGAAACAGCTGAGAAGGTCTGTTCCTCCCTGCAGCAATCTTCCTGGACAGGAATTCTGCCTTCTTATGGGAGATTGCCCCCTGGTACTCACCGCAGTGGGCATGTAGGGCCAGCTTGTCAAACTCCAACTGGGTCCTCCACCAGCAACGCTCCAACTTCTGACCCCTGATCTTCATCACTCTGAGATCCCCGTCAAACCATGGGGATTTCACACGAGAAGACCTGGGTCATAAATGAACTGCTGCAGTGGCATCCAGAGCTTCCGAAACCACCCAATTATAGGTGGCAGCCGCCTCTCCGGTGCCATCGCACATGCCGCGTCAACCCTAGATAAATCAGCTACACGCCAACAGTCCCACTGGATGCAAGCCCCTCAAAGATAGCTGACCATTTCTGCAAGGGAGGGACTTTCGGGGGCCCCAGATGTGAATTCCATGGTGTAATGATCAGACCAAACAACCTGATCAATCCTGAGGTTATCAACCTCAAGACCCAGCTGGAACACCAGATCAGTGTGTGGCCAAACTGGTGGGTAGCAGAAGCAACTGCTTGTGACAGTCCCAGAGACTGCATCAACTGAGGAGGTCATAAGCAAAATGCGAGGATTCATCATCGATCCAAGCATTGAAGTTCCCAGAATTAAACTGGGGACTCCAGCACCTGTTGATGATGGAGTCTGCTACCTCCTGTAGGAAATCTTCCCCACCCCAGAGGCGGTAAATAAGGAGAATCTTGCAGCCTGCACCCATACTCCCTTGGATGGCGACACACTCAAAATCGGGTGCTACCAACTGGATGCACGAAATCAGGCTGGATCGAAAAACAATGGCCACTCTCCCACCCCTGCGATCCTTCCTCGGGCAGTGCACCACAGAGTACCCAGAGGAATGGTGGCGCAAGAACTGGGCCAGCATCGTCACTCGCCAGGTCTCCATAATGCAGGCCAGGTCGACAGAGAAATCAAGTCTGCAAAAATAGCGGTCTTGTTCCCTATTGACCTGGCGCTGAATAGCAGTGCCTGAAGAGGATTAGAGGATGTAGTCGGTCCCTACCATACCTGCCCACTCGGTCCGGTGGGAACCCTGGGCATGGAAACTAAACACTTCTGGCTTCTCCCCAGGCACCGCTTATGCCCAGGGCATCTTCTGCACGGACAACCTCAGTATCACTAACCACCCCTCCTCCACTGCCCAAAATCCATGACCCCTCCACCGCCTAGTTATCCCAACCTCCCTGCAGTGCCTTGCTGGGTAGCTGGAACTGGGAGGTCAATGAAGGGGTGAAGGTCCCGCACCAGGGCAACAGCATAACTGATGCGGACTGGGTTGCGGCACAAACGCATCTTGACCTGGCAGTTCAGTCCCTCAAATAACACAAATCCCCAACAAACACCTCAAACAGTATTATCAACAAAAACACTCACATTCAGTCAATGATGCCACTCTTCTGCACCCATACATACTAATTCATACAAAAATCTCAACCACACAACCGTACACTCCTGACCACAACAATCACCTCACACACCACTCAAAACAATTAAAACACCACACACCCTCCCACACAACCCCCAAACACCCCACACAATTCAAATGACTAAAATAGCAGTCTTAGATTCAAATTTTTTCCAGAGAGCAATATCTAGGCCGCAGATCAACAAAACAATGCCCCAGGAGGTAAATCCTCTAACAATATTGAAGTTGGTTGCAATAAAATAGTCAAGATAAACAGATTCCCAGCCCAGACATTCAGTGACATGGGGTCCTCTCACTGACCCTAGTTGCTGCTGAGCAGATTAATAAGGGACACTAAGTACAACTAAGGAGTGCAGTCAAGATGAAGTCCTCCCAAAATCCAACTGGAGCTTCTCTCACTCACTCCGGCCACAAGGGCACACACAAGATGATAGAAAAGGGGGGCTTTCTCAGCTAGGATGAATAAACAGCTTACCCAACCCATAGTGCAAGCCAATGCCTCTCTCACTGGTAATGCCTACACTTAATAGTCAGTCTCCTCTTCGGGATAGGACAGCTCCTCCAGTAAATCAGGCACACTCTACCAAGATAGTCAATAAAATCCAGAACCGAGGGAAATGAAAGTCCAGACGCAAACCCCATGAAATAAGTCAACCGAGCGAAAGCAATCGTCAAACAGTTCCACAGAGTCTCCTTCAGCAAGTTAAATCCACAGGTGATTCAGGAATCAAGACCACAGACACCGCTGTTCCTAGCGTCCTGGCATCTGCACCTACCCAAATAAGTCCCCAGCTAGAAAATTATCAAGGATGCAAAAGTTGGCCCCTCCACTGATGGATGAAGAGCACCACTCCTACACAAACTAGATCTTCTAGTTCCAAAATTTTCTCGCCGGCCTGGTGGTGCTGAGGGTTAAGGCACTAGATGCCGCACCTTGCACCACACTGGTGACCCGGGTTCGGGAACGAGCCCGGGTCGTCGGTGGTCAGCAGGGGCAGGGAGGATTGAGCTTCCGGAGAGGGCTCTCCTTCTTGGGGAGGTGTGGCTTAGTGTTGCTCCTAGCATCCTCTGGTGGCCATCGGGCGTGGGCAAGCGCATGCGCAGCCGTATGGCAGGGCGGAGCTCGGTGGGCGCTGGCCGTCATTGCTACGCCCGAGCCTGAGGGAGGGAGGAGGGGAGAAGAACACAACACGGAAAAAAACTCTGATCCTGATAGGTGATGGTTCCACAGTGCCAGCCGCCACACGCCTAGGACGGGGTCTCTGTCTCCTCCCCTTCAGTCTCCTCGCTGACCCAGCCGGATGCTCTGGATTCTAGATAGAGTGCCAAGTAAGTGGATGGCGGCCCTGCCCCAAGGGGCTCATAGCTGAGGGGATTGTTTGGTGGGGGGGGGCAGTAATACTGTGAGGAGCAAGAACACGGTGGGTGGTAGAGCGGCTTGGCGAGCTGGGTAGCCTGAGAGAGTTCAGGATTGGGGTGAAGAAATAAAGTTCACAAAAAAAAAAATAGTTCCAAAATTTTCCACCGAAGATTCGCAATCAGACAAGCTGTGTATTTGAGAGTCAGGGCAGGCCCCAACGATGTCAGCCCCTTCGTAGAAAAGCGGCACCTCCAGCATCCAGCTGGAACACTGAGTCCAGCGTTTGGCTCCAAATTTGTTGGTCGCTCAGTCACTCGGTTCATCTGGCAATCATACGAAAAGCCAGAAATCATCATCCAGCTGGCGCCCACAGTCTTGAATGGAACTACCTCAAAAGGTAAGAATTCGATCTGCGGTCAATGGAGACGCCCTCTTTAAAAAATAAAAAACCTAGCTCCTAATTCTAAATCACTAACCAGCCCTCCCTATCATTACCATCCCTAAACCTAAAACCTAGCTAAAGCAGCATAAAAGCTACAAAAGTTTTGGGACTCGGGTTGTGAAAATAACAACTGCAAGTACTGAGCGTACCAGATTAGTGCTGTAAATTTGTTAGATAAAATAGCGTGCAAATAAAATCCACGGCAATAAGATTGCTCTCTGTTAGAGAGCCTGCAGACAGCATCCCAGCATGACCATCATCTTGCTGCTGAGTCATGCAAAGATGAAAATCATGAAAAGGAAAGAGAGAGTGGAAAAGTACAATTATATGACATGATATAGGTATAAATATATAATGTAATATATAGCATGCCATTGTAAGCCAAAAGACATGGCGGAAACTATGTACAGGAAGTAATGTGATACCTTTCTCTGGACAGGAATGTGACTGGACAGAAGAAATAATGCATGTATGTGTACAACCACTTGCTTAATAAAATACTGAGTTTCAAAAAAAAAAAAAACAGCTGCCACACACCTGACCAGTGCTTGAGTTTTGTTACATCCTCCCTGAGTTCCTGCCTCCCTTCCTCACTGTCCACCTGGGCTTGACAAATCCTGTAGCCTGACATCTGAGACATGTACTGCTTGTCCCACGGACTACCAAAGTGCAGTGTTTTTATTTTTAGGTTTTATTCCTGTTTTTCCATTGCTAGCCACTACATGTCACCTCCATTGTGTTCCCCATCGGAGCCCAGTCAGCCACCATTGATATCCGCACTAGTCGTGTGACAGCCTACCCTGGCACTTGCTGGATGGCACCGTCATGCCCCCAACTGTAATAGTAACGGGCAGTGGGCACTTTCGGATGGGGCACGAGCAGATAGCAAAGAGAAGCCCCTCAGAGAAACGCAATCGCGACTGGCCCTACACAGCCAGACTGACAGGCTGTGCAGTGTATAGCTGAAGGCAGACTGCCTGTCAGTCTCTGCTATTGGCCATCGTGCTTGGGGGCAGAGCTGGAAGTGTCAGTAGCTCAGTGCACATTGGAGGAGGCACCATTTCGCTACTGACACATCCAGAGGAGAGACACGTTTACGTTTGTTTCTCAGAACTCTGTCGTTGTTCCTTGTATTTCAGCAGCATTTGGTGGCTCGAGCTGTATATTTGGGCCGTCACCTTATCTGCTTATAGATATAACGTACTTGGGAAGACGGTGACGTCATCAACCAAATGGCATCCTAAATCTGTGTTCTGGTGCCTCGGGTGCAGTATAGAAATTCAGTCTCCGTCCATCAGCGATTGAAACTCTTTATTGTGAGCACCTAACTTCTGTTGGCGTTAGTGAAATGGGCAGAAATAAAAAGAAGCTCGATGTAGTAGGTCGAACCCGATCAAGAAGCCAGATGGAGTCGAACCCTGTAAGTCCATCTGGGTCTCGTTTATCCTTGATTACGGCCTCGGGGGAAGACTCTGATGGATCTGGCTCTAATGATACGTCAACCTTTACAAAAGCTGATGGGCACAGAATGTTAAAAATACTACATCGTATCGATGCCAGGATATTGGGAATTCAGGGCGATCTTAAGAAATTAGAAACACATATGTCTACAATGGAGACCCAGGCTGAAACCCTACAATCGGAGCATATGGCTTTCAGGAGGTCCCTGGCTTATCTTCATAAGAGAGAGAAGGAGCTGACCATGAGAGCTGAGGATGCAGAAGCGAGAGCTCGCCGTAATAACATTCGTATATTTGGAATCTCAGAGGGAGTGAATCCCCCAAGTGTGGAGGACTTTATAGATTCGTGGCTTAAGACAGAATTGAATCTGGAGGAGAGTTTTAACACAGAGATTGAAAGAGCCCACCGTTCTATTGCCCCTAAGCTGAAGGAAGGTGCACCTCCTACATCTGTGATTGTAAAATTTCTCCGATACACAACGAAAGAAAAATTATGAAGCTGGTGGCAAAGAAAAACCTTAATTTGGATGGTCATTGGCTGTATATAGACCAGGACTTTCCTCCTGCAATGCTGGCTCAAGCGTAAAAGGTGCTGCAAGTGGTAAAGTTGCTAAAGAGATAAGGGACTGAAGGCCTATCTTAGATACCCTGCAAAACTCTGGGTACAGAATGGTGATGGCGTTAAAATATTTGATACCCTTTCGGCTGCTGTTCCTTTCCTCACATCACAAGAGGTCCCTATTCCGGATATAAAGGACGAGTTGGTGGCGGAGAAGGAAATTGAAGATCTACTGTGGTCTATCGTTCCGGGTTCAGGACGGCGGGCAAGGAAACGAGAAGAGGCCCTACTCCCATTATATGCTGATATGGCAAAGTGGTTACAAACCAGGAAAACCTGAGGAGACATGAAAAGAGCGTGCATGGCGATTCACTCTGCAGAGATGCCTCGAGATGAGCGGCTATTCCCTTGAGACTGACAAGGTAAGACTATAAGTCTAATAGGGGACATTGTGCACCATTTCGCTTGAGAAGGATGAATATGGCGTGTTTACTTTTTTTTTTTTTGGTTTCAATAGGTGGTTTCCCTCCTTTAGTATTTCGCACTGTCTGGGGTTTTTTTCAGGGGAATTTTCGTAGGTATTATTTTCTGGTATCCCATTAAGTTGTGTCAATGGAACCTTAGGGTGTTGGTTCTGGGTTTCAAGGGGAAGGGTTATGGAGTGGGACAGTCAGTTGGTGCAGCATGGAAATAGTCCCTGGGGGTTGAAAGGCCGCACTCGGAGGATAGACACGAGATGTCTATTGCAGGTTGTTTTTACTTTATTTCTTCTCATTTTTTTACATAAGGAGGTGGGTGATGCCATGAATCTTTTTGGTGGTCGGATAATTATGGGAAATAAACGGAGTAAATAATAAATAAGAAGGGATAGGGGACGTTCTGGAGTGGGAGTGTGTTGGTTTGGGGGGGGCTGGGGCATGGCGGGCGGTAATGGATAGTTCAGTTAGGTGGGCCGTGGATATTTGGCCTGGTGTGCCCCCATCCTCCATTTAGCTGGTATAAATTTAAAGTGGAAGGATTGTGGGTTACCTGTGGGTCCCTCTATCCCATTGGAGGCGTGGCAGGGAAGTTGTGCCGGGTGCTTGGCTCAGAAGGCCTGCCTTGACGAGTCAAGCAGAATTAGGAGAGAGGTGTGGTTCTGAATTTAAGGACCTATCTCTTAGCAATTAAATATGCTTTTTCTCCTACATTACTAGGAGCTATAAGCCCTAGCAGCTGGGGACAACTACCATCCCCAGCTTTTGTAGCTCGGATTGAGCTAACCAGTAGCTGGTATTCAGATACCTGAGTTCTTGTTTCTTAATTCTTGTTAGGGGATCCTCTTTTCCTCTTTCCTGGGGTCTCTTTCCGTGACCCACGTTGGGGTCGCAGGGTGATATCTCACCTAAAGGTTAATCAAGAGGGTGGGATGTTGGGGGAAACTTTGGATTGTGGGGGTTTTGTTATTCTTTATATATGTGGTTTTCTTTTTTTATGTTTGCGTCCCTAATTCTTAAAATAAGAAACAGCTTATTGCAAGCCCTTCAAGGGGAGGGAAGGTGTGGTACTGAATGATGATTCTGTGTTCTACATAATACATGACTATGGCTTCTCTCAAGATCGTATCGATTAATGTAGAAAGGGATAAATGGGGTGGTTAAGCGGTGAGAATTCTGCAAGAGTTGGGATGATTAAGGTATGATCTGGCATGCTTACAGGAAACCAAATTGTCTGAAGGCGAACATCTTAAACTCAGAAGGATGTGGGTAGGTGGAGTACATGCGGACTCCTGTCTGGGTTCCCCCAGAGAGGGGGTGGTAGTTCTAGTTCGCAGAGGTCTCCAATTCAAAGTCCACAGGGTTATAACGGAGGGTCTGGGACTCTGTGTGATGGTTTGTGGCAAATACATGGGACACCCTCTCAATTTAGTGGCAGTATATGCTCCCACTCCCCCTTCTGGCAGTTTTTTTAGACGATTCTTTGCTAAAGTGGATTTTCTGCCTCCGGGTAGAGTGATAATGGTTGGGGACTGGAACTGTGTGGAGAGCAGTCTACTGGATAGGAGCCCTGGGGGGGAAGGGAGGGAGGACAGCATGTTCCAAACTTCTTAGAAATTTATTATCAGAGGGGGGTTGGTCAGACCCGTGAGCAACAAAACCCACTGGCTAAAGATTTTACTTTTACTCAGCGTGGCCAAATCATACTCTAGGCTCGATAGATTCTATACACAAACCAGAAATGTTAGTGATGTGGTGAACCTGATAATACATCAGTCACCTTCTCAGATCACTCTGATCAGTGCTAGGGTGAAGTGGCCTGGGCGGAGCCAAAGGTAGCTGGAGATTTGATGCTGGGCTTCTAAATGACAAAATGTTGTAGCCCAAATGAAAGAGTCAATCAGCTGTACATTTCAGAGAATAAAGAACAATACCCATATACAGTTCATATGGGATGGGCTGAAGAGCTTTTACTGAGGTCAGATTATTAGTTATACAATATAAACATAAGAATACTCAAACTAAACTAAATAACTTATTTGAAACTGTTAGCTCACTGGAGAAAGAACATAAAAAATGGTAAGGATACTTCCATTCTGAGAGATTGATAGAGGCCAGGGAGAAATACAGTAAGGAAATGAATAGTAGAACTGAAAATCACCTAAGATATATTAGACAAAAATATTATAAAACAGGAGGTAAAGCACAACGACTACTGGCCATCAGACTTAGAAAACAACAGGCAGAGAGGTATATCCCCAGTCTTAAAAAAATATGGAACCCAGATCCTTTCTTCCGACCCTAAACAGATTGCAGATAGTTTCTGCAAATATTACCAAGAGTTATACTCACAGGAGAGAGTGAGGACCATCTTATCCAGGTGAATAAGGTTTTTAAACAGTGTAGAATTACCCAAGCTGGAGGACTCACAGAAAAATAGTTTGGACAGGGCAATAACCGAACAAGAAGTTTTGAAGGTTATCAAGGGTCTGAAAAGAGGGAAAGGCCCTGGCCCGGATGGGTTTGTGGTGGAATTTTATCAGGCATTTGTGAGTGAGCTGTCCCACCTGTTCACTAGAGCTTGTAATGTAGCTCAAGAAAAGGGAGAAGCTGCGGCTTCCTGGGAGGAAGCACTGATTACCCTCCTACCAAAACCGGGTAAGGATTTGACAGAGTGTGGGAGTTATCACCCTATATCCTTAATCAACCAGGATGCCAAAATATTTGCTAAAATTTTGAGCTCTCATTTACAAGAATATATCCCAGAATTAGTACACAAAGACCAGACGGATTTATTCCAGGCAGCATATTCAAGATAATATTAGATTGTTGCTTAATGTTTTGTCTGCCTCCAGGTCTCTTCCTCCGAAGTTTTTAAGAGCGGTACTGACACTGGATGCGGAGAAGGCATTGATCAGTAGTTGATTGGCTTTTCCTGGACTGTGTCCTGGAAAGATTTGGGATGAGGGAAAAGTTTAGAAAGTGGTTAGCAAATTTATATAACAATCCATGGGCTAGGGTGAAAGTAAATGGGATTACCGCTGAAAATATATCAGTCAGGAGAGGGACTAGGCAAGGCTGCCTGCTTTCTCCTCTACTGTTCGCCTTATGTATAGAGCCTCTGGCAGCCCTTGTGAGGCAGTCGGAACAGTCTGAAGGTATTCAAGTACAAGGAGTGGAAGTTAGGGTCTCTCTATACGCAGATGATACCTTGCTATATATTACTGACCCTGTGAGACAGATTCCCCTGGTAGATTCTATAATCCAATCGTTTAGTGAGATTTCTGGGTTCAGAGTTAATGACACTAAATCAGAGCTTCTGCCTATGGGCTGGCCACAGGACAGGGTGCTTCCCCCTATTGGCAAATACAAATGGGCCAAGGAGGATATTAGATATATCTTGGGGTTAAAATAACCTGAGATATTATAAAATTATATCACTCAAATCATGGGAGATTGCTGCAGGAGGTTCAGGAAGATTTACATAGGTGGGATGAGCTACCCCTTGCCCTGTTTAGGAGAATTGAATGTGTAAAAATGAATGTTCTCCCACGCTTTATATTCCTGTTCCAGTCACTACCGATTAGGCCACCGTCTGGTTTTTGGGGAGCACTGAGATCTTCCTTGTCTTGATTTATTTGGGCTGGCAGGTCACCTAGAGTGAAATGGAAAGTGCTTCTTAAAGAAAAAAGGAATGGAGGGGTAGGTTTGCCAGATTTTAAAAAATATTACTGGGCTGCTTAGTGCCAACCCTTGATTCCCCTCATGAGAGACTTCGACCGTCCATTATGGGTTGAGGAAGAGAGACCAGAGACCTCTAAAGGAGACATCAGAGATCTAATATACATGGATGCAGAAGGAATACACTGTCTGTATTGTTACAACCCGTGGACTAGGTTGGTGATCTCTTCTTGGCAGGAGATTAACAAGAGAATGGGGTGTGAGATTACTTTGAGAATGACCACCCCTCTTAAAGCCTGTTTGGATTTCCAGCCTTTGGGCTGGGATGAGATTCGCCTATGGGAGTTAAAGGCTTGTCTTCCTTAGGACAGCTGTATACTTTGGAGGACCTGAAATCTTTTCAGCAGCTCTCAAGGGAGTTCTCACTGCCCACCTCTAATTTCTTCAGATATCTGCAACTCAGGCACTTTTTGAAGGGGAAAAAGCTTGGAAGGGATGGGGATCGTGGCCTGAGAGTTAACCTTTTATCGGACTTCTTGAGAGCCGAGGCCAGCAAGATAGAGTCTAAGGGGTTTATTTCTCGGTTGGTTGACCAGTTTTACGCACTGGAATCAGATCCATTGGAGCTGATCAAAGCAAAGTGGTCTATAGAAATGGAGAGGGTAATTGATGATCCCACTTGGGCTGTAGTGTGGGGGATGTACATTCGACTCTGACTAATAGTTGGCAGAGTTTTGATGGAAAGTAGCTATTAGATACTTCCGTACCCCAACAATCACTAGACATTTTGGTCACCACTTCTCAGATGATTGTTGGAGGGAATGCGGGGATAGGGGGACGCACTTACACATATTTTGGTCCTGCCCCAGTATCAGTTCCTTTTGGGAACAAATTATGGACCAAGTGGGTATAGTTTTTGGGATGCGCATGCCAGAAGACCCTATTTATTGGTTGTTAGGGTGCTACCCAGACCAAATTAAGCAGAAGTCACAGAGATACTTATATAATATTATGAAGGCCTCGGCTCTCAAGGCAATTACTCAGGTTTGGATGTCTAAAGCCAGACCCTCAACTAATACCTGATATAAGAATTGTCTAAAATACTAGACATGGAATACTTAATGGCAAGAGTAAGGCTACAAAAAGATACATTTAAGATGAGATGGATGCCTTTTTTCAATTTTCAAGCGCAGAAAGAGCAAATCAATGTATTAGACATCTTGGTCAAGTATATATGTAATTGAGAAATAGAAAAGTCTATCAATTTTCCTGCAGATGTGGCACAAGAAGATTATTATGCTTAGTGCTCTGTAGGATAATATGAACTAGGTCATCGTACCTCACCTGGTTTTAAAACACGTTCAGGACTCTTAGTGGTCTCCCCTATCCTCTAGCTTAGCAGTGTATATAAAGGGCAATATAAACTCTTTCTTCCCTCCCTCTCCCCCCTTTTTTTGTGTGTGTGTGTGTGTGTGTTTTGTTTATACCTAAGCTTTATTACATCTTGGCCACATCTGTAAATTGTAGAGCTGAGAGAGGTGGGACGAGGTTGGAGGGTACATGCTTGTAATATATGCTGTAAAGATTGTAGGATCTACATCTATTTTAGACGTGTTGTCTTATCAAGGATATATTCTCTCAGACATATGTCAACACTATCAGTGGCAATATTGTGTATGTGACTGCTTCCCCTTCTCCCTGGTTTTTCATTTCTGTTCCACCCCCCTTTCTCTTTTTTTTGTTGTTGTTTGTCTGTATTGTCACATATGAAAAATAATAAAATTATGATTTCAAAAAAATATATATAATGTACTTGTTTGGCTACCAGTACCCTGCACTGCAGGAAACTTAAAAAAAAATATATAAAAGGCATTGGGTCAGGACTGAGGGAGTGGGAACTTAAATAGGATCTGAAGTCTGGTGGGGGACGTGAGAGATCATAGGAATACAGAGGAGGCTTGACTAGCACTGAAAGGCGTCTGGTCTGGGGACAGTCTCTGTCTCAATATAATCTGCAAGAAATATAAAAAAGTTTTGTTTAAGAAGAAAAACAAACAAAGGAAAAGCACACTGAATACAGAGGGCTGTGTCTCTCATGTTGTGTCTGACTGAGATCATGTTGACTGGCCAACTGGGGAGGAGCTCAGAACATTAAATGAGTGAATGTAAATTAATACAGAAAGAAAAAAGTTATTAAAAAAAGCACTTTCTTTTTTAAAGAGGGGAAGTGATTGTATGAGTCTGTGCTTTCCTGGTAAGCAGAGAATCTTGTGAACAAGAAAAATGAGTAACCCAAACATTTATATTATTTATAATTAGATATCTTACTGGTAAAGTGGTGATTGGGGTGAGACCAGACCAAGCCTGCCATGAGACTGAGAGGGCAGGGAACCAGATACAACTGATAAATTGTGTTAAAGGGGTATAAAACAGAAAATGCAATTTTTGTTCTTAAAAAAACCAAAAAACAAACAGTGTTGGGGGTGTGTTGTGAGACCACTGACTAGACAGCCTCAGCCTGCTCTAAGAGGGTAGAGTAACTTGGGAACAACTGAAGACTAAATCAAACTATTTAAATGAAACAGAAGGTTTTTTTTATATACAGAAGAAAAATATAAACCTAACCTAGGTACAGTGGTGGAAAGGGGTGTGTGGTCGTGAGGCCAGGCAGAGCCTGCCCTAGGAGGAGTCGAGGAACATAGATGGGAACAACAACTGAGGACTAAAGCAAGCGATTTGAAGGAAAACAATTTTTTTAAGATTCAGAAGGAAAAACACTGTATAAACCTGATATACTGTAGTTTTGCTACAGTCAGTGGTGGAAGGGTGTGTATGGCTGTGAGACCAGACAGAGTCTGCCCTAAGGGGTAAAGGAACCTCGGCACAACTGAGGACCAAAATAAACTATACAAAGGGAAAAAGCATTTTTGTGGTACAGAAAAAAATACTTTAGTGGAAGGGTATGTGTGGCTGTGAGACCGAACCTGCTCTGAGAGGGTAGAAGAACTTGGGAACAACTGAGGACTTATTAGAAATAAACTATACAAAGGAAAAATCATTTTTTGTGCAACAGGGAAAAAAAACCTAGCTACTTCGGTGGAGCAGTGTGTGTGGCTGTGAGACCATCAGACCGAACCTGCCCTGAGAGCTGAGGAGGAGGAACTTGGGCACAACGGTATGCCTCCCTGACGGCGACACCAACATAGTGACCTACTGCGCTGTCGACAAAATCGACAGTTCGCCGACAAGTCACAGTGTTGTTGCAGCTGAGACAGGGCACACTGTCTCCTGGTCCTGCACACCTTCCCGAATCAACTCTGACTTGGAGTTGATTATGTTAAGTATGGGGGTGGGGGCAGAGCTCCCCACATAGGGGTTTGGGGAGAAGTCCCCGATAGAAAACAGGACTGGGAGATATCAGGTTTATGTCATCCACAACTTGCAGTCGACATAAATCCCGTTGTTGTGATGCCGGTCGATGAAAGTGTTGTTGGACCGGCATCATAGAACCGAGCACAACTAAGGACTTAATAGAAATAAACTATAGCAAAGGAAAAGCATTTTTGTGCTACAGACAAAATAAACTCAACTACTTGGTGGGGGTGTGGCTGTGAGACTGAACCTTCCCCGAGAGGGTAGAGGAATTTGTGAACAGCTGAGAGGGCTAAATAAAAGAAACAACATAAAGGGAAAAAAAGCCTGTTTTTGGTGATTGATGCAGAAAATAAAAATAAGCCCCTAGCTAGCCAAAGTGATGGAAAGGGCTGAGAGGAAGCAAAACAATTACTCTTGTGTTACCTGTCCAGCAGTGCTGCTGTAGCTGCTAGCCATAAGGGTACAAGCTACTTCACTACCACCAAGTGCCTACCTACCTACTACTAGTACCACACCTGACTGTCCTGTCCTACTACTAGTACTCCCTCCCTACTCCGTCCTGTCCTCTTGTAGTGTTGGAAGCATAAGCACAGCTTAACAGCCTAAGGTAAAAAATTGCACAACACACACAAAGATAACATAAAATAGAATTGTGTACAACATTTTGAGTATTTCACAATTGCATAGAAGAAACAAAATGTAATGGAATAAGCAAAAGCAAACTACTCCATTTGGGCACTAGGTCCAAACAGCGCCGACTACAATAGTGTCGGCATGGTGCATGCGGTAACAATGGCACCAATTCTTTCTTTGTGTGGGACAGGGAGCTCTGCCCACCGCACCTTCCTTCTTAAGGATTCTCACTCCGAGGAGGAACAGATCCCGGGGAAAGAAATTGCAGGGCCATTAAGGCCCCATGTAAAAAAAGATCAAAGTCCGGAGGTGTGCTCAAAAGTTCGGCAACCAGGATTAGAACCCTGGTCTCCTCCGCTGCTGACCAAGCTGCTCGATGCCCCAGCCCTCCACACCATGGGAGCAGCTCGGCCAGCCTCCTGGCTCCTGGTACCATTGTCCTGAATACAGGAACCACGGACAGCGACCAGGGGAGTGCTTACAGCATGCGTTGTAAATCTCCAGTCGCTGTCCATGTGAGTGCTTACCAGACCAATTCCCAGTGAAAACGGAGCAGTGTAATGTGCTTAAAATTGTTATTAAAGTTGCAGCTCCAAAGTTTGGTCATGCGCAGTAACACCTAGCGTGACTGGCATGCCTGAACTAGGAGCACTAGGTGCTACGCATGAGCGAACTCGGAGCTGCAACACAATAATAATTTTAGTGTACACTACTCGGTCTCGCTGAGGAATTGGTTCTAGAGGTTCAGTTAACAGACCTCTACATGCCACAGTGTTTCTTTCTCCTGTTAAATGCACCTCGCTCATCATTTTACGAGCCTCCTGGCACAGGACAAGATGCTAGAGGCACACTCTGTCTTCCGGTGCGGCAGCACTTTTGACATGGCGCATCCAGGAGCAATATTAAAACACTAAATAACTCAAGAAAGGTTAGCTACATTTATTTTAAACCATATAGGTTGTTTTAATTGAGTGCTTTTGCAGCCCTGGTGATTGCCCCCACTGTTTTGGACTGATTCCCTTTAATGACTACTGCTAGAGTGACCATCCCAGCTTGCTCACATCCTTGACCTAATAGAAATGTTACTGGCTATACGTGTGTCTACTGCTAAATGTGAGAGTGTATTCTCCATTCAAAATCTTATAAAAACAAAAATAAGAGCAAGTTTGGCTGATGATACACTCCAGTCACCTCTGCATATAGCAGTTGAAGGTTCTGCATTAGAAAGTTTTGATCCTGATCATGCTATCAACCACTGGCTACTATCTGGTCCTGGCACATGCCACATTCATGGTCAAGGTCATGCTTCTGCGATTCCCAGGAAAATGTCCTGAGGCTGTCAATAGTGTTGATGACACTGAATATGATGCTCTGACTGGAGCAAGCTAAGCACCTATGATGTTTCCTGATGCTATGCTGATGCTGTAGTGCTGTCTGCTGATTCTTGTCTTTATGCTGACTACTGTCATTAACTATTGTGATGTGAGTGGGATGATATGCTCCCACTGTACTGCTGCTGTCACAATCCTCTGCATGCTGACGAAAAAAAACATATATATTCACATCTCCAGATAGAAGGTCACCTGGGTGCCAGTGACCATCACATGGTATGGTTCAATTTGGCCAGTAGAACTAAATCATCCATTCCAAGGCAGAAATATGGGACTTCAGAGGAGATGACTTTGATAAGATGGCCAGCAGTGTTAAGCTAGCCCTGGCAAGCCGAAATACAGATGAGGGCTAAAGGCAAAGTGGGCAAGCATTAAGGATGCAATACTTGAAGCAAGCATCTCGCTGTGTTAGGGAGAAAGGCAAGAGCAAAGAAGGAGGAATCCACTTTGGTTCTCAAAACAGTAACAGAAAAGATCAGCGCCAAAGGTTGGCCTTCAGGAAATATAAGGGAATGCAGCGGACGAAGATAGGAAGCATACCAAACTTCCCTAAGGGAAGGAGGAAAGGCAGTAAGACAGGCAGAGGCCCAAACTGAGGAAACACTAGCATGAACAGTGAAAGAAGGGGACAAGACTTTCTGTAGATACATTAGTGAAAGGAGAAAGTCCAGAGGGGGTATTGCTAAGATCAAAGTGGATAAGGGAGAGTGTGTGGAGGAGGAACAAGGAAAAGCATCTATCCTAAATAGATAGTTTTGCTCAGTATTTACTGAGGAGAAGGTAGGGCAAGGCCCACAGCTTAGCACCATGGACACGGGAGAGAGGGAGGTGCACAAGTCCTCTACAAAAAGAAAGGGTCGTACAAGAGCTCGCTAAACTCATGGTGGTCAGGGCAATGGACCTGATGGCATATATCCCAAGGTACTAAAGGAGCTAAGGGTGGAACTAGCAGAGCCATTAGCAGAACTGTTTAGTGAGTCTCTGAGCACCGGAGAGGACCCAGAAGACTGGAGAAGGGCTTCATGTGATCCCACTCCACAAGAGTGGCAGGAGGAGGTAGGAACTACAGACCAATCATTCTTACTCCCCAGTAGTGGGCAAGATTATGGAGGCACTCCTTATGAAAAGGACAGTGCAACATGTGGAATCCATAGGAGCACAGTATCCAAGACAACATGTGTTTACAACAGGAAGGTCCTGTCAAACTAATCTCATAGATTTCTTTGACTGGGTAACCAGAGTGGTGGACCAAGGGGATGCAGTTGATATCACCTACCTTGACTTCAGCAAAGCTTTCGATACTGTTCCACATAGAAGATTGATTAATAAGGTGGGTAGGCTCAGGGTAGGTCAGAGGTTGGTCAACTGGGTGGCAAACTGGTTGGTGGGCAGAAAACAGAGCGTGGTGGTAAATGGTATACAGTCAAAAGAGATGCAAGTCACAAGTGGGGCAGCTCAGGGATCAGTCCTGGGGCCAGTCCTTTTCATTATCTTCATCAGTGACATTGCAGATGGACTGGAGGGTACGGTTTGCCTGTTTGCAGATGACTCCAAGATCTGCAACAGAGTAGATGATCCAGATGGGGTGGGCAGAATGGAGGCGAGATCTGGAAAACTGGCAAAATGGTCAGAAGAGTGGCAATGGGGGTTTAATGCAAAGAAGTGCAAGATCATGCACATAGGGAAGAGAAAGCCTGAAGCTACCTATAGGTTGGGAAGGGAGTTGCTGGCAATCACAGGGGAAGAAATAGACTTGGGCATCATTATCACAGATTACCTGAAATCATCCAAGCAGACCACTAAAGCAGTAGGTAAGGCTAGAAGGATGTTGGGGTGTATTAGTAGGGGTAACACAAGTCGTAAGAGGGAGGTAATAATCCCTCTTTACAAGACACTGGTTAGGCCCCATCTGGAGTACTGTGTACAGTACTGGAGACCGCACCTGCACAAGGACATTAACAAAATGGAGGCAGTCCAGAGAAGGGCAACCAAAATGGTACAATCCGGTTTTAGAGCACAGCACAGTACAATCTCTGCTCTAGCCAAGGTGACATATGACTGGCAGCTTGAATTAGACAAAAAAACTTTGCACAGTTTTCTTGGACCTAAGCAAGACGTTCCATACCGTTGATCACAGACTGCTTCTGTTGTCCCTCCAGAACATTGGTTTTGATATCCTATCCCTTAAATGGTTCTCCAACTACCTCTCAGGATGACTTCAACAAGTAAAGGCAGAAGGGGAAGTTTCTCCACCAAAACCCCTATTGAGGAGTGTACCGCAAGGTTCCATTCTTGGTCCCTTGCTCTTCACCATTTATATTAACAACGTAGATGCCCCCATCAAAGAAGCACAAATACACCTATTCGCGGATGATACGGTACTCTATGCTAGTAGCCCCACACCTGAAGCGGCCTGTAAAGCCCTTCAAAATGAATTTAATCTGCTGCAACATCAGCTTATAAACCAGAAACTGCTCTTAAATGCAAAAAAAAACAAAGCAATGTTCCTCTGGCCCTTCAAAATGTAATAAATCCTGCAATTGCTGGGACACTCCCGCAGATCACTACCATTCCAGGTGAGCAGTTGGACTACGTACCAAAGTTCAAGTACCTGGGGGTCTGGTTAGACCATAGACTTACTTTCACAGATCACTTAGAAGAACTGGCAAAGAAACTTAGACAAAGACTTGGTCTGTTCTTTAGGATTAATAATCTCCTCACAAGAGACGCTAAACTGAAACTGGTTCAAACTACATTTCTTTCCCTATTGGATTATGCAGACTTTATATAGTCAGGACCTGCAAGTACCCTAGCCAAATTCAATACGCTTTATCACAGAGCTATAAGATTTATCACAGGTCTTCCATACTCAACCCACCACTGTGCATTTACGGCTGTGGGATGGTCATCCTTGCTTACAGACGGCCAAAAAATGCTGCGGTTGGATATACAAAGCTATCTCAAATAAACTGCCCCAGTATATCTCTGTCTGTTTACCTTTGTGCACTCTGGGGAAGTATGCCCTGAGAAGCACCTCATATATCTACCTTTATGTTTACAAAGCAAAATCTCCCTCAACTGTGGAACAAGCTGCAAAAAATTTTGAAATTAACTCACCCCATCAGCCTAGTAGCTTTTAAATCTCTATACCTACATCATAATAAGGAGTCCTGTGCCTGTCTACCCTAAATAGTGACTCCTATAAGTCCAAGCACACTCTAATTACTACTGTTACAAGACTGATCACATCTATAATCGACTCTTCCCTCTCCCCTTTTTCTGCCCCCCATATCTGTCCCTTCCACATTCCTTTGACCCTGGTTCCAGCTCTAAATTCTCCATACCGTATCACTATATATCTTTTTATATTAGGTTTTATTTGTGTTCGGTGCACGTGATATCTTTATTTTTTTACTTGTATGAAAAATTGTGTCCTACCCAAAACTAGCTGTATCTTCTGTTCCAAACATATACTACTGTCAATGCTACCTGATGATACTTTGTATATACTGTATTATTGTATCTCACTTTATTTGTATTATTATTTTCTTGTGTGTTGCATCCCATGTATATTGTCCCTTGTTCCTTGTTAACAAACCCAGGTCCACCTCAAAAATTAGCTTGCTCAACGGTGATCGCCTGGTTAAATAAAGACTTTGATTGATTGCATCAGAAAGCATATGAGGACAGATTAACAGAGCTCAATATGTACACCCTAGAGCAAAGGAGGGAGAGAGGTGATATGATTGAAACATTCAAACATCTTAAGGGCATTAACAAGGTGAGAGTCTAACATTTTTCAATATAAGAAAAATAGCAGGACAAGAGAACACAGCATGAGATTAGAGGGAGACCAATTAAGGGGTAATGTGAGGAAGTTCTTTTTCACAGAAAGGGTGGTGGATGCATGGAACAGCCTACCTCAGGAAGTGGTGGATATGGATACAGTGCAGGGCTTCAAACAGGCATGGAATAGGCATAAGGGATCAGTACAGATGAGTATGAATAGATAGGCCATTGACAGAGTAAAGGCCTATGGCACATTCATAAGGTAGAAAAAATGAGCAGACTGGATGGGCCTTACAGTCCTTATCTGCCATCAACGTCAGTGTTTCTATATTAGTATTTTCCTTATGATCTATCACACTAAATAACTGATACTAACATAAATCAATTGAGGTTTTCTGTATTTTTATACTTTCCATTTAAAATATGCCATTTTTTTACCTGGTCTACCAACTCAAGCACCGGGACTACAACTTTTGGACAAGCCACTTGTCCGTGGTCAAGTACCTAATTTTATAATTTGTCAAGCCCTGCTGTTCACTGTTGCACATATCTTTGTGTCACTGGCAAACAGGCTAATTTTACTCTTGACCTCTTCTGCAATGTCCCCGATAAAGATGTTGAATAAAACGGGGCCTAGCACCGAGCCCTGTGGTACCCCACTAATCACGGGTCTTGGCTTGGAGGTCTCCTCTCTTACAACTACCTACTGCTGTCTGTTCTGCAGCCAGCTCCCAACCCACCTCACCAGTTTCTCCCCTGCTCCTAGGTTCCTCAGCTTGCCCATAACCTTCCGTGTGGCACCGAGTCAAAGGCCTTGCTGAAGTCCACATACAGGACATCCACGGCATGGTCCCCATCAACTGTCCTTGTGGGCCCAATCAGAGAAGTCAGTTAAGTTAGTCTGACATGATTTTCCCAAGACAAACCTGTGCTGTCTTTTGTCCTGGAGTCCATTTCTATCCAGGAAGATTATCAACCTCTCTTTTAGAATGGTCTCCATTAGCTTCCCATTGATGGAAGTAAAGCTTATCAGTCTGTAATTGTCTGGTTTGTCCCTGGAACCACGTTTCTGGAGGGGTATTATGTGAGCCTTGCTCCAGTCTGTGGGCACAATCCCTTTCTCCAAAGAGGTGTTAAACAGGTCTGCCAATACCTCTGCCAATTCCTTCAGGGCTCTTTGATGTACTCCATCAGGTCCCGGTGCCTTGTCCACCCACAAGGCTTTAAGGCCTTTCAGAACCCTATCCTCCTGGATGACCCCGTTCATTACTTCTGCACTCCCCCACCCATCCGTCCATCCTTTCCCTTGTGGTATCGGCGCGTCTTTTTCTTTAGTGAACACTGAGCAGAAGTACTCATTAAGTGCCTCCGCCTGGTCTGCCCCTTTCTTTGCCCAACCCTCTCCCTCTTGATTCTGACAGTCTCGTCCCTACAGCTGCTCTTCTCTCTTATGTACTTGAAGAAATCCTTTTCGCCCTCTCTGATTTCCTGAGCCAATCTCAGCTCCCTTGCTGCTTTAGCTGCCCTTACTGCTCTGCTCAGTTCCTTAGATTCCTTCGAGTACTCCTCCTTGTCCTCCCCTTGCCCATATTTCTTGTACCTGTTGAAATCCATCTCTTCTCCCTCACTTTTCCTGCCAGTTCCTGCTGAGCCAGCTAGGCTTTTTACACCTGGACTGCTTACTTTTTTCATCAACATCTTGGCATGTTTCCATGGCTTCTGACAGACCCCTCTTTATGATGGACCATTTCTGTTCCGCATCCATCCCTGGGCAAATTTCAGCAAGATGCCCCCCTAGGATGCTGCCCATCCTGGCAAAATCCACCTTCCTGAAATCTACTACTCTCGTCCTGGTCTGGCTGATTCCCTACCCATGTGAAGGAAGAACCACATTGTGCAGTTATTGCTTCGTGCTAGAGGGTCTTGTATGAACACATCCTGGACTCAGTCCCCATTTGCCAACATAATAGCTGATATGTTACCCTTCCTGGTGGGCTCTGTCTCCCAATGCACTAGGTAGCTGTCATGGATAGCTTCCAGCAGTACCTGTTCCCTGGCGTTTGTGGTAGTCATGGTTCGCCAGTCAATTTCGGATAGATTAAAGTCACCCACTATGACCGTACTCCCTGTCATTTTCCTCGTTTTGTGAGGGAGGCATGTATACCACCCCCATTCTAACCTTCCTACCCTTGGAGTTCTGGAGCTGTACCCATAGGGCTTCTGACTTCCCCTCTTCCCCCCTCCTCCCTGGTACATAGTATCCCATCCCTCACATAAATAGCTACCCCACTCCCAGTCTTTGTGGTACACCCTGTATCCAGGTATCACTAGATCACAGTCATGGTACTGGGTGGCCCAGGATGCCACACACCAGACTGGAGAGGCGTGGGCAAATGTGTCTTAGAGCATATGTGCCCATTGCTGGATGGCAAGTCTTGAACCAGCACTAGAAGTCCACTCAGACTCACACAAGGTCCCAGAAGTGGCCGACTTGAAGGAAATTGAGGCGATGGTATTCATGCTAGACTTTATATACCCAGTCCCATACCTAAAAACAGAGGAGATAACAGAGGAATGGCTCACCTTCGACGATGCAGTGCAGAGCAGTGAAATGATGTCCAACGTGGAAATCGAGGTGTTGTACTGAACAAAGCAGACAACCTAGAAAATGAGTTGTTGGATTCTGAAGGGGAAGAATATCTGGCACCAGCCACAAATGAGGCAGTCCACAAGCTAGAAATGGGACTGTCCTGGCTGCAGAGCCAAGAGGTGGATCCTGTCAAGGTAATTCAGCTGAGACGGCTGATATCTTTTTAGGGATGTCACGGGAAACATGACATAAAGGCAGACCAAAATGACTATTTTAACATTAACTAAAGGAAAATAAAGTTATGAATTTTTAACAATGAATGCAAAGCACAACAGTCGAAGCACAAGTATGCCATAACCCCTGCTGCCTTAACCCAACAAAAAACAAACCTGAAACTTCTAGTAACTATTGAAACTAACTAGCATTTGTCAATGCCGAATGTTTGCTTGCTGGCATTGGCATTGGTAGTGTAGAAGTTACAGAGCTGCATAGTAGGAATGGCAGTGAAGTATTGAACTGAAGCCATTTCCCACCACCACCTGCGAAGGTGACAGGCATTGGGTGTGCCTTTGGGTGCGTCAGGCATAGCGGCCACCATTTCACCACACCTACCTGCAGACACTGACAAGTGTCACGGTGTGTGCTTGGGGTCTTTGGCCCTTATGCACACCCCATTCCATTAGGAAATACGGTGAGATGGATACGGTATAGGAGAATGGGGTGAACCTTGGGGTCAAGAGTCCAAGGCATACCTCGATGCCTCTCACTGGCTGCAGGGTGTGGAATGGTATGAGCATTACAGACAAGAATCCCAAGTCACACCCTGATGCCTGTCATTCTTGTACAGGTGGGGGCGTTATGGTTGGAAACCTAACACCTCCGCATTCGTTGGTATTCTCCTCCAAATTTTGAACATGGCTTTTTGTGATCCCCACCTTATGAACAGTGGCAATATCAGTTTGTTAGCTGAAAGCTGCTTATGCACAGCGACTACGGCATTTAGCACCACAGGTGCAAAACACATTCGAACAGGATGTGAAAATGACAGCTGTACTGTTCATGGGAGGTGTAAAAATGGCAATGTTGCAAATCTGCAGTAAAATATTAAAAACTGGTGAAGTCCGGCGTGCATATAAACTGTGCAGTGCACACCCGTAATGGAATTAGTTTGGGGATTTTTACAGCAGATTGTCAACACACTCAACACAGGATCTTGGGACCTCCGATCATGAACAGTGTCACTGTGATTTTATTTTCTGTCCCGAACAATGATTTCCCACAGCAACCACGCATCTCTGCGCTGAAAGTGTGAAAACACATTTCGGCCATGTTGTGAAAAATGACAGCTGTACTGTTCATAAGGAAGTGTGGAAAAATGCCACTGGTGAAAATCTGGACTAAAAATATTACAAAGTCATGAACTCACGAGGGTGCGTGGAAACTGCGCAATGCTCACTCATAACACAGTCATTTTATGGACTTTTGTCACCAAATTTTCAACATAGCCGTTTTAAGACCGCTGCTCATGAACAGTGTAACTGTGATTTTCTTAATCTGTCCCAAACATTGCTTTCACACACCGACTGCACCATTGTGCGCTACATGTGCGGAAACACATTTTGGGCGATATGTGAAAAATGGCAGCTGTACTGTTCATAAGGAAGTTTAATAAAATGGCAATGTTGAAAATCTGGAGTGAAAATATTGAAGATTCGCAAACTTACGAGCGTGCGTAGGAACTGCACAACGCACGCTCGTGAAACAGTCATTTTAAGGAATTTTTCCACAAAATTTTCAACATAGCCATTTTAAGACCTCTACTCATTAACAGTGTCACTGTGATTTTCTTAATGTGTCCCATACATTGATTTTGCACACCGACTGCGCCATTGTGCGCTACATGGGCGGAAACACGTTTTGGGCAAGATGTGAAAAATGACAGCTGTACTGCTCATAAGGAGGTGTGGTAAAATGGCAATGTTGAAAATCTGGGTAAGAAAATATTGAAAATTCGTGAACTGGCCGATGCGTGCGTAGGAACTACGCAATGCCGCTAAATAAAACAGTCATTTTAGGATTTTCCACCAAATTTTCAACATAGCCATTTTGAGAGCCCACCTTATGAACAGTGGCAGTGTCGTTTCATTACTCGGTCCCGAAAGGTGATTTTTGCGCGGTGACTGCGAAATCACCCTTAAAGGACCGGTTGCTCATGACAGTGAGAGCATTCATAAGAAGGGTCCCAAAACCCCATGTTGAAAATTTGGTGCAAAAATCTAAAAAATGCGTGAGATATGCAGCAAAGTTGAAAACCCCATCTATCCCATTATACAGCTTACTGGCATTTCCTCAGTTCACGGTCGGCTTTGAAGAGTGCAGGCGTGTTTCGTCCACTGAAGATCGTTGCGCCAGAGTCGGAGGTAGAATGGTAGTGGGGGTGTGGAGGAGGCCAGGGGCGCAGTGGGTGGGGCGGGTGGGGGCAGAGACAGCGAGGGACCGTTTTTTGTGTTTCAGGGTTTTTTGTTTTTTTTTAAAGGACGATTTACGCGGACGCTTGCCACACTGGGGTGGCCTCAGCGTGGGTACAAGGACGGCTGTTTGGGGGGTGGAGCCGATGGGGATTGGGCACTCCTGTCGGCGAGAGCATCTGTTGCCACGCTGGGGTGGGCTTCCAGCGTGGCACCCTGTACTCTCTGGGCGGAGGAACAGTGGAGCCGACGGGGATTGGGCACCCCGTTGGCTATATGATGTGTAGCCACGCTGGGGTGGCACCCAGTGGCATGGAACTCTGTTTGGGAGAGCACAGCCGACGGGGATTGGGCACCCCCGCCGGCTATACAGTGTGTGCGTGGGGGGGCGAGCACGCAGTGTGTGTGTGTGTGTGTGTAGGGGGAGCGTGCATGAGCAGGCGATATCTTATTGCTGCTCACTGAAGCGTAGCTCCCCCTTTCAACTGTACTCCACTGCATTTTTGACTGCTGTCATAGACAGCTCCAGCAGCCATTGGAGAACTGCGGCCGCACCTGCAGACTGTGAATTGGAAGAGGGCTGCCACACCTCCGAAAACTCGGATGATGGCACTATGTTTCTTGCACATGCGTGCAAGCAAACATAAAAACCACATCATACTCTTCAGTGATAGACACTGTCCCTCGATGTAACGAATGACTTAATATAGCAAATGGCGTGTGTGGTCTCAAGGTTCGTTATAGTGAGGGACTACTGTACAATCAAATTCTTTTATAGGCACACTGAAGCATTTGTTAGACTATCAAAGGATGGGAAATGATCTCACCTCTGCTGACTTAAAGAGGTGTTAAATAGGGCTGTTTTTTACCTCTTTCCTCTTTAATGCTTTTGTCAAGGATTTGGCGCCTGTATACAGTTACAGAAATTGTGCTTCAATAACCATATGTAACAAAAATTGCTTTATGTTGATAATACCATCTTACTGCCTGTCAACCCTATTGATCTTCAAAATGCTATTGATGCTGTGAATTTGAAACATAAGAGTTTAAAACTAACTGTTAATGTGTGTAGAACCAAAACTGTTGTTTTTGGTAAACATCTTTCTTCTTCTTGGAGCTTAAATAACATGAATGTTAAGATGGTCCTGAATTACAGATACTTGAGGTTTTGGTTACAAACCGTGTGTCTTTGATTTGAAGTCCCTTGATTACAAGCCGCTCTCAAATAAAAGCCGCACTGAAAATGAAATGTTTCAAATAACTGCCCTCATTTAGAGATTGCGGCTAGTAATCGAGTGGCAGATTGAAACTGAGCTGCCATTTTCCCCACTAAACCCCTCTCCTCTGCAATACAGGTACCAATAATATTTCTTTATTTATGTACTGGTATTTGTGGCAGAGTCAGTTTTATGTTTCTTTTCTGGTACTGCTGAAATACCACAAGCAGAATTCCAAAATGAAGCAAGCAGAACATACATTTCAAACAACATGAAGTCTTGCTATATTATGACAATTGCAGTGAGTCCCCATCTTGAACTGCCCCGAGGTGAAATAGTTAACTTTCCATGCAAGCATGGAACTTTGAGCCGAGCTCGTTAGAAGGCTCTGTCTGCTGATCTTCAAACATAAACTGTCAGATTCTTTACTCGCCTCACTGAACAGTCACTCCGGAGATTTCTCCTGCTGCTCAGTTCATTTTGTCGGTTTAAAAGTATTATTTTATCGGTTTTCAACGAAATTATACTGCAAGCGGTCGGTTCACGCTCTGTCTGTGGTAATGTAAGTAATAGATAGGTTTTACATTTGTTTTCTCTGTGTGGAACTTGTAAACATTTATCGGTTCGGTTGAACCGATCAGATTGTGTTTTAAAATTACTAGTCCTGTTTTAGAGTGCGGTTCCCGGTTCTTATCGGTTCTAAAAAAAACGGATTTCATTACGTTTTTTTCCGCGACCCGTGACACAGTTGGGAACCGATAAGAGAGTCTTGCTTGGCGGATTGCCATAAACGGCAAGTTTGGTTAGGGCTGGCATTATGTCTGAGAAACCCAAAAGAAAAACTGGGCCCACTGGGTTTCAGCACTGTAGTGTCTGTGGGGAAGTCTTTGCTAAGGCTGACCCTCACACCACCTGTGTCTATTGTCTGGGGTTTGACCACCTCAATGCAGACTGCCAGATTTGTAAGAATTTCCCTGCTGCCACCATAGAAAAGAGAGTTGGTAGGCTCAGGGAAAGGGAGGCCAAAAAGTCCACTGACCCGGATGGTCGGCCCGGTTCGGTTCCAACCGAACTGGAGGGAGTGCCCTCTGACCAGGGCGATACTTCCTCGGGCAAACGAAGAGCAGGCTCTGAGGAGCCAGTTCCTGCAAAAAGGACTAGAAAGTCAGCTGGTGTGGAGCCAAAAGTTCTCTCTCCAACCACTGAAGAAATAGCTAAAGCAATCCAAATTGTCCAGTCTCTTTCCCCGGTTCCGACTGAACCGGCACCATCAGGAGGCGCTGGTTCGGCCGTTCCACTGGTTCAAGATTATGATTTTGAGGAATTTTATGAACCGTGGGAGGGAAGAGGAGTATGAGGAGAGTGAATATGGTTTTGAAGACCTGGATGTGCCTATTGAACCGACACCTCTCCAGACAGACCCTAGGGGTTTCTCCTCCAAGGCTCTCTGAGTCCCTTCTCATTTTATGTTTTATAAGAAGGTTGCTTGAAACTCTCCAGCTCCTGTTGAGGAAGCTGTTGATGACCAAGAGGAGCCTGATTATGTAGAATGATGGATATTCCAGAATCTAAGAGACTGTCTATTCCTCTGCATAAATCTTTTCGGAAGCAGACAGTAAAAGTTTTAAAAACTCCTCACACTATACCTCCTGTAGATAAAGGATGGACAAGAGGTATACTTTATCAGGCTCTGATACGGAGTTCCTCACACAGCAATGCAGCCATGTGGGAGTAGTGCAGGCTGCAGCCTGTGACAAGGCAAATATTCCCCTAGCTTCACACCCTCCTGAGAAGGACTCCAGGAAGATTGATGCTATGGCAAAGAAACAGTACATGGCAGCATCCTTGGGACTCAGACAGGCAAATTATATGGCTTATGCTGCTAGATACCAGAAAACCAGATGGGATACTGTACTGGCTCTAGCAAAACAAGTCCCTGACCAGCTGGCCAGAGAGCTGGAACAGGTGGCTAGAGATGGTATTGAGGCATCTAAGGTGCAATTTCATGCTGCAGTAGACTCTAATGATGTGTCATCAAGAGTCATGGCTACATCTGTGGCACTTCGCAGAATGGCTTGGCTCAGGTGTACTACCCTGTCACAGGATACCCAGTCTAAGGCCATGGATTTTCCTGTTAGGGCAACTCTCTGTTTGGGGAGCAAACAGAGAATTACATGAAGAAAATGGATGAATACAGGACCACCTATAGGAGTGCACAGGCCAAGGAAAGGCAGGTCACTCCTCAGAAGCAGCTTTCAGGGCAGGGGCAGGCCTTTTCATAGGCCTTTTACAATCCCAAGCCTCCTCTTCTGCTTATGCCCAGAGGGGTTCTTTAGAGGAAGGCGGACAGGGTTCAAGCAGGCCTGCTTCCACCCCTCAACCTAAAGCCCCTGCCAAGCAGGCACCCTGATGGGGTAGCCAGGGCCGATTCTTCTCTACCTGTAGGGGGCAGGCTGGCTTACTTTGTCCAGGACTGGAAGTCTCTAACGTCAGACAAGTGGGTCCTGGAAGTAGTAAGCCAGGGACTGGTTCTCAGCTTCAAAAAATTTCCAAAGATGAGAACCAGATCTTTTCCACCTGCATCTCCATCAGAGGCACTTGCCCTAGAGGCAGAGGTCTCTACCCTCCTCGCTCTCAGAGCCGTGGAAAGGGTTCCACCCCTACACCAGGGCAGAGGTTTGTACCCAGGTACTTCCTTACCCAAAAAGACAGGAGAATGGCAGCCCATCCTGGATCTCAGATACTTAAACAAGCACCTTTTAAAACCAAAGTTCAAAATGGTGACTCTGGGAATTATTTTACCTCTCTAAGGCCAGGGACTGGCTAGTGTCCCTGGACCTCAAGGATGCCTACTTCCATATTCTCATCAGAAGCTCCCATCGAAAGTACCTCAGGTTCGAGCTGCCCTCAGGCCATTACCAGTTCAGAGCTATGCCCTTTGGCCTCACCTCTGCTCCAGGGGTATTCACCAAATGCCTGGCAGTAGCAGTTGCATGCCTAAGAAGGCAAAAAATTGCCGTATTTCCTTACCTGGACAATTGGCTCATAATAGGCCAGTCCCCAGAACAGGTCAGCTTACACCTTCAGGTAACTCAGCAACTGCTTACCTCCCTAGGTTTCCTTCTGAATCTCTCAAAGTCAGTTCTAGAGCCTGTCCAGCTCCTAACCTTCATAGGTGCAGAACTGAACACACAGGAAGCCAGGGCCTTCCTCCCTCTGGACAGGGCAATGACCCTAGTCTCCCTGGCCTCCTCATTCACCCTGCAGGCCTTTCGACCAGCAAGGCATTTTCTGCAGCTCCTAGGACACATGGCTGCTTCCACAGCAGTAGTGCAAGGAGCAAGATTTCAGATGAGGGACATTCAGTTCCATTTGAGAGCTTTTTGGTCTCAAAGAAAGGATCCTCTTACCAAGTTGATCCCAGTAACTCGAACCCTGATCCAAGCCCTACAGTGGTGGCAGGATCAGAGCAACCTGAGACAAGGAGTTCCTTTTGTCACTCAGTCTCACTCCCTAATCCTTACTACAGATGCATCCCTCTTGGGGGGAAGGGCGCTCACATGGGTGACCTCACTGCCCAGGGACTGGAGTCCCCCCAAGAAACTCTGCTCCAAATCAACCTGTTGGATCTCAGAGCAGTTTTTCTAGCACTTCAAGCTTTCTCCAAATCTGTTCAGAACAAAATGTACAGGTCAGAACAGACAACACCACTACAATGTGGTACATCAACAAGAAGGGGGCACTCGGTCTACGGCCTTGTGCACCGAAGCCATGAAGTTGTGGTCTCTGGCTTACTCCCTGAACACCTCCCTTACGGCAGTTCACCTCCCAGGCAAGGACAATGTCCTGGCAGATGCTCTCAGCAGAATTTCTCAGGGCCATCACGAGTGGTCCCTGGTTCTGGGAGTGGTATTTGCCAGATGGGGCACCCCGCAGATAGATCTTTTTGCAGCCCCAGACAATCACCAACTTCCCCTCTTTTGCTGCAGGCCCCCAGTCTTGGGCTCAGTCCCTCTGGATGCCTTAGTCCTCAGTTGGGAAGGGAAGTTTCTCTATGCCTTCCCTCCCTTTCCTCTCCTGTTCAAAGTGCTAGTCAAAATCAGATCCCAATCCTGCACGGTCATTCTGATTGCCCTGGATTGGGCCAGACAACCCTGGTATCCACTCCTACTGTCCTTAGCAGTCCATCCTCCCCTGTGCCTTCCCAGGAATCACAATCTGTTAACCTGTGCCCAGGGAAGGGTTTGGTACCCGAATCTCAAATCTCTCAATCTCAAGGCCTGGTTCTTGAAGAGTTAGGATTTGCTGACTTACACCCTCTCACAAAGCGTGATGGATATATTGAAGGCTTCTAGGAAGCCTCACCAGGCTATACTTACAACTCCAAATGGAAAAGGTTTTCCATATGGTGCCCAGAAAAGCATATTTCCCAGACTCTGCTGATTTACCCACAGTCCTGGATTATTTGGTCCATCTGAACACTTTGGGGCTGAGACCAGCTACCCTGAAAGTGCATTTGGCAGCTGTGTCTGCTTTTATTTCGGCTGGTAAATCCTCTTCTTTTTCAACTCACCCTGTATTTTCCAAGTTTTTTAAGGGATTGCTTTACACCAACCCTCCATTCAGGGATCCTGCCCCTGCCTAGGATCTTAATGTTTGTATTGCTCAGCTTATGCAACCCCCCTTTGAGCCTTTGTCTTCAGCTGAGCTTAAGTACTTGACTTGGAAAACTGTGTTTCTAGTAGCCATCACCTCTGCCAGACGCATAAGTGAATTACAAGCTTTGTCAGTGGAGCCGGATTTTATCTCCTTTCACAGAGATAAGGTAGTCCTCTGGCCTAATAGAAAGTTTCTGCCTAAGGTGGTTTCAGATTTCCACCTTAATCAATCTATATCTCTTCCAGTGTACTTCACTGACCATTCTTCCTCTGGTGAGAGGAGGCTGCACAGCCTAGATGTGAAGAGAGCCCCAGTTACTACATAGAGCGTACCAAGGGTCACAGGTTTGACTCCCTCCAACTGTTCCTCACTTATGGTGAGGTTGGTAAAGGGAAGCCTGCCATTAAAAGATCCATTGCCAGGTGGATTGTCTCTTGTATCCAATTCTGTTACGAAAAACTGGGTAAAGTTCCTCCCTCAGGCCTGAGGGCTCACTCTACCAGAGGTACAGCTGCTTCTCTGGCTGCTGCCAGAGACATCCCTATTTTAGAGATATGTCAAGCAGCTACTTGGAAAACAGTTCACACTTTTACCAAGCATTACTCCCTGGACATCCAGTTTCGGAGTGATGCTCGGTTTGGCACAGCTGTCCTTCAGAGCCTATTCCTAAGTAGGTTCTGTCCCTTCTCCATGGGGGTACTGCTGTAGTTTGTAATTGTTATAATATAGCAAGACTTCATGTTGTTTGAAGAAAAAATTACTCACCTTAGTAATGTTGTTTCTTCTAATGGAGTCTTGCTATATTATGACCTCCCTCCCTGCCTGCCCCTCTCAGAACCTCTGTTTTGGGATGTGGGTGGGCATTACAGTGTTAGCGCTTTCTTTATGCCACTTTGTTGTTTTTTCACGCCTTTGGGGTGAATTGTGTTGTATTTTTCATTTTTCATTTCTTTTGGGTCTCATGACTTGAGTCTTTGTTGGAGACCAAAAAGTGTATGCTTATAAAGTAGTAGCCATCGGCTAGTGTAGGTTTACAGCTTCACACAGAGCCTTAGTGAGTTTTTGCTCGTAAAGATCTGACAGTTTATGTTTGAAGATCAGCAGACAGAGCCTTCTAACTGAGCTCGTGCTCAGAGTTCCATGCTTGCATGGAAAGTTAACTATTTCACCTCCGGGGCAGTTCGAAGATGGGGACTCACTGCAATTGTCATAATATAGCAAGACTTCATTAGAAGAAACAACATTACTAAGGTGAGTCATTTTTTCATATCGACCGCGGCTTCTAGTCAAAGATATATGGTAGTAACAATAAGTGGAACATGCGCTGGGAGGCTTGTAAGAAGACTCAAGTTAAAGATGCTCACTAAGTTATATGGATTGCGATTTGCGCCACATGTTGTGGTGCCTTAACTCTGCTAAAGGCAGACTGGATATATTTGATAAAAATTCTTTGCCATATTTACAAGTGGAAGGGATCATAAAATTGTCCCCAGCCAATCCCTTCCACTTCCTGGTTCTGGGAGCTGCCTAAGATCCACCCCCATGCTTAGGCACGTAATGACATGTGCATAGGGAGAACATGGTGACACGCTCAATTAAAGTCTATGGGGGCAGCTTTTAAAACATTTTAGAAAATGGTTAAAGAAAATCATCTCCCTGATTGGTTGAGACACGTTTTGGGTGGCGTCTATCAGACAATAGATGCCCACCTAAAAGCGAGCCAGCCAACAGTGCCCTTACCCACAGTAGTATTCCAGCACCCACTCTGTTTATCAATTGGACAATCTGTCTAAAATAATTTCAAACTCGACGCCATTTTTCTAGCCAACTTAGCGTGTGATTTAAACCAGTACTCAGCATACCCAGCAGTCGCTGTAAACAAATAAAAATCTGTCGGTCGTACCAGCGGTCCCGATGCAAAGAATTCCACTTAAAAGCCGAAAATCAGAAACTAAAGTATTCCATTCAGCACAGCAGAAAATGACAGCAGTGCACGAACGAGTCATATCCTTCACATCCTGTGCCCGTAAACAGCATGCATCAGCTGGGGTCCCTTTAGTGCACAAAACACACACCCTCTCATAGGTCCCCCCATACCCACACAGAAAGTCTTTCCCCTTTGAGTCTCCCCCAAGTACCGGGCATGGATGATTGCTCCTGGATGGTGGCAAGCTGCCACGTTGCTTCCTGTCTCCTGCAGTCTGTCTCAGTCCCGCAAAATTGTAGTCTGAGCCTGGGTGCCAGCTAAAATATGAGCAGTTTCAGTGCGGGGAAAGACGTTAACACAACAGCAGTTGCCTCAAGCATAAAACGGGCAGCAGATCATAAGAAAATAAATGTTCTCATCAATAATTGAGTCTTTTTTTAAATCTATGCCTCAATTATGAGACCTAAACAGCCGTTTGGACTGGGATATGTCTCGTGCCGCAAGAGAGAGAGAGAGACTGAGCGGTTTAGCAGACATCACCCAAGCTGTTGGCAAGTGAACTAGACTTTGCGCCACGGGGGCGGGGAAACAGAGAGAGAGACAGAGTAGTTTTGCTGCTGTCGGCAAGTAACTGCACTTTGGAAAAAAAAAAATACGAACTCTCTTCATGCTCCGGTTCTCAGGATAGACAGTGAGGACCGGAAACACAGCTACAGCATAGACATCACAGCATGACTGCTCCAGAACAGCTATTTTTGTAAGAAGTGACTCTCGATCATCAGAGTAGGCAGCCAGCACCTGGAAACTTAAAAAAAAAACTTCATTGTCTCCAGGACATGCAGCAGTTAAAAAGTTAACAGCATTTCAGTTTATTTATGTGTGTGTGTGTGTGTGTGACAGGACAAAAGTCAAATGCAGGCGGAGGAACTATTTTATTTCAAAAGTTACTTTAAACTTATTTTTCATTAATGCTTTTCAACTATTTTGTGTTTTTTTTTTACAGTGGCCATTTTCTAAGCACATTAATACCCTCCAGGGTGGGCGGTAGTGTGCTATACCGGACCTTCCAGGGGCTATAAGGCCTTCCGCCTACAGCGTCGGGCCTCATTATGCCCCTGGGTGGTCCGCATAGCACAATACCACCACCCTGTCGGGTATTATTGCTACTTTATGTATTTATAACAGTCATTTTAGGATAACTGCTGCCACCAGGTGACTAACAAGGGCTTGTTAGTCACCCAGTGCCTTGCTCAATCATAAAATGACCATTACGATAGTGCCCTTGGTTAATCACAAATGACCATTATGATATATAAAAATGTTTTAAAAGTTGCCCCCCATGGACTTTATTTTGCATTCTTTATTTGCCAGACCCCCAATCCTCCTCCCACCGGAGGTCGGCTTGTACCCGTCCACCCCCCATGCCCAGGCTTACCCCCAGAGCGGGGCCCCCTAACGGTCATTGTAGGCTAGCCCGGCTTATACCCCCTGGGTCGGGGCCATGGGAGAGGAACCCCCCGGTGGACATCTAAGGCAGTGAGGACAGCAGGAGTGCAGGGGTGTCATTTCAGGGGCTGCAGTTTTTGCATGCGTGCTGATGCCCCGGGTGCAGGGACATACAGTGACGACCAGCATCCACCCCCTCCTGCCCCGCTATGTTCTGGCGCTGGCCACGCAGAGCCCCTACCCTCCGCCAGGGGTCAACAAAGCACCGGACACACTTCCCCCTTCCCTGGAGGAAAAGAATACTCCCAAGGACGATCAATCCTTCTCGCCCTAGCTGGCCCTCCGACTCCCGGGCCCGTTCCTGAACCTGGGTCGTCAGCATTGTAAGTGGAATTCCAACTGCTGCGCCGGCGGGCCAGCCTCCCCCACAGACTTTAATGGAGTGCGTCCCCATGCTCTCCCATGGCGCATGTCATTACATGCCTGAGCGTGGGGGGCCGCTCTTAGGCAGCTCCAAGAACTGGGAAGTGGAAGGGATCGACTGGGGACAATTTTATGATCCCTTCCACTTGTAAATATGACAATGATTTTTTTTATCAGATATATTCATTCTGCCTTTCACAGAGGTAAGGCATCACTGGCCCAGAAAAAATTAGTCCCTGGTGGCTAGTGGTCCCTCCCCCCACCCGATCCCTCGCCTAACCAGTCATTATTTTGGCGATTTGTAAGTTATCAGATTCTTGACATGTGCAGTTCACAAATTGAGGTTTCTTTTGACAAATAGGTCCTTATGTTTTGTTCTCACATATCTCTCAAAATTGGTTTAGAGCAGGAAAATGTAGAGCTGCAGCAGGATTAAAGAACAACTGGTCTGGTCTTTGATACAGTAGCCTCTAATTGACTGGTGGACACCCGCGAGTCAGTAATGTATTGTATCCCCATGTCCTTTTTTTTGTTTTTAAATGGATTGTTACATTTACATTTCTAGTGATTAGATATACATTTCTTGTGAATCTGTTAAAATCAGTATTGTGTCAGAAGGATTTATTGAATGGATAGGCATGAATGTAAGGCCTTTTATAGGTCCCTATTGTTCGCTTTTTGTGCTAGAGCTTACTATCCTCCTGGGAGCCCTGGCAGGTGGCTGGGTCTTTCCTTGCGGAGAGACTCACTCTCCAGCTTCCTGCGTCCCTGTATCACCGACCCGGTAAGTTCCCCACAGATTGCCCCTGTGGTGGGGCCAGGAGGGAGGGCGCCAGCACCCCCCCCCCCAGAGAACCAATCCAGATACACTGGGCCAACCCCCATGGATGCAGGAGCCATCGCAGAACCTGCCAGGCTCCGGTTTCTACTTTTCTCCCCTTTCCCGTCGGCGTGATGATTGTCCTTTAGTTGGTACTGAGAGATAATAATATTCAGTATCTTTTCTTCTGGTATTCCCCAAAAACACACTGTTTGGGTCTATTCTTCCTGCTGTTCGTATCCATTCTTCCCTGCTGTTGGTTCTGAGGAAGTTATCTGCCTTCCCTTCTTGTTCCAGCATCCTCCTCTATGTTTTTTTGTGGGATTTGAAAGTGACTGCTCCTATCACTGTAGCACAATGCACATAGGAGTCATGATACAGCCAGTAGATTGGGGTGGTGGGAAGGGGGAACTTGTCTTCTAAAACACTGTAGAAATTATTGCTTTCAGCCTCAATTTGCTGGTGTAAAGGTCTGAGTCTGCTGCTGATTTTTTGTTTTAAATTGAACTTCGACTGCTGTACATTTCCTCTTGCTGTAGCCAAATATCTGGCCCTCCTCATAGTCAGCGTTATCTTGTTCGGTCTTTATTTATTTATATATCGTAATTTGCTGCTATCTCTTGGAGTGCTTTCTGGTAGTCAGAGTTCTTAACTGAAGTTTCAGAAGTGTTCACAAAGTTTTTTCATGGAGTTAAACTTTAATTTGGCTCGCTGTTTCCACTGAATACTTCAGTATTATATTTATCAGATTCCTCAGTCTAGTATATCAATGTTGTCTTTTGTACTTCACATAATTTGCTGGTTTGCACAAGTCTCCCCCTAATGAATATGGGCTGTATGAATTCACAACTAGTATATATGTATGTAAAACAATTAACTGGGATGTTTGTCCTTTAAAAAGATGTGCTGGAAATACTGAGCTCTGTAGGACTTGAAAAAGCTCACAGTTCTGAGCGAAACGTTGTATAGATTTGCAGGCTCTCCCTTTGCTGTGCTAATTTCACCCTGTGTCTGATAAAATACTTCATATCTGTGCAAATTGGATGAAAGTTCCACTTCTGTAGGTTGCTGTTGATGAGTTCTCTTTTAAATTCTGCTTCTATGTACTTTGGAAGACTAGTGTTTTATATAAAGTATGGCAAAAGCTAACCACTGCACCTTACCTATATACACCTGGCTGGTTTAAAATTATTCAGGGCAGGAACATAAGGCACACTATACCATTTCTGTTGTAATAGGAGGCAGTGAGGTGCCAGAAGATAAGAGTTTTGGTTTTGTTACTAAAAATCACTTGCCTGGTGATATCAAGTTGTAACTGTTGTCACACAGATAATTCTGAGGGTGCTGAATTTCCTAATCCTACATAATGCATTATTCTATTTCCTCTGTAGATCCAGTGGAAACACACATTATGCCGTGTTGGAGTTAAACAGGATGCCACATTTGAACAGATTAAGGAAGCTTTCTTTCTACAAATCAAAGAGTAGGGCAAATAATGTTTTGCAGGTTGGCTTGTGTTCTTCATTTAGTTCCACTTCTTAATTTGAGGCTGATCTTGGATGTTATAGGGCATTTAAAAGGTTAAATCTGCTACATGGTATACTTGCTCTGCTTTAATGGCATACCAGTCCCATCAAGTGAGAACAATTACATTCTTTGAGGGTTATGGTGACATCACAAACCACAGGAGTGAAGCTTAGCAGTTTATAAATGCACTGCAGTGCTAGGTTGAATTAAAGATTTGCAATGCATAGTTTTGGTATATTTAATTTTTATAATATATTGAGAAAAATACATTAGTATTGTTGTGGTTTTCTCCTCTAACAGAAACTGTTTTGAAACTTCTGAATGATGTCAGATTATTTCCTTATTATTCTGGGTTTAGTGGTGCCAGAACTCTTCAGGATTATTGTCTTATTATACTAAGCATGGAGACCGCACTTATGTTAACTTCATTGGATAGTCATTGTTAGGCTAGGAATCTGGGCTGCAGTACTTGCCCCTATCTGATGGGATAAGCACAGGTAGCATATTGTGCCTGGATGAGACCTTTGCCAAGGATTATGATTGTCCAGTGACAACCACCATGATAAACCACCTTGGAATTCCTGAGTTGGGCTATTGACAAATTTTTGTGGATTCATTCTCAGTTGGGGCTCTTTGCTCATGTTGAAAACCCAGCCAGTCATGGAGATATTGGACTTGGTCATTTTGGAGCATTTCTAGCACATCTTATTAGGAGAGGTCAAGGCTGGGTTTGCAGAACTAAGCTAACCACAGGTTCTGCTGACTGAAAACTACCTTACAACAGAGTGGCCAGATATGCCACTGAGATCTCTCATCAGATTGAGGCTCAGACATCAGTTTGGGCTGAATAGCTGTCCAAGAGGATGGTGAAGGGACTGTGTGTCATTTGGGGGTAATGGTGAAAAGGAAAGGCAGATTCAGAATCTAGGTTTTTATCAGGGTCACAAGACAGGGTTTAGTCAGGTAGTATGACCCTCTTCTCCAAAAGAAACAAATGTACAGTCCAGAGGTGAGGACAAGTATGACTACTCACTTATTTCTGGTACATGTCATCAGTAAGGGCATATTAGCAAGTTTTGCCTTCTGATGTAGTGTTAATATCAAAGGACTACAGTATTGCAAACTAAATACAGCTCTGTTCTCTGAGGTGTGGGTGATTTGATACCTTTTATTGAATGAACAAGAAATTTTCAGAACACATGCTATAGATGAGAAAAAAGATTTACAGGTACTAGCTGACTCGGGCTGCAGTCATACCCCGGTTTGATACTGTTTAGTAAAATGTGAATTATGGCAGACAGATGATGCTGTTAGTTTTCCTGTATCCCTGGTGACACCTACACGTACCTCATAACCACAATTTTGTTGAAGGTCAGAGACCAAGTTAGGTTGTGTCCGCTTTACCATGGCCAGTAGTTGGGCATATTTCTGAACCTGTTGCATTTGGAGAATGCTCACTGGACAGCCTGACCTGTACGTACTTTGCCATTACAGGACCATGGGAATGATTAGAGTGCCTTTTCCCATTTTACTGGTCCTGATATGTTTTATTTCTGCTTTCATTCTAAGAGCTATGGGTCAGAGACAAAATAAAGTTTAGGTCTACCTGGGACAGTCCAGGACTAGCATAGAAAAGTAGTTTTCAATATGTTGGTTAATAAAGGAATAATGCACGACAGGGTGTGTGTTGTGCTGGGATAACTTCATGCCTGGGGTGATTAGGCACGAGGCGCGCAGGCCAGGGGTGACTAATCACCCCAGAAGTGACGTTATCCCAGCACGACACACACCCTGGAGTGCATTATTCCTATTATACAATGGCGTGTTGTTATATATAAAATTAAAAAACAATTTTAAAGAATGTTTTTATTAGTGTGAAAAAATATTTTTGTTTCTTAAGAGGAAATGCAAAAAAAGAGCTGCTCTATGTCCATTGAGTCATCTACATTGGTTCACAGTGCTGAGACTAGACCCGTGATGTTATGCTGGGATAACATCACAGGGTCCAGCCCCAGACTGACCAATCAGAGTCCAGGAAATGTTGTTGCCATTGTTTAATATGCAAACAATGCTTACAAGTGCCAGTCCCGGTTTTTATATCCCAGACCCTGGGACAGTTTTTGAGTCTGTATCCAGTGTAAGCTTGATATTTTTGCATGGCCTTACAACGATATTGACTAATAGCGAGCCGATAAAAAGAGCTGAAGCATATCTTATCAGCATCTAGTGATAGTGAATGATGTAGTTACTCAGAAATAACCAGTCACAGTTTCCCCACTTTGAACTGCAAAGTGAGCGGTTTAGAATTCGACAAACAGAAGTGGATACTGCAGGCAGATTAACCCAGGGAAATGTGTTGCAAGCACAACATACTTAGTCTTTACAATACAAAAAGGGACTAGGCTATGGTGATTTCAGTGGGGAGATAGGGTCCTTTTGTTGCCCTTAGTTTGGAGAATAACGTACACAAGTGGCAAGCACCCTATGAAGTTGTAAGGAAGACAGGTGATGTAGACTATGAATTACTCCTCTCTGTCAAAAGAAAAGGGGAAAAATGTTTCCATGTGAACCTGTTAAAGCTTTGAAAACCAGGGAAGGGTTTCTGTCAAGAAGAATGTCTAGCAAAGTGTGTTACCAAATAAAGGTGACTATTAAATCCCACTGGATCAGATGTGCACAGTTTGGCTAGTGGTAGGCAAACAGCCCAATAGCTGATGGTTTAGATTCCTATAAAAAGGCTTAAACTGGCAGGATGGTGGAGGCATTTATGGACAATGCTGTCATCCACCGACACATCTGATATCCAGCCATACTTATACACATAGAACACAACTTCTTCAGTGAGAGAAAGTAAGCAGAAGGAGTATCGAATGGTCCAATGGACAGTAATCACCATCTGCTATTACATTTTGAAAAACATGTTTGTTCGTTTCACGGACCAAGTGTCCTTTGATTGCCTCCATGAGAATTCTGATCCCCGTATTGCCCATTAACATTTGTTGGTCTAATTTCTACATACCACAATCCAGTTATTAAGGGGAGTCACTCCAGTATTCCAAGGTATAATAATCTTCTTTATTGTATTTACTGAATTGATGCCTCTCTACGGTGCCCTTGTGAGGCCTCGTGTGGAGTTCTGTGTGCAGTTTAGGGCACCACATAGGAAAGGAGACATAAGATTGGAGGGAGTAAGAAAAGGGCAACTAAAGTAGTCTCACTATCAAACACATGCTCTAGGAGGAGAGATTAAGGCAGTATAGGAGACTGAGAGGGACCTTTGTTTGGTTTAGAGAACACAAGGTAACACTGACCTATGGGAATGTATGGGACTGGTTGCCAGAAAGAACTGTAGAAACATTAGGAGGCATGATTTATTATTAAAAGGAGAAAACTACAAAATAAATACAAGAGGAGCATGGATCAGCCAGAGAGTTGTGTCCACTTGGAGCAGTCTACCAAGTAATGTAGTTCGTAGTTCCAACACAAGCCAGTTTAAGAAATCACTAGATGTAGTTAAGAAAGTAAGAGGATTAGTGGGATATGTTCAACAAGTCACTGTGGCTTGCACTAATGGACTTGTAAACATCCCATGAATCACAATACACATATCTTTAGGGGGTGAAGTTTTGTGGCAGTAATGCCACTTTATCAGACCCATACCATGTTCATGTTCTGTCTCTCATAAAGTTTTAGCCCCTTCAGAAATATTGCTTACATTCCCATTCTTTCAGTCTTAAAAGGTGCTCTCATTTTGCTTTGCCGTAAAACACCATCTCTATCCTGCACAGTAATGCATGCTTGGCTCTTAACCAATGCCTGGGTGTGAGCTTGTACAGTCCTGTTGGCATCTCCAACGCTGAAGCAGTTCCCACTGAGACATTGGTGAGGGTCAAGCATGCATTATTATGCAGCATAGGGGTGGTTGGTGTCTTATGACCAGGCAAAGTGAGATTACCTTAATATTGAAAGAATAGAACTTTAAACAGTATTTATGAAGGGACTAAAACTTTATGAGAGATTGAGCAGACATGGTATGGCTCATGTATGGTTATTGCCACAAACTTTACCCCTTGAGATATGGGTATGGTAATACAATGAAGGTTATTATACCTTGAATATTACATACTAACATACGAATGTGCCAGCAGAAACAGACCACCCAGCCTATCTAAGTCTGCTCAAGTGTGCAGCTAGCACCCCTAGTTTGCAGCTGCCCCACCCCTCTCCTTTTTCATCCCACAGCTGCCCCCCATCTCCCCACCCTCACTGTTCCCTGTCCTATGCCTTTTTAAAGCTGTTCACAGATTTGCATGATACCACCCATTCTGGTAGTGCATTCCGTTTTGCTACCACCCTCTCTGTGAAATAGTGTCTCCTCATTTCCCTCCTGAATCTTCCCCCCTCTATTCTTAGCCCATGCCCCCTGGTGTCCCTCCCCCTCCTTAGCTTAAAGACCCTGTCTGCCCCATCCTTATTGATTCCTCTTAGGTACTTGAATGTCTCTATCATGTCCCCTCTGTCCCTTCTATCCTCAAGGGTGTACATATTCAGGTCTCCCAGCCTGCTGCCATAGTCTTTCCCCCCTCCATTCCACATATCATCTTCGCTGCCCTCCTCTGCACCCCCTCCAGTAGCCTGATATCACGCTTCAGGTATGGCCTCCAAAACTGCACACAGTACTCCAAGTGTGGCCTTACCAGTGACCTGTAGAGGGGCAAGATCACCTCTCTTCACCTGGACAAACACCCCTTTGCTATGCACCCCAGCATTTCATTCACTTTTGCAGCTACTCTCCTGCACTGGGCAGTGTTGTTCATGGTCCCTGTTACCATTACCCGTAGGTCCTTCTCCTCCTCCGTGATCCCCAGCTTAACCCCCCAGCCAGTATTTCTCCTTGGGTCTTCGCCCAAGTGCATAACCTTACTCTCTGACCACTCTCTAGCTTGCTTAGGTCCCGCTAGTAGCTCTCCATCCCTCCTCCATCCACCACTGCTCCCATTTTGGTGTCGCTTCGAACAGACTTACCTTGCTCACCACCCCCTGCACAATGTCTGATATGAAGAGCCCAAATAATACTGGTCCCAGCACAGAGCCCTGTGGGACCCCACTCGTCACCGGTCTTGGAGCTGAGATCTTCCCTCCCACCACCACCTGTTGCAGCCTCCCACTCATCCAGCTTGTAATCCTTTGTCATTTTTGCTCCTACCCCTACACCAGTTAGCTTCCCCCCAAGCAGCCCATGAGGCACCCAGTCGAAGGCCATGCTGAATTCCAAGTAAAGAACATCCACCGCATGACCCTTATCCAGCTCACCTTTCACCCAGTCATAATATTGTATCAGGTTGGTTTAACAAGACTTCCTTAAAATGAACCCATGCTGCCTCACATCCTGGAGGCTGTTGTCCTCCAGGTACAACACCAGTCTTTCCTTTAGTATCATTTCCATGAGTTTGCACACTGTGGAGAGTGAGACTTACGGACCATAATTACCCGGTTTGTCTCTTGGTCCGCTCTTGGTAACGGCTACATGTGCCATCCTCCAGTCCAGTGGCACACATCTTGACTCCAGTGAGGTGCTGTACAGATCCGCCAGCGCTCTGCCAACACCTCCGCCATCTCCCTCAGCACCCTGGGGTAGATGCCATCTGGCCCTGGTGCTGTTTTACCCTCAGTCCCTCAGGACTCTTACCTCCCTCAATTCTTCCATCTGTCGCCTCTCTCTCCTCCCCACCCTCCCAGCCCATGGTGGTGGCGGTCCCCATTTCTTCCGTGAGCGCTGAGCAAAAATATTCATTCAGTGTTTCCGCCTGTTTCTCACCCTTTCCTTCCACTTCCACCCTTTTATCCTCATTATTGTCTCCTTGCACTTCCTTTTCTCCCTGATGTATCTAAAAAGTCTTTCTCCCCACCATTAATTCCTAGCAGCTAATCTCAGCTCCTCTGGGCCTTAGCTTCTCTCACTTTTCTGGTCACCTCCGTAGACCATCTTGCATACTCTTTCTGTCCCCATCCTTTCTCATCCTGCTATACCTCTGGTGCTCCTCATTTGCCCTCACCACCTCCACTACCTCGCTGTTCAACCAGCATGGTTTCCTTTGCTCTGCTCCTCTTACTCTGTGTTTTGGTGCAGGCTTCCATTGCCTCTGTAATTCCCCATTTAATAATATCCCATTTCTCCTCTGTGTCCATCTCCTGCCTTATGCCCTCCAGTTTCCCTTTCAATACTATTGGAGTGACCCTCTTAATAATTGGATGTTGGAATTTTGAAGCCCGTTGGGGAGTCCCCAAGATGATAAGATTGGTGTTTTTTTCTGGAAGAAGATAGGGCATCCTGAACTTCTGATTTGCTAATTTCTACATACAGCGATGAAAAACAAATACAGCTCCTGGAAATACTGTACTAGTCAAAAACCGTTACGATCAACCCATTGTAATTGGCACTAGCATATACAGAGAAAATATAAACTGCAAAATAATATTTTGATAGCCAAGCAGTTTATTAAATACAGAATTTAAAAACATCTTCATCAAGAGTATGTCTTGCATCATGCCACCCCAATGGAACATTAGCCGTCGGGCACTAGGAGTACGCAGAAACTTTTTTTGCTAGCAGTTTAGTTGGAGCTGCCCATAACGATGTCAGATGCCAGTGTCATCCCTATATAAATGTGGGCGGCCCTGTGCCCTCTTCAATTCTTTTCCTGCTGTCGACCACCACGCATTGGACTCCATGAAGATATTGCTGCTTCAGTCGACCGCCAAACATTCTTTGTTTTCCAAGAGATTTTTGCACTTTTGCTGAATAAGTACGTACTGGCACTGTTTTCGTATGGCTTGCGCCTCTTCTGTTTTCTCTGAGAGGTAGGTTCCCCAGGCCTATGACCATTAAACCTGCCAATTTTCCCTTGATCTTCAATAAGCTTCCCGGCTACCTTGACACCTAGCTCTGCCTTATCCTTGTTCTGTGCTGTGGGTCATCCGACAGTAAAACGAGCTTTGAGGAATGAGCTCCACAGTATCGCCTGTTCTCTCCTCAGGCTCTCCAGGACCTCCGGGGCCTGACAACCAATTTAAGGCATCCCTCCCTGGGTAGGGGATCCCCCCAGTACTCTTGTCAGTCAACGCTTCTCTTGGCGTCGACTGTGGCTGCATCGTTGTCCGCTTCTACGGCAACACCTCCTGCCATCCAACACCTTCATTTCTACAAGGTACAGCTGTGGTAGTATTTTCCATCGGCTCATCTGTGGCCAGCACAGGCCTGTTGACATTGTAGCTGTGGGCTCCCCATCACCATCTCTGCTTCTGCCTTTCAGACCTCCTGCCTCTCTCGGTCAGATGGCATTGAGTTTTTGCTTGCCTTCTCAAGGCCGGCTAAAGACAGTTGACTCCGGGACTGCTGCTGCTATCCCCGTCGATGTTGTGAGCCCTACCACCCAGGCTGCACCCCCTCTCGCGGTCGGTAACACGTGGGCTCCGCCCGGATCCCCTACGGCTGGCATTTGGCTGTCAGCCAACATCGGGACCCATTTCCTATGCTGGCATCACAAGGTGCTCCCTTGACCTTGGGGCCTCCACTTCACGTCACCAGTACCATGCACTCCCATTCTGTAGGCCGCTGTCGCATGTAGCCAGTGCCTCCTCCATTTTGGAGGCTTTGTGCCTCCTCCAGGCCCACCGACGGGCCTGTCAGACCTGCCCCCCCTGTCACTGCTCACTACTTCAATGCACCCAGCTCCCTGGGGCATTGACATCCTGCTTCCTCCTATGCAGAGCCTGCTGATGGGGCTTGGGAATTCACCCTTATCTTCACAAGGCCAGATGAGGTAGAGGGGAGCAGGATTTGACTGGGAGACCATCTGCATGTCTGGTTCCACCTTCCTTACAGGAGTGCCACTGCACGGTAGACTCTGGAGGTCCCCTCCTGAAACCCTTCATCATCTTTATGGTGAAGCAACTTCTGTTTGCCTTAGGGTGGGCTGCTCGTGTAACCTGGTAGCGCTTCTAGTGCTGCCAGACTTCCTGCATCTTATCATTCCTCCTCTACTGGCAGTCTAGAGGATGCCACACTGGCTACCTGGTACAGTCTAAGCCTGAACCCTGCCATGCTAAGATAGGTGGACAAGTTGTACTAGGCCCCCTCTGGACAGCCTCTCTTTGCTTGTGGGCCACCCTGAGGCTTCTGGGCTCCTGATAACGGCAACCCATGATAGCTCTAGGGTGCCTCTATATCCCAGCCCCCGGCCCCTCCAGCTAGGGAAGAGCGCCAGCTGGACTTCATGGGGCAGAGAACCTTGGCCCCAGGCACTCTGCGCCATGGGATAGCAGTTTATAAGGCCAATATGGTTCTGTATTTGCATACCCTCTGGACACGGCCCTAAGGCAGTGACCTAGTCCTTCCCAGAGGATCTGCAGCAACAGGAGTGGCTCAAAACTCTTCAGCCTGAGTTGGATATTGGTAGGCACCTCTTCAGGTCTCCCTAGGGACCCCTAAGCTGCCGCAGCCGTAGCAGCTGTGACTGTCACCTACCTAGCAAGGTATTCTTGGCTAAGAGTATCAGGCTTTGCTAGGGATGTTTAACAACCCATTCCACACTCCCCTTTCTGGGGGTATGAGCTCTTGGGACTGATATGAAGGATATCTTCTAACCCAACCTTCACGCCTCAGGCAGCCCCTATGGCCCACTTTTTCCCTTTACCTCCCACACTCCAACAGTGGCCGGGGGATGCCTGGTCACAGGGCTAACAGCAGGCCCAGGACGGAAGCCAGGCAATAGGGCACATCCAGAGTGGAATAGTGCTTTCAAACAACATGAAGTCTTGCTGTATTCTGACTATTGCAGTTAGGTCCTGCCTTTCAACTGTCCCAGAGAACAAAGAGCCAACTTTTCATGGCCAGCATGGAACGTTCAGCGCGAGCTCAGTTGAAGCCCCTGTCTGCTGTTGTTTAAACTCCAACCATCAGATTCTTTACTCCGCCTCACTGAACAGTCGCTCCAGAGATTTCTCCTTTGCTCGGTTCAAAAAAGTCAAAGTGTCGTTTTTTCCCTCGGTTTCTACCACCGAATCTGTCGGTTTAAGTCTCTGTCTGTGGTACCGTGAGTACTAGATAGGTTTTACATTAGTTTCTGTGTGGAACTTGTAATTTCAGATCGGTTCAGTTTGAACCAATCAGTTTAGTCTTAAAAAGTTTGTGAATTTACTTAGAGTATGGTAACCGGTCCTTATCGGTTCTAAAAAAAACAGATTTAATTACATTTTTTTCCAAGACCTGTAACAGTCAGGAACCGATAGGGGAGTCTTGCCTGGAGGATTGCCAAAAAAGGGGTACGTTTTGGATAGGATTGGCCATGCCTGAGAAACCGAAGAAAAAAAAACGGGCCCACTGGGTTTCAACACTGCAGTGTGTGCGGGGAAGCCTTTGCTAAGGCTGATCCCCACACCACCTGTGTTTATTGTCTGGGGTTTGACCACCTCGATTCAGACTGCCAAATTTGTAAGAGTTTTCCCAAAGCTACCCTGGATAAGAGAGTAGGTAGACTGAGGGAAAGGGAGGCCGAGAAGTCCGCTGACCTGGATGGCCAGCCCAGTTCAGTTCCGACTGAACCAGAAGGCGTGCCCTCTGACCAGGGTGAAACTTCTTCGGGCAAAAGGAGAGCCAATTCTGAGGAGTCGGTTCCAGTTAAAAGGAAGAGAAGAGAAAAATCATCCAGTTCAGATCCACAGATTCATTCTCTGACCACTGATGAAATAGCCAAAGCGATAAGGATAGTGCAGTCGCTAACTTCAGTTCCAGCCGAACCGGCACCATCTGGCAGGGGTTCGGTTCGGTCGGTTCCCTGGTTCCGGGTTACACTTCAGAAGAATTTTATGAACCGGAGGAGGAGGAGGGAGAGTATGAGGATGATGATGGTGATTATGAAAGTTTGGATGTGCCTATTGACCCGGACATCTCCCCAGACAGACCTTCAGGTGTTTCTCCTCCTAGGCTTTCTGAGTCCCCTTCCCACTTTATGTTTTACAAAAAAGTGGCTGAAACCCTCCAGCTTCCAATGGAAGAAGCAGTAGAGGATCAGGAGGAGCCTGATTTTGTTGAAATGATGGACATCCCAGAGACCAGGAGACTGTCTATTCCCCTCCATAAATCTTTTGGGAAACAGACAATTAAAATTCTAAAGACTCCTAACTCCATACCTCCTGTGGACAGACGAATGGACAAGAGGTATACCCTTTCAGGCGCGGACACGGAATTAGTTTCTCAGCAATGCAGCCATGTTGGGGTAGTGCAGGCTGCTGCCTTTGATAAGGCAAATATTCCCTGGCATCACCCCCCAGATAAGAACTCCAGGAGGATTGATGCCATGGCAAAGAAACAGTACATGACAGCATCTTTGGGACTCAGGCAGGCTAACTATATGGCCTACACAGCTAGATACCAGAAGTCCAGGTGGGACACTATGCTGGCTCTGGCTAAACAGGCCCCTGACCAGCTTGCCAAGGAGCTGGAGCAGGTGGCTGCGGATGGGATTGAGGCATCCAAGGTGCAATTTCATGCTGCTGTGAACTCCAGTGATGTTTTGTCTAGAGTCATGGCTACATCTGTGGCGCCTTCGGAGGATGGCTTGGCTCAGATGTACTAGCCTATCACAGGATACCCAGGCCAAGGCCATGGATTTCCTTGTCACTGGTAATTCTCTGTTTGGGGAGCAGACAGAGAATTACATGAAAAAGATGGACTAGTATAGACCACCTACAGGAGTGCTCAGTCCAAAGAAAGGCAAGCCACTCCTCAGAGACAGCACTCCAGGGGCAGGAGCAGGCCCTTTCAAAGGCCTTTTACTAAGCCCAGGCCTCCTCTTCTGCATGCTCAGAGGGGCTCTTCAGAGGGAGAGGCAGAAGGGGAATGAGCAGGCCTGCTTCCACCCCTCTAGCCTAAAACCCCTGCCAAGCAGACACCCTGATGGGTCTGCCCAGGCCGATTCTTCACTACCTGTAGGGGGCAGGGTGGCTTACTTTGTCCAGGACTGGAAGTCTCTGACATCAGACAAGTGGGTCCTGGAAGTAGTAAGCCAGGGACTGGTTCTCTGCTTCAAAAAATTTCCCAAGATGAGAGCGGATCCTTTCCACCTGCAAATCCATCAGAGACCCTTGCCCTAGAGGCAGAGGTTTCTTCCCTCCTGGCTCTCAGAGCCATAGAAAGGGTTCCTACCTACACAAGGGCAAAGGATTGTACTCTGTACTTCCTAACCCCCCAAAAAACAGGAGAATGGCGGCCCATCCTGGATCTAAGATATCTGAACAAGCACCTTTTAAAACCAAAGTTCAAAATGGTGACTCTGGGAATAATTCTGCCCTCTCTAAGGCCAGGGGACTGGCTAGCCTCCCTGGACCTCAAAGATGCCTACTTTCACGTTCCCATCAGGTGCTCCCACAGAAAGTACCTCGGGTTCGAGTTGCCCTCAGGCCACTATCAATTCAGAGCAATGCCCTTTGGCCTAACATCAGCCCCAAGGGTGTTCACAAAGTGCCTGGCAGTAGTGGTTGCTTTCCTAAGGAGAAAAAAGATTTCCATCTTTCCATATTTCCATATTTGGACGACTGGCTCATAGTAGGTCAGTCTCCAGACCAAGTCAAGTCACATCTGCAAATAACTCAGCAATTGCTCACTTCCTTAGGATTCCTCCTCAACCTTCCAAAGTCAGTTCTTGAGCCAGTACAGCTCCTCACCTTCATAGGGGCAGAGCTGGATACAGTAAGGACAAGAGCCTTCCTTCCCCTGGACAGGGCAAGGACTCTTGCGGAACTGGCCTCTTCATTCACCCTACAGGTGTCTCGACCAGCAAGGCATTTCCTTCAGCTTCTGGGCCACATGGCAGCTTCCACAGCAGTGGTCCAAAGAGCAAGATTCCAGATGAGGGACATTCAGTTCCACTTAAGAGCCTTCTGATCCCAAAGAAAGGATTCCCTTACCAAACTAGTCCCAGTGACTCGAACCCTGATCCAGGCTTTGCAATGGTGGCAGGATCAGGACAATTTGAGACAAGGAGTTCCTTTTGTCACTCAGTCTCATTCAGTGATACTCACTACAGATGCCTCCCTGTTGGGCTGGGGAGCCCACCTGGGGGATCTTACCACCCAAGGGCTGTGGTCACCTCAAGAATCTCTGCTTCACATCAATCTCTTGGAACTCAGAGCAGTGTTTCTGGCACTGCAAGCCTTTTCCAAATCTGTACAAAACAAGGTGGTCCAGATCAGAACAGACAACACCACCACCACCATGTAGTACATCAACAAGCAAGGAGGCACTCGGTCTGTGGCCTTGTGCACAGAGGCAATGAAGTTGTGGTCCTTGGCCTATTCCCTGCAAACCTCTCTGATAGCAGTTCACCTCCCAGGGAAGGACAATGTCCTAGCAGATGCACTCAGCAGGATATCCCAGGGCCATCATGAATGGACCCTAGATCCCCTAGTTTTGAAAGTGATTTTTCTCAGATGGGGCACTCCACAGATAGATCTTTTGCAGCCCCAGACAATCACCAACTTCCTCTCTTTTGTTGCAGACCCCAGTCTTGGGCTGAGTCCCCTGGATGCCCTGACCCTGAATTGGGAAGGGAAATTTCTGTATGCTTTTCCCCCCTTTCCTCTCCTGTTCAAGGTGTTAGTCAAGATAAGGTCACAACCATGCAAAGTGATCCTGATTGCTCCAGACTGGGCCAGACAGCCCTGGTACCCCCTGTTGCTGTCCTTAGCAGTCCACCTTCCCCTGTCTCTTCCCAGGAATTACAACCTATTGACATCCTCTCAGGGGTGGATTTGGTACCTGAACCTCAGGTCTCTCAATCTCAAGGCATGGCTCTTGAAGAGTTAGAGTTTGCTGATCTGCATCTTTCCCAAGGGGTTCTGGATATCCTTAAGGCTTCTCAAGCCTTCCACTAGAAAGACTTACAATTCCAAATGGAAAAGGTTCACTATTTGGTGTTCTAATAAGAATATTTCTCCAGAATCTGCTGGGTTGCCTACGGTTCTGGACTATATGGTCCATCTCAATGGCCTAGGCCTTAGGCCAGCTACACTTAAAGTGCATTTAGCAGCTGTCTCTGCCTTCCTGTCAGTAGGCAAGCCCTTTCCTCTGTCAGCCCATCCTGTGTTTTGTAAGTTCTTCAAGGGACTGCTGCACATCAATCCCCTTTAGGGACCCTACTCCTGCTTGGGACCTTAATGTTTGCATTGCTCAGCTTATGCAACCACCCTTTGAGCCTTTGTCCTCGGCAGAGCTAGAAGTACTTGACTTGGAAAACTGTGTTTTGGTAGCCATTACCTCTGCCAGGCATATCAGTGAATTGCAAGCCCTGTCAGTGGAGCCTGATTTCATCTCTTTCCACAGAGATAAAGTGGTCCTAAGAACTAACAGGAAGTTTTTGCCTAAGGTGGTTTCAGATTTCCACCTTAATCAGTCTATGTCTCTCCTGTTTTCTTCACTGACCATTCCTTCTCTGAGAGAGGAGGCTGCACAGCTTGGATGTTAAAGGACCCTAGCTACTATGTAGAGTGCACCAAGGGTCACAGGTTTGAGTCCCTGCAGTTGTTCCTCACATATGGAGAGGTCGGTGAGGCAAACCTGCCACTAAGAGATCTGTTGCCAGGTGGATTGTCTCTTGTATACAATTCTGCTATGAAAACTGGATAGAACCCACCCTCAGGCCTGAGGGCTCACTCTACTAGAGGTACAGCTGCTTCTCTGGCTGCTGCCAGGATATTCCTATCCTAGAAATTTGTCAAGCAGCCACCTGAAAACAGTCCATACATTCACCAAGCATTACTCTCTGGATATCCAGGCTAGGAGTGATGCTCGGTTTTAGCAGCAACAGTGCTTCAGAGCCTATTCCCAAAGTAGGTTCTGTCCCTCCTCCATGGAGTACTGCTTAGTAGTCTGCATGAGTCAGAATACAGCAAGACTTCATGTTGTTTGAAGAAAAATTACTCACCTTAGTAATGTTGTTTCTTCTAATGGAGTCTTGCTGTATTCTGATCTCCCACCTCCTCTCAGAACCTGGTTTTGGGATGTGGGTGGGCAGGGCAGTGTTGGCACCCTAGGGTGCCCTCTTTTCACCCTCCTTTACTTTGGGTGTGTGTTGTGTTTTGTTTTGGGTTTCTGACTTGAGTCTTTGCTTTGAAACCAAAAACCTTTTAATAAATTTAGTTGCCAGTTGGCCAGTGTGAGTTTTACAGTTTCACACAGAACATCTAGTGAGTATTGCTCATAAAGATCTGACGGTTGGAGTTTAAACAACAGCAGACAGGGGTTTCAACTGAGCTCAGCTGAACATTCCATGCTGGCCATGGAAAGTTGGCTCTTGTTCTCCGGGGCAGTTGAAAGGCAGGGACCTAACTGCAATAATCAGACTACAGCAAGACTCCATTAGAAGAAACAACATTACTAAGGTGAGTAATTTTTTTGCTGGTCCCTCTTCCATGGGCTCATCCCCACCATGCCCCTAGGGATGATGGGGTGGCTGCAGCTGACAGTTCTGCTTCAGCATGTCCCCTGCTTGAGCCCTCTCCCTCCAGCACGTGATCTGGAGGTGAGGGTATGGGTTGTCTTCCCCCACCTGGAACAGTGGGTGGGTTCCACAGATGCTTGGGCCCTGCAGTTCTTGACACAGGGCAATGCTGTGGTCTTTATAGGAGTGGCCTTCAGACCTTTCTCCAAATTCCTTCTTCTTTTCCCCTAGCCAGTTGCTAATGTTGCTAGTGGACGTCTGTTCACTACTACAGAAGAGGCCATAGACCCCCATTCCTGGGATTAATGGGACTCTCCTCTTATTTCTTTTAGTCCCCACATCCCCAGGGACTTGGGGACCATTCTGAGTTGAAGGAACTTCTGTATCTGGTACATGTAGTTCATGATGGTCACCAGCAAGGCCTGCTGCCCCTCCTGCAACAAGGGACATGCTTGCTCCTTGGCCTGCAGGCTGCTTATCTGCATATCCAGATCTGTCCACCCCATGGGAAGTACTGCAGGTTCCTGTCTTGGGGGTAGGGGCTGTCCCACTTTGGGATACTGCCACTTTAGTTTGCCACCTATGCCACAGGTATTTGTGCTGTGCTTGACAGCAACAGTTGATTGCAACAAAATTCTCAGCCAGGAAGAGCTGTTTGCCCCACCTGGACATCAGGTGGCTGAATGCTCAGTACAAGGAGCCACTGTCTCACTCCCTAGTTGATACCAGACACTGTTCTGTGCCCTAGGGATTATGGTTCATCTGCCCAAATCAGTCTTGAACCCTTGTCATCGTCTTCAGTTCACAGGTTCAGTCCTGGGCACAGTACAGGGATTAGCCTCCTCCCTCCCCCAGGACAGGGCAGAGGGCTTCAGGGCACAGGCCTATCAGACTTCCAACAGACAGACATGTTACAGCCAGAACATTTCCAAGACTGTGGGGCCTGCTGGCCAGTCAATGTCCCTGTACCTCTGCCCGATTGCATCTACAGATTACTCATCGGATCCTGAGAGTCTTATGGGATCAGTGCCCCGGTGATCTGGAGCAGCAAACTCTAGTAACCTCTCTGTTCCAGAAGTGCTCCCATGGTGGACAGAACCCAGCCATTTGCTGCCAGGGGTTTCCTTTCCCTTTTCTTCTCCTCAGCAGATCCCACCTCAGATGCAATGGGGCTTTTCTGGGGAGTTCATCTGGGCCTTCTCCAGACATCAGGAGTATGGCCCAGAGTGGAGACTTTCCTCCACTTAAACATCCTCAAGATGCGGATGGTTCTGTGTGCTCTTCAGGCTTTCCAGACTCTTCCGTTCATGGCCCTTTTGCTGGTCCAATCGAACCATGCCAGTATAGCCCCTTACATAAACAATCAAGGGGGAACCCATTTATACCTCCTGCAAAGGGATGCGATGACAGTCTGGTCTTGGGCTGTAGTACACGGTCTAGCACCATCGTTTGTCCATGTTCTGGGTGTCCTAAACATCTTGGTGGGCGGCCAGCACAGGTCACAGTCCTGACTGCACCAGTGGGCACTGCTGACATTGGTCGTAGAAGACCTGTTCGACAGTTAGGGTTGTTCAGAGATGACTCTTTTGTGTCCCCACTCAAGGTAACACTGTCCTTTTCTGCTCACTTGCTCCAGGGCCTGGAGTTTTCCTGGTGTGACGCGATGTCCTTCTCATGGAAAGGGAGGTTCCTCTCTGCCTTCACTCCCTTCTCACTGTTTCAGAAGGTGTTGCTCAAGCCTCAGATGGCAGGAGCAATGATTATCCTTGTTGCTTCCTTCTTACCTTGTCAAGTCTGTTCCCCTTTTCTGCAGCAGTTAGTGGTGGAACCTCCAACACCCCTGCACAGGCTTTCTCTCACAGGAGCAGGGCACTCTGGTCCATCCGGACCTCAGGTGCCTCCACTTCCATACCTGGCTCCTGAAGACATAGGCATGGGTAGATTTGGGGTATCCTGAAAGGTGGTTGCTGCCCTGGTGGCTGCTAAGAAGCCTTCCACCAGAGCCACTTTTTCTTTAAAGTGGAAGTGCTTTGCTCTGTGGATGGCCTCCCATTATTTGGAACTGTTCACTTGTCCAGTGAATCAGATTCTGGAATACTTGTTGCCCTTCTCAGATTCTGTGCTGCAGTACTCCTCCATTTCAGTGCACTTGGCTGCTATTTCAGCCTTCCATGTGCCGGTTGATTACGTACGGTGGCACAACTCTAGGTGTCCCGTACATTTTCGAGAGGCATTCTTTATCTGAAGCCTCCCATCTGCAATCCAGTCCCACCTTGGGCCTTCAATTTTGTGTTAGAAGCTCACTTTGACTCCTTTTGGGGCCGGTCATGACATGCATGCTACCCTTTCTGTCATGGAAAGCATTATTTTTAGTTGCCATTACCTCTGTTCAAAGGGTTTCTGAGCTTCCGACTCAGATGTGCGAGTCTCCTTTTTGGTGTTTCACACAGTCAGGGTGTCTTTGCATTATCAACCCTAAGTGTTTCCAAAGATGGTGTCTGAGTTTACCCTGAATCAAACCATCCACCTAACTGTGTATTTTCCTGAGCATGCCAATTCAGGGGAAGCATTGCTTCATACATTGGATATACATAGGATGCTCAGATACATTTATTGCATGAGGGACTACAGAAAATCCTCGCAGATGTTCATTTCTTTCGTCCTCTGGAAAGATGGTGGTTTAGTTTCTAAACAGTGCCTGTCCAAATGGATGGCCAACTGTATTATTTTCTTACACAGGAGGTATGATAAGGAACTTCCTGGGTTGTGCGTAGCCCTCTGCTAGAGGCATGGCCACTTCTGTTCCCTGTTTCCAGAATGTCTCAGCTGCTGAAATCTGTGTTGCTGTCACTTGGACTCCTGTCCACACTTTTCTTGAAACTCTACAGTCTGGACATTGCTTCTAGAAGAGGGGCAGGTTTCAGCCTGACTGTGCTTCAAGGCCTCCTGTCTTAGGCCTATAGCCTTCAGCCACCCAGACTGTCTCTGTCAGGACTGCTTGAGACTTGTTCCATAGGTGTAGCCTGATGCAAGAGATACCCTCGATGAAGGTAGTACAGTTATATAAGAACTTACCGTGACAGTAGATCTTCGAAAGGATCTCTTGCATCAGGCCATGCCGTCCCACCCTCCATCTCCCTTAGCTCCAGAGCTTCCCTCTTCCTGTAGGACAGTTCACCTTCTGTTTCAACTTGTTTAGTGGTGGGAACCTCTGGCCCTCCCTTGATTCCCCAAGAGGAGGAGGTCCTCTGCATATGGTGTCTGGCGGGGAACTGAGGAGGGCATGGGGCCACCCACGTTTATGTAGGGAGAACATCTGTGTCTGACATCATTGTGGGTGGCCCCAACTAGACTGCTAGCAAAAAAGATTCCGTATTGTCCTAGTGTCTAATGGCTGTATTTCCATAGGTGTGGCTTCATACAAGAGATCCTCTGGAAGATCTACTGTTACGTTAAGTTCTTACGTGACTGTGCTTTTCTGCATCACCACAAACTACTCCAGTTTGCAGTTTATATTTTCTTCATGTGTGCTGGTGCCAGTTTGATTCGGTTGATCATGTCTACTTACAGGGTTTTTCATAGCCCTGAATCAGAAACTGAGTTGACAGAACAATATTTTAAGGGCTGGAAATTAGCTAGTCTCCCTAACCTGGTAAAAGAATCAGCCTTTAATGCTGTTTTTGAATTCAATAACCAATGTAGATCCAATTTCCTGTATTACCCTAGTGCAGGGGTTCTCAAATGGGGAGGCCCCAACCTGTTCCAGAGGAGGCTCAAGGAAGTCTTGAAAAAGTATTATATTTCAATTTTGAACTTTATAGATCTTCCCTTGTCAATCTTCACCATTCATTACTGCTTCGGTTAGTGCGGAGGTGCGCTTTCCCTTGCAGGAGTTTTTTTGTTTTTTGGAGTCGGCTCAGCGGCGGTGCCCTCGAAAGGTGACATACTCGTACATAGCATGAGGGGCGCTATTAGGTGCCGTAGACTCTCCTCTATCTCAGTTCTGTTTCTCTCTGGCCCAAGGCTGCACTTGCTTGTGCGGTAGTTGAAGACTTTCTGCGCCACTCAAGCCAGACTGATCTCTCATATTCATATTCACTGACGCCGCCTCCCGCAAGACCGCTTCTGTTATTTTGCCGACGGCGCCGAGTGCTTTGTTGCTGATTTTTCTCTTATTTAGTTCAGGATCATGTCAGGTTTGGGGGCAAAACGTAAGTCGAAGGCGGGCCGTGCCCCTATGCGTCGGTGCTCCTGTGGCCGGCATTTCTCCGTCACGGATCAGCATGATGTTTGTCTCCATTGCCTGGGACCCAACCACGATATGGATGCGTGCGACGCTTGTTTCTCCATGGACCGTCGTGTCCTCAAAGTCCGCGCGTTCAAGATCGGCAAGGCCCCGCCGACCTTCGGGGGACGGCGTCGCTCCAGGGATTCCCAGGTAAGGTCTCTAGGCTCTTTCTCCGGGTCCCCTCTCAGGCCTATATGGTCCGTAGAGGAGGAGGCTTCCTCATCTTCTCTTGCCGAAGAGGAAGCTTCTTTTGCAGTGTCGGAGGAACGTCGAGGTCCCTCCCGGGGCCGCGGCGGAGACACCGCCTCGGCAGTCACCTCCTCGGAGGTGCAGGCTGCACTGGTGGACCTCGACGCCGCCTCCCGGGCGCTGGATCCCGGCGCTGCCAGCGCGCCAGTGATCAGAGACGGCGCCGCTCTGGCCGGTTCGCTCTCCTGGCGGCACGTGATGGGTTCCGTGCACCCAGGGCGGCGCGGTGGGGAGCCGGGCCGGGCTGCGGGTGCGGTGGGCCAAGGTCGCCTGGGCGCTTCCCGCACCGGCACGCTTCACCGGAACCCGGGTTTGCTAGTATTGTGGTCCAGCTGATCTCTTCCTCTTCGGAGGCTGATGATTCAGACGTGGACCCGTCCTGGCAACCTGATTCTTTGGAGTCAGGGTCCCCGGTGGCACGAGGTGCTAGGCAGCCCAGCGGGCCTCTTACTCTGTCCCTGCTGCCGTCCTCCCCTGAGGTCCCCCGGGCTAGGGGTGGTCCGGGGTCCCTAGGGAGCGATGGAGCGGGGGCGGAGGGAGGGGCTCTCCCTCCTGGGGGGCTCGTGGCAGCTACCGACCCTGGTGCTGCTACAGACCCTCGGGGTGGGAGATCGCTGGGGTCGAGGAGGAGGGCGCTCTCAGAGTCCGAGGGGTCAAGGGGCAGGGTGCAGGCGTCACAGTCTCTGTCGGCCACCCCTTGGGGGGTGGCTAGGAGCCGTAGTGCTGGGCCCCGCCTTTCCCTCTTGGACCCGGGTCCCCTCCAGTGGCTTGCTGTGGCTGCCCCTCTGGATCCATGCAGTCCCAGGTTCATCACAGGGAGGATCCCTTCTGGGCTCTTCCAGGCTGCATCCCCAGGGTTCCGTTTTGCGACCTGGTCTGTTGTCCGGGATCCCGCCAGCTCGGGCTCCGTTCCCGATTTCAGAGCCCTAGCAGAGGACAGTTGCCTCTTCGTAGGTGCCCATCTCCCATTCCTCTGCAGCCACCCCCGTGCTCCCGGGCCATGTTGGTCCTACAGGCCCGTTATCCTGGGAGCAGTTCAAGAGGTTCTGCAGCAGCTTCCCCAATATGTCAGGTGTACATGAATGAGGGTCTTCGCCTATCCCCACCGCCACAAGAATCCTCTGGACACCGAGCTCTCCATCATCCGTCTCCTCCTCTGAGGAGAGGAACCCTCTGCTCATCTCACCCGTGCTGATTTCACTGAATACCAGCGATTCCTTTTCGAGGATGGTGAGGATCTTTGAATCTCCTACATTAGCGAGACAATACGAGCAGGAGGCGTGTGAATTCCTTGGCGGTCCAGTGCCCAGCACCTGGTGGTACCTTCCTGGCCTATTCCCTTCCAGGAGGCATCTATCCGTTCCTGGCAGTCGCCAGCCGCCCCTTCTCCAGCCCCGGCAGACTGCCGACGTAGGTATTGTGCCCCTTCGGAATCCCTGGGTACTCTCCCCAACCCACCCTCGGGTTTGGCATACCTAGAGACTCCCTTAGGGCGCCGCCGCCTGGCGCACGACCATCCACCAGACTCGGATTCCCTACAGTTTGACTGGTGGGGGCGAAGAGTGTTCTCTTCCTCTCGTGCGATGTCTTGCATTGCGTCTCATTAGGCTCATCACGCTGCCTACAGTAGGCATTTGTGGTTGATGCTCTCTCAGATCTTAGCACCAATGCCTGATACGGAGCAGACCAGACAAGCTGTTGCCCTCTCTGCTATAGGCCTGGAGCTGGCAAGACACCAAGCAAGGGCATCTTATAGCCAATGAGGTGGCTTCCAGGCTTGCGGGGACAGTGATCTGCATTAGGCGGATGGCATGGCTTTGTCTATCAAGGTTGTCACCCCTGGCCCAGCGTAGGGTGATTCGCTCCGCTTTCCGGGGGACCCGTCTCTTTTCCTCAGAGCTAGAGACTACTGCAGGGGCTTCCTCCGTCTCCCGCCTCGGGGCACCTCCTAGCTCTTCTCCCCCATAGGCTTCTCTGTAGATTGGCCCAGGGTCTCTTCCTTCTGTTTCTCACCAACAGGAGGCTGGGGTCTTGTTCCTCAGGGTTTCTACCCCTTTTTTGGGGGGGGGGGGCCTGGTACTCACCCAAGCAGTAATGAATGGTGAAGATTGGCAAGGGAAGATATGAAAATTACATACTTACCGTAATTCTTCTCTTGTATCTTCACCATTCATTACTGATACCCACCCACCTTCCCCTCAGTGGCCTCCTACTGTGGCGTCTCCCCCTCCCGTCTCGTTCTTGTCCCTCCTTTGGCCTTTATGCAAAAAAAAAAAAAACTTTCTGTTTTCCATTCTTAGTGAATGGTTCTTTTTTCCTCAAGGTAAAGAGGGCAAACACGGTCTGTACTTTCTCTTATTCTGAAGGAACTCTTTCTGACTGCCCTTAGGTGTGCTTGAAGTACCTTGATCAGGTTATGCAGTTTCACAGCTTAAGAGACCGTGCCCTGACTCGGCCTCAACAAAAATTTAGAATCCCCCTGGCAGGTATTATCTTTGAGCTCATGATAGGTGCTGCTTTACACTTGTCAGCCTTGGCGTCTGCTATTGCCTTGCCTTAGGGAGTCTGATTGAGTTCCCACTCTATCCTTCATACAAAGCTGCCTTCGGTAAGGCATACTCTTTCCCCATACACTGCTGTGTTAGCACTTAACAGGGTGCTAAGGGACATAGTCCCCTTCATGGGTGGGCGTTCTTCCCGGAACAGGTTCTGCCCAGGCAGTCTATGAGCCCTCAGCTAGGATGTAGGGACTTGGCATGTTGAGAGATCAGAGAATCTGCCCTTATTCGGATCTGTTCAGGTGGTTTGGTTGAACCTCCCCTCAGTCCTAGCAACAGGGATTCTTGCTCCTTTGTTAGTCTCGAGCTTATAAGCCTCTCAACCAATGCTCGATGGGCACTGTTCTCCCTCTCAACATGCCTCCTTTTCTTCTTCTTCTTTCTCTTTTCCCTCTCTCTCTCTGTTCCTCCCCTAGAGCCTCCCCAGAAAGGAGGCCCTGCGGTCCCTTAGGTGCAATTCTCTCTCCTCTGTCTATCCTCTACCGGCTTATACCTTTTCAGTTTACATCCCTTTCCTTTTCTGTCCCTCGGCTCTCTTGCCTCGCTTTCCTTTTCTTACCCTTTATTTTAGCCTCTCCGGCTACCAGAACTGAGATAGAGGAGGAGTCTCTGCACCTAACGACCGCCCCTGATGCTTTGCACGCTCGCTACCGAGGGGCGCGCCCGCTGGAGCTGACCCAAAAAAAACTCCCCAGGCGGGTGCGCCCGCACTAACCCAAGCAGTAATGAATGGTGAAGATACAAGAGAAGATCAAGAATTATGTAGGTACGTAATTTTCATATTTTGTGTGACGGATAAGGCAAACTGAAAGAGGATAATAGTAGGTGAATTTATGTATTTAGTCACAAGTCTGTGACCAGGGAAGGTACTGTACACTGAGCAATGGCTTATTTCAGGTGTACCCAGGGAAGGGTAGTGAGAGAATACAATTCAAAATGTAACTACAAAACACTCAAGCATTACAAAATGAATAAAAGTACAAACAAATTAAGAACAATAAACTAACAATGCAAGGAACAATTGATCAATTAGACTGGCAGCAGAACTGTCTTAGTACAAGAGTTAACCATACAGGTACTAGGAATAAGAGTAGGAGGGAGCAAAATGATCCCTGAGAAGTTGCTTAAGAGCAGGGTAAGAGGGGGAGAAGCAGAGGTCAGCAGGAAGGTTATTCCAGTTAGAGGGGAAACAGAAAAAGCAGTCTCACCCATGAAGGTATGGCAGTAAGGGGTAAAAATGGTTCGAGAGTCAAAATATTGGAGCAAGTAGGTTGTCCTCTTGGGGGGGTTACAATAAGCTTAATAACATGAGAGCCAGCTAAGCAAAGAGGTTTCAATTTATTCCTGATGTACTGTGAAAAGTAGGCTATTTTTCTATGGGGAGGCCCAAAAATATTTCAGTCTTTTGGGGGAGGCTCAAGATCTTTTCCATGGCTTAGGGGAGGCTCACTATGACAAAGTTTGAGAACTGTTGCCCTAGTGCAGTGTACTGTAACAAGTGTAACAACTGATACCACTATAACGATAAACGATAGTGCAATAAATATTTTAATTATTTTTGCTTTGCTGTTTAAAGCGAGTTCTGTATTGGGTGACTTTTTTATCACATCATTGTGATTTTTCATTGTGTTAAGATAAAATGTCAAATGCATCAGTTTTGCAGTGAATACTTTGTCTTAAAAAGTGTTTTTTGAGCTGTTTTCTAGCATTGAAGCCTAATACAGTGCTGTAGCAGATGTGCTAACCTATCAGTCTGAATAAGTGCCTGAAAAAATCAACTTGTGCTGTTTAAATATCAGCTTGTGTCATTTCAATATGATTGAGAAGGCAGCGAGAACTTTGAAACCAGAATGTTTTTGTATCCCGCCTAGAGTAATATTTAGTTTGTGACAGTCGTATATGGATAATATTATTCAAGTTTTTTCATTTTACAGATCTTTTTTCCAGCTTGGCAGTTTCATTTGCCTTTCCTGGAGAATAATGTTGTTGAAATTAAGAAATGCAATCAATTTTAATTATATTTAATGCTAGATGGACAGATCGCATCAACTCAGAATTTTACATACCGAGAGTGAGTATCTGAGGATAGGTCATCTGTTTTAAGAAATGTGTTTTAACATGTTACTCTAATTACCGTGTCTGACAAAATAACTCATTCATTTTTGTGTACTTTTGAACCAATGGTAGCCTCATAGCCTTTTCAGTTAATGTTTTATTTTTATTTCCTATTAAAACAAAACACTCTTTTGTACTGCTTCCTTGTATGTATTTGACTGTTCTTCATTGGTTTTACTCTACGGATGTAAAAGATTTATAGCTATTTGAAGTACTGCAAAAGCTGCCTGTAAAACATTCTTGAGTTTGAATTAAGCAAATTCCACATATAACTTTCTTTTAAAGAAGGGTCAACTATACAGCTCATTGGCAGAGAGCCTCCGCTGCCTTGAATAGAGGTCCCAAAATAGTCATTGCACAAGGAAGTTATTCGTGATCTTTTCTGTGTTGCTGCTCATTATCACTGGGAATTAGTTACAGTACAACCGTGGGCTTGCTGGTACAACCACGGCTTTAAGGAGCAAGTGCTTTGTAAGGACATGTATCTTGGAGAATGAAGGTTTGAGGCCTTTAGATGCCTCTGTAATCATTCAGTCTGCCTTTATTTGTTTCTTTATGTAACCCCTAGATGGCGCTATCCCAGGGGTTACTACCCCTGCCTGATTTGCCACTAACAGGTTGGGGGCCTGGATCCAATGGCGTGGTGCCTCCACCCAGAGGTCAGGGTTTGCAATAGTTAAACTAACTTGGTCACAGCCCTCTGGGACACTGCAACCTTTCTTCCCACTAGTGGCCCACACAATATATCAGAATTACCTTCACAGTATACACTTTACCCCAGGTCTGGTTTCGCACTGGGACCTCCTGGAAATGAGATACAGTGCAACAATCACAGTACAGTACTTTAACATAGACAAATACCTCAGGCAGTATAACTTTGCTGAAACAAGCAACTCTGATTTATTTAGGGGGATATAACAAGGACAGGGGAAATCAGGTTAATTAGTTATCACTCTAATAATCTACCTATGGCTCTACCTATCCCTATCAGTTACTGTCCTGGGTACCCAAGCCCTAGTGGCTAGTCCAAACCGTGGCAGCTGGTAGGGCCCTTTCACACAGAGAAAGGAGAATCAAACAGTCAGCAGTACAGTAATTCCATTTGGATTTAATGTGGCAATTCAACAGGACACTAGATTAGTACTCACGACCTCCAAATAAGATAGGGTCCTTCAATGTCAGCAGGGCTCACTTGAGGTACACAAACCTCTTCACACATCCATATAAAGAAAGCACTATACCAGGCAGGCTGCATCTGTATCCCGATCGCAATTACTGCACAATACCGGAGAACACACAGCAGATTCAGTTCTGACAGACCGAGTGCAATTTTCAGCAATTCCTCCAGTCTTCTACAGGGTGAGCCTGGTTTCTACTCTTCAGAGATCCTTTGATTCTTTTCACAGGACGGATTCAGTCCTAACAAGCTGTTACACAAGCTGCAGACCGGAACTCTGGGCCTTACACATGTTTTTGACTAAAACTGCACACTGAAAAGCACAGGGCTCCTTCCTTCTTCACTGCCAAAGCTCAACTGAAACTCCAACCGACAAAACCTGGCACTTCCTTTGAGTTCCTCCCAGTTCTTGACTGGATTGGCTGTCACCACAATAGACTGCTGCTGTTGGTCCAAAAGGCACTGAAGTCTAAACTACATCTCCCAGAGTCACTGCCCATACAATCCTCTTGTGGCTGGCTCAGATTACGAGTCCAAGTTCTGATTCGTCCAGGCACCATTTTAGAGCTAGCTTACCCCACACTGATTGGTCCAGTTCAGCAGTTCAAAACTAGAATGGGAACTAGCAGACACAGTTCTGACTGCAAAGAAAGCAGGTTAGACAAACTGTAATTTCATTATTACTCTAAATAATTTCTGGCAAACAGTTACATCTTTCAGATAGGTTCCCTTTGCACTCCTAGTGACTGCAAAATGAAGTGAATTGGCAGCAGCTCGAGTGGTACTCAGAGAAGCACACAGTCCCCCCATACAAACTAATTATGTCTGCAAGCAGACAGCTCTTAAAGAGACAGTACCAGAGGCTCTAAAAACACTCACTGATAAATGGTTTAAATGCCAAACACCATTCAGGCTTGGAGCATTCAAGCAAGCTCCTGGAAGTCTTTTGGGAACCCCCATTTGCAGGGGGGTTACATTTACTTACATTTTCGTCATTGTATTTTGCCAATGGCTAGTAAAAAAAACAAATCCAAGTGGAATCTTTGTATTATGAAGTCAGAAACGCTTTACTAGGAAGACTGACAGAGTATTTCAAGTGAGAAACTGCAAATCTGTTTTCAGCTTTTTATGGAAAAATAGCATTTTCTACCATATATTTAATACAGTATTATGTGATTTTTGGTAACCTGTGATACTTTGTTATAATTTAGCAGGTGACATTTTCGTCATAACTAGATTTTACTTGGGAAGAAGAAAAGAGAAGCCAATTATTGTTTTAAAACAACTGTAAAATCATGCAGATGGACCACAATACTCTAAACATGTAAAAGGCAAAGTTTGTTGCTGAGAGAAGTGTATATATTTTTTTTGAAAATGATAGAAAAATATACAGTCAGCACTTGTTTATCCGGCTCTCTTTTATCCATTTCTCTCATGTATCCGTCTTTGACTGCATGATTTTTTATTTCCCAATTTGTTTACACTCGTTTATCCGTCCCTCGCGTTATCCGTTTCCATTGCCCATCCTGCCTGTTGTCTCCTACAGTATGTAGATGTCAGTGTTTACTCTCAGATAACTGACCCTTTTCATTCCCAGTAGAGTATTGTATCGAAAACCACAGACCAAAGCAGGCAAGGCAGTCACAAACCAAAGCAGCCACAGACCTAAGCAGTCACAGCAGACAGAGATCAAACTGCAGGCCGAAGCATCCAGTTTCCACTTAACCGTTTCTCTCTCAGATATCCGTCACCTGACCTGAGAACAGAAGGCAACGGATATCTGAGTGCTGACTGTATTTAGCTTCTCAATGAAATGCATTGGGCTGCTAAGTAGCTGGCAGTTCCAGATATCACAATACCAGAATACTACTGGACTCCGTTTTTACTAGCAGTGCGTAGAGCAAAGATAAAAATCCACTTGTTCACTTCACTAACAAATATTTTAGTAGTAGGAATTATTAACACATCAAAATACAATAAATAAAATAGACAGTTGTCTCTTTATTAGAAGTAAACACCAGCTCTTTAAGAGCTGAACTTAGCAGCATGTAATGTTGGTATTTTGTGTGTGCCAGTCCTTCATTTTAGTCCGTTCTGTGTACCAGTAAGCTAAGGGGTAGCAGTACCATTGAAGAGCTATTCATCTGATTTACTATCTTCGCAACTTGTACTGTTTTTTTTCTCCCTTTTCCAGTAATTCTGGCAGGTAGGGACTGTTTGTTTCTATAGGCAGTCTCTCAAAATTCAAGTATTCCTGTCCAAAAAGAAGTTTAAATTGGAAAGCCTATCCAGCCCGAGTTCAGGAATAAGCTCAGGTCACTGGGGGGGAAGAGGACTGAGCGCCCGGTGGACTGCTGTCCTCTCCTGGGATGGAGAGGCTTAACAAGTTGGCCTTTGCCGGCCAGTGGTGCTGAGGGTTGAGGCGCTGGGCGCCCACGCCACACCGCCAACCGGGAGCGGAATGAGCCGGGAGTCGGGCTTGGGAGGAAGGCTTGAGTGTCCTTTGGACTGCTGTCCTTCCCTGGGGAGGGGCATGTGCTGCCGTCAGTGCACTGGTGGCCTCTAGTGATGGCTGGGGCGATGCAGTGGCACAGACAGTCTAAGGGGACGTGCTGGGGTAGGCGCCAGGAAGGAATGCGTACGGTAGCATATGCGCTTCTGTCCCTTGACATCATTGCACGCCTCACACATCAAGGGGGTTCTGAACAGTGAAAAGGTACCAGTCGTGGTGGCATGATGGCCGTCTCCGTGGGGAGCGTTTGGGCTCCGAGGGTGCACAGCAATTACTGGATCCGGCCATGGTGGAGGGGTTAGGGGGCTCTTCTGCCACCCTGCCGTGGGGGGGGCAAGCCGCGGGGGTACAGCTGCGAGACCCGAATGGGAGCTGAAGATGTCCTCGGGACGGTGGCCAGAAGACCTAGGGGGATGACAGGATGCGAAGAGGTAAGATAGACTGGACCAAGGGAGAAAAAGGAGTAAAGAAAAAAAAAACAACAAGTAGGCCTTTTGCTGCCCTCAGGTGGAGGTCTGGAGCTAGCTGCAGCAGCTTGAGCGACATGAAGGGAGGGTGGGGCAGCATTTCCATAGCATGTTTGTGACCTGTGCACCTTCATGTGCATGCACTTAAATGCCACCGCAGCAGAAAACTGAGGGAGAACAATGGAAAATTGGTTGGTGCAGGCTACATGAAGCCCTGCCCACCTACCTCTGTCCCATGCCATCACCTGGCCACCAGCCCAGTTTTGATGAGAGTCATTAGGCCTCCCCTTCCTGGCCCCACCATGGGGGGCAATCTGTGGGGGAATCTCGGGCTTGGTGGTCGAGGGAAGTGAGTGCCAGGCAAGAGGAAGCAGTGACAGGGCTGAAAGCCTGCCTGCAGCAATCAACAAGGTAAAAAGCTATGTGGGGAAAAAAATCAGACAGCCTTTTCTCATTTACAGCTTCTGTGAGGGTCTGGTTGAGACTTTCCACTGCATTTATATTAAACCAAAGGTTTTAAGGGTGTATACATTAGAACACTTTCCTTTACTAGGTATGTATTCCTGCATGGTATCTTAGGTAAGTTGGAGTTTTTGCTGTCTGTCTTAGCCAGTTGGCCTCACCCTTCCCCCATCATCACTGTTAACTCAGGTATCTAGGAACGTGGATATGATGTTCTATCCACACTTGCTGGCAGTTGCATTTCCCTTTAAGAGCTCACTGGAACGTCTTCAAGCTGGCTCCTCCCACCCACCTGGGTGGTAACTCCCTTGGCTCCACCCGTGACGCCAGATCTTCCTTTCCACTGGAAGAAGCAGGTTCCCTCCTTACTGCTCTTGCGCTTGGTAGGCCCTTTGCTGTAAAATCTTTGGCTTTCCTTCCAAACTATTAAATAACTTTTTTCTTCAGTCTTGTTCTTCTCGGCTGTCATGGATGATGAGAAGTCCACTCTGGGGTTTCCATAAATGTGTCTGCGGGTAGTAGATGTCCGAATGGATTTGCACACTGCATGCGTGTACTGCCTGGGCCACAAGCACGATCTCCAGGCCTGTGATGTCTGTCGTACCTTCCATCCATCCAGTCTCAAGGATCATCACGCCCCCTTGCTTCAAACAACATGAAGTCTTGCTGTATTCTGACATATTGCAGAATCGGCTCTCCTTTTGCCCGAAGAAGTATCGCCCTGGTCAGAGGGCACTCCTTCTGGTTCGGTCGGAACTGAACCGGCCTGGCCATCCAGGTCAGTGGACTTCTCTGCCTCCTTTTCCCTCAGTCTACCTAATCTGTTCTTAAGGGTAGATTTGGGAAAGTTTTTACATATTTGGCAGTCTGAATTGAGGTGGTCAAACCCCAGACAATAAACACAGGTGGTGTGGGATCGGCCTTAGCAAAGACCTCCCACACTCACTGCAGTGTTGAAACCCAGTGGCACGGTTTTTCTTGCTTCTTGACATGGCCAACCTAACTAACTTACTCCTTTTATGGCAACCGTCAGGCAAGACTCCCTTATCGGTTCCTAACCGTGTCACGGGTATTGGAAAAAACTAAACTAAACTAAACATGTTTTTTTTTTTTTTTTTAGGACTGATAAGGACCGGTAACCACACACTAAGTAAAAACACAAAACATAAAATTGCACTATCAACTGGCCGGTTCAGCCAAACAGAGCCGCACTTTTAAAAGTTCCACACAGAAAAACAGAACAATTCCTATCTAGTACTCACGGCACCACAGACAGAGACTGAACTGACTATGCGGATAACTTTTTCGGTTTAAAAAAATGACGAAAACTGAAACTTTAACCGACTTTCGAACCAAGCAGAAGGAGAAATCTCCAGAGTGACCGTTCAGTGAGGCGGAGTAAAGAATCTGACGGTTTGAGTTTGAAACACTCCAGACAGAGACTCCAACCGAGCTCGAGCTCAGCATTTATGCCCTGCATAGAAAGTTAACTCTTTGTTCTCCAGGGCAGTTTAAAGGTTGGGGATCACTGCAATATGTCAGAATACAGCAAGACTCCATTAGAAGAAACATAATTACCTGTACTAAGGTGAGTAATTTTTTTCTTTTTGACCATCCGAGGGAACGGTAACCGCTGGTTAAGTCAACATCCGTTGGGTGGTCTCTGCAGCTGGGAGTCCGCCAAACAACTAGCAACTTTCGAGGAGGCCGGAGACCATTCCATGACTCAGGCCTCCTCGGCTTTGGCCTTTTTGCCGCTCTCTGTGGACGCCTCCTTCACGAGGGGGGGTGTTAAGGATTTGTGCCAGGCTTTCCCGACTCATGCCCAGGGCCCTTGGCACACAAATCCAAGTCTAAAATAGTGGCCAAAAAACAGTCTCATCATCAGTCATGGGATCGGAAATGCTCTCAGGCTTCCGATTAACATGCTTCTCCAGATCTGACTTTGGATGATTCTTCGGCCCAGGCCACCAGCTCCACAGTATCCCCATTGGGCCAGTTGGCCAAGACACAGGTCGATCTTCCGGACGAGATTTTTCTCAAACCTGTCGACCAGCTGTCATCCTAAGAGGCTGATACTTCTTTATCCAGGACTCTGGCCCTGACTTAGACCCAGGGAGGGATGGATCAGTCTGCTGACCCACTGCCTCTCGTTATCAACCAGGATCCGGAGGTGCCTCGGCTCTCTCCAACACCCTCCAAGGCCTGCTGCCAGTCCTCCTCCCCCAGCAGTCAAGGTCGCAGTCCTGGTCTTGTTCCCATGGGTCAAGTGGCTCACACTGACATTAGCGCTCCTGCTCTCGATGCTTGGGAAAGCTGCGCCACTGCTACTCTTCATCCTCGTTCTCCTCGGGTGAGGAGAGGATTCGGCGCAAGTTGCATCGACGCTGTGAGCATCTCATGGCAACAGCTGGTATTTGTCGGTATGAAGCCAGTCCTGGCTTCTACCCCGGTCATCACCTGGCTTTCTCCACAAAGGCCGATGCCTTCTCCACCTCCACAGGAGCTGACCGGTAAAATGGTCCCAGCTCAGCCTCCCCTGTCATCTCCACTGATGTTGGTGGAGCCGCCACCAAAACAGGCAAAATCCAGCACTCTGACTAAGGAGTCTCGACCGGCTTCTGGTCTTCCCCATCGGCTGTCGGTCACTGTCACCCCTGACCGTCCGTGGAGGGTCAGTGGAAATTCAGGAATTCGGGTGGTTGACCCCACTTCAACAATTCCTCAGAGTCAGAGGGTTCCTCCTTGCACTCCCATCCGGTGGACATGGAGTCTGCAGGGGGTCTCTCGATGGATGAAGGCCCTACCTCCTTCGTGGGCCTTCTCCGCCTTATTTTGGAATCCACGTGTCTTATTTATTTAATTGAATTTTGATGACCGGGTAGGCCAGCTGAGACAAACAAGTCCCTTTTTCAGTGGCGACCTGGGGAACAAATGCATTCCATTCAACATAAGATACAAGTAATACATTACAGGCAGATACAAAGTAGTCTGAACATGGGAAGTACAAATCATAACCTACAGTGGATTAAATTAAGTTTGTTGCAGAGACAGCAGTAATTGATATCTGTTTCCAACACGAGGCTACATACTGTAACATTAGTTAAAATGGATTAGTCATGGTCATCTAAGGAGCAGCTATATACAATATGTGAACATCAAGATAGCATATCAGTTCAAGGATTTAGCTTAGAGGTGAGAGAGGGAGGGAGTGAGAGTAATAAGGCAACAGTGGGGAAGGGTGGGGATAGTGCCCACCTACAGGAGGATGTGAGGCATGTGGCACTGTTTCAGTTAGACATAGACTAGCAGTGCGGTAGGAGAATTACAGGGGTAGTCACAGGCGCCATTACATAAAGGAGGCAGAAAGGTTTCTTTGTAGCATTTTTTTTGAACAGTGGAAGAGTCTCACAGGAGAGCAGAGTGTGAGGAAGGTTGTTCCATTTTGGAGGTGCAGTGAAGGTAAAGGACCTTTGATCTATGACTAGTCGAGTTTTGGGTAATTTGAGCAGTGGGAGGTGTGATACTCTGGTGATCTGGGTTAAGGGTTTCATGGTGAGCAGGTTGGATAGACTGGGTGGCAAAGGTAGGTGGATGAGCTTGAAAGTGGCACATAGAACTGGGAGGTCCATCTTGGCACCGAAGGAGGGCCAACCTAGTATATTTAGCACTGAACGGTGATAGGTCCGTGCTGGAGTCTTAGCGATGAAACAAGCAATTCTATGGTAGGTCATTCTTAATTTGGATAGGAGCGTAAGCTTGACTGAGTGGATGATTGAGGCACCATAGAAGAGGCCCGGCAGAAGGGTGGAAGAAGCAATCTCCTTCCTCGCTTTGTCCGAGAGGTCGGGTGTGGTGCAATACATTTATAGGAGATCCACTTTTTGATTAGTGGTCTTCACGACATTGGTTGTGTGCAACTCGAAGGATAGGCGTTCGTTGAGTGTGAGGCCTAGGTATTTGAAAGAGGTAACCCCTTCAAGGTGGACCCCTGATGAGGTTTTGATTGTGAAGGGAGGCTAGGCGGACTAATCTTAAGATGGAGCTTGTTCAGAAGCAGGCTTGTTACCCACTTCCCGAGATCTTGGACTGGAGTGACTCCTCTGGAGAAGCCTTCCTGGTAGCAGAGGTCATCCTTGGCCCTGCTTTGAAGCTCTGGCTGCACCCCGCCTCCTGCCCAGTGCCGTTGGCTCGTATGGCCTGCAAGTATGCGGTTTCCACCGGTTCCCTTTCGGGGTTCACAGAACACCCTTTGGCTGAGGGCTTGGTGGCTGCTTCTGTGTTTCAGCGCTCCAGCAATGTAGGAGATGTTGACAGACCGTCTGTGATGAGTCCAAGAAATTGGACCATTCAGCGAAAAAAGTCTATGCTGCCTCTTTGCTTGGCCTTCGCTAGGCAAGCTCGACCCTCCTGAGGGGCCACTTTTCTCATGCTTTGTTGGACACTCTAGATGAGGTGGTCCCTCATCTTCCAGCGGACCTCCAGACCACGGTCAAGCAGGTCTGTGACCAGGTTCGGGCTGTGACAAAGCAGCAGCTCTAGACAGCCATGGATATTGGGGACTCTTGTGCCCCTTCTGTGGTGGCCACAGTGGCCATACTACACAGGGCTTGGTTGTGGATCTTTGACCTTCACAGCAGGCACCCAGCACATGCTGGCGGATGTCCCTTTCCTGGGCATTGACTTGTTCGAGCCTGGGGTTGAGGGGCACCTCACCCGCATTGAGAAGTCCAATGCCACCTTGGATTCGATGACATCCACTCAGAGGTACCCCAAGGGCTCCAAACAGCAGAAAAAGAAGCCCTTTCAGTCCACCTCCACTCCTGTGGCCAAATCTGCCCGCAGGCTCAGGCCTGGTGACCTCAGCTGAAGTCAGTGGCCTTGGTCATCCACAAGCCTGGAGGAAGAGGCCCCGGTGGTTCCTCAGCTGGGCCCTCCTCTGCCTCCAAGCTTGCCCAGTGATGAGATATGGGCTGCCTTCCTCATGCCCGTGTCATGCCACCCCTGGGGCCTCCCATGGGGGAGGGAACCAGCTCTGACACTTCCTTTCCACCTGATCTGCTGTCACCACAAACAGGTGGATTCTTGAAGCGGTCAGTCAGGCCCTGCCTCTGGAATTCAAGCAGTACCCTCCTTACTGAGCATGTGCCCCATGGGAGGACATGGTTTCTGCAGACATTCTGTCGGCACTTCGGGATGACATTGCCCAGCTCCTCCGAAAGGAGATCATGGTTCCTGTTGCAGACCCTCCGGAATATCCAGGGTTTGTCTCCAGGTACTTCCTGGTGCCAAAACGGACAGGGGGCTGGCGCCCCATCTTAGATCTACATGACCTGAACAAGTTCATCAGGTCAAGCACCTTCAGGATGATAACTCTGTCTCAGATCATACCATCACTAGAGAAAAACATGTGGTTCTGCTCCCTGGATCTACAGGACGCATTCTTTCATGTCCCGATCTGTCTGTCTCATTGGGAGTTCCTCCGCTTCTGAGCAGAGGGAACTTTCTGAGTTCCAGGCCATGACATTTGGCTTGTCTGTGGCCCCCTGGGTCTTCACCAAATGCATCACAGTGGTGGCAGCCCACCTGAGGCACTGAGGAATCTGGATCTACCCCTACCTGGATGTCCGGCTGATCGTGGGTCCCTCCAGACAGGAGGTGGAGCAGTCCAGGGACCTTGCCCTCCAAACTTGCATCTCTCTTGGCCTCCTGATCAATGAGGCCAAGTCAGAACTCATGCCCTCACAGGTGATCAGTTTCATCGGGGCAGAGCTCGACTCTTGCAGAGCCAGGGCTCAGCTCTAGGTGGACAGGGGGAGGCTGTCTCCTCCTTTGGGGATTATACAGGAATGGCGATGGGTGGGTGGGGGGTGCCACTAGACACCAGGGATTATATGGAACAGCGATATAAAAATATATAAAAATAAAATTAAGGGGAAAATTATATTTAAAAAAATATATTGGGATTGAGGATAGGCGGTCCCACTAGAGGATATTCAGGGGCAAACAGCAGGAGATTCCTCTTATTTTTTGCAACCAGTTGAAGTGGCTGTGACAAAAATCCTTTTCTGCCATCCTGTTTCCTTTTTCTCCATCCTTTTCTACCATGCAAAAAAGGAAATCAGCTGGCAAAAAGGATTTCCGATTTTGACGACCAGATGGCCCTGCCGATAATCCTTTTTTGCCAGCTGAATTCTTTGTTCGCCATCTCTTTTTGTCATGGCAAAAAAGGAAATCGGCTGGTGAACAAGGATTACCAGCAGGGCCATCTAGTCGTGAAAAGGGGACATCTGATCGTCAGAAATGGAAATCCTTTTTCGCCAGCCTATTTCCTTTTTTGCCATGACAAACAAGGAGTGGAGAAAAAGGATTTAAATTAATTACAAAAATTCTAGGCTCATACAAAGGTCGGAAACAACAAAGAACTGCTCATCAATTCCCAGTGAACAGGAAATATACTTTGATATCTGTAACAGACATCCTTGGGCACAGTTTATAAAACTTTTTTTGAGGCAAAATCAAAAAACAAGGTGGTGGCTCATGAAAAAGGATCTTTTTCTGGTGAACAAGGATTGGCCCCTCAAGAAAAAGGATCTTTGTTCGTCAGAGCAAAACCCTTTTTCGTTCCATTCCTCTATCCAGAAGAGTGAATTGAGCATACTCAGATCCTGAAATTTTAAAATTAAATAACGTTGAAACAGGGCAAGCACTTTCTACCCTGAAAATTTCAGACTGTATGTCCAAATGGTTTGGCCACAGTGCAATGACAAAATCACCTGTGAAAAAAGGCAACTTTTAACATGTTTTCTCTATGCGCAGCACGAAATCCGTCAATCTGACCAACATGCAACTTCGCATGTCAGGAGAGCTACACCTGGAGACCACGCATGCAAAATTTTGTGCAGAATGACACAGTCTCACAAAACAGTATTGGTTCATAAGAAACAAGAATTCGGACTCAAGTTTTTTGTTTTTTTTTGCACATTTGAACTTTAACAAGTCATAATTTCATAACTCCATCTGTATTTGGAGTTAAGGGACAATCTGTCTATCAAAAGAAATGTCTCAATGAGTACTACAACACTAGCACAAGATATCCTCCAAAAGGTTCAGGGGCCATATAAAAAACATAAACATTGAACAAGCATTTGTCAATGCCGAATGTTGTCTCGCTGGCATTGGCATTGGTAGTGCCAGAGTTAGAGACGCATAATAGGAATAGCAGTGAAGTATTGAAGTGACGCTAACCCCAACCCCACCCTGTAGAGACCGACAGGCATTGGGGTGTGCCTTTGGGTTGTCAGCTATAACGCTTATGCCATTCTACCTCATCCTACCCTGTAGACACTGATAAGTGTCAGGGTGTGCTTTGGGGTCTTTGGACATTATACTTACCCCATTCCATAAGGAAATACGCTGAAGTGGGTGCAGTATAGGAGAATGGGGGTGAACTTTGTGGCCGAACAGTGCAAGGCACACTATGATGCCTGTCACTGTCTTCAGGGTGGGGGTGGAATGGCGTGAGCATTACAGCCGATGATGCCAAGTCACACCCCTGACGGCTGGCAGTCTCTACAGGGTGGGATGTTACAGTTGGAAACCCTAACACCGTAGGCGTGTGTTGGTATTTTCACTCCAGATTTTCAGCATGGGCTGTTTGTGAGCCCACCACATGAAAAGCGGCACTATCAGTTTGTTAGCTGAAAGGTGGTTTTGCACAGCAGCTATGCCATTTGGTGACACAGGGTTGAAAACACATTTTGGGCAAGATGTGGAAAATTACATCTGTATTGTTCATGAGCAGGTGTAAAAACATGGCAACATTGAAAATCTGGAGTGAAAATATGAAAAATTGGTGAAGTCATGAGCATGCATAGAAACTGCGCAACACATGTCTGTAACCCAATTATTTTTGGGAGTTTTTTAGCCACATTTTCAACACAGGCATTTTGGGACCTCCCCTCATGAACAGTAGTGCTGTGATTTTGTTAATCAGTCCCAAAAGTTGATTTCCCACAGCGACCACGCCATTGTGTGCCACAGTTGTGGAAACACATTTTGGGCAGGCTGTGAAAACTGACAGCTGTACTGTTGATAAGGAGGTGTGAAAAAAATGCCAGTGTTGAAAATCTGGCGTAAAAATATTGCAAATTTGCGAAGTTGCAAGGGTGCATGGAAACTACGCAACGCACGCTTTGTAACACAGTCATTTTATGGACTTTCAGCACCAAATTTTCAACATAGGCATTTTAGGACCTCTGCTCATGAACAGTGTCACCATCATTTTCTCAAACTGTCCCGGAAACTGATTTTGCACAGCGTCTACACTATTCTGCGCCGGATGTGCGAAAACACATTTCGGCCAGGATATGTAAAATGACAGCAGTACTGTTCATAAGGAGGTGTGGCAAAATGGCAATTTTGAAAATCTGGAGTGAAAATATTACAAATTCATGAAGTTACGAGCGTGCGTGGAAACAGCGCAACGCACGCTCGTAAAACAGCTATTTTGTGGATTTTTTTCACCAAATTTGCAACATAGACTTTTTGAGAGCCTCTCTCATGAACAGTGGCACTGTCGTTTTGTTACTCGGTCCTGAAAGGTGATTCCGTGCAGTGACCACAAAATCACCTTTCCGGACTGAATAACACCATGACAGTGACTGAATTCATGAGGAGGGGTCCCAGTAACCCCATGTTGAAAATGTGGTGCAAAAATTCCAAAAAATTGCCATGATATGCACCAAAGTTGAAAAAACCCTATTTATGCCATTATACAGCTTACTGGCATTTCCTCAGTTCGCTGTCGGCTTTGAAGAGTGCAGACCTGTTCCCGGTCCACAGAAGATTGTCGCGCCAGACTCCGGAGGTAAGTATGGGGTGAGGGGTATGTGGGGAGGCAGGGTGCGCAGTGGGTGGGCGCGAGTTGTGGGAGGGGGCAGGGAGACCACGAAGGACCGTTTTCTTCTTTCACAGGGTTAAAAAAAAAAAAAAACATTGCGGGACAGTTTTTCTTTTTCAGGGGATTTAGCAGCGCTGGGGTGGGCTCAGACGCCATCTAAGTGTTTTTTTTTTGAGTGGATGCTGTAGCCGATGGGGATTGGGCACCCATCGGGCACAACGAAAAGCGGCAAGAGCCAAGGGGATTGGACAACCTTGCCACATAACAAATTGGAGGTGCATTATGCCGATGGTAGTGGGCTTCCCGGCACACAACAAAAAGCGGGCGTTGACATTATGATCGACGGGAGGTGCTCCCCGCCGGCAAAATGAACGGGATTAAAGCTGATGGGGATTGGGCCCTCATTGGCAAAGAAAGACTGTTGAGGGGCGCATGATGCCGAGAGGGATTGGGCACCCCCTCAGCATACATTTTAAATCGGGGGGGGGGTCTGCTGACAGGGAGTGGGCTCCCCCGTCGGTATTGTGACAGGCGGTCTGCCGTCATGTTGCCTGCACATTGGGAGGCATGTTGTGGTCCCGCTGCATGAGAGCTTCGCTCTCACTGCAGCGGACCTTTTCTTTGTTCTGGTGGCCACATTAGGGATGCGTGAGGTCAGCACCTGCTGCTGGCTGATTGGGGAATGAGGGATGCACATACTGATGCATGCCCTGTATTCGACCAACAGTGACCGCGCCTCCAAATCTGCTACTAGTGCAAGATGTTGGCTGTGCAAGCACGAGCCAACATAAAAATTTAAATTCTCATAGGATAACATTGCAGCGTTAACAAGCCATAACTCTGTCAGTGTTCAGAGTTATGGGGCACTCTGTGTATCAGAAAAAAGGTCTCAATGAGTACTACAACACTAACACATAATACCCTCAAAGGATTTAGGGGCCATAAAAAAAACAAAAAAAGATGAAAATTCCCATAGGATAACATTGCATCTTTAACAAACTGTTAACTTTGTCAGTCTTTTAAGTTGAGCAAGAAGCTATATATCAAAGGAAAGGTCTCAATGAGTACTACAAGACTAAGTCACCAAGGAATACCAACTGAATATACACGTGTAAAAAATATAAAATTGAAAAAAATGAAAATTCCCATAGAATAATATTGCTACCTTAAGCTATAACTGTCAGTATATGGAGTTAAGGGACAATGCATGTATCAAAATTAAGTCTCAATGAGTAGGAAAACACTAACACATGATATCCCCCAAAATATTCAGGGGCCATGTAAAAACATGGAAATTAATAATATTAAAGCACCACCAACACCTCAAGAAGAACTTTGAAAAACATAGTATGTGGACACAAAACAGCTTATATTTCTCATTAGCTCTGTATTTTGTATCCCAATATTTATTACTGAGATCATATGCATGAAAACAGGACAGTTGTTCTTGAGGGTTCATCAGCTTCTGTTGCTTCTTCCCAACCTGATGTCATAATACTGTGCTGTCACAACAGAACACTGTAATTTCAAGTAGGGAATAAGTTATAGATTTAAATGAACTCTAAGGGATGAAGATGCTGTTTTTGTGATAATGTCTTCAATAATAAATAATGGAGGGGAGAAGTCTATACCAGATATATGAAATACAAGCAGAGTTGTGTCTGAATATTATGTTTTCTTAGTTTTCCCAGTGGCATCAGCAGCTCTTTAAAATTTCCATTGGACAACAGTGCAACTTTAAAAAGCTGTAACTCCGTTAATTTTTGAAGTTAAGGGACACTCTGCATATCAAAAGAAAGGTGCCAATGAGTACTATAAGACTAAGTTACTACAAAATATTAACTGAAAATAGACTCATAAAAAAATAAATATTAAAAAATGAAAATTCCCATCGATAACACTGCAACTTTAACAAGCCGCAATAATTGTAGTTAAGGGACAGTGTGTGTACGTGTATATATGTGTGTGTGTGTGTGTGTGTGTGTATGTATGTGTATATATATATATATATATATTTATAAAATGAGCAAATCCTCCAAATCCAGTGTTCTGATTGTATAAAACACATCACATGACCATGCGTATGTCAGAGCACGAGCGTACACCTGCACTTTTAACCTCCAAAACAATTTTTACATTTTATAGATAAATAAACCACTCTGAGGTGTGCAGTCGGCGCTCTAATATACACACATGCCTTGGGTGGTTGACACTCTCGGCCTGCAGCCTCATGCGTACAACGCACACCAAGGCGTGCGTATATCAGAGCGTAACCACACACCTCAGAGTGGTTTATCTATTACATATATATATATATATATATGTGTGTGTATTTACAGTATATATATATATATATATATACACAAACACACACACACACACTGGGAGTGGGAGCTCCAGAGTTACAGTAACTCTTGTTATTTCCACCGGAGTAAGATATCTGAAGATGACATCAGCAGAGTTAAAATATCTGAAAGACATATCTGCTGATGTCACCTTCACTACAGCCTGCATTCTAAATGGAACTGTTTCACAAAACAGTTTCTCTTTCTCATTGATGCCTGCAACTTACTCAGTTAGCATTGCAAAGGATGCCCACCTGTGTGCCATAGTGTTTATAAGACTCCCAGCCCATTCAGAAAAACTCATACACACTCACATCATACACAGAAAGAGCAAAAAGCACACACTCCTGCAGAGTGAGCTCTGGATACTCGTGAGTATCCAGAGCTCACTCTTCAGGAGTGAGAATATTTTCCATATCCTATTCCTGCCCATCATATATCCCATATATCTATCTATCTATCTATCTATCTATCTATCTATCTATCTATCTATCTATCTATCTCTATCTGGGATATGACGTGTCGTGGCCTGACTGAAGATATAGTTATCTTCAAGAGAGACCAATGATATCTCACTAGTGGCATACAGGAACATAGAGATATTACCATGATGTATAGGAACATGGAGATATGAGTGATATCTTTACTGCCTGACTGGGATACTACTTTGTATCAATACATTTATCCCAGAACACATGTTGTATAAATATGTATATCTATATATATGTTTATATATTTCTATGTGTGTGTGTGTATGTGTGTGTGTATATATATATATATATATATATATATAGATACATATACACACATATGCATACATACATACAGTGGCATCCCCCAGGATGAAACACACTTTTAAAGCACTCTGCAGTATGCTGCAGCAGATCTACTGAATAAAGCAATGTAATTTCAATGGCAATTAGTCCCTTTTATCATGCAGGAAACTGTGGCATTCACTTCATCCTGGCAGTGTCACATTTTCCGGAATGACAAAAGGGACTAATTGCTGCTGAAATTACATTGCTTTATTCAGTAGATCAGCTCCAGCATTCTGCAGAGTGGTGCAAAATTCTGTAGAATTAGGTTTCATCCTGGGGGATGCCACTGTGTATATGTATATGTGTATATCCAGTATTATATATGTATCTCTATGTAGTAGATAAACCACTCTGAGGTATGTGGTTGCGCTCTGATATACGCTCGCCATGGTGTATGTTGCTACACATGAGGCTGCAGGCCGGGTGCGTCAACCACCCAAGCCGTGCGTATATCAGAGCGTGACCGCACACATCAGAGTGGTTTATCTATCTTATAAAATGGCAAAATTGTTTTGGAGGGGGTTAAAAGTGGAGGTGTGTGGTCGCGTTCTGATGTATGCACGGTCATGTGATGTGTTTTATACAATCAGAAGTTTGGATTTGGAGGATATTATCATCTCCATTTTATAAATATATATATGTGTAAAATAGTGGCACGGTAGTGCCACTATAGTTACGGTTGCACGGTCACTCCTATGTTAAACCTCAAAGTTTCCACTTTAATAATTTTGCAACCGTTTGTCCAATTTGCCTGAAATTTGGAATGCGCAACCCTCTACCATAGATCTCTGGATCTGGAAATTTTCATTCCAGTCAGATGTACAGTTGCGGAACCGTGGGGTGCTCAAAAAATCAAAAAGTGTGCTTTTTCTACATTTTTCAGTAAGCCATATTGGACTCAAGAATGTGTTTTGAGTGGCTTCAAATGTGTTTGTCTACATGTATCCTGGGTTGAACTGGTGCCTTTTGAAGATTTGGTAAAAAAATATTGCTCCGTTCAGAAGTTATTCAATTTTTTCATGTTCTGTTATATCCTGTGGAAAAATGTACATGTGCATTGCGAAAACTTCCGCAATCACATTTTTGTTGTCGAGCTCCCCGAAATTGTTTTCATGCTGCCGCCATCTTGTTTTTCAGTTAGCGACAGAGAAAAAAATGTAATTCAAAAAATAATACCAGCCATTGTGTTTACCTAATTGGGCCCTGAGGAACATGACCCTGGCATTAGTTTCTGTGTAGTTTGTCTACAAATATGTTTTTTAAATTTTTGCCATACAAACATTCGACCTCAGGAACAAAACTAACCGTGGCAACATTTTTGTGTGCGCGACAAGATTCCCATTATAGAGATAGGATAGTTGCGAAAACATTAAAGCAATAACACTGCACGAACACATTTTGCTATGTGTTGTTTTTTTTGTCACTTTATTGTGGCAAGATGGATTGTGCTGTTGGCTTGAAATTTTCAGGGTGGCAAGCCCTAGTGTCACAGATGTGCCTCTTGCTGGTTTGGTACAAAAACATTGAACAGGACCATAGGTACAGCATTCTGAAGTTCAGAAAGTTTCCCATAGAATAACATTGTGGTGCCTGTGATGCCTTTCGTTGCCCATATCTCGAAAATGGTTCAAGATACGGATTTTTCGTCGCACAAATTCTTAGTCCCACTAAGTACAGAAGTAGGTTGGGAAATCATTAATACCATGAACTTTGAATTTTTTGTCTGCCTTATACGGTTACTGAGATATTTGGTAATTAGTATTCCAGTAGCTCATTTTCATGTTTGTAGGCCACTATTACACTCTCAGAGTTAGCACTCACAGCACTTTTTGGTGCCCCTATCTCAGAAATGATGCGAGATACGGGTGCAGTCGGTTTTATATTGTGTGGATGTCTCTCTGTCTCGATTACGACACTTGATTTTTTTTTTCTAGCTGCTACGGTTCCCAAGATATTGGCAAATTCGTGTTACAAGGGCTTCTTGCCCTATAGGGCTGCTATATGGCTTTGTAGCTATGTGTAAGTGGGAGTGCAGGGCCCGAAGGGCCCATGCTACCACAGACATGTATCATTATAGAAAGATGGGCAGCTTGCTGGTGCCCCGAGCTCCCAGCAACACATGCAATTTACTATTCATACTATACTTTTTCAAAAAGAAAGGAAATTCTTTGCAAAAAACGTTGTTAATGCATCAGTTAGGGTTGTTTCCACAGCAATAAAAGTGGTGAAATTCAACGTTAGGGTTACCACCCACCCTCACACCCCCATCCTCCACACAGCAGGCTTCGGGGTGTGCCATGGGGTCATCAGTCCTAACTCTCATCCCATTCTCCTATACTGTAGCATGTCAGCTTGCTTACAAATGAATGGTGTGAGAACTGGGGCTGACGACCCCATGGCACACCCCAAAGTCTGTTGTTGTGTGAAGGATGGGGTCATGGTGGTGGGATGGTAACCGTAACATTGAATTTCCACACTTGTTGCTCTGGCAATAACCCTAACTGATGCATTAACAAAGTTTTTTGCAAAGAATATATATATATATATATATTTTTTTATTTTTTTATTATACTGGCACAATAGTGCCAGTATAGTTATAGTTGCCCGGCCACTTCTATGTTAAACCCCAAATTTTGCACTTTAATAACTTTGGCAGCGTACGATAGATTTGCCTGAAAGTTTGCATGTGTGGTCTTGTACCATAGATCTCTGGATCTAGCAAGTTGCGTTATGGTTGTATGAGCAGTGGCGGAACTGCAGAGCACCCAAAAACACTTTTTTTGTGCATTTCTTTGCTCGTGGCTACAGCCCGCACAAGTTGTCCGTTTGGTCTGAAATCTTCAGGGAAGATGCAATCTGGGACTCTGATGTGCCTTTTGAAGATTTGGTGAAAAAATATTAAACCAATTAAAAGTTATTCAAAAAACAAGTTCCCATTATAGTTAATGGGAAAAAAATATATGTGTCTCTCAAAAGTTGCCGCCAGCTTTCGCAAATGCCCTGTTTGCGAAAGCAACGTCCGCCATCTTGTTTCAGTTAGCGGCAGCTAAAAACGGCTGCCATTTAAAAAATAATTGCCCTAGCTAAACACAGACTGTTGTGTTTACCTAATCGGGGGCTGAGGAACACACTGAGAGCATCAGATGTTTAATCTGAACCCCTGAAATGCTTTTTTCAGAATCAGCCCCCCTGCTGTCACAATTTTTGAAAGAAACAGATGCGGCACTTTCGCATTTGTGAAAGTGTCAGGCTGCTGGCAGTATTCTTTTTTTTTTTTCCACGTCCTCTTGAGCTGGCTGTCATCCAGAGGGAGCCCCCAGCCCTATCCCCTGGCGTCCTCAGTCCGGTGCAGACCCATACTCCCAGGGCTTGCCCCCCCGGCAGGATTCTCCAACCCCCACTGGAGACCGGATTCAGTGGGCCAGCGCTGTGGCTGGCTGGGAGCGGAGCCTGTGAGACGCCCTCCACCATTGTGCCATGGATTCTTCTTTTCCTGGTTTTCTCCCCAGGAGCTGGAGTGTGCAATGACGCCTGCAGAGAGGAGTGTGCATGTGTCTACACGTGCTCCCTCTCTGCATCTGTCCCAACTCCTTCCCTTCTGCAGTGCGGCGCTCTGCCCCCCCAACCTCCGCTAGGGAGCAGGTAAGCACCGACCACTGAAGACACCCTCGGAGGAGGAGAGCAGTCCATCCGGCACTCAATCCTTTTCCTCCCCTGCTGACCCCCAGCTGCCCATGCTCATTCCTGAACACGGGTCGCAGGCATAGTGCAAGGTAAGGTGTCCAGCGCCTCAGCCCTTAGTGCCACCAGGCCAGCTCGACAGCAATATTCTACCCCATAAAAAAAAATCCCTTTGTGGCCTCTTTTGGCCCAAAGTAATGGTCCCACTGTGTTCCTCTGTCCCCCATTAGGTAAACACAAGTGTTTACCTAACAAATTGAGGAAAACCATCCAGGCCCCGATGTCTTTCATATTCGATGCAGAATCTTTCGATGCAGGATCCTGCATCGAATTCCTTTTCTGTGCGCAGTACAATAACTGCTCCAACATCGGGGTGCCCAATCCTCGTGTTGGAATCATGTCTCCCTTTACCCCCAAAACTCGTGGCAAACTGGAAGCCCACCCCAGTGTGCCCAAAACTTTTTTTTTTAAAGCACTTGCCAACGGGGATACCCGATCCCCCTGTCGGCAGCATGTCCCCCCCCCAAACTCATGAGGCACACTGGGAGCCAACCCCAATGAGCCAAAACGTAATGGCTTTCTTTTAGAGTTGCCGACGGGGGTGCCCAATCCCCCTGTCAGCAGCATGTCTCCTCCCAAAAAGAAAAACTCATGCGGCATACTGGGAGCCCACCCAAGTGTGCCCAAAGATTTGTGTTCTGTACCTGTAACAAGAAAACCATCCAGCGCCGTCTTTTTTCCCCCTATAAAAAAAGAAAACGGTCCATCATTGTCTCCCCAGTCCCCCCTCCCAATGAGCACCCACCCCCCTGCACTCCCCCCTCACCAATACTTACTCTCCAAAGGTCAGGAACAACGATTTTCTCAGGACCAGGGACACGTCTGCACTCTGCAAAGCTGAACCGCAAAATGAAGAATCGAAGGTAGGCCGTATAAGGGGAGTCAATGGGGGGAGAAGGGTCCTACTTAGGTTGATATCGCAGTCATTTTTTGGAATTTTTGCCCCCAGATTTTCTACATCGGGTTCTTCGGACCCCACCTCGTGAACACTGGCACTGTCATTTCGTTTCTTTGTCCCGGAAGGTGATTTCACGATGCGTTCGCGGAATCACCTTTCAGGTTCATTCCTGGCGACAGTGCCACTGTTCATGAGATGGGGTCCTTAAAACTTCATGTTGTAAAATTTGTGAAAAATACCAAAAATGACTGCATTATGAGCGTGCATTGTGCAGTTTCTACGCATGCTCGTAACTACGCCAGTTTTAAATATTTTCACTCCAGATTTTCAACATTGATATTTTGTCACACCTCCTCATGAACGGTACAGCTGTCGTTTTACACATCTTGCCTGGAACGTGTTTTCACACCTGTGGCGACAAATGGCATGGTAGCTGTGTGAAATCAAATTTCAGGATGGATTAACAAACCAGTGCAAGAGTTCATGAGGGAGGTCCAAAATACCATGTTGAGAATTTTGTGAAAATCCAAAAATGACCGCTGCGTGCATTGCGCAGTTTCAACGCATGCTTGTAAATTCGCAAATTTTTTATATTTTCACTCCAGATTTTCAACATTGACATTTTGTCACACCTGCTCATGAACAGTACAGCTCTCATTTTTCACAACATGCCTGAATTACAGCTTTTACAAGGGGGCCCTGTGCTCCTGCAATGACATACCACTTACTATTTACATTAAACTCGCTCAAAACGAAGGGAAATTCATTGCAAAAAAAACCTCTGTTAATGCATCAGTTAGAGTTGATAGTACACCGACATAACTTTGGAAATTCAGTGTTAGGGTTGCCAGCCCCTACCCCTCACCCTCCACACACCAACAGGCGCGGCGTGTGCATTGGGTCGTTGGGCTACTCTCACCCCATTCTCTATACTGCCACCTCAAGCGTTTAAAATGGAATGGGGTGAGGATTCGCAGCGGCTACCCAATAGATGCCTTTGATATATTGGTGTGTGTGAGTGTGGGCGGAGCTAGGAGTTGCAACCCTACCGAATTTCCAAACTTTTGTTGGTGTACTGTCAGCCCTAACTGATGCATTGACTAAGTTTTTGCAATGAATATATATATGTCAATGAGTACTACAGCACTAACCCATAACCCCTCCTAAACATTCATGGATATGCACTGGGGTTAGGTACGATCTCCTGACTGACATTGTCCTGTCAGCTGTTGTACTGACACCGTTTCAAACAACATGAAGTCTTGCTGTGTTCTGACATAATGCAGTTAGCCCCAGCACTTGAACTGCCCCGGAGATTAAAGAGTTAACTCTATGCAGACACATAGAACGTTGAGCTCGAGCTCGGTTTTCAGACTTGTCTGTGGTACTTCCCAGTGTAACCGTCAGATTCTTTACTCCGCCTAACAGTGAAGTCTCTCCGGAGATTTCCTCTGCTCGGTTCGGTAAAAAGTAAAGCGTTCGGTTTTAAACCGTTTATTTTTGTTATTTTCGGATTTCTAGCCTCTATCTACGGTACAGGTAGTGACTGTGTTTTATTTTTCTAAAAAAGTGGAAATTGTTCTTTTTCTCAGTTTCTTTCCGGTCGGTCCGGTTTGGAACCGACCTTGTTACATTCTGTTTTAATTTTCCTTCTGGGATTAGAGTGGTGTTCCAGTACCGATCGATTTAAAAAGAACCGGACCTTTGCTGGTTCTTTTAAAAAATCTGTGACATGGTTTGTAACCGATCGGTTATTGCATTACCTGGCTTGAAAGCTGCAATAGGGTAATTTGTTAGGTTGGCCATGTCTGAGAAACCCAAGAAGAAAACCAGTCCCACTGGATTTCAACACTGTACTGAGTGTGGGGAGGCCTGTACTAAGGCTGACCCCCACCTCATCTGTGTTTATTGTCTGGGGTTTGACCACCTCAAGTCAGACTGCCAAATCTGTAAAAACTTTCCTAAATCCACTCTAGACAAAAGACTGAGTAGGCTGAAGGAAAGGGAGGCCGAGAAGTCCATAGATCCGGATGGCCAGCCCGGTTCGGTTGCGGCCAAATCTGAGGAGGTGCCTACTGACCTAGGCGATACCTCCTCGGGCAATAGGAGAGCCGACCCCGAGGGGCTGGTTCCGTCAAAAAAGAAGCGTAAGTCTGCCGGTTCGGATCCTGTACCGCATTCTCCAACCGCGGACGAAATAGCCAAAGCAATTAGCATTGTTCAATCGCTCAGACCGGTTCCATCTGAACCGGTACCGTCGGTTAGGCGGTCGGTTTGGTCGGATCCGTCTCCTCCAGATTACGATCCAGATGCTTATTATGAGGAGTGGGAGGGAGACGAAGACTATCCCGATGATGATGATGATCATGATGATCATGATGATGACGACGGCGACGACCAGGGGGGTCTGGATGCGCCCACTGAACTGGACATCTCCCCAGACAGGCCCTCAAGTGTCTCTCCTCCCAGGCTCTCTGAGTCCCCTTCACATTTTTTATTCTACAAAAAGGTGGCAGAAACCCTTCAGCTTCCCTTGGTTGAAGCCGCAGAGGAGGATGAAGAGCCTGATTTTGTGGAAATAATGGACATCCCACAGTCCAAAATGCAATCTATCCCTCTTCATAAATCCTCGGGGGAAACAGACACACAAGATTTTACAAACTCCTAATTCATTACCTCCTGTGGATAAGAGAATGGACAGGAGGTATATGTTGTCGGGCTCAGCTTCAGTTCCTTTATAGTCATAGCAGCCATGTTGAGGTAGTGCAGGCTGCAGCCTGTGACAGGGCTAACATTCCTTTGGCTTCACACCCCCACACCCCCCTGGATAAGGACTCCAGGAAAGTGGATGCCATGGCCAAAAAACAATATTTGACATGCTCTTTGGGACTCAGACAGGCTACTTATATGGCTTACACAGCCAGATACCAGAAATCCAGATGGGTTACGGTTCTGGAACTGGCTAAACAGGCCTCTCCCCAGCTAACCAAGGAGCTGCCTGGAGCAGGTGGCTACTGATGGAACTGAGGTATCAAAAATGCAATTTCATGCTGCTGTGGACTCCAGTGATGTGGCATCTAGAGTCATGGCTACATCTCTGTCTCTCAGGAGACATGCTTGGCTCAGGTGTACCAGCCTTTCACAGGATACCCAAACTAAGGCTATGGATTTTCCTGCAGTAGGTTACACTCTGTTTGGGGAGCAAACAGAGGCTTACATGAAGAAAATGGATGAATACAGGGCCAAGTATAGCAGTGCACAGGCCAAGGAAAGGCAAGCCACTCCTCAAAAGCAGCAGTCTAGGGGTAGGGGCAGGCCCTTTCGCAGGCCTTTTTACCAAGCCCAGGCCTCCTCTCCCTTCCCACAGAGGGGGTTCTTCAGAGGGAGGGGCAGGAGGGGAATGAGCAGGGCTGCTCCCTCCTCCTCTCAGTCTAAGGCTCCTACCAAGCAGACACCCTGATGTGTCAGCCCGGGTCGACTCTCCATTTCCAGTAGGAGGCAGACTGGCTTACTACTTCTAGGCCTGGAAGTCTGTGACTTCGGACAAGTGGGTCCTGGAAGTAGTAAGCCAGGGACTGGTCCTCAGCTTCAGAAAGTTTCCAAAAAAGAGGGCCAAGTCTTTTCCACCTGCACCAGCCTTAGAAACCATTGCCCTAGAGGCAGAGGTTTCTCCTCTTCTAGCTCTCAGAGCTGGAGAGGAGGTTCCTGCTCAGCATAGGGGAAAAGGACTGTACTCCAGGTACTTCCTTACCCCAAAGAAAACAGGGGAGTGGTGACCCATCCTAGACTTAAGGTATTTGAACAAACACATTTTAAAGCCCAAATTCTAAATGGTAACTCTGGGAATAATCCTTCCCTCTCTAAGGCCAGGAGATTGGCTAGCATCTCTGGACCTCAAGGATGCCTACTTCCATGTTCCTATGAGGTGCTCCCACAGAAAATACCTCAGGTTCGAGTTCCCTTCATCAGGCCACTACCAATTCAGAGCCATGCCATTCGGGCCTAACATCAGCTCCAAGGGTGTTCACAAAGTGCCTTGCAGTAGTGGTGGCTTACCTTATGTAACCCCTAGATGGCGCTATCCCAGGGGCTACTACCCCTGCCTGATTTGCCACTAACAGGTTGAGGGGCCTGGATCCAATGGCGGGTGCCTCCACCCAGAGGTCAGGGTTTGCAATAGTTAAACTAACTTGGTCACAGCCCTCTGGGACACTGCAACCCCCCCCTTTCTTCCCAGTAGTGGCCCACACAATATATCAGAATTACCTTCACAGTATACACTTACCCCCAGGTCTAGTTCCGGCACTGGGACCTCCTGTGAAATGAGATACAGTGCAACAGTCACAGTACAGTACTTTAACATAGACAAATACCTCAGGCAGTATAACTTTGCTGAAACAAGCAGCTCTGATTTATTTAGGGGATATAACAAGGACAGGGAAATCAGGTTAATTAGCTTATCACTCTAATAATCTACCTATGGCTCTGTGCACACCTATCCCTATCAGTTACTGTCCCTGGGTACCCAAGCCCTAGTGGCTAGTCCAAACCGTGGCAGCTGGTAGGGGCCATTTCACACAGAGAAAAGGAGAATTAAACAGTCAGCAGTACAGTAATTCCATTTGGATTTAATGTGGCAATTCAACAGTGAGCGACCCTGAATTAGTACTCACGACCTCCAAATAAGATAGGGTCCTTCAATGTCAGCAGGGCTCACTTGAGGTACACAAACCTCTTCACACATCCATATAAAAGAAAGCACTATACCAGGCAGGCTGCATCTGTATCCCGATCGCAATTACTGCACAATACCCGAGAACACACAGCAGATTCAGTTCCTGACAGACCGAGTGGAATTTTCAGCAATTTCTCCAGTCTTCTACAGGGTGAGCCTGGTTTCTACTCTTCAGAGATCCTTTGATTCTTTTCACAGGACGATTCAGTCCTAACAAGCTGTTACACAAGCTGCAGACCGAACCTGGGCCTTACACACGTTTTTGACTAAAACTGCACACTGAAAAAGCACAGGGCTCCTTCCTTCTTCACTGCAAAGCTCAACTGAAACTCCAACCGACAAAAACCGGCACTTCCTTTGAGTTCCTCCCAGTTATTGACTGGATTGGCTGTCACTCACAATAGACTGCTGCTGTTGGTCCAAAAAGGCACTGAAGTCTAAACTACATCTCCCAGAGTCACTGCCCATACAATCCTTTGTGGCTGGCTCAGATTATGAGTCCAAGTTCTGATTCGGTCAAGGCACCATTTTAGAGCTAGCTTACCCCACACTGATTGGTCCAGTTCAGCAGTTCAAAACTAGAATGGGAACTAGCAGACACTGTTCTGACTGCAAAAGAAAGCAGGTTAGACAAACTGTAATTTCATTATTACTGTAAATGATTTCTGGCAAACAGTTACATCTTTCAGATAGGTTCCCTTTGCACTCTAGTGACTGCAAAATGGAGTGAATTGGCAGCAGCTTGAGTGGTACTCAATCAAAGAAACACACAGTCCCCATACAAACTAATTATGTCTGCAAGCAGACAGCTCTTAAAGAGACAGTACCAGAGGCTCTAAAAACACTCACTGATAAATGGCTTAAATGCCAAACACCATTCAGGCTTGGAGCATTCAAGCAAGCTCCTGGAAGTCTTTTGGGAACCCCCATTTGCAGGGGGGTTACACTTAGAAGACAGGGTATCACCGTCTTCCCATATCTGGACAACTGGCTCATCGTGGGGCAGTCGTCTCTACAGGTCAAGTCAGCTATACAGACCACCCAGGATCTACTCAGTTCCCTGGGGTTACTTCTCAATCTTCCAAAGTCTGTCCTCGAACCAGTTCAACTTCTCACCTTTATAGGCATAGAATTGGACCCTGTACAAGCAAAAGCTTTCCTTCCCCTGGCAAGGGTGAAGGCCCTAGTGGATCTCGCTTCATCCTTTCGACCTCTGGTCTCCCACCCAGCAAGACACTTCCTCCAGCTTCTGGGCCATATGGCAGCTTCCACCGCAGTGGTGCAGGGAGCAAGGTTCCAGATGAGGGACATTCAGTTTCACCTAAGGTCCTTCTGGGCTGAAAAGAAGGATTCACTTTTCAGACTAATTCCAGTGACTCAAACTCTAGTCCAAGCTCTCCAGTGGTGGCTGGACCAGGACAACCTCAGACAAGGGGTTTCATTTCTCCCTCAAGTCCCATCAGTAATTTTAACTACGGATGTCTCCCTCCTAGGTTGGGGAGCCCACCTGGGAGCCCTGACAGCTCAAGGGGCCTGGTCTCCACAGGAGTCTCTCCTTCATATCAATCTCCTGGAACTCAGGGCAATCTTCCTAGCCTATCAGAGCTTCTCAGATTCAGTCAGGGGCAAAGTGGTCCAAGTCAGAACAGACAACACCACCGCAATGTGGTACATCAGCAAGCAAGGAGGCACTCGGTCCTCGGCCTTGTGCACGGCAGCCATGAAACTGTGGTCTCTGGCCTATTCTCTTCAGACTTCCCTAGTAGCAGTTCACCTTCCAGGGAAGGACTATGTACTGGCAGATACTCTGAGCAGAATATCCCAGGGACATCACGAATGGTCCCTGAATCCCCTCATACTGCAGATCAGCTTCTCCAGATGGGGCACTCCCAGAGATTGATCTCTTTGTAGCCCCGGACAATCACCAACTCCCTCTGTTCTGTTGCAGACCTCCACTCCTGGGAACTGTATCCCAGGATGCCCTGATTTTGGATTGGAAGGGCAGGTTCCTCTATGCCTTCCCTCCATTCCCTCTACTGTTCAGAGTCCTGATCAAGATCAGAACGCAGCCTTGCACAGTGATCCTAGTGGCTCCAGACTGGGCCAGACAGCCTTGGTACCCTCTGCTCCTGTCCCTGACAGTGTCTCGTCCTCTGTCCCTTCCCAGGAGACACAATCTTCTGTCCTCTTCCTAGGGGGAGGATCTGGTATCCCGATCTCCAGTCTCTCAATCTCAGGGCCTGGCTCTTGAGGAGCTAGAATATGCAGACCTGCATCTTTCTCAGGCAGTCTTGGATATCCTGAAGGTTTCCAGGAAACCATCTACTAGGAAGACTTATGATTCCAAATGGAAGAGGTTTACCATTTGGTGTTCTCTGAAAGGCATTGTCCCTGATTCTGTAGGCATCTCCACGGCCTTAGATTATCTGGTTCACCTTAGTGGCCTAGGCCTTAGGCCTGCAACTCTAAAGGTTCACCTAGTAGCAGTTTCTGCTTTCCTTTCAGCAGGGAAGGGTTCCTCCCTGGCCTCTCATTATGTGTTTAAGAAGTTCTTCAAGGGTCTGGATAATACAAACCCTCCATTTAGAGAACCGACCCCTGCTTGGGATCTTAATGTCTGCACTGCACAGCTCATGCAGCCCCCCTTTGAACCCATGGCTTTAGCTGAGCTGAAATACTTGACCTGAAAAACCGTGTTCCTGATAGCCACTACTTCGGCCAGGAGGATTAGTGAATTATAGGCCTTGTCAGTTGAACCTGACTTCATATCCTTCTATAGGGATAAAGTGGTCCTAAGACCCAATAGGAGGTTCTTGCCCAAGGTGGTATCAGATTTTCATCTGAACCAGTCTATATCTCTCCCTCTGTTTCTCACTGACCATTCTTCTTCAGGAGAAAGAAGATTACACAGTTTGGATGTTAAAAGGGCTCTTGGCTACTACATAGAGCATATTAAGGCACACAGAAATGACTGTCTTCAATTGTTTCTCACTTATGGTGAAGTGGGGAAGGGTAAACCTGCCACTAAAAGAACTATTGCCAGGTGGATTGTTTCTTGTATACAATTCTGCTATGACAAATTGGGTAGGACACCCCCTTCAGGCCTGAGGGCTCACTCGACTAGGGGTACAGCTGCTTCTCTAGCTGCAGCTAGGATATACCCTTGTTAGAGATCTGTAAAGCAGCCACCTGGAAAACAGTACATACATTCACCAAGCATTACTCCCTGGACATCCAAGCTAGGAGTGATGCTAGGTTTGGCACAGCAGTACTGCAGAGTCTGTTCCCAAAGTAGGTTCTGCATTCCCTCCTCCATAGGGAACTGCTTGGTAGTCTGCATTATGTCAGAATACAGCAAGACTTCATGTTGTTTGAAGAAAAAATTACTCACCATAGTAATGTTGTTTCTTCTAATGGAGTCTTGCTATATTCTGACCTCCCCGCCTCCCCTCTCAGAGCCTAGTTTTTGGGAAGTGGGCTGGCAGGTACAGTGTTGCACCTCAGGGGTGTACCTTGTACTCTTCCTCCAGGGTGGGGTAGCTGTTCTTGTTTCTTTCTTGTGTTTTTATAGTTAAATATTATCACTACCTTTCCTTCTTGAGTTCTCAACTTGAGTCTTTTTGAACCCAAAAATATTTTGCCCATTGGCTATATGTTTGAACAATTTCCATACTATAGTACTTAGTTTGTCTGCTCGTAAGAATCTGACAGTTACACTGGGAAGTACCACAGACAGAGGTTTGAAAACCGAGCTCGAGCTCAACGTTCTATGCTTCTGCATAGAGTTAACTCTTTGCTCTCTGGGGCAGTTCAAGTGCTGGGGCTAACTGCATTATGTCAGAATACAGCAAGACTCCATTAGAAGAAACAACATTACTATGGTGAGTAATTTTTTCTTTCCCGTTTATGTAATTCCCGACTGGTACTGAATGCCGAAAGTTGTAATCCCATCAAGTTTAGGCGCAAATGTACATTTACACTTACTAAGTCAGTTTGGGGCTATACCCGTGATGTTAACCCAGCATAACATCACGGATCTAGTCCCAGCACACATAAGACCAGGTGATGTAAAAAATATCACTGCCCACTGACCACTGAATGCAGCCACCCAGCTGCTGTCAAATACTGAGACTGGCCATACTGTGCTTAACCTGTGGTCACTGCAGTGCTGCTTTTTTCAAACAGGCAGAATACCTCTCTTCACTGACACTTTTCAAAGAGGCAGCACACCTCTCTTCACTGCCACAATTATAACTTGTAGAAAGCGCACCGAGTGAGTATTTTTTTTCTCACCACCTGCCTGGGAATCGCCACACTGAGCAGCTTCTCCTGATGGTAATGTATGCGCCCACCCATCCTTCGCTCCTGGACCTGCCTAAAGTCACTTCCATCATTCTGCTGAGCTTTCTCCCGGTACAAAACAGAAATACAAGAAAGTGTACTGGGAGAACATAAAAAGCAACAAATTTTATTAAGACCCACTCAACTACTCGGATGTTAACACTTGTATAACTTACCAAAAGGGAAGTGTAGAAAGAGCAAGAAAACACAGACATGAAGACGGACCAACAATGGAAGACAGTGTGGGGGTGGGGGTTGGGGACACAAACACACACACACATATATATATATATATATATATATATATATATATATATGTTTTTTTTCAGGATACTGTGTGTCGGGACTGCATATTGCCGGGTTAGGTAACATTCAGGATAATATGTGGTGGGACAGTGATCGCGTCGGGAGAATGGTGACGGTCAAGTGTTTGTCAGGAGAGCGTTAGTCGGGAAAGAGTATGGATCCCATGCACTGCACCCCAAAATTACATCCAGTCTTTACCATGGTGCCAGATACATAATGAAAGTCCATCCAGTCATCATCAAAAATGCACCAACGGTGTATCTCCACTGTAACCATATCAAATTTCAGAACATACTGACAAAAATGTACTAACTTACGGGTAAAAAAATGAAAAACCCATTTTTGCCCATAGACAATCAACTGTTAGCAGTTTAGAGGGACACTTTGTATATGTATTTTTTCTTTGACGTGAGCCCCACAAAAAACAGTCACAACCAAGCACATAAATTGCTTTTCTGGAGGCATGGAAGTGCAGGGCCTGAAGGTCCCTGTGTGTCTGCAGCCAGATGGATGTGTGCATGTATGGAGAGATTGGAAGCGCAGAGCCCACAGGGTCCTGCGCTTTCCTAGCCAGATGGACATGTTGGGACCTATGTGAATGAGGATAGGATTATACTGTCTCAAAAAGTAAAGACATTCTCTGTAAAAAATGGTATTAATGCACCAGTGAGGGTTCAGATTAAAGTGACAAAAGTAGGGAAATGTGGCGTTAGGATTTCCAACCCTAACTCCCCACCCCCATTCCCCAAGCAGGAAAAGGAAAAAATGTTATGGTTTTCACTGTCCTGACTCTTGGCGAATCAGGGATGTGGTCTTTCTTGGTGTTTTCAACCCTAACGCTGACGTCATTCCATGACCAAATAGGGTGAGATGTGACATCTTTTCTTCAAGCAGGGCCTACAGGTTGTTGGCAACATGTGGGGAGATGCAGTTCTGTACGTTTCAAGACTGTATCACAGTTGGGTGAGCGTTAGGGTTGAGAACACATGGAAGACCCCACCCCTGATTCACCAAGAGTCAGAACAGTGAAAACCGTAATTTTGTTTTTCTTTTCGTGCTTCAGGGGTTGGGATGGGGAGTTAGGGTTGGAAACCCTAATGCCGCATTTTCTTACTTTCGACGCTTTAATTTGTACCCTAACTGGTGCATTAACTTGGTTCTTTTGCAAAGAAAATATGTGCATCTACTGTATATCTTGCTGTCTCTGTATCTGTCTGTCTGTCTGTCTGTGTGTCTGTCTGTTTATTTATCTCTCTCTCTATGACCTAACTTTTTTTTTGCTTTCAACTCTCTTTATGCTCCTTACTGACCTGGTGCAGGGCATCCTTTGGCCCTCACAATGCCTCCTCCTGAAGTCCACCTTACCTAACACCTAGCATCACGTCCATGACACACCAGAGTCCGGTCCTCCTGGCTTACCTCCCCAGGAAGCTCCTTGGCAACTGCCACTCTCAATTTGGTTGCTTGGGGGGAGTCCAGGTGCAGGCAGTTCAGAGCCGGATCTGACGTGGTGAGCTAGCGGAGCATCATCTCCCTACCTCCAGTTGGCGTTTTTCTGCTTTTTCCTTGGTTGCTCCCCAAGGGAGTGGGCATGCAATGATGCCCACCACTCTCCTTCCCACTGTGTGTGTGTGTGTGTGTGTGTGTGTGTGTGTGTGTGTGTGTGTGGTTCCATTCTCCCATACTCCTAGCCACTGCTAGGGGTCACCAAATGCCAGACAACACAGTCCTAGCTATGTGGAGGAGAGTAGTCCAGTAGAAACTCAATCCCCCCCACCCCCACTGGCCCTTTGAGTCCCCAGGTTTTTTTCCCGAACCTGGGGCATCAGTTTCACAGGTGGTAATGCTACCACTGCGCTGGCAGGCCAGTGAGATATAGTTTGTTGATACTTCACAATCAGCAACACCATGAGTTACATAGCAGTTGACTGATAGCCCCAAATAAAGATAACAATTATATAGCATATGGTTTCCCTTTATTATGTATAAAAATCAGTGGCTACTCAAAAATTGTTCACATTCTAAAAGTTGTGCACATTCTAAAAGTTATTGTGCATGTTCCATCATTAATATTCATTAAGTTCTATGCTCCTTGCCACCTGATTGGAGCAAACGGCTCTGTTCAAAGTAGCAAACATGGCGGCGCCACTTACAGGCTTCACAGAGATGGTTTAGATATGGAGTGCTGTAGTTGGCTCTGTGTTTCCAAATCGTACTAATGTCACAGGATTTTTATTTTTTTAATTTTTTGAATAAACTGCTGGCACAAATCCGTAAATGCACAAGATGGAAAAACGGAACCGCAGCAATGGACATCGCAGCAGACAGCTGCTGACAGCAAATGGGAGTGCCAACACAAGGTATGACACCTTGTCAAACTCAAAAGCTCAGAAATTTAAGATCTTACTTCGAGAGGGCTTTTGCAGTAGGTAATAACCATCAGGACTAGAGTCGTCAGGCACTAGAACCACACAGAAAACTTTAGCTAGCAGCGTCTGGCGGGGGACTGCCACCCGCCATCAAGTGACGGATGTCAGCGTGACACTATATAGTGGGTGGTCCCCACACCCGCCCTCCAGTTCTTTCCTGCCGTCGACCTGCACATGTTAGACCTCGCGGAGAACAATGCTTCAGTCGACCGCCATTTTCGGATGAGTATTTCCTCAATTTTATTTCTTTCTGTAAATCTTTAAAAAGTATTACTTTTTTCGTGCATGTCTTCTCTGATGCTTTCCAAGTCGCATAAGAACAAGTGCAATTCCTGTGGCACCCACTCTGAGTCGGACTTGGAGGAGAATCTACCAGACACAACCCTAGTGCCGGAGCTAGAACGCCCGATACTGGACCTCCCTTGGGAGCTGGTGTCCCCTGCACTGCAGACTCCCCTGTCTGGGCAAGCCTCCCTGCCCCAGACTCCGGTGAGACCCTCAGCCCCCTTGGGGCCGATGCCAGAACCTCCACCAGACATTCCAGTGTCAAACCTGATGTTACCAGGCCCTTCTAACCCTCCATTCGGGCCCCCTTCCAGGGCCTACCCTGGCTACCCACCATCAGGGCCCCCGATAGGACCTTTGGCTCCTCCATTGAGTCCTGTGCTGGGTTACCCGCCATCAGAGCCTCTGGCAGGTTCCTCAGCTCCACCGTCAGACCCTTCTCCGGGCCTTCCAATGCTAGGCTTCCCTGTACCTCATTACCCTTCACCAGGGTATCTGACATCGGACTATTCGCATTATGGGGCACTGACCTACTGTTACACAGTGCTGGGTTATATCATGCCAGGGTTTACCTTCCAAGGCTACCTGCCCGCTTATCAGCCCCCTCCTCCTCCACCTCAGCCTCAGGTGGATTTTAGGGAGGGATTACAATCTTGGTCGTCAGTAACCGAGACACAGTTGGTCTTGGAACTGGACCGGCAGCAACTGGACACGGCTTCCATGCCAGCCTGCTTGGACCCTTCTCTGAGATCCCTTTCCCCAAAGGAGTCTCACTCCTGTGCCTTGGGATAGACCTCGTGTCCTACCTTGGTAGCCAGTATCGGCAGGGGCCTTGCAGTCTCTGCACAGGAGCTTCCACTTCTACAGGCTCTGTCTCTGGACAGAAGCCTGTTGTCAGAATAGGAGTCTGACTCTGCCGACTCCTCTGCCTCAGGTGTTCAGACCCCCTCTCTGGATGATCCAAAACCCAAAGACTCTTCCAACTCCCCTTCAGAGGACCCCTCTTTTACAGAGATCCTCCAGAAGATACAGGAGGCAAACGGGTGGAAAACGGAGGATCGGGATCCCCAATGCAAGAGGTTGGCAGAACACTTGGATATGCCAGAACTGTCCCTGTGCTCATTCCTCCATGGATTGGACCACATGAGGACCTGGCCTCCACAGTCTGGCAACAACCTTTGTCAGTGGCCGCAGTCACCAAGAAAGCTGATAGACTGTATTGAGCCCCCGAGGGCAAAGACCACCTTAGTTCTCACCCTAAAGTGGACTCGGTGGTCATTAATGCGGCCCATGACCATACAGCTAAACCTAAACACATGAGCTCCTGTCCTCCAGACAAGAAGTCACGCCAGATAGACCAGTTTGGACGCAAGGTTTACTCCTCCTCCTCCTCCTCCACTCTGGCCCTCAGAGCTTTGAACTACCTGGCGGACATGATTGTGTACCAGAAATCTATCCTGGGACAGTTGAAGTTGGAATTCGAGGCTTTACCTGATTCCAAGGCTAAAGCCAAAATTTCCCAGACTATCTGGACACCAGAAATATTCTGCCGTCATTCCCTCAGAGCGACATATGATGCAGTAGATGCCTCTACCTGGAGTACCGCCATGGCTATCAGCATGCACTGGTACTCCTGGCTGCGGGTATCCGGATTGACCCAAGATTTCCAGTTGGCCCCTTTCAGAAGACCAGCGTTTTTGGAGGCGACATCAAGGACATAATCACTGAGCTCCAGGACAGTGGTAAGACAGTGCACTCTCTCCAGTCTATATCTTGCTCTAACACCAAGCCAAAACAGCCATTTTGTCACGCGAATTGGCAACAGCCAACCCAACGTCAGAGCAAATGTCGGGTCCTGTCAGCAGGACCCCCCCCCCCCAAACCAAGTCCCAGTTGGCTGCCGAGGCAGCGCTTCCCCACACCGCCTCCTGACTTGTGGCAGGCCCCCAGCCTCTGCCACCAGTTCCGGAGGAACCAGTAGGGGGAAGATTCGCCAACCACCTGGCCTGGTGGGAGGCAATCCCTTCAGACATGTGGGACTTTCGGCTCAAGGCCACACCATCAAATTCACAGAGAGACCTCCCAGAAATTCTCCGGCAGGGCCGACCTTAGCTAGGTGCAGACTGTGCCCCTGCACTTTGGGGGCCCATACTTTATGCCTACATTTTGTTAGAAAATGAAAATATTTATCAGCAAATGAAAGTGGAAGACAACTGGCTCTGTTACTGTTACAAAAGGTGGTGGTAGCTTTGCTGCAGTGGAAAAGATTAGGTTAAGTTAGTGCTAATTGTGTTAATGGCTATACTTTACACCTCCCAGGTTGACTGCTTTCACAAACAAAAGGCTATATTGATAAGAGAACTTGTTTGAAACCTGGACATGTAGCTGAAACAATGAATGATATGACAAAATATGTTTCAAAAGTATGCGAGCACTCAAAATGGCTCAAAAACCTGACCAGAAACAGAATTTGACAGTAGATAAGGATTGCTTGGCCCACCTAGTCTGCCCGTTTCCCTACCTAATGGATAAACTGCAGATCCTAGTTAATTAACCTACTGCTTATTTCTTCCTACCCCCCCCCCCACTAGAATTACCTTATGTCTTTCCCATGAATTCCCCCACTGTTTTTGACTCCACTACCTCCTCAGGAAGGTTGTTCCATGTATCCACAACCCTCTCCATGAAAAAACACTTCTCACATTACCTCTGAGCCATCCCCCTCTATCTTCACATTGTGCCTCCTTGTTTTTGCACGTCTTTTTCTGAAAGATGTTACCCTCTTGGACTTGTTGATTCCTTTGAGGTACTTGAAAGTTTCTATCATGTCCCCCCTCTCCCTCCTCTCCTCGAGTGTATACATATTAAGGTCCTTTAATCTCTCTTGATATGTCTTCTAGTGTAGACCCTACACCCTTTTAGTTGCCCTCCTCAGGACAGCCTCCATCCTCTCTATGTCCTTGCGGAGATGGGGTCTCCAGAACTGCACACAGTAATCCAGATGGGGTCTCACCAACTGTCTGTACAGAGGGATAACAACTTCCTGTTTTCTACTGGTGATGCCTCTCCCTATGAATCCCAGTATCCCGCCAGCCGTCCTTACTGCCTTCTCACATTGCTTGCCCACCTTAAGGTAATCTGATATGACTACCCCCAGGTCATTTTCCATTTTTGTTGTCAGTATCTCACCCCCCTATTGTGTACTCTTCCCCTGGGTTTTTGTTTCCCAGGTGCATTACTTTGCACTTCTTTGCGTTGAATCTAAGCTGCCATACATTTGACCATTCATAGAAACATAGAATTTGACAGCAGATAAGAACCGCTTGGCCCACCCAGTCTGCCCATTTCCCTACCTAATGGATAAGCTGCAGATCCTAGTTAACCAGCAGCCTACTTCTTTCTACCCTCACCCCCTAGAATTGCCTTATGACTGTCCCATGCATGCTTGAATTCAACCACTGTTTTTGACTCCACAACCTCCTCCAGAAGGCCGTTCCATGCATCCATAACCCTCTCTGTGAAAAAATACTTCCAACCTTGCCAAGTCCCTTTGCATCCTTTCCACCCCATGTTCTTTATCGACCCTTTTGCAGATCTTTGTCTCATCTGCAAAGAGACATACTTTTCCTTCCAGTCTGTCTGCAGTGTCACTTATAAAGACATTAAAGAGGACCAGTCCCAGTACTGAACCCTGCGGTAGCCCGCTAGTAACCTCCCTATCTTCCTGGACATAAGTCTCCACCACTCATTCACACTAATGGGATAGCATTGGAGGCACTAGGACCCAGCGGGAGCAAACTTTTTGCTGGAGGGCCGGCACCAGAGATGGAGCCGCAAGGAGCGGCACCGTGAGCTCAGCTTGTGCAGTAATGACTGTCTCGGCATCGACCCTCCAACCACCTCAGTTCCTTTATTCCCGCCATCGAGTGCACTTCAGTGACGACGTCGCTCGCCCGCCAGGAGTCAAACTTCGAACTAGCAGCATAGTTTTCAGTTTTGTAGTTTTGTAGTAATATCTCGAATAAGTATCGTTTAAGTTTATTCTTATTTACAAAGAAGTCTCAGCCTACGTTGATGGAGTCGACCATGAGCGGGTCAGGTGACGGTAGGGAGACTTCGTATGAAAGCTGTTCAGTCAGCCGGGCTGGGTCCGGTCCGCTGCCTTCTCTGGAGGGGGGGGTCTGGAAAGCATAAAAACAAATGGTCACATTCTCGGCACCGTTCGGTCTCGAGCTCTTCTTTGGCCCCCAGGTCAAAAAAGAGAAGGCACCACTCGAGGTCGCCCTCTGATATGTCTGCGCGTAGATGGTCAGTTATTGGAACTAGTTGCCGGTCTCCTCCTTCGGAGTCGACAGCTTCTGTTTCTGGTAGCCGATGTCCTCGACATCGTAGCCCTACCGTGCCCTCTGGTAGGTCTTTAGATTAACACTTTCATCAGTGGGCTGCTCTTATGGAGCAATGGGCTCGGAGGTTGGCCCAACTGCCTAACCCGGTCACTCGGGGGCCTTCGGGCTTCTTGGGAGACCAGGTAGGGTGGTTGAGCCTCCCTGGTCGCGCGGCGCCGTCTTCGGTGCCATCGACACCGCGCTTAGGTGTCCCCCCTCCCTCATATGGCTGCGGCGCAGGGGGCCACACCAATGCCTCTATCTCTTGCTCTTCCTCCTCCTCCCTTCTCCTCAAATTCTGTTTTGGAGTCTTGGGTGTTTTCTACACCCTCGGCGTTAGATAACGCTCAGCGCCATCTTGGCCTCGATCGTCTGTCGGCGCCGTCCTCTGTCGCCGTTAAGTTTCTTGGCGGCGTGTGGCACCATCCTCACCACCGTGCACTTCGTCGGCGCCCGCGTGGTGTTGTGGCGCTGTCCAGCCTTTGGCGCCGTGCGCCCGTCGGCGCCGTGTGGAGTCTCACCGTGCCGTCTGGCCTGTTCGGCGCCATCTTCAGTGCCGTGGACTCTCTCGGCAGCCCTGTGGCTTCGCGCGCGTTTCTGCGTGCCAGGGTTCTTAAGGCATCATCCACTTTTCAGGACTCCTCCTCCTTAACGCTTTTCTTCCTCATTTCCTCTGATTTTCACTCCTTTCCTGTCCATGCAGTTCCTCCTGGACTGTCAGGAGATGACATTGAGCATGACCCAGACCTTCGACTGGGTGATGAAGTGGAAGGATCCATTCCTGCTGCAGAACCTGTGGTCGAGGACCTGTCTTTTAAGTCTCTGCTGAAAAATTTGATTTCCACTCTTTCTCTCCAAACAACAGACATCGATCCTGGGAAATTGCTACGACTCCAATACCTCCATGTTCCGGAGATCCCTACGGATTTGACTCCTCCAGTACAGCCCTCCTTTGAAACGTTGTCTCAAATGATATGGAATAATCCCGCTCTCATTCCCTCCGTGGCTATATCCATAGATAGAAAATACTCAGCCCCCAAGGATCGACCTATTTTGGCGTCACAAGCCTTTGCGGATCCTATTGTAGTTTTGGCAGAGAATGATAAGGTCGCCTTCCCCAGACTACTACAGCTCGACCTATTAACAAAGAATCTCGTAACATAGACACTTTGGGTAAGAGAGTCTTTGCTGCATCCACCCTGGGTATGCGTATTGCCAGCTACCAAGACTATTTCTCTCAATATGAGTATATCCTTTGGCACTCACTCAAACAAATGGTTGAAGCTCTACTGGATTCGGACACAAAGTCAGAGCTACTCCACATCATTACCAGGGGTATTGAATCCAATAACCAGCAGGTTAAAGCAGCTATGGATGCTTTCGATACTGCTTCCCGAGTGGCGGCGGCCGGCATTTGTACCCACCGTCATTCCTGGCTGCGCACTTCGGGTTTCACAAATGATGCACAGCAGCAAGTAACGGCGTTGCCTTTTGATGGTGTGTAGCTCTTCGGTCCTCAAGTAGAACAGGCTGTAGAAGCTACACAAAAGACTAGGTCAGCCATTAAGTTGGCTCGACCTCCTCCTGTCCCTCTCGAGGGGTGTTAATAAACGCCAGTTCCATAACATCAGTCCTTCGAGGCAAAGGCAGAGGAAGTTTCATAAAACCAAGCCCCAGCCTCAAAAGAAAATGCAACCGAAGGCGCAAGCACCGACAGCGCCCAGCGCCACCTTCTGAGTTCTTGGCCCAAGTCCCACCTCAGCTGCCCGAGGTGGACTCTTCCTCAGCGGTGGGAGGTTGTCTGATGCGCTTCTACAATCAATGGAAATCGATAACCTCAGACAAATGGGTCCTCTGGATAATCCGCGAGGGGTATTCACTCAATCTTGTGGAGACCCCTCTGGATCATCCTCCCAAACGACAACCCAAGCTGTCAACCCTTCAGTCAGACCTTCTCGCCGCCGAGATACAGGGCCTTCTGAACAACAGGGCAGCAGAAGTAGTTCTGCTGCATCAACGGAACACAGGGTTCTACTCCCATTACTTTCTGGTTCCAAAGAAAACCGAGGGCATGCGCCCCATTTTGGACCTCGGAAAACTAAACAAATTTCTGCCCAAGGAGAAATTCAAAATGATTTCACTAGGAACCCTATTACTTTTGCTTCATCAACATGACTGGCTAGCCTCCCTAGACATGCAGGATGCTTACCAGCACATTTCTGTTCACCCAAAGCATCACAAACTCCTAAGGTTTGTGGCTCTGGGACAACATTATCAGTTCAGAGTCCTGCCCTTTGGGCTATCCTCGGTGCCACGAGTTTTTACAAAGTGTTATGCAGTTCTCGCAGCACATCTCAGAAAGATCAGAATACAGGTGTTCCCTTATCTGGACGATTGGCTTCTGGCAAGTCCTTCCAGGCAGGGAACTCTGGATGCCGTAGCCACGGCTTCACGCTTTCTCACGTCCATGGGAGTCCTGCTAAACCTGAAAAATCGCAGCTGCAGCCCTCCCAGAAGCTCCTTTTTATAGGAACTCTTCTGGACACCTCCTCTGTGAAGGCTTTTCTTCCAGAGGACAGGAGGAGCGATATCCTTCAGATGGCCTGTCACATCGGGGAGAGCAACTCGGTTCCAGCTCTCTCGATACAACAGATGCTAGGTCTCATGGCATCCTCTGTGTTCACTGTACCCCTAGCACGCCTTCACATGAAAACTTCTCAGTGGATGCTCAGTACTCAGTGGTCCCCAACCACTCACCCGCAGACAGAACCTCTAAAGAGGTCACTCACCTGGTGGTCGCAAGAGATCAATCTCCTAGAAGGATATCCCTTTGCTCCTCTGGATCATCAGATTTCCATTACCACAGACAGTCCCTGATGGGGTGGGGAGCTCACTGTCAGGCTCTCCACACTCAAGGTACGTGGACTCAAGTTGAGTCTCGGCTTCACATAAATGTCTTAGAAATGAGAGCTGTCCTTTATGCGATCCGGGCATTGAAGGACATTCTCTGTCACAAGAACATTCTCCTTCAAACAGACAACAAAGCAGTGATGTATTACATCAACAAGCAGGGCGGTGCTCACTCTTACACTTTATGCAGGGAAGCGATGGGAGTGTGGGAATGGTGCTTGGAGCACAAGGCTCTAATTCAAGCTGTCTACCCGCCGGGAGTGCAGAACAAACTGGCAGACAGTCTCAGCAGAACAGAGACAGATCCTCACGAATGGTCTCTCGACTCAACCATAGTTCAGTCACTATTCGCAGAGTGGGGAACTCCAGACCTGGACCTTTTGCATCCCACTCAACACAAAACTGCCTCTTCTGCTCCAGAAATCCAGGGCCTGGCATTTTCTGTCAGGATGCGTTCAGGCTGGTGGACAAACGCTTTCTATACGCCTTTCCGCCTCTTCCTCTGATTCAGAGGGTACTTCTTAAGTTCGAATCCCAGGGGGACAAAATGATCCTCATTGCTCCCTTCTGGCTTTGACAGATGTGGTTTCCACTACTCAACAGTATGTCGGCATCTCCGCCGAAACCACTTCCCCTTCAGATGAACCTCTTGCATGCACCAGGAACTTTAACTCATGGTTGAAGAACTGGTGCTGTGAGGAAAGGTTTGGATTCATTGGTGACTGGGGACCCACCTGGAGGGATGGAGGTTTGTTCAAGCCTGACGGCCTGCATCCATCCTGGAGGAATCAAGCACTCAATGATAAGTTTAAATGCTACATTGACAAGCATTTAAACTAGCAAAGGGGTGGCAGGCCAGCAGGGAGGGTACCTACTTGCTCACCCCTCACAGCTAGCAGTGGAACCAGTGAACCAGAGGAGTGGCTATCTCTGCAAAGCAGTGTGCAAAAGATGGAGATTAGTGCCCAAGAGGTGGATAAGCAGAAAAGGGGCAAAATTCAGCAGAAGGGCAGACAGCAAGGAGAACCAGGGATAAATGACAACCAAGGAAGGGGCTGGAGTAGAACAGTGAAACAGTCTAGGGAGGTCAAATCATGGAAAGCCATGTGTGCAAATGCCAGGAGCCTTAGCAACAAGATGGAAGATCTGGAGGCTGTCATGGTACAGTCAAACCTGGACATTGTGGCCATCACTGAAACCTGGTGTAATGATAACCACGACTGGGAGATGGCCATACCTGGCTACAACATATTCAGAAGAGACAGAGCAGGCAGGAAGGGAGGAGGAGTGGCACTGTATGTGAAAAATGACATAAGGGCCACAGAGATCCAGGAGGAACAAAATGGGGGAGAGATACTGTGGGTTAAGCTGGAAAGGAAAATGGGGACAGCCATCTGCACAGGTGTGGTCTATATACCACCAGTCCAGGAGGAAGAAACAGATAGGGAGCTGATGCTAGCCATCCAAAGGATGGCAGACAAGGGTGAGGTAGTACTGGTTGGAGACTTCAATATTCCAGACGTGGACTGGAGCATCCCAGCAGCAGCATCAACTAGGAGCAGATTTATCCTGGACTCCCTTCAGTGTGCCTTCCTCAAGCAACTGGTCATGGAACCAACTCGGCAGAAGGCAATACTGGACCTTGTGCTCACAAACAGGGACAGTGTGATGGGGTAACAGTGGGGGAGCACCTGGGGAACAGTGACCACCAGTCATTGTGGTTTGAAATCACAGAAAGAGCAGAACCAAACCACACAAAACACATTATACTGGATTTTAGGGGGCAGACTTTGGGAAAATGGGGAGATACTTGAAAGAGACATTAAGGGAATGGGACAGGAATCAGGGGTTGAGGAACAGTGGGCAGTATTTAAAATGGGGATTACAAGAACAACAGAATTATGCATTAAGCAGGTTAGCAAGAGGAAAGGAAGAGAACCATTATGGTTTTCCAAAGAGGTAGCAAAGAAAGTGAAGCCAAACAGATTGCATTCAGGCAATACAAAAAGACACAGGCAGAAGGGGATAGGGAGAAGTACCAGGAGAAGCAAAGGGAGGCAGGGAGGTCAGTAAGGGAAGCCAAAGCTCAGACAGAAGAACACATTGCAAAATCAGTGGGTATAGGGGACAAAACCTTTTACAGGTACATAAGTGAAAAAAGAAAGACAAAGGGAGGGATAGTGAGACTGAAGGGGGAGGATGGGGGCCGTGGAGGATGACAACAGTAAAGCTGACATATTGAACAGGTATTTCTGCTCAGTCTTTACTGAGGAAGAAGGAGGTAATGGGTCTGAAGGGTACAAGGGTGAGAATGGTGCAGAAATGGACACAAGTCCCTTTACGAGAAAGGGTCCTGAAGGAACTGAAATAATAAGAGTTGATAAAGCAGTGGGGCCAGATGGGGTGCACCCAGGGTCCTTAAAGAACTAAGAGAGGTGGTGGCTGAACCTCTGGCTATCCTGTTTAGCCGATCACTGGAAACAGGGAGGTACCCAAAGACTGAGGACAGCAGATGTAGTCCCTTATACAAAAGTGGGAACAAAGAGGAAGCAGGGAACTACAGACCAGTCAGCCTCACCGGTAGTGGGGAGATCATGGAAGCACTACTGAAGGAGAGATTGGTGGAACATCTGGTTGTCAATGGACTACAGGACCCAAGGCAGCATGGTTTCACCAGGGGAGAGTCATGTCAGACCAATCTCGTTGAATTTTTGACTGGGTGACTAGGGAGGTGGATCAGGGGAGGGCAGTGGACATGGCCTATCTGGACTTCAGCAAGGCCTTTGACACTGTGCCAAATAGAAGACTATTACACAAACTGGGGAATATGGGTGTGGGCAGGACAGTAGTGTGGTGGGTAGGTAACTGGCTGGGTGGCAGGACACAGAGGGTGGTGGTAAATGGCTGTCACTCCACAGAGGGAAGAGTGACCAGTGGGGTACCACAGGGATCAGTGCTGGGACGGTCCTATTCAACATCTTCTTCAGTGACATTCGCGGGACCTAGAAGGCAGAATTTCACTGTTCGCTGATGACACAAAGCTCTGTAACAGAGTAGACACACCAGAGGTGTAGACAGAATGAGAAGCGACCTGCAGAAACTTGAAGAATGGTCAGGGGTTTGGCAGTTGAAATTCAATGCAAAGAAGTGCAAGATAATGCATATGGGGCACAAAACCCTGGCACAATGTATCAGTTGGGGGTGAGGATATAGCATGCACCAAGCAGGAAAGGGATCTTGGGGTTGTCATCTCTGATGACCTGAAGGTGAGAAACAGTGTGACAAGGCAGCAGGTAAAGCAAATAGGATGCTGGGATGTATAGGCAGGGGCATCACCAGCAGGAAAAGGAGGTCATCATTCCGCTATACAAGACACTAGTAAGGCCCCACCTGGAGTACAGTGTACAGTTCTGGAGACCATACCTACGTAAGGACATAGACAGGGTAGAGAAGGTTCAGAGGAGGGCAACAAAGATGGTGCACAGATTGCATCACAAGTCCTATGAAGACAGGTTGAAGGAACTGAACATGTACTCCCTGGAGGAGAGGAGGGAGGGAGAGAGGGGATATGATAGAGACATACAAGTATCTTACTGGGAGGAACAGGGTGCAGGAAAACACTATTTTTAAGCGAAAAAGATGTTCCAGGACTAGAGGGCATGGGATGAAGCTGGAGGAAGAGCGATTCAGAGGAAACATGAAAAGAATTTCTTCACAGAGCGGGTGGTGGACAAGTGGAACACCCTGCCAGAGGAAGTGGTGGGGGCTGAAACAATCACGGTTTAAGAATGCATGGGATAGACATAAAGGAATTCTGGAGGTCAGGAGTAAGGGGCAACAGACTTCTAGGAAAACAAACTGAACTTACAAGCTCAAATGGGCAGACTGGGTGGGCCATAGGCCCTTATCTGCTGACACTGTCTATGTATCTATGTATCTATGTATGTATCTTGACTCAGGGGGCCTGTTGTTCATCCCAACTTGAGGTCTTTCCACCTTCACGCTTGGCTCCTGAAGAGATAGAAGTGGACAGGTTCAATGTCTCTCATAGGGTTTCAGATATTCTCCTGGCTGCGCGGAAGCCAGCCACTAGGAAAACTTACACAGCCAAATGGAAGCGTTTTTTCGCTCTGGTGTGCAAAATCCTCTTTAAATCCCTTTTTCTGACCACCAGATAACACTTTGGAGTACCTCTTAGACCTCTCAGATTCAGGTCTGCAGTACTCTACAGTCAAGGTTCACCTTTGTGCCATTTCAGCTTATCATGAGCTGGTACTTTCCTTGTCACTGGCTCAGTTACCTGTGGTTAAGAGGTTTCTTAAGGAAATTCTGCGTACCAGACCTCCTATAAGATGTCCAGTCGCAGCCTAGGACATTAATCTTGTGCTAGATATGCTCACTCGAAAACCTTTCGAACCTCTGGCTACCTGTGAGCTAAAATTTCTCACCTGGAAAACAGCCTTCCTGGTGGCCATTACCTCAGCTCGCAGGGTCTCTGAGATACATGCCTTGGTCACAGACCCTCCGTATACTGTGTTCCACAAAGACAAAGTAGTCCTTAGAACCCATCCTAAATTTCTTCCTAAGGTTGTTTCGGAATTCCATCTAAACCAAACTTTGGTCCTTCCCTCTTACTTTGTGAACTTTCAAAATGAAGGAGAACGTTCTCTTCATTCCTTGGACGTCAAGAGAGCTTTGCATTTCTATCTAGATAGAAAAAAAAATTTCGTAAAGCTCAGCAACTCTTTGTTTCCTTCAGCGAGACCTGGCTGGGTCAACCTGTCGCTATCAGATGTATCTCAGCATGGCTGGTGGCATGCCTTCGCCACTGTTATTCCATGGCGCGGGTTAGTTGGAGGGGCAGGTGTCGGCTCACTCTAATAGAGTCGCAGCATCTCTGGTGGAAATTCAGCGTACCCATTGCGAATATTGCAATGCGGCTACCTGGAGCTCAGTGCATACTTAGTTAAACACTATGCCTTGGATGTCCATGCCAGACGACATCTTTCCTTTGGCAGGACCATCCTTAGTGGACTTCTGTCCTAAAGCTGTGAGCTCTTGGTCTCTCCTGCTGCCCTCTCAGGGGATTATTAGCTCGGTACTCTCCCATTAGTGTGAATGAGTGGTGGAGACTTATGTCCAGGAAGATATGGAAATTACGTACCTACCGTAATTCTTGATCTTCTTGGACGAGTCTCCACCACTCATTCACACACCCACCCTCCATCCCCCGAGCTCACCTCTGCTGTTGGTCTTCACTCCCTCAAATCTTTAGGCTGTGAAGACTTCTTTGTTGACCCTTCTTATACGGGTCGTCCGGACTATCTTATGTCTGGTTTTTGGTTAGGCTATCCTTCTAGGTTAGTTACGCTGCACCTCCTTGGAAAAAAAGGTACTGAGGCAGTTGGAGGGTCGACGCCGAGATAGTCATTACCGCATGAGCTGAGGCTCGCGGTGCCACTCTACGCGGCTCCGTCTCTGGCGCTGGCCCTCCAGCAAGAAGTTTGCTCCCGCTGGGTCCTAGTGCCTCTGGCGCTATTCCATTAGTGTGAATGAGTGGTGGAGACTCGTCCAAGAAGATCAAGAATTATGGTAGGTATGTAATTTCCATTTCTTCAGAGTGGACTGCGTTTACTATTACCCTCTGCATCCTGTTGTCCAGCCAATTTTTTACCCAGGATACCATCTTGGGGCCCACTCCAAGGCTGGCTAACTTGTATATTAATCTTTTGTGTGGGACTGTGTCAAACCAGCGCAGAGCAAAACTGGATTTCCTGATAGGGACCCTGAAAACCTGATCACTAGGAAAAAAAACTGACAGGTGGCAACCTCACTGGTGTCTCATGATAACCCTTTCTATTCTCTCGCACTCACAGCTCCAGAAAAGTTATGTTGTGAGAAGTGTGAGTGTCCAGTGATGATGTCCCTGTCCTTACAGAAATGAATACGGTAGTAATAGTACCGTACTTACTTAAGTTCTTGCTCCAGGCTCAGTCAGATTCATTTCCAATGGTGAAATATTCATTATTCAAAATACAGTATATGCAGTCAATGGCACTAATTAAAAGATGTTGGTTAAACTAGCAGATTTGGTACTGCTTTATTAATACAGGACAGGCAGTGGCAGAGCCAGGTTTGGGAGTGTTAGAGAGCCGGGGGGACTATTCAGTCAATCACGGCCTCCACAATGGGCACTAAACAGTGAATAAAGATGGTGGCGGGGCACCACTACTCACACTGGGGAAGCCGGGAGGGGTGACCCCCCCCCCAGCCCCCTCTAGCTCCGCCACTGAGGACAGGAGGGTTAGTTAGGTGTAAATATTGAATGTGGGGGGGCACAGGGAAAGGATTGGTGGGGCCTGGCAGGGTGCTGCACAGGGGCCCAGAATGGTTAAGGCCGGCCCTGTCCTCTGGGTCTCTCCACTACCCTATAGGCCACATTCCTCTCCTAAGGGACGAGATCCAGGGTTTTCTGACAAAATCAACTATAGAGCCCGTTGTTTGGGTCCAGGAAGGAAAGGGATATTATTCTCACTTCTTCCTGGTCCCCAAAAAGACAGGGGACCTCAGTCTGATCCTGGACCTCAGCACGCTAAACCTGTATGTAGAATATAAGAGGTTTTGCATGCAGTCCCTACCGGGTCTGCTGCCTCTTCTTCTCCAGGGTCACTGGCTTTGTGCTGTGGATATGCAGGATGCATACTTGCGCATCTCAGTTTTTCCCCTTCCACCGCCACTTCCTTCGCTTTATCTTCCAGGGTGAACACTTCCAGTTCAAAACGCTCCCCTTTAGCCTCTCCTCAGTGCCCAGAGTGTTTACCAAGTGCCTAGTGGTGGTGGCAGTGGCTTTATGCTGCCAGGGAATATATGTTTTCCCATACCTCGATGACTGGCTTCTGTCAGCACCATCAAGGGACAGCCTGGTGGCCTCCCTGACTGCTACCCTGAATCTATTCAGGCAAGTGGCGATCATGGTGAATTACCCCAGATCCCACCTGGTTCCTTCACAACACCTCCAATTTTTGGGGGCAGTGCTGGATACTGCTCAGGGTCAAGCTTTCCTCCCTTTGGATTGGGCAGAAGCCTTGTGTCAGCAAGCTATCCATGTGGCAACCAGCCAATGGGCTATGGTCTGTTCGATCTTATGCCTTCTGGGTCTGATTGCAGCAGATATTCCCACACTGTCCCCCTAGCCAGGCTCCACATGCGGCTCACACAGTGGACCCTTCGGGTCCAGTGGGACCAGAAATCAAACAACCTGGATCACAGGATTATGGTGTCCAGCCCCATGCGTCGAGACCTCCTGTAGTGGAAGGATCTGTCCAGTCTCACCAGAGGGGTTCCTTTTCAGGTGCTCCCACCAGCTCAGATCCTGACAACGGATGCTTCCAGTCAGGGCTGGGGCACCCATCTGGATGACAACAGGACACATGGCTCCTGGTCTCAGCAGGAACTATCTCTGCACATCAGTGTGCAAGAGATGAGAGCTGTACTCTACGCCCTTCAGGCTTTTCAGCACCTACTCCTCCCCAGCCCCTACTGGTACAGACGGACAACATGTGCATGGTCTGGTACCTGAACAAACAGGGAGGCACACAGTCATATCCACTGTGCAGGGAAGTGATGCGCATGTGGCATTGGGCGATACAGCATAGCCTACAGCTCATGGCAGTGCATGTCCCAGGCATTCAGAATGTTCTGATGGACACCCCTCAACCACACTCAGGCAAGGGCACATGAGTGGGAACTGAGGCAGTCAGTAGTCGAAGACATCTTTGATCGATGGGGTCGCCCAAACCTTGATCTATTCGTCTCCCCATCCAGTGCAGAACTACCCAGTTTCTGCTCGTTCGTTCCCGGGCGTGGTGTTTTCTGGCAAGACACGCTGTCTCTCTGCTGAACAGGGAGCTTCTTGTATGCCTTCCCTCCCTTTCCACTGTTGCAGAGGGTGCTTCTGAAACTACAGCAAGAAGGGGCTCGCATGATTCTCATAGCCCCTTATTGGCCTTGCCAAGTGTGGTTTCCTCTGCTTCAGCAGTTGAGAGTGGAACCTCCGGTTCCGTGTACCCCTCTGCCAGAATCTGCTGACTCAGGACCAGAGCAAGCTGGTCCATACAGGACTCAAATCCGTCACCTTCATGCGTGGACCCTTCTGATGTAGCTGTTGCACGCCTTGGGGTCTCTTCCAGAGTGGCTCAAGTCCTTGTCAAGTCCTGTAAGCCATCCACAAGATCCACATATGCTATGAAATGGAAGAGGTTCTCCACTTGGGCAACCAACAAGGGATGGGATCCTTTCTCTTGCCCTGTCCCACAGGTCATGGAATACCTGCTGCATCTCTGTGACCATGGCCTCAGCTATATTTCACTGAAGGTCCACTTGTCTGCCATTTCTGCCCAACACACTCCGGTGGATGGCAAAATTTTGATGCAATTGGAGGTTTCCAGAACCTTTCTGAAAGGAATTTTCCATCTGAAACCCCGGTCAGGAACCCAGTTCCTCTGTAGGATTTGAATTTCATCTCTGATAAACTCACTTTGCCTCCCTTTGAACTGGCCGTGAGTTGCGACCAGTACAACCTTTCCTGGATAGTGCTCTTTTTAGTTGCCATTACTGCGGCTCGAAGGATTTCCTAGCTTCAGGCCCTGATGTGTAAGAAGCCTTATTTGATCTTCCACAGAGACTGGGTGGCTCTGTGTACAAATCCTAAGTTTTTACCTAAGGTGGTGTCTGAATTTACATTGACTCAGATCATACACTTACCAGTGTATTACTCTGAACATTCTAATCAAGGGGAGGCCATTCTGCACACACTCTGTATGCACAGAACCATGTGTTGTTATATGAACCAGATGAAGTCAGTCCATAAAACGGATCAGTTTTTCGTTTATTTTGCACCCAAATGAGAGGGTGCGGCGGTTTCCAAATAATGCTTATCCAAATAGTTAGCAAACTGCATTTTGTTTTGTTATCAGAAGTATTACAAGCCCCTTCCAGGGGAAGTCAAGGGGCATTCAGCCAGAGGCATGGCTGCATCTGCTACTTGTTTCATGAATATGTCTGCCGTGGACATTTGTGCAGCAGTCACTTGGAGCTTTGTCCATAGCTTTACCAAACACTACAGTCTGGACATTGCCTCTAGATGCAGGACAGGCTTTGGACTAGCTGTCCTTCAGGCATCCTGTCTTAATCTGGTACCTACTGCAGACCTTTCCTGCCTCCTGTGCTTCAGCCTTTGTCTGAACTACGCTGCTTGGAACTCTCCTAATGGTTATTACCTGCTGCAAGAGCCCTCTCAAAAGTAAGATAGTACAGTTACGTAAGAACTTACTGTAGCAGTAGATCTTTGAGAGAGGCTCTTGCAGTAGGTACCTTTTTCCCTCCCATCTTCCCCCTGCTTCTGTGGCTGCTTCTTTGTAGTCTTTCTTTTGGTTCCAGGAGCCCACTCCTTTCTCCTGTCGCACCTTCTTAGGTCTCCAGCGGGAGAACTGGAGGGTGGGTGTGGGGGGCTGCCCACTATATAGAGTCACACTGACGTCTGTCACGTGATGCTGGGTGGGCAGTCCCCTGCCAGACACTGCTAGCTAAAGTTTTCCATGTAGTCCTAGTGCCTGATGGCTCTAGTCCTAATGGTTGTTACCTACTGCAAGAGCCTCTCTCAAAGATCTACTGTTACAGTAAGTTCTTATATAACTGTACTTTCTTTTTGAATCACTGGGAACCATATACTATAAAAAAAAAAGTATGGGTGCCCATTCCCAACTCCCCTTGTGTTTCTATCTTGGGGTTGAGATACCAGCGTGGACATCTCGAGCTTTGCTGTCAAGGTTCATGCGCTGGTATCTCAACCGCTTGATGGAAACACAGGCTTGTTGTGTATGGGTGCTCACAACTGATTCCTTATTTCTTATGTCAGTCCATGTCACATTTGATTTATGCAGTACATGTGCTTAGGTGGTTTTCTGATAGAATTGGTAAAAAGTTGCAAAAGAAAAAAGTACAAAATGTAAACTGGGCCCCTGTGTTCAGTGGATTAGTATTAGGGTTGTTCGTGTTCCATGAGGATCAGAAGATAATAAGAAATTTTCTGAACATGCTCAGTGTTCAGTCTGATTTAATCTTGGCTTGTCAAATAAAGATAACTTTATATGTTGCTATTTACCAGTACACACGTTTTGTATAAATATATATGAATTGTGAAAAAACTATGTTAATGAATTTATTAAGGTTGAAAACGCAAAGTGGACAGATTAGGATTCAGAGTCTTGTGAATCTTGGCAAATAGGTGATGTTGTGTTCCTTAGGGTTTTCAACCCTTTTATTTTTTTGTTAACATTTTTTCTTTTAAGCTGCTTTATCCACCACAGCCTGATCTATCCCTCAGGGTCCTCCAAGGTGCCATGGCTAAGCCTATTTCCAGTCCCCTTCGGGTGCCTTGGCTCCACATGTCATTGGATTCAATCCCTCCTGGGCAGGGAAGGAGGGAGAAACCTCTCTCCTTCCTGCACATTTCTTTGTTAGGGTGGTTAGCCTTGATCAGATTTTTTGCAGTGCTAGAGATGCAAAAGAGGCACGGATTAGTGGCATATCAGGTAATAAAACTTGTTTACTACACGAAAGGTAAACAGTTGCCCTAAGCAGTTCTTACCATAGACACTGGGAGCCGAGAGCTTCCCAAATATCCCAAGGAGTGAAGAAGGTCTCGAGGGGAATACTTAATACAGCAGGTTATATACTGTGATTATTACCATGGTAACTTAGAAGAACAGATACATAAAATAAGCCGTATTGGCTAAAAGTTAGGTGGCTTCACGGTGTTATCTAGTCTTATACATTATTTGTAATGTCAGCTAAATCGTGAAACAAAGGCTGCACACAGAGTATGGAATATAGCGCAGTAATACATAAATCCAAAAGATAGCAGTGCTGACTGTATTGTAATTTCTCATAAGATACATAAAGACACTGGTGTGTCTTGGCTCACTACATGCTGTTACTAAGCAGAATAATCATGTTTCTCTGACACTTACACTTGTACGGTAAGTGTCAACGCCCTGCAGGTTAGTAGTCATTCGTAATATTATATGTAACATAAGGTTTGTTTAAGGTGCACGGTGGGAGGCCAATTACTGTAGAGTGTGAGGACCTCGCATAACATCTTCATTAGGCTGGCTTCTGAGGGTTCTGGTTTTGGTCTTCCTTTGATTCACCAGAGGCTGTCCTCAGGCTGGCTGCAGGGTCCATTTTCATTTCCTCCTCTCTCTCCGAGGATGCAGGCACTTGCGGAGATCCAAGGGACATGGGCACGCCTAGACGTGATGCCGCTCCGAATCTCAGCCTACATCCACCCCTCCCACAATGACCCTGACTGCACTACCACCTATGGACACCCAGATGGTAGTATAGCAGAGGGGGAGACAGTGCTCCCTCCCCAGCGGAGGAGAGCATCTCCTGGGACACTCAGTCCTCCTCCCTCCATCTGCCCCGCCGATGATCTGAGCTTGCTCCCAAACTCTGGTTACTGGTGTTGCGAATGGTAGATTTGAAAATCCAGAGGAACACCGCAATGATTTGCCAAGACGCATGAGACTTTCAACCCTCTTTTTATGTTTCCTTGTGCTTGTGCAGGAAATGTTTTGCTACAGTGAATGGCATTTCAGAGGTGTGTCAGTGTCGTGTCCAATACAGGGGCAAGCTGCATTGGGCTCATCCCTGACTGACCAATGGTCACACAAGCTGTGTATGACAGAGGGCAAATTTTCTTGGGTGGAATCTTTGTGTAGTTGAAAGGACTGAAGTGCTCCAATGAGGAGCACCTCAGTTCTTCTATTTGCATAAAGCCGGCCGGCAAACAGCCGAGCTGCTTTATGACTTTGTGGATCATGACCAATTTGGCAGAAAGAGCCCAACAAATAAAGTCTCTGAAAAAGCAAAACAAACTGTCCCACAATGCAGAGAGCATGAGGAGCCCCTGAACCTGTCCTGTGCAGATGATAAGATGCTGATTTGTTTCATCTGTTGAGATTTTTGGTTTCTATAAGTAAAACAAAAGAGCAGTGATAAGATTTAAAATAGGATACTATGCAGCCTGCCTCAGTCCTGCTGTGCTCTACCGTAACCTACTGTAAACTTCACTTCTCATCTGTCCAGATTTTTGTCTGGCACCAGCAGAAACCAGTCCCACCCCCACCCACACCAAGTACCACCACTTCACACCTTAAGTTCAGAACTGGGCCCGGTCCTTCAGCAGCTGACTGTACAACGCCTTGAACTCTGCGGTGGCGGGGTACTTGATTCCTCACTTTATAAACTATCTCATCACTTGTCTTGTGTTATAAGTAAAACAAAAGAGCAGTGATGAGATTTAAAATAGGGTCCTATGCAGCCTGCCTCAGTCCTGCTGTGACCCACCGTGACCTAAGTGCCCAAGTGCTGCGCTTGAAGTCCAAATCGTTCTTTCATCTGCACATCTCTCATCGTCTGCTCTGCTGCTTGGGTTCTCTGAGAACCTCTCATCGTTCTCTCTGCAGTCGCCAGTCAGCCCGACTCCTTCGTCCAACCTCCATCCTCTTGGTACTGGCATTCAAGATAATCACTTTATAAAGATCTGGCCACCACCTCCTCCCCTTACAGCTGGAGATTATCAAAAGAGAGCCAGTCTACCGACACAGGTTATAGGTACTTTATACTGAATCATGATGGAAAAGTTGGGTGTTTACGATTAAAGACGTAATTTTTAATTGTCAAACAACAACTAAAGCAATCATTTTTTTTCTTAAACATACTTGTAGATCACATTAGAAGTAACTTTACAGTTTATTGATTGAAGGACGAAAACATGCAGCCAAGCTAGATGTTTACTGTGTACCGAAATGGGTGAATCTGCGGATGTGGTGCAGATCTGGACTTTGACGGGACTGGCGTCACCTTAAAGGAAGGCTGTCCAAATGACTCTAGCCAGTGACTAGGGCTGCAGAAACACCCGATTAGCACAACCTTTGGGTGCTTACAGTTTACCAACTAACCTGCGTTCTGTTTCTGTGCCTTGATAGTGGTCCCAAGGTCTGTGCTGAAGCCACCATTTTAAGAGTGCGACCGCACCGGAAGACTGTGCTTGAGCTCCGTTCATTACTTTGCTTCCTGGGATCTGCTGGAACGCTCGCTAATGTGCATGCCCGAACTCAGAGCTTCAAATTTCAATAAAAAAAATAGGTTACAGTGCTCCGTTTTCAGTCGGGTTTGCTTCTAAAAGTGCAGTTCAACGAGTACTACATGGCACAGTGCTTATTTTCCCTTCATGAAAATGTACCCGGCTCATCATGAACGAACGTTCCAGCAGATCACGGGAAAGATACTGTTCTAATTTGCATAGAAGTTGCGGCTCTGGCCGCTGCAATCAATGAAATGGCGCCATTCACTCCAGGACATAAAAAATAGCAATAGAAAAAGAGTGCTCTTCAGCAGAAATTGAAGTCTCTCCCTGCTAGTTCATAGCTGAGTAGAGGCTGGGAGAAAACTGGAGTTTATGACAGCCTTCCTTTAACATAGAAACATAGAATTTGATGGCAGAAAAGGACCGCTTGGCCCACCTAGTCTGCCCATTAGCTTGAAGTGAGATGCATGGGTTTTATAGGGGTAAGCCGATTTTTGCAGTGTCAGGTTTGCACGTATTGGTTTGTGCAATACCCCCTTCTGTCTTCATCCTCTGGAACTCTTTTTATAATATGGGTCACACTTATCCCTGATCCAGCGGCAGCAGATATACTGGACTAAAATAATGCCATGTTGATCCCAGGATGAAGGAATAATAAAAAAAAAAATCAGCTTGATGATATTAAACAGTGATAAACATTGAAGCATCAGGAACTCATCAGGTCATTTTCAATAACATTTGACTTTGGAAATGCCTAACGCAACATTAATAATATTTTCTATGAAATTGCCATTGAAAAAAATTAAGCATTTCAATTGTCCAGTTACATGGGTATGGCTATACACCTTCAGTAATCAAATAAAGTGAATATTAATCAGAAAATGTTCTGATAACAATATATTTCGGAAGATCGTAGTCTGATATACCCAGGTGGGAGTGCTGGCTTGGAGCAGTGTGGATAGATAGTAGATAGGAACTGCTGCCATTTACCTATAATGTAATCTGGAAAAAGTCATGTATGGCAACTCTGTGTTTGTCTTACCAGCTGTAACACTGGGTAAAATACTGTAGAACCTCATAAAAAATGAGATGTTACATCTCAGTTGGGCTATGCTGTGAAAAAGAAAAAAATCCAGTCACAAGAAAATATGAGAGAAAACTAGATTTATTATTCCAAATGTGATTTGCTGATAGTAACACTTTTTGTCTTTCAGTTATTTATAGGGCATTTGTTTTTCTAAACCTTTATAGATCAGTTATTCCCTTGACCCTATCACACATGAGGCATAGGATGCTTTTAAAGTCCACAATGACTTTATAGAAAATGTTTAACATTTTTTATAGCATATCAATCATTTTTTTAAAGGTACTGAAAAAGTACTGAGCTTAAGGGGATACATGATGGCTAAGTGTGTGATACAAAATATATCTGAATGAGTAACAAATAGCTCGGGAATATCCACAGTGGTGGAGCATATAGAGCCAATGGAGTGATGGTTCCTGAGCCCTACACAAGTTCAGATATATTCTTTATCACACACCTAGCCATCACATATGCCTTTTATACAATAGGACTGTGTTTTGTGCTGTTTTTTTTTTTTTGTTTGATGATGTCACCACAGTGTGATATCTTGAGTCATCACACTGTGATGATGTCACCACAGTGTGATATCTGGAGTTATCACACTACGATGAGAATATATGTTCTAGGGACATGGATATGTTGTTCAATCCACACTGTCTGGCAGGTTCCTTGCTGCTTTAAATCTTGCCAGAAGGTCTTCAAGCTGGCTCCTCCCACCCACCAGGGTGGTAAAATTCTCGGCTCCGCCCCATGACGCCAGATCTTCCTTACCGCTTGGAAGCTCAGGTTCCCTCCCTAGCGCTCTGCGTTTAGACTGGATCCAAACTCTTCGGTTAACCCAAAACTAATTTTAAAGTTTACAAGAGTTCGGTCTGTTTCTTCCTTCACGGCTGTGATGGATAAATCGATTCCCGGTTTTCGATGGTGCCCATGCGGGCAGAAGATGTCTCGGACCGATCCGCACTCCACGTGCGTCTACTGCGTCGGGCTTGACCACGATCCGCAGGCCTGCGATTTGTGCAAGTCCTTCTCGGCAAATGTCCTTGAAGACCATGCTGCCAGGCTCCAACTTAGGCGCCCCAAGAGACGTATACCGCTGGTGAAGTCGAAGGAGGCCCGTTGGGCGGTTTCCGCGGTAGCAGGCTCGGCTGAGCAACTTGAACAGATGATCGCCCTCGAGGAGGAGGAGGATGCCCAGGCTGCATGTTCGTTTCTTCTTCGGTCGCGATTTATCCCGCTCTCCTTGGGCTCCTCCTATATGGCTTCTTTTAAGGAGCTTTGTCAATCCCTCTCCACGAAAGGTGAGGGTCCATTGGGACACTCCTCAGTCCAAGAAGAAGGACTCGAAGGGTAAGTCCCACCGTCGGCGTTCGTGGGAGCAGGAGAGGTCCCCTTCCCCGGACAGTCGACTTTAGACTTCGGTCAAGGTTGCGGCTAAGGCTGCTGGCTTCATGGTGTCCCCGTCAGGTGAGCCAGCCGAGACACCCATCGACGCAGTCGAGATTTTTCTCGACCCGTCGGATGGGCTGTTGACTGGAGAAGCCGACACCCTTCTTCACTGGTTCCCCTGGTGGAAACCGAGAACTTGCCTGCGCCTCCTGAGCCGGAGTCCCTGGTTAAGGCTCCCAAGCCGAAGGAGGAATGGGTTTCCGTTCCTCCCAGACCCACCTCGGAAACGTCAGCGGTCTCGTCTCGACCTCTTCGATCCAGCCGATACCGCCGACACCGAGGGAAGTGGCGGCGCCGCTCGTCCTCGTCTTCCTCCTCCTCGGAGGAAAGGCTTCGGCGCAAATTGCGTCGACGCTACGAGGACTTAATGTAGCAGCAGCTCCTTCTGACCGGGAACAAGCCAACATTGTCGCCTTCCCCAGCCATTAAGTGGCTGTCACCCGAAAGGCCGAAACAACCTCTTGCAGTGGTCGAGGAGCCCAAACCGGCGCCGGTTGTTTGGCCGAAACCAGCTGCCCTACTGATTGTGGTGGAACCCCCGCCTCCACAACCTAAATCTGGGGCCCCGACCAAGGATTCTCGGTCGGGTCAGGGACTGCCCCACCGGTTGTCAGTCACCCTCACTCCTGACCGTCCTCTGCAGGTGGAGGGTGGCTCAGACCCTAGGCAGCTATTCGCAGACTCCTCTGAGTCTGATGACGACTCTTCCCTGTTCTTCAGGCCCCTTGACCTGGAGTCCTCTGGGGGACAGTCGATGGACAAGAGCCCATCCTCGTTCATGGGTTTGCTTCGGCTCATCTCAGAGTCTACTGGGATGCAACTCGAGCCCGTATCCAAGTGGGTCAAATATCCCCTCACGGAGATACTGGACCGAGGGTATTCTCCCACGGAGGCCTTTCCGGTGGCTGAAGCCATTGTTGACCCAGCCTTGGAGTTATGGCAGCGGCCGGCTTCTTGTCCTGCCCTTCGGTCAGGATGGCCAGGAAGTACGCAGTCCCCACCGGGTCACTGTCCGGTTTCTCAGAGCATCCCTCTGCGGAGGGTTTGGTTACTGACAGTGTTTTCCGGCATTCCAGGAACACCAGGGATGTGGACAAGCCCCCCAACAAAGAGTCCAAAAAGCTGGACTATGCCGGGCGTAATGTGTACACTGCGTCCTCCCTTGGCCTCCGTCAGGCCAGTTCGGCCGTACTGATGGCGCACTTCTCCCACGCCCTTATGGGCTCCCTGGATGAGGTGATCCCTCATCTCCCGACTGACCTCCAGACTACGGTCAAGCAGGTGCGGGATCACGGAAGAGCAGTGGCGAAACAGCAGCTCCAAATGGCTGTCGATATTGGAGACTCCTGTGCCCAGTCAGTAGTGGCCGCAGTGGCCATGAGCCGCAGAGCTTGGCTGCGGATCTCCACCTTCACGGCGGATACCCAGCACAAGCTGGCAGATGTTCCTTCCTTGGTATCGATTTTCAGGCCTGGGGTGGAAGGCCACCTCCAGAGAATCGAGAAGTCAGGGCCTACCTTGACTCGGGTCACGCTCGGCTCAGAAGGATAAGGGCCGCCGCAGCAGCATAAGCCCTTTCGCCTTCTGCCCTGCGGCACGTCCAGCCCAGCAACACCAGCATCAAGACCAGCAGGCTCGCACTTGGCACCCCAAAGCCAAGCCTGCAGCTTCCTCCAGCAGGAAGCTGGGAGGAAAAGGCCCAGGAGGTCCCTCAGCCGGTCCTTCCTCCAAGCCTGCCCAGTGACAGGTTGAAGGGTGTCGCCCCCAGCCGTGTCGCTTCTCCCTGGGTTCCCCCTGTGGGGGGACGGCTCTGCCACTTTCTTTCCACCTGGTCCGCTATCACCACGGACCACTGGGTGTTGGAAGTGGTAGGAAAGGGTCTGCCTCTGGAGTTCGAGCAGGCCCGCCCTTCTGAGCCGTCGCCCCACGGGGGGGCTTGGGGTCCGCAGCTTCTCTGTCGGCCCGTCGAACTGACATTGCCCTGCTCCTCCAGAAGGAGGTGATCAAGAAGGTGGCAGATCCTCCACCAGACCCAGGGTTTGTGTCCAGGTACTTCCTGGTCCCGAAACGGATGGGGGGCTGATGCCCCATTCTAGACCTGCACAACCTGAACAGATTCCTAAGGTCTCGAACCTTCAGGATGGTCACTCTGGCTCAGATCATTCTATCCTTGGAACGAGGCATGTGGTTCTGTTCTCTGGACCTCCAGGACGCGTTCTTTCACATCCCAATCCGTCCGTCCCACCAGTGATTCCTCCACTTCAGAGCAGAGGGCTCCCTTTACAAGTTCCGGGCCATGCCCTTCGGCCTTTCTCTAGCTCCCAGGGTCTTCACCAAATGCATGGCAGTGGTGACAGCATTCCTGTGGCGCCGAAGAGTCCAGGTGTACCCTTACCTGGACGACTGGCTGATTGTGGCCTCCTCCAGACCAGAGGTGGAGCTGTCCAGGGATCTGGCCCTCCAGGTTTGCTCTCAAGTTGGCCTCCTCATCAACAAGGCCAGGTCAGAAGTCATGCCAAAGCCTGATCCAATTCATCGGGGCAGAGCTCGACTGTCTGCGAGCCAGAGCACGGCTCCCAGCAGACAGGGCCGAGATTCTTTCCTCCTTTGCCCAATCATTTCAGGTTGGGCAATTGCGCCCTGCCTGGGACTTCCTGCGCCTTCTGGGCCTCATGGTGGCCTGCACCAGCGTGGTCCGATGGGCCCGTTGGCACATGCGTCCCCTACAGTGGGGACTGGCCAGCCAATGGTCACAGCGCTCCGGTCCCTTGGACCAGCCAGTGGCAGTGACCCAGGAGATGTGGAACGCCTCCAGTGGTGGATTGTTCCAGCTCATCTGCAGGAGGGCATCCCGTTTGTCCGCCCGAGCCGACGGTCTCTCTATCGACCGATGCTCTCTGATGGGATGGGGTGCCCATCTGGGGGAACACAGAGCGCACGGCCTCTGGTCCCCTCAGGAGTCCCGATGCCACATCAACCTGCTGGAACTTCGAGCCGTTCGTCTAGCCCTCACCACCTTCGCTCTGTTTGTACAGGGTCAAGTGGTCCAGGTCCAGACGGACAATACCACGACCATGTACTACCTTAACCGCCAGGGCGGGATGCGCTCCATGCCTCTGTGCAGGGAAGCTCTCCGCACTTGGTCCCTCGTGCGCAGCCTGGAGGCGGATCTCCTTGCCATCCATGTGGCAGGAGCATCCAACATTCCGGCCGATGCCCTAAGCCGGATAGGAGCTGCGTCCCACGAGTGGTCTCTCCTGCCGGAGATAGTACAAGATCTGTTCTCCCACTGGGGCACGCCTCAGGTGGACCTGTTTGCCTCCAGGGAGAATGTGAAGCTGAGGCTGTTTCATGCCCACCCCCCTCAGCAGGGTTCTGCAGGGGGATGCCTTCTCGAGGCCGTGGACCCTGGGCCTCTTCTGCGCCTTTCCCCCATATCCCTTGATCCACAAGGTGCTTCTCAAGGTGAGGAGGGACAAGGCGCAGGTGATTCTGGTAGCCCCAGACTGGCCCCGCCAGTTCTGGTACCCAGATCTCCTCAGCCTCAGCTTCAGGCTCCCAAGGCAGCTTCCAGCCGGCGCAGACCTGATCTTAGTCAACCAGGGGAAGGTATTCCATCCGGACCTTGAATCCCTGCACCTGATGGCCTGGTTCCTGAGCGGCTAGAGTTCCAGGCCTTGGGTCTTTCCGACGAGGTCCTCAATGTCATTGAGGCATCCCGTAAGGAGTCGACCAGGAAATGTTATGCTTTTAAATGGAAGAGATTCTCCATTTGGTGTCAGGGCCAGGGGCTGGACCCTTCCTCTTGTTCCTTGGCAAGCATTCTGGACTACCTGTGGTCCCTTTCTCAGCTAGGGCTTCGGTCGACAACCTTTAAGGTGCACCTGGCAGCCATCTCTGCTTACCGGGTGCGGGCCGGGAAGCAGTCGGTGGCGTAGGAGAAGGTGGTCGGGCGCTTTTTCAAAGGCCTTGATCACATATCCCCTCTGGTGCGAGAACCTCCACCTCCATGGGATCTACTGCTGGTACTGGCTAGGCTCATGGGCAAGCCATTCGAACCGATTCACAGGTGTGACATCTCTCACCTGTCATGGAAGACCGCCTTCTTGGTGACTATCATGTCAGCCAGAAGGATGGGAGAGCTCCAGGTGCTTTCCATTGAGTCTCCTTATGTGGTCTTCCACAGGGACAAGGTTGTCCTGCGCCCCCACTCGAAATTCCTTCCGAAGGTGGTGTCGGAGTTTCACCTTAACCAAGTGTTGACTCTGCCAGTGTTCCACCCCAATCACACCTCGGAGGCCCAATATAGGTTCCATACTTTGGACCCTAGAAGAGCGCTCTCTTATTGTAAGAAGTGAACGGCTGAAGTTCGGGGAGAGGTTCGCCAGCTGTTTGTCACCTACGCTGAAGCCGCACCTGGCAGACCTGCAGCCAAGCGGATGATAGGCAGGTGGGTCACCTCCTGCATAGATCTCTGCTACAGGTTGGCGGGCATGGAGCCTCCCAAAGGGATAAGAGCTCATTCTACCCGCCATACCACTGCTTCGGTGGCTGCTTCCAGGGACGTCCCTATCCAGGAAATCTGCAGGGCTGCTACCTGGAAGTCAGCACACACCTTCATTACCCATTACCACATCGACCTTGAGTCACGCCGGGATGCTGGTTTTGGGACCTCGGTTCTCCAGTCCTTGTTTCCTAAGTAGGGGGTGTGCGCCTTGCCTCCCTCCTCCCGAGAACTGCTAGGAGTCTGCCAGACAGTGTGGATTGAACAACATATCCATGTCCCTAGAAATACAGGTTACTCACCTGTAACAGGAGTTCTAGGAATGGTATATGTTGTTCATCCACACGACCCACCCGCCTCCCCGGCTTCGACGCACAACCTGGCTTCCAGCGGGCTAGATCTGGCATCATGGGGCGGAGCAGAGAGTTTTACCACCCGGGTGGGTGGGAGGAGCCAGCTTGAAGACCTTCCGGCAAGATTTAAAGCGGCAAGGAACCTGCCAGACAGTGTGGATGAACAACATATACCATTCCTTGAATTCCTGTTACAGGTGAGTAACCTGTATTTCTTATCTAATGAGTTATCTGCTCACTCCTCTTGTATAAAAGTAAATTACTTAGCCCATTGATTCACTTTGATTATTTTTATAGTCTGATAATATTGTTTATAAGTACAAATCCAAGAATCCCTGGCAAACAGCACAGTACACCCCTGCCACAACATACACCATGCAAGGAAACATGCGGCATTGTCAAATGCTTGTTTCATTTACTTTGTCTGCTTTGCATTTTCATAACAGATGCATTAACATAGTTTTTTTGCAATAACTTTCCATAGTTTCTGAAAAAGTTATCTAGAAGCATTTTTGTAGTGATGGTGCAAGACCTGTGAGGGTCACTTGAGAAGCAGCTGCAGATCATAATTTGGCCATTTGGGGCCATATTTTCAAGTGCTGTACGTTGCCACACACCATCATTACCATCTATGTGACACATTGTGAATCTGACACAAAATGTGTCTGAGTGTCATCCACCTAAAACACATGTTAGGTCATATTTCACAAGATAGAACTTATGTGGTTGTGAGGTAGGATGGCAATGTGGCCAGCCTGACCATTTGAGTCCACAGTGGCCAAAATGGTCAAGCTTGAGTAAAGAAAACGAACAAATCTGAAAAAAAAAAAAAAGTATTGAAATGTGCTTATTGCCCATACTTGTGGCCTTCACCATTTCTGTTGCAGTTTTTCTTTTTTTAATAATAACTTATCTAATTTTGGTCATCGTGGGCCCCAATTTTTCAGGTGGCTCAGTCACCACCCATGTGACAACCACATAAATGGCATCTTGTAAACCCAATTTACCCCTCCCCCCCAAAAAAAAAAACCCAAAACAAACATTTTGGGTCAGATTTACAAGGTGCCACGTATGTGGTCATCAGGTGGGTGGCGACTTGGCCACCCAAAATCGACTAAGTTATGACTAAAAGAATAAAATGACAAAAAAAGAAGATCAAGTCTACACACATGCACAGTATGCACATTTCAAGACATAGTTTTCTTTTCTGTAAAGTTGTTTTTGTACTTACAGTATTACAGGTAGAGGAGCAAAACCAGGAACATTGATGAATCATGGCGAGAGACATTGAGGATCCTTGGCAAGGACAGTGTGGGCACCAGTCAGGGGGTGGTATGGGTGCTAGATGTTGGGAGGCTGGGATTTTTTTTTTTTCTAGGTGGGTGGGAAGGAGGATACTGGAAGCATGGTTGGGCATCTGCTGCTGGGGTGTTTATTTGATCCAGGGATTAAGTGGACTGGTTGGGTACCTATTGCCAATCTTTGGCTTAATTCTTGGGTTGAGCTGGAGGGACGTATACTGATTGTGGGGTTTGGGCACCTGCTGTCAGTCTTTGACTAAAATACTTGGATTGGATGGGGGGAGGGTACCGGCGGCAGGGTTGGACACCCACTGTCTGTCATTGAATTCAGTTCTAGGGTCAGACAGGAGGGAGGAAACCAGCAGCAGGGTTTGGCATCCATGACTGGTCTTTGACTTCAGTTATGGGGTCGTGGAGAGGAAGAATCCCAGTGACGGAGTTTCGTGCTCACTGCCAGTGTGAGTGTTTAATCAAGGGATCAGGAAGGAATAATAAAAAGACTCTTCAGTATGCCTACTCTGAGTGTTCAAAATGTCCGATGCCTTGGGATTTTGTCTGAGGAGTCCCAACAGGATGAAGCACATGTCTGTAGCTTGTCAGTCTCAGCCTATACTTGAATCAGATGTAATTGCTTGTTTTAAAGGCCTTGTTTAGCTGACTTGCACAGTGATTTGCATACTCATGATGCCCTGTACTGGGATTGAGGCTTAAGAGCATGTCTATGGTGTGCAGAAGTGCTCAAAACAAAAAATACTTTATTAAAAATTGCATCTTCATGTGATTTTGTTCATTGCAGTCCTCTACTTGTGTAGCTCTGCTTTAACAGAATTGCTTGCTAAAGCAGATGAAAATTGTTGGCAGTGTTATGAAATCTAATCATAGCTGTGTGAATAGGTAATTTTGGATATTCATCTTGAGAATATGGGCTAATTGTTTAGATCCTGCTTTTAAGGCTGTGGGGTTTTTTTGAGATAGGAACTCGGAGATAGCGAGATGCACTCATGTCATAAATCAAACAGAAATCAAGAGTTCAAAGGATAGAGTGTGCTGATAATTTGTTATGCTAGTATATGGTTTTGGAAGGAAAACAGACTGAGTCATTTTCAGTCTGTTCCAGCCCCTGGCATTTCGTGTTCTAAGACAATGTAGTGAGGTGTATCTGTATGTTGACATATGTGTTTTAATTCTTAATCTCAGCTTTCAGCTTCTTGCATCACATCACCTATATTAATGAAATACATTTTTGGAAAAAAGATCTGACTTAAGGTGTATCGCTTGCAGCAGGCCACACCAATGGAAGTATAGCCACCAGGCACTAGGACCACATGGAAACTTTTCTGGCTAGCAGTCTACCAGGGGGCTGCCCACCCCGCCATCCGGCGCCAACGTCACCACATGCTGTAAGAGTGGGTTTCCCCTGCGCCCTCCTCATTTCTTTTCCCACCATCGACCAATGCATGTCAGACCTCTCAGATTGCCACAGCTTCAGTCTACCTCCGTTTCCTACACCTTCTTTTTTCTCTTTTCTCACCTCAGTTTTTCATCACTATTCAGTGATTTTTCTTTTTCGTTTATGTCTTCTCAGCCTTCTTCGTCTTTCGACCATACGACTACATGCATCTGTGGAAAGCAACTCCAGGAGAAAGATGGCCATTTTGCCTGTGTTTTCTGCCTAGGCCCAGACTTTGACATTGACGCCTGCTGCATCTGCCACTGCTTCAACCAGGCAACCCGCCACCGTTACCAACGGACCCTGGAAAACATTTTACTTCAACAAAGAGTCACCAGCATGGAGAAGGAGTTGCAGGCCAGGAGTTCCTCAGTCTCCCTGGCCCTATCCTCATGCTCCCAGTCGTTGAAGTCTTGGGACAAATCCTCAGGCAAACACAAACATAGGGCCAAGGACCGCGTTAAACTCATGTCCCCTCCCTCCAGCTCCCGGTCCCTGCATCACTCGGCAACCACTGTGGGGACGTCCCCTGCTTCCGGGGCAGCGACATCTACCTTGTATGCCCTGTCTTCCACAGAGCTACCACTGGCAGCACCTCTGGCCAACTTTACCTTGGTAAGCAAAGGTCCTTTGGGGCCATGCGTTCCCCTGGCCCCCAAGCCCCTGCTGTTTCAGCTCTTGTTTTCAGCAGCCTTGCAGTCAGGAGGTTCTGCCAGCTTGTCTTTTACTGGTGTGAGCTTAGCAGCTTTGTGTTCTTCTGAACCTACCGGACCACTGCCTGATACTGTGACATCAGCCCTTCTGACCTTGGATCCACCTGTTCCCCATCCCATAGGGGGACTCAGGCCGAGGACTCCTCCTCAGAGTCTAGGCTTATCCGGCCAATGTTGCTGGTTCCTTCACTGAGGCCTATGCCGGTCCCTCCTCACCAAGGCCTACCCCGTTGTGTCTTATTACACCCTTTAAGTATTTTCCCTGTAAATGGGTTTGTTCATAGTGGGCTCACCTGGTTATCAAAGACATAAATAAGTAAACAAGCAAGCTGATGTCACCGGATTCCGAACTGCTGAGTAATCAATGAATATTTGGTGGGAAAACAAGGGACCCTAAGTAAGGGGAGGGGGGGGAGTACCATCCCAGAATACATACAAAACAATACATGTGGATTTCTAAACAGACTTAACACATATCCAAATATACAATTTTTTTTTAACTTGTATCTTTTATTAGAATTATTCATGTTACAAATTCCCACTGTTACAGGTGTATAGCTCAGCCTTCTACAGTACATTTAACCAACTTGACCTAAATTAATTCTTTCTATTTATCAGTCCCGGTTTATTATTTCCATTAGGTATTGTCCTGTTTCTTTTCCTTCATATACAAAATCCCAGGGCTTTTACTTTCTGATGGTTAAAAATTCCAGGGTCTTTTCTTCTCCATCTTTGGTCTACTGTATAGTATTTACAATGATCCCAGTCCATTTCTTTACCAATTTATCCTTGGACCACCTGTAAATCCAGTCTCACAATATCCATTCTTGTATCATGCTTTCAATTTATAACTACAACAATGTATATTATCCATAACTGATACACTTCTTTAACATTTTACTTCAACATTGAAAATCAAAATCAAACCAACTGAGCAAGATGAGGCTATGGTTTAATGAATATTTCCCTTTGTTTAGAAATTCTGCCTGCAAAGAGTCCTGTTCAGTCCTCTTTTCATTATCTTTTCCAAAACCAAAAATCCTTTTGTTCAATCCTCTTCCCCACCCCTTTTTACCTCTGGTCTTTCCTTACCCTTTCATTTTAGATATTGATCTAGCACTGGAGTGTGTGTTCTCTCTTGAATATATTCAAAATAAAGTAACCATCTATTGTTAAATCTTTCTGTTTGTAATTGTACTTTTGCTGTTATGCTTTCCATCTGTCTAATTCTCTCCATATTGTGTTCCCAAGTGTTAATCAACGGTGGGGCCGATGTTGGCCATTTTTGTGTAATAGCCTTGGTCGCTGCTGCCACACAAATAAGGTATAGATATCTACTACTCTTTTTTTTTTTTGAGTTCTGTTGGTGGGAGACCTAAAACTAAATGTTCAAATTGGGGAAGTATGTATAACCCAAATATTTTCATAAAAATGCCTTTAATCTGGGACCAATATCTGACTATTATTGGACAGTCCCAAAAGATATGATAGTGTGAGCCTCGACCATTACAACCTCTCCAGCATTTGTCCGAGTTCCCTCCATCAAAGTGCTTTGTAACTGTTGGGACTCTAAAAAATCAGATGCCCACCTTTCATCTGAATTCTCTCCATGTTTGTAAACTAGTTGTTCAAACAACATGAAGTCTTGCTATATTATGACAATTGCAGTGAGTCCCCATCTTTGAACTGCCCCGGAGGTGAAATAGTTAACTTTCCATGCAAGCATGGAACTCTGAGTGCGAGCTCGGTTAGAAGGCTCTTTCTGCTGATCTTCAAACATAAACTGTCAGATTCTTTACTCCGCCTCACTGAACAGTCGCTCCGGAAATTTCTCCTGCTGCTCGGTTCATTTTGTCGGTTTAAAAGTATTATTTTATCGGTTTCAATCGAATTATACCGCAGCCAGTCGGTTCAAGCTCTGTCTGTGGTAATGTAAGTAATAGATAGGTTTTATATTCGCTTTCTGTGTGAACTTAGAACATTTACTGGTTCGGTTGAACCGATCAGATTGTGTTTTAAAATTGCTAGTCCTTTTTCGACAAGGTTCCCGGTTCTTATCGGTTCTAAAAAGCAGATTTCATTACGTTTTTTTCCATCATTCGCGACACGTTGGGAACCGACAAGAGAGTCTTGCTGGCGGATTGCCATAAACGGGCAAGTTTGGTTAGGCTGGCATTATGTCTGAGAAACCCAAAAGAAAAACCGCCCACTGGTTTCAACACTGTAGTGTCTGTGGGGAAGCCTTTGCTAAGGCTGACCCTCACACCACCTGTGTCCATTGTCTGGGTTTGACCACCTCAATGCAGACTGCCAGATTTGTAAGAATTTCCTGCTGCCACCATAGAAAGAGAGTTGGTAGGCTCAGGAAAGGGAGGCCAAAAGTCCGCCGACATGGTTGGCACCGGTTCGGTTCCAACTCAACCAGAGAGGAGTGCCCTCTGACCAGGCGATACTTTCTCGGCAAACAAGAGCTGGCTCTGAGGAGCGGCTCCTGCAAAAGGACTAGAAAGTCAGTTGGTGTGGGCCAAAGTCCTCTCTCCAACCGCTGAAGAAATAGCTAAAGCAATCCAAATTGCCAGTCTTTCCTGGTTCCGACTGAACCGGCACCATCAGGGAGAGGCGCTGTTCGGCCGGTTTCACGGTTCAAGATTATGATTTTGAGGAATTTTATGAACCGTGGGAGGGGGAAGAGGAGTATGAGGAGAGTGAATATGGTTTTAAAGACCTGGATGTGCCCATTGAACCGGACACTTCTCCAGACAGACCCTTAGGGGTTTCTCCTCCAAGGCTCTCTGAGTCCCCTTCTCATTTTATGTTTTATAAAAAGGTTGCTGACACTCTCCAGCTCCCTGTTGAGGAAGCTGTTGATGACCAAGAGGAGCCTGATTATGTAGAAATGATGGATATCCCAGAATCTAAGAGACTGTCTATTCCTCTGCATAAATCTTGTTGGAAGCAGACAGTAAAAGTTTTAAAAACTCCTCACACTATACCTCCTGTAGATAAAAGGATGGACAAGAGGTATACTTTATCAGGCTCTGATACGGAGTTCCTCACACAGCAATGCAGCCATGTGGGAGTAGTGCAGGCTGCAGCCTGTGACAAGGCAAATATTCCCCTAGCTTCACACCCTCCTGAGAAGGACTCCAGGAAGATTGATGCTATGGCAAAGAAACAGTACATGGCAGTATACTTGGGACTCAGACAGGCAAATTATATGGCTTATGCTGCTAGATACCAGAAATCCAGATGGGATACTGTGCTGGCTCTAGCAAAACAAGTCCCTGACCAGCTGGCCGAGAGCTGGAACAGGTGGCTAGAGATGGTATTGAGGCATCTAAGGTGCAATTTCATGCTGCAGTAGACTCTAATGATGTGTCATCAAGAGTCATGGCTACATCTGTGGCACTTCAGAGAATGGCTTGGCTCAGATGTACTACCCTGTCACAGGATACCCAGTCTAAGGCCATGGATTTTCCTGTTGGGCAACTCTCTGTTTGGGAGCAAACAGAGAATTACATGAAGAAAATGGATGAATACAGGACCACCTATAAGAGTGCACAGGCCAAGGAAAGGCAGGCCACTCCTCAGAAGCAGCTTCCAAGGACAGGTCTTTTCATAGGCCTTTACCAAGCCAAGCCTCCTCTTCCGCTTATGCCCAGAGGGGGTTCTTTAGAGGGAGAGGCAGACGGGGTTCAAGCAGGCCTGCTTCCACCCCTCAACCTAAAGTCCCTGCCAAGCAGGCACCCTGATGGGGTAGTCAGGGCCGATTCTTCTCTACCTGTAGGGGGCAGGCTGGCTTACTTTGTCCAGGACTGGAAGTCTCTAACGTCAGACAAGTGGGTCCTGGAAGTAGTAAGCCAGGGACTGGTTCTCAGCTTCAAAAAATTTCCAAAGATGAGAATCAGATCTTTTCCACCTGCATCTCCATCAGAGGCACTTGCCCTAGAGGCAGAGGTCTCTACCTTCCTCGCTCTCAGAGCCATGGAAAGGGTTCCACCCCTACACCAGGGCAAAGGTTTGTACTCCAGGTACTCTCTTACCTCAAAAGACAGGAGAATGGCAGCCCATCCTGGATCTCAGATACTTCAAACAAGCACCTTTTAAAACCAAAGTTCAAAATGGTGACTCGGGAATTATTTTGTTCTCTCTGGAGGCCAGGGACTGGCTAAGTCCCCTGGACCTCAATGATGCCTACTTCCATATTCTCATCATGAAGTTCCCATCGAAAGTACCTCAGGTTCGAGCTGCCCTCAGGCCATTACCAGTTCAGAGCAATGCCCTTTGGCCTCACCTCTGCTCCAAGGGTATTCACCAAATGCCTGGCAGTAGCAGTTGCATGCCTAAGAAGGCAAAAAATTGCCATCTTTCCTTACCTGGACGATTGGCTCATAGTAGGCCAGTCCCCAGAACAGGTCAGCTTACACCTTCAGGTAACTCAGCAACTGCTTACCTCCCTAGGTTTCCTTCTGAATCTCTCAAAGTCAGTTCTAGTGCCTGTCCAGCTCCTAACCTTCATAGGCGCAGAACTGAACACACAGGAAGCCAGGGCCTTCCTCCTCTGGACAGGGCAAGACCCTAGTCTCCTGGCCTTCCTCATTCACCCTGCAGGTCTCTCAACCAGCAAGGCATTTTCTGCAGCTCCTAGGACACATGGCTGCTTCCACAGCAGTAGTGCAAGGAGCAAGATTTCAGATGAAGGACATTCAGTTCCATTTGAGAGCTTTTTGTCTCAAAGAAAGGATCCTCTTACCAAGTTGATCCCAGTAACTTGAACCCTGATCCAAGCCCTACAGTGGTGGCAGGATCAGAGCAACCTGAGACAAGGAGTTCCTTTGTCACTCAGTCTCACTCCCTTAATCCTTACTACGGATGCATCCCTCTTGGGGTGGGGGGCTCACATGGGCGACCTCACTACCCAGGGACTGTGGTCCCCCCAAAAAACTCTGCTCCACATCAGCCTGTTGGAGCTCAGAGCAGTTTTTCTGGCACTTCAAGCTTTCTCCAAATCTGTTCAGAACAAAATTGTACAGGTCAGAACAGACAGCACCACTACAATGTGGTACATCAACAAGCAAGGGGGCACTCGGTCTACGGCCTTGTGACCCTAGCCTCCCTGGCCTCCTCATTCACCCTGCAGGTCTCTCGACCAGCAAGGCATTTTCTGCAGCTCCTAGGACACATGGCTGCTTCCACAGCAGTAGTGCAAGGAGCAAGATTTCAGATGAGGGACATTCAGTTCCATTTGAGAGCTTTTTGGTCTCAAAGAAAGGATCCTCTAACCAAGTTGATCCCAGTAACTCGCACCTGATCCAAGCCCTACAGTGGTGGCAGGATCAGAGCAACCTGAGATAAGGAGTCCTTTTGTCACTCAGTCTCACTCCTTAATCCTTACTACGGATGCATCCCTCTTGGGGTGGGGGCCTCATGGGCGACTCACCACCCAGGACTGTGGTCCCCAAGAAACTCTGCTTCACATCAACCTGTTGGAGCTCAGAGCAGTTTTTCTAGCACTTCAAGCTTTCTCCAAATCTGTTCAGAACAAAATTGTACAGGTCAGAACAGACAACACCACTACAATGTGGTACATCAACAAGCAAGGGGGCACTCGGTCTACGGCCTTGTGCACCGAAGCCATGAAGTTGTGGTCTCTGGCTTACTCCCTGAACACCTCCCTTACGGCAGTTCACCTCCCAGGCAAGGACAATGTCCTGGCAGATGCTCTCAGCAGAATTTCTCAGGGCCATCACAGGTGGTATTTGCCAGATGGGGCACCCGCAGATAGATCTTTTTGCAGCCCCAGACAATCACCAACTTCCTCTCTTTTGCTGTAGGCCCCCAGTCTTGGGCTCAGTCCCTCTGGATGCCTTAGTCCTCAGTTGGGAAGCGAAGTTTCTCTATGACTTCCCTCCCTTTCCTCTCCTGTTCAAAGTGCTAGTCAAAATCAGATCCCAATCCTGCACGGTCATTCTGATTGCCCCGGATTGGGCCAGACAACCCTAGTATCCGCTCCCACTGTCCTTAGCAGTCCATCCTCCCCTGTGCCTTCCCAGGAATCACAATCTGTTAACCTGTGCCCAGGGAAGGGTTTGGTACCCAAATCTCGAATCTCTCAATCTCAAGGCCTGGTTCTTGAAGAGTTAGAGTTTACTGACCTACACCTCTCTCAAGGCTGCATTGATATATTGAAGGCTTCTAGGAAGCCTTCCACCAGGGCTACTTACAACTCCAAATGGAAAAGGTTTTCCATATGGTGCTCAGAAAGGCATATTTCCCCAGACTCTGCTGATTTACCCACAGTCCTGGATTATTTGGTCCATTTGAACACTTTGGGGCTGAGACCAGCTACCCTGAAAGTGCATTTGGCAGCTGTGTCTGCTTTTATTTCGGCTGGTAAATCCTCTTCTTTCAAACAACATGAAGTCTTGCTATATTATAGACATTAGCAGTTTGATCCAGCTCTAGAACTGTCCCGGAGTGAAATGGTTAAAACCATTCCAAAATAGGATTTTGGCACGAGAGCAGCTCTATCTGTGTCATTTCAAACTTGAACTGTCAGATTCTTTACTCCGCCTCAGTGAACAGTCGCTCGAGATTTCTCCTTCTGCTCGGTTCATTTCTCGGTTTAAAAAGTGTTTTCTCGGTTGGATTTAACCGAGAATAGTTTTATTTTAACCCAAAACCGTTGAGTTCAAGCTCTATCTGTGGTAACCGTAAGTAAATGAAGGTTTTGTCTGTGTGGAACTTAAGTTATCGGTTCGGTTTGAACCGATCAGTGGAGTTTAAAACTCATTTAAAACTAAAGTTACTATTTTGAGTGCGGTTCCGGTTCTTATCGGTTCTAAAAAGCGGATTTATTGTGGTTGTTTCAATACCCGTGATACGGTTGGGAACCGATAAGGGTGTCTTGCCTGGCACTGCTGTTAAAAGGGCAAGTTTTTGGTTAGGCTGGCATTATGTCTGAAACCCAAAAGAAAACCGGCCCATTGGGTTTCAACACTGTGATGTTTGTGGGGAAGTCTTTGCCAAGACTGACTCACACATTACATGTGTTTATTGTCTGGGTTTGACCACCTGCAGTCAGACTGCCAGTGTATGTAAAATTTCCTGCAGCCACCCTGGAAAAAGATTGGGCAGGCTCAGGGCAGAGAGGTCAAAGTCCGCTGACCCAGATGGCCAGCCGGTTCGATGCCAACCAACCAGAGGGAGTCCCTCTGACCAGGGCCAGACTTCCTCGGGCAAAAGAAAAGCTGGTTCTGAGGAACCAATTCCAGTAAAGAAAACAAGAAAATCAGCAGGTCTGGAGTCCAAAATTCCTTCTCCAACTGCTGCAGAGATAGCAAAAGCTATACAAATTGTCCAGTCACTGTCTCAGGGTCCGTCCGAACCACCACTATCTGGTAAAAGGTCGGTTCGTCCGGTCCCAGTGGTTCAGGATTATGATATTGAGGAATTTTATGAACCAGAGGAGGGGAGAGATTATGAACAGTATGAATAGTGGCTTGGAAGGTCTGGGTGTGCCCATTGAACGGACATCTCCCCAGACAGACCTTTAGAATCTCCCCATGCTGTCTGAGTCCCCATCTCATTTTATGTTTTATAAAAGTTGCTGAAACCTCCAGCTTCCTTTAGAAGAGGTTGTGGATGAGCAGAGAGCCTGATTTTGTAGAAATGATGGATATTCCAGAGTCTAGGAGATTGTCTATTCCTTTACATAAGTCTTTTAGGAAACAAACAATTAAAATTTTTAAAGCTCCTAATTCTGTGCCTCCTGTAGATAAAAAGATGGACAGAAGGTATACATTGTCAGGCCCTGATACAGAATTCCTTTCTCAGCAATGCAGTCATGTTGGAGTAGTTCAGGCTGCTGCCTGTGATAAGCTAATATTCCTTGGCTTCCATCCTCCTGACAAGGATTCCAGGAAGATTGATGCCATGGCAAAAAAACAGTATGGCAGCCTCTCTGGGACTCAGGCAAGCAAATTATATGGCTTTGTGTAGCTAGGTATCAAAAATCTAGATGGGATACTGTTATGCAATTGGCCAAGCAGGCCATGGCCAGCTGGCTAGTGAACTAGAACAGGTGGCTGCTGATGGCATTGAAGCCTCTAAGGTTCAGTTTCATGCTGCTGTGGATGTTAATGATGTTTCCTCTAGGTCATGGCCACATCTGTAGCTTTTAGTAGGTTGGCCTGGCTCAGGTGTACTAGTTTGTCACAGGATACCCAGACTAAGGCTATGGATTTTCCTGTGGTGGGAAATTCTCTGTCTGGAGAGCAGACAGAGAATTACATGAAAAAGATGGATGAATATGGGACTACTCCAAGGTGCCCAGGCTAGGGAGGCGGCAAGCCACTCTCCTCAAGGTATGCCCCAGGGGTGAGGCTAGACTTTTTCACAGGCCTTTCTACCAGACTCAGGCCTCCTTGCCTATGCTCAGAGGGGCTTCTTCAGAGGCAGGGGCAGACGAGGGGTGGGCAGACCTGCTCCCACCCCCAGCCTAAGCTCCTCGAAACAGGCACCCTGATGGGGTGCCCAGGGCCGATCTCCTGTACCAGTGGGGCAGGCTGGCTTACTTCAGTCAGGATGGGCTTCTTTAACCTTAGACAAGTGGGTTCTGGAAGTAGAGCCAGGGTCTGGTTCTCAGCTTCAAAAATTTCCCAAGTTGAGAAGCAGACTTTTCTACCTGCAAGTGCTTCAGAGACCCTCACTCTGGAAACAGAGGTCTCATACCTGTTAGCTCTCAGAGCAGTAGAAAGGGTTCCTCCCTGCATCAGGGCAGGGGTCTGTATTCAGATACTTCCTTACCCCAAAAGACAGGAGAATGGCGGCTCATTTAGATCTCAGATATCTGAACAAGCATCTTTTGAAACCAAAGTTCAAAATGGTAACTCTGGCAATGATTTTACCTTCCCTAAGGCCAGGGGACTGGCTAGCCTCCCTGGACCTCAAGGATGCCTATTTCCATGTCCTAATCAGAAGATCCCATCAAGTACCTCAGATTCGAACTGCCTCAGGTCATTACCAGTTCAGAGCAATGCCTTGGCCTTACCTCTGCTCCAAGGGTATTCACAAAGTGTCTAGCAGTGGCAGTGGCCCACTTAAGGAGGCAGAAGATTGCTGTTTTTCCTATCTAGACGACTGGCTCATTGTAGGCCAGTCCCCAGAACAGGTAAATCTCACCTGCAGGTCACCCAGCAGCTTCTCACCTCCCTGGGTTTTCTGTTAAACCTACCAAAGTCGGTTCTGGAACCAGTCCAGGTACTCACCTTTATAGGGCAGAATTGGACTACAAAGCTAGCCAGAGCCTTTCTTCCCCAGAAAGGGTAAGGAATTTAGTGGCTCTGGCCTCTTCCTTCACTCTGCAGGTCTCTCGACCAGCAAGACACTTTCTGCAGCTCCTGGGGCACATGGCTGCATCCACAGCTGTTGTGCAGGGAGCCGATTTCAGATGAGAGACATTCAGTTTCACTTGAGAACCTTTTGGTCTCAGAGAAGAGACCCCCTTCCAAGTTGGTCCCAGTGACTGAACCTTGATCCTAGCTCTCCAGTGGTGGCAGGATCAGAGCAATTTAAGCGAAGTCCCTTCATTTCCCTCTCACGACTTGACTCTCACTACAGATGCTTCTCTTCTGGGTTGGGGAGCGCACAGTGGCGACCTTTCCACTCAGGGAGTTTGGTCCCCCCTGGAATCTCTGCTCCACATCAATTTGCTGGAACTCAGAGCTGTCTTTTTAGCTCTTCAAGCTTTTTCTGCATCTGTCCACGACAAGGTGATACAAGTCAGAACAGACAACACCACAACAATGTGGTACATCAACAAACAGGGGGGCACTCGGTCTTCGGCCTTGTGCACCGAGGCAATGAAGTTGTGGTCTCTGGCCTGTTCCCTGAACACTTCCCTCATAGCAGTTCATCTTCCAGGGAAGGACAATGTCCTAGCGGATGCCCTCAGCAAGATTTCCCGGGCCATCACAGATGGTCCCTGGATCCTCAAGTGCTGGGGATAGTTTTTGCCAGGTGGGGCATCCCTCAGATAGATCTTTTGCAGACCTCCAGTGCTGGGCTCAGTTCCCTGGATGCCCTTCTTCTGGATTGGGAGGAAGTTCTCTATGCTCCCCTCCTTCTCTCCTATTCAAAGTACTAGTCAAATCAGATCTCAGCCTTGCAGGGTGATTCTGATTGCCCGGATTGGGCCAGGCAGCCCTGGTACCCACCTTCTGTCTCTGACAGTCCATCTTCCCTGTGCCTCCCCAGGAATCACAATCTGTGACTTGTGCCCAGGAAGGGTTTGGTATCGGACCTCAAATCCTCAACCTCAAGGCCTGGCTCTTGAGGAGTTAGAGTTGCTGATTTACACTCTCTCAGGGTGTTCTTGAGATCCTAAAGGCTTCAGAAAGCCTTCCACTAGGTTACTTATAGTTCTAAATGGAAAAGGTTTTCCATTTGGTGTGCTGGGAAAATATTTCCCCAGAATCTGCTGAATTGCCCTTTTTTTAGATTACATGGTACATCTTAATTCCTTGGGTCTCAGACCAGCTACCCTGAGAGTTCATTTGGCAGCTGTGTCTGCTTTTGTGTCAACAGGAAAGTCATCCCCTCTTTCCTCTCATCCTGTGTTTTCCAAGTTTTTAAGGGATTACTCCATACTAATCCTCCCTTTGAGAACCGGCCCCTGCTTGGGACCTTAATGTTTGCATTGCCCAGTTAATGCAACCCCCTTTGAACCTCTGTCTTCTTGCAGAGCTTAAGTACCTAACTTGGAAAACTGTTTTTCTAGTGGCTATCACTTCTGCCAGGCGATAAGTGGTGCAAGCCTTGTCAGTGGAGACTGACTTTATTTCTTTCCACAGGGATAAGGCAGTCCTTAGGACTAATAGGAAGTTTTGCCTAAGGTGGTTTCAGATTTCCATCTTAATCAATCTATCTCCTTCAGTATTTTTTTCACTGATCACTCCTCTTGGTGAGAGGGGTTGCACAGCCTGGATGTTAGAGAGCTCTTAGTTATTATATAGAGCGTGCCAAAGGTCACAGGTTAATCCCTCCAACTTTTCCTTACCTATGGTGAAGTTGGGAAAAGGCAAACCTGCCACTAAGAGATCAGTAGCCAGGTGGATTGTCTCTTGTATCCAATTTGTTATCAGAAAGTGGGCAGACCCCCGGTTTGAGGGACTCATTCTAAAGGGTACAGCTGCATCTCTAGCTGCTGCAGAGATATCCTTTATTAGAGATTTGCCAGGCTGCTACTTGGAAAAGCGGCACACACCTTTTACCCAACATTACTCCTGGATGTCCAGGCCAGGAGAGATGCTCGGTTTAGCACAACTGTTCTTCAGAGCCTATTCCTAAGTGAGTTCTGACCTCTTCCATGGAGGTACTGCTGTGTATTCTGTTATGTCTCATATTATAGCAAGACTTCATGTTGTTTGAAGAAAATTACTCACCTTAGTAATGTTGTTTCTTCTAATGGAGTCTTGCTATATTATAGACCTCCCCAACCTGCCCTCTCAGAACCTCTACTTGGTGGGGTGCGGGCAACTTAGTGTGGGCACTACTTATGTCCTGTTAGCATTTTGTACCCTTTGGGACTTTGGGTGTGTGTATGTATGCAGCGTCATGTGTGTTTTATTATACTTATGTTCCATTTTCATATTATTAGAATGGTGTTAGTATTTCTGGTCCCTGACTTGAGTCTTGGGTGTGGGACCATCAATGGTTGTTATTATTTAGGTAGCCATTGGCTAGTGTAGGTTATAGCTTCCACAGACCTTAGTGAGTTTGGCTCGAAAGATCTAACAGTTCAAGTTTGAAATGACACAGATAGAGCTGCTCTCGTGCCAAAATTCTATTTTGGAATGGTTTTAACCATTTCACTCTGGGGCAGTTCTAGAGCTGGATCAAACTGCTAATGTCTATAATATAGCAAGACTCCATTAGAAGAAACAACATTACTAAGGTGAGTAATTTTTTCTTTTCAACTCACCCTGTATTTTCCAAGTTTTTTAAGGGATTGCTTCACACCAACCCTCCATTCAGGGATCCTGCCCCTGCCTGGGATGTTAATGTTTGTATTGCTCAGCTTATGCAACCCCCCCTTTGAGCCTTTGTCTTCAGCTGAGCTTAAGTACTTGACTTGGAAAACTGTGTTTCTGGTAGCCATCGCCTCTGCCAGACGCATAAGTGAATTACAAGCGTTGTCAGTGGAGCTGGGTTTTATCTCCTTTCACAGAGATAAGGTAGTCCTCCGGACTAATAGAAAGTTTCTACCTAAGGTGGTTTCAGATTTCCACCTTAATCAATCTATATCTCTTCCAGTGTACTTCACTGACCATTCTTCCTCTGGAGAGAGGCTGCACAGCCTAGATGTGAAGAGCCCTTAGTTACTACATAGGCGTGCCAGGGTCACAGGTTTGACTCCCTCAACTGTTCCTCACTTATGGAGAGGTTGGTAAGGGGAAGCCTGCCACTAAAAGATCCATTGCCAGGTGGATTGTCTCTTGTATCCAATTCTGTTACGAAAAACTGGGTGGGTTCCTCACTCAGGCCTGAGGGCTCACTCTACAGAGGTGCAGCTGCTTCTGGCTGCTGCCAGAGACATCCCTATTCTAGAGATATGTCAAGCAGCTACTTGGAAAACAGTTCACACTTTTACCAAGCATTACTCCTGGACATCCAGGCTCGGGAGTGATGCTCGGTTTGGCACAGCTGTCCTTCAGAGCCTATTCCTAAGTAGATTCTGTCCCTCCTCCATGGGTACTGCTGTGTAGTCTGCAATTGTCATAATATAGTAAGACTTCATGTTGTTTGAAGAAAAAATTACTCACCTTAGTAATGTTGTTTCTTCTAATTGAGTCTTGCTATGTATGACCTGCTTCCTCCTGCCCCTCTCAGAACCTCTGTTTTTGGGATGTGGGTGGGCATTACAGTGTTAGCACTTTATTTATGCCACCTTGTTGTTTCACCCTTCCTTTGGGGTGAATTGGTGTTATTTTTCATTTCTTTTGGGTCTCATGACTTGGAGTCTTTGTTGGAGACCAAGAAGTGTGTGTTTATGTTAGTAGCCAGTCGGCTGAGTGTGGGTTTACAGCTTCTACACAGAGCCTTAGTGAGTTTTTTTGCTCGTAAAGATCTGACAGTTTATGTTTGAAGATCAGCAGACAGAGCCTTCTAACCGAGCTCGCGCTCAGAGTTCCATGCTTGCGTGGAAAGTTAACTATTTCACCTCCTGGGCAGTTCGAAGATGGGGACTCCCTGCAATTATCATAATATAGCAAGACTCCATTAGAAGAAACAACATTACTAAGGTGAGTAATTTTTTTCCTTTCTGAAATCTTTCCCATAAATCTGCATCCTTCTGGAGGGATTGTATATCCCATCTCCTCTTCCCACTTTGTATATTTTCCATATATACCTGGCCTTCAGCTTTGCCGAGTAAATTATACATTTGTGAGACCACTCCTTTACTATCTTTAAGACTTAAGCTATTTTGTAACATGATAAATTCCTCCGTGATGGGGCGGCATATTTCTGCTATTCCAATATCTGCCCTTATAATTTGTCTACATTGAAAATATTTGAATAACTCCCTTGAGTGCAATAGGAACTCCTGCTGCAATTTTGAAAAAGATTTAACCCTATCTCCCTCTTCTACTAATTGGGCCAGTGTGGCAATCCCTTTCTTCGTCCAAGACTCTAGAGAGATAAACTCGTTCCTGCCCATTATCCTTGGAACATATTTAAGTGGGATTTTTTTGCCATATTGGGGTGGGTATCTCCCATGTTTGTCTAATCTGGAGCCAGATGTTCAGCGTATGTCTTGTCCACTCATTGTTACTGACCTTTGTCATAGACCATATAAGAATCTGTGATGGAAGGCTCGTATGGGCTCTCCTTTCCATTTCAACCCAACTTGGCGAATCTTCCTGTAACATTATTTTAAAAAGTGACATCACTTGTGCTGCATAGAAATACCTCTTGAATTGAGGCAAACCCCACCCGCCTTTATTCTTGGCTGCTACCAGGACCTGCCTCCTAATCCGTGGTTTCTTCCCTGCCCAAATTAAGTTAGCCAATTCCTTCTCTAAATCTTGCCAATCTTTGTTTGGTATATCTACCGGTAAAGTACTAAAAAGCAATAACCAGTGGGGGAGGACATTCATCCTGATCGTGGCAATTTTCTGTGTAAAACTAAGGGGTATCAGTTTCCACCTGCCAGATCCCTCGATATCTCTGCGTGCAGGGCTCTGTGATTTACCTCATATAAATCTCTTATGTCGTATATGGTATTTTGATTCCCAGGTATCTTATTGGTTTCTTTGTATGTCTAAAGGGTAGGCTGTCCTTCAGTTCCTGGGTCCATTTGCCCGAGATTAATTTAACCTCTGTTTTCTCTTGATTAATCTTATACCCTGAAATCTTTCATAATTTTTGGGTGAGGGCCATCAGGGGTGGAATATAGTTTGCTGGATTGGACACATATATTAAGGCATCATCCGTGTAAAGGGAAATTTTGTTTGGAATCCTTTCTACCATAATCCCTTCAATACTTGGATGTTTCCTTATCGCTTGGGCCAGGGGTTCAATACTCATTGCGAACAGCAACGGGGACAAGGGACAGCCTTGTCTCGTCCCTCTCTATATCTGGATTTGTGAGGACATCACCCCGTTTACTTTAACTTGAGCAGTGGGTTTATCATATAATAATTTTAACCACTTCAGAAATTCATCTCCTAGACCCATCTCCCTCGCCACCACGACCAAGAACTGCCAATTCAAATGATCAAATGCTTTTTCAGCATCTATAAAAATTGCTACTCCTGTTACATTTAAATCGCTGGCCCCAGATATGACATTTAGTAATCTTTGAATATTATCTGCGTGGTGCCTACCTGGAATTAATCCAGTTTGATCTGAGTGAATCAACTTGGTAATAACCTTTTGCAATCTGTTTGGCCCGTATCTTGGCCAGTATTTTGCAGTCCTGTTTCAGGAGGTAGATGGGTCTGTAGGAGGCACACCTGTCCCTCGGCTTCCCCTCTTTCGGTATCACCGTAATAATGGCTGAGTACCAAGCTGGCAGTAAGGCCTGTTCCTCCAAACAGTTACTAAAAACCTCTGTCAAAATGGGTGCTATAGTTCCACAACACTTAACATATAGTTCGCTGTTATACCCATCTGGTCCCGGTGCTTTCCCTTGTTTTAATTCATTTATCACTTAAATTCCCTCTTTTTGGGTGATTTTGGCCCCTAGACTATCTCTCTCATCTTGGTCCAGTCTGGGTAAGTCCAAATTAGTAAGAAATTGTTGGGTTTCCTCCCTAACTATATCTGGGTCTGTTGATTCCGTGTATAACGCCTGATAAAAATTCTGGAATGCTTGTGCAATCTCTTCTGGTTTATTTCGTCCTTCTTCTGTTTTCCCATCTATTGTTATTTTTGAGATAGAGCGATTTGCCTCTTGCTGTTTTAGTCTGAGTGCTAACGTATGTGTAGCTTTATGTCCCACCTCTGTATATTTATACCCTAGCCATCTTATCCATTGTTCAGCTTTACTTTCCTCATATTCTTTCAGTTTCTTTCTGGCTATTTCTACTTGTTGTAATTTTTCCTGGTCCTCCGGATTTGCTTCATGCTGTCTTTCATTCAATTTAACCTCTTGTGGTAATCTTATCTGTGTGAGATGTATTCACTTTTTATTTCTAGAGGCTGCACTTATCAACTCTTCTCTCACTACAGCCTTCGCTGCCTCCCATCGGATTATCGGTTTGCATTCTTTATTTACTTCTGCATAAAATATTTCCTTGAACCTGTCTTGTACCATTTTAACTATGTTAATATCTGTCAGTAGGAGACATTCAATCTCCACAAAGAACATCTCACTCCCTGCTTCACTATCAATGTCATTTCTACTGGTGCATGATCTGAGTTTGTGATTGAATGTATTCGGGCATTAGAGGTCATATAAATGAATGATTTCTGCATGAGAAATAAGTCAATCCATGAATACGACCTCTGAACTTTGGAAAAAAGGTATAATCCTGAAGCTCTGAAGCGTCGTCGCCATATCAGCTAGAGCCAGTGTTTTCATTAGATGTTTTAACATTTTCGCCGCCCCATTATTCGTTTGGGTACATCTCCAAGATCTGTCTCTTAAGGGGCAAGTCACACAGTTGAAGTCTCCTCCAGTGAGAATTCGCCCCTTAGGCAACATTACTAACTTATCTAAAATTCCTTTAAAAAAGCTATCTGCTTTCACATTCGGGGCATAGAGGTTGATAATATGGACTGGGACATCCAAGACATTACCAGTAATTCTAAGGTATCTCCCTTCCTTATCTGTATCTATCTGATTAACCACTAGGGGGCACCCCTTTTTCACTAAAATCGTCACTCCAGATTTTCTTCCCTCTTTACTTGGTGACGTGTACACCTCCCCTACCCATGATCTTCTAAGTTTTAAACCCTTCCCTTCTTTCAGGTGTGTTTCCTGAATAAGAGCCACATCACTCTCCATTCGTTTTAACTCGGCCAGGATTTTAGTGCGCTTCACTTGGGCATGCATTCCTTTTATGTTGTACGTAATTACTCTTAACTTAACCATTGTCTTGGTATGTCACCATCCATTGTCTCAAACCCCCTGCCCTACACTTTACCAGACCACATCTTGCTTGAATATATAAACTTAATAAACACATAATCAACATTTTGCTCATAAAACATTTCTCCTCACATCTGTAACGGTGACACTGCATTTCTGAGCAGGTCTCTCTCCTTATATGACTGTCTTATCATTATGCTTCCTAGGTGATTTTGTTTGCTTTTGCTACCTTCTCACTGTTTCGGTAGCTTCACTGGGTGGGCTCTCTAGGCCACTACCCTAATTACCCCTTGTAAGGGGGTTTACTGACGATGTCAACAGCAAAGCACAAATCGTCCTCCCTTTTTCTTCTTTCCCAGCTGAATTCCTCAACTGAAAGCGATTAAGCAGCAGCCCAGTTGCTCTCCCCAACCAGCTGAATGATGTATTAACCTTTGTTACCTCATAAACTGCTGATATTATATTATACATTTCCATATTAGCTATTCACTAAGTCATCCACACACCTACCTAAATTAACATTAGATCTGTTGTCCTGCCTTTGTTCACTCCTAGCCCCGTGGTTTTCTAAAACACTTAGCTCTGGGTGTCAAGCAGTCTTCCTTGAATTCCCATTATTTCTCTCTCAGTCACTTCTCTGTAGTAAGTCCATCCATTGTATTAATTATCTTCGTGAGGTCTGATATCAGGTATTTAGGCCATGACCAAGCTGGATCACGTTTCTTCCCCCGACTGACTAGGCCCCAGGCCCCATCTGTGAGCTTCTGTTCCAGCAGATCAGTGTCCAGATTGGGTATTGATATTTGTCGCTCCTTCAGAAATGGGACCACGTCCACCGGAGTAGGGAATATTTTGACATCTGAATCCATGAAGATTTTAAACTTTGCAGGATAATTAATCTGCTCTTTAATCTGGTGTTTTTCCTTCAATTCTCGGATCACTGCCCTGACTTGATTCCATCGGAATTGCAGCTCTGTGGAGAAATCTTGAACTAAAAACACCTGTTTACCCTCGAACATTAGGCTTTTTAAAGCGCCAAGCTTTTCTCAGGATGTAATCTTTCTCTTCGTAATTTAGCATTCTGACCACCCATGAACGCGGTCTCATCTCCAGCCCTTTCGACTTCTGCCCCAGTGCTCTGTGTGCCCTTTCAATAGTTAGAGAGAAATCCGAGGGTATGATCATGATTTATCTCAGCACCTTCTGTATAAAATCCGCATTAGAAGGAAAACCCTCCTCCTCCTCACCTTCCTAGATGCCATATATGCGAAAATTATTTCTTCTCGCTCTGTTTTCTGAGTCCTCAAGTCATGCATGGGTCATTCTCTCTCGGTGTAACAAATCAATAAGCAGTCTGTCCGAGGCATCCTGTCTCTCCGTCACTTGTGTCGTCTGTTTTTCCATCCCTTCAACTTTCCAGTTAATATTCTTAACCTCCATCTTCAGATTCGCAGTTGATGTCTCTATTTTGTGTACTGATTTTAAAATTTTGTTCACTGCTACATCCACTAATAGTAGATTGCCCTTCTTCATCTTCAAAATCGATTGAGGAAACCAAGGGTGAGCAGGCTCTCAGTGAGGACGAAAGGCCTTCCGTACCCTTGTGGAGTGTAAGTTGCTTCAGTTTGTTTCCCTTCGGGTCCTGTTTCGATCTTTTGGATTTATTTTGTTTTGCTGACATTCAGGCAGTCGGCGGAGATATTTTCTCAAGTTTTATTTTGTCTATGAGGTGTACAATCTTGTTTTTCATAGCTGGGCAGTCCGGAGCTCAAACCTCTAGGCTGCTACCATCTGGGTGGTGTCACCGGAAGTCCAAATATACAATTATATTAAAAATTGCAAACAACGGGTTTTTTTGTGAGTGGGGGGTATGGTAGGATATATATTCCCTTTTTAAAAGAACAACAGAAGCAATGCGAGCACTGTACTTATGAAATACAACAAATACCAAAACAGAACTAGTTGTTATTATGCATGTTAATACTGACAGAAACACCACTCTTATGGTTGTAAGAGTGGTCCCTTGCAGATTCTTAGGGTGTGAGAAACGTGAACCATAGGTGAGAGGTTCTCATACCCTAAGAATGTGAGATCATTCCATGGCAGTGTTATTACAGTATATATTGACCTGGAAATTAAGGCACTGCCTGAACTGTTGGAGCATCCAGGCCATGAGAGAAGAACTGGAGGCAGCAAGGGCAGAAATCTGCTGCTTGAGGGCTGCAGCCGCTGGGCCACCTAGGATGCTACTGCCTCAGGCACAACAAGGGCTGGTGACTGGTCAGTGGTAGGAGGGGGAAGGGTGAAGCCTACAAATCCAGGGCTGTGCTAGAGCAACAGGTACTTGCTGCTGATGCTGATTGACAAGTCCCAAGTAGCTTACGCAGTGGAGTAAGGGGACATGCCAAGGAGAGGGGTTAGGAGAAAAGTATTAGTGCTGGGCGATTCAGTTGTGAGGGGTACAGGGAGAACAGTACATCTCACACTGCTATTTGGGGGGGGGGAGGGGGGATACAGTGGATAGACTCTGGTCCAGAGTGGTGGAACTTACTGAAGAGGAGGAAGGGAAACCAGATTTGATCGTGCTTGTAGGCACTGACTAACTGAGCAGGCGTAGCATGAAGGAGGTAAAGGCAAGACTTTGTGCTGTAGGGCAGGTAGTTAAGGAAAGGACAGGGGCAGTAACCTCCTCAAGAGGTACAACCACAGCCACACCTGAATGAGAGGGAGCAGTTTCATCATGAAGCATGATGTGGTATGCCTAGTATATTTATTATGACCAGATATGTTTTCTGTCTTCTGTATTTTGTTTATGATGTTTCTTCTGTACTATGCCTTGGGTTTAAGAATGACATTTAGAAATAAAGTATCTGTCTGTCTGTCTATTTCTATCTGCCAATCACTCTATCTCTGTATCTCTCTACAGTATCTTAATATGTACACACTGGAGACAAGAGTAGGTACATGATTGAAACATTCAAGTGTCTCCATGGGATTAACGGAATGAAATGCAGTGAATTGTTCATCCTAAGTAGAAACAAAAACACAAGGGTGACTCCACTAAAGCTGGCTGGGAGAAGGTTCAGGAAGGATGGCCACAAGTACTTTTACACAGAAAGGGTGGTGGACGAGTGGAATGGACTGCCAGAGGAGGTGGTCTGTGCCAAAAAATTTGAGTGGATTCAGACAGTGGGACAGACACAAAGGCCTGATAAGGGCATGAGGAGGTGTAAAGGTGGAGGGTAGAGGGAGGAAGATGGTCATTAGGGCCAGCGCAAGAATAGTAGGCAGGGTTGGGCAGATAGGATTGGCTGGCGGGCCTTTTTCTTCCATCGTGATTTATGTTTCTATATTAAAAACTTCAACCACCACCTCTGAAGGAGTCTGTTTCCAGGGCGCCCGTGTCTGAGTCACCCTTTACAGAATGAGTGTCTTATGCACAGTGAAAAGAGCAATATCAGTGGCTGGAAGTGCTTCCTTGAGCTGTAATGGAGGTGGGATTGTTAGTATGCTCAGTAAGAATTTCTTAGAGTTGTAAACTGTAACCTCCCATCAAGGCAACTCTAACTTTCTTTAAAGAAAGAAATTTAACTTAATTTAGTGATCTTCCTGGACTAAGTCTCCATTACTCATTCACACTAGTGGGATAGCGCCGGAGGCGCTAGGACCTAGCGGGAGCCTAAAATTTTCTGAAGGCTCGGCGCCAAGACAGGACCACGCATGTGCGGCGCTGCGAGACTAGCTCGTGCCTGTGTAGGCTGTCTCAGTGTCGACCCTCCAACCGCCTCAGTTCCTTTTCTCCCGCCGTCGAGTGCACTTGGATGTTGACATCGCTCATCTGCTGGAATCTAAGTTTTCGTCTATACGACAGCAGCTTTTAATGTTTAATATTTTAAGTAGTAATTTCTTATTTTACGATCAAGAAGAAGAAGATTATGAAGAAGAAGGAAAAGAAATTCTTTCCTGCCATCTATGGAGTCGTCCTTAGATGGTAGCGGTGACAGTAGGGGGACTTTGTTTGAAAGTTTTTATGGCAGAGGGGCTGTGTCCGATCCGCCGCCCTTAATTAATTGGGGGGGGGTCCAACTACGGACAGTCCTGTGCTCGGGGGGGTGAGGAGGACAGTTCTCTGAAGCACAGATCTAATGGTCCCGGGGATCCGGCTTTGCTTAACCTCGAGCTCCTCTTCCTTGTTGGGGGAAGAAGAATCGGTGCCGCTCGAGGTTGCCCGTTGGTACGTCTGCATTAGGATTGTTCGCCGGGAGGGGCAATGGGCCTGAACCGACTTTGGTGGGTTCCTCTTGGCCCCGCTCCTAACGGCTGCATTCTCGACTCCAAGCTCCATCTCTGTCCTTGTTGGAGCTCCAGTGGGCAGTTTCACCTCTGGGCCGCTCCTATGGAGCAGGGGGGTTGATTTTCCAGTTTTTCCTGGCTCTGTTCCTGATTTCGGGACCTCCAGGCCTCGGAGCCATTGGACCGGAGCCGGGTCGATTGGATCACGAATGGCGAGGTGCTTTCTTGGTGCCTTTGCCATCATGTCGACCCCTCGTGCCTAACCCCTCTCTCCCTTTTCCATGCAGGGGCCGGCACGGGCACCACCTTTTTCCTTCTCCCCTTCTCAGGATTTCCATTGGCATTTTCCTTCGGCACCGTGGCTCGGTGCCTTAGTCGGCACTGTGCCTTGGAGCCGTGGCTCAGTGCCTTGGTTGGTGCTGAGCCTTTGTGCCTTGGTCGGCGCCGTGCCTCGGTGCCTTGGTCGGTGCCGTGCCTTAGTCGGCACTGTGGGGCAGCGCCATCACTCTGTGTGGTGCCGTGGGTGCTCTTGTTGCTTCCATTGGTTGTCGGTGCCATCAGTGGTGCCGCGGGTGTCTGGGTGGCACTGTGCACCCACGTGCCATGGGTGGCACCGGGAGCACCTGTGGGTGCCGTGGGTGGTGCCGTTAGTGCCCACGGGTGCTATGGGTGCCACAGGTGCCATGGGTGCCACTGGTGCCATGAGTACCATGGGTGGCACCAAGGGGTACCCATGGGTGCCACGGATGGCACCGCAGGTGCCCATGGGTGCCACTGGTGCCCTCAGGTGCCATTCTTGCTATGGGTGTCATGGGTATCAGGGGTGACCTCGGGTGTCATTGCTACATGGGGGCGGAATTGTTTAACCAGGAAACTCACACTAAGCAGAAGCTTGTTTCCAGGTGCAACCTGGGAGCACAAGGAAGTTAAGTGACTTGCTCAGGGTCACACAGTATGTAAGTGGGGGGCTGTGGGATTCAAACCCAGGTCTCCAGGTTTGCAGCTCAGAGCCTTAAACCACTACGCTACACTGCATCCTACATGGGTGCCGTGGTGCCTGTGGGTACTGCCGCGGCTGCCCTCGGGTATCATCCAGGTTGGCATAAGCACTGCTTGGTGCCCTCCTGTGCCACGAGTGATGCTGGTGCCGCACGGGTGCTAGTGTGTGCTGTATAGCAGAATTAGTGACACATTTTTCCTTTTCTGACTTCTTTCCACAGAACTTGTGGCGGGATGTTTATCGCAGAATGAACTCCTGTTCTGCAGATTATTTTTTCGACACATCTTAGTAAGTGTCTGTCTATGTGGGATCTTGTGTCATCCAGCGGTTTTCTGCTGATGGAACTCTGCTGTACTGCTCTGCCAGCGGAATCTCATTCTGCTCAGCACTTTCTTGGCTCCCTACGTGATACCAAGCTCCTTGACATCCTTCCTGATGGCGGAGTCTCTAGTGGCTCTGACCTAGATCTCTCTTGGAGGTTCTTCTAGGGTAGAAGTGCATCTAGATGGGTCTTTCCCTGTCCTTCTGGTCAGTAATACAGCAGACGACTAATTTTATATACTGAAGGGCACGTCCTCTCTATCATCAGAGTCCGTGATGGAAAATCTTTTCAGTAGTTCCTCAGTATTGTGGTCCACTATAGTATTTCACACTGCGTCTATGGATCATACACTTCTGCGTCTAGACTTTTTCAATCGTCAAGACAGTTACACTCTGTGGAACATTCTAATTTAATGGTCGTGAGCCCCCCTGGCTCTTCTGCTCCTTTGATAGGGGTATATAGCCCGCTTGTGATATTGCCCCTTCAGTGGCTTCTTCAGCACAGGTGGTTAACGTCTCTCCAGCTGTGATTATTAGTCCAGTCATGATTTCAGTATGGATGCTCAGACTCCTTCTGCACTCAGATGAAGAACATCTTCATCATCTTGTATCAAGACAATCCTTGCGAAATAGCAGCCTGAAAGCCTTGTTAGGTTCGGATTAAAAAAAAAAAAATTTTTTTATCACAGCACAGGGACTAGCCGAAATTACCCGGTACCCCTCTTTTTTGGATCTGGTCAGGTTCTGCCTCAGCCCGAGGCGCTCTTCTCCAGAGTACGGTAAAGAGTACCTGACTACTTCTTCCCCTAGGGGGAATCCGATCCAGCGGCGGTATGGGACATCTCTTTTTCTAAGAGAGATTTCTCTAATTCAGAGACATTTCCTAGACCTAGGCGACTGCCCAGTCTGTTAATTCCCCTTTCTTTTTATCAGGCTTTCTTCTCTTGAGCAGAGCCTTGCAGCAGCAGAAGCGACTCTCCACTGAGTCAGAACTCAGGTTCCTACTTCCTTGCTTGCTTAACTTAACAGGCGATTTTCTCCTTCTTGATGGAAGGTCAAGTAGGTCTTTTTCTGAGGTAGCTTCTCAGATATTCACACCTTTGGTTCCTGCGCACTGGTCCATGCCAGTCGCTCACGAAGCTATCCTCTTCAAGTGTGTGATGGAGTTATGATGTTCGTTTTTCAGCAAACAAACTAGAATCCTTTCCTACTCCCTTCAGGGAGGCCAGAGTGGGTAATGTCTCACTGCATTGAGTCACTGCCTCTTTCAGTCACTTCAACAAATGGGTTAGCCCTAACTTGGTCCTTCTGTGTCCCTCCTTGACGCACATCTGCCTCTATTTGCCTTAGAAATCCAGCCCCTGTTTTTTTCTGTCGGAATGTTTTTTTCCGCAGTGGATACATCCTCCTGTACAGTTTTTCCTTTCTTCCCTGAGTTCACAGACTGCTACTACAGTTGTACACACAGGGGCAGCATGATTCCTTTGGAATATGCAGTGGATAGGATCTGGTTCTACTGGACCACCACGAGAGGTTCCTAAGTCGTGCTTGGCCTTCCATCAGGAAGGTTCCTGTGACTAAGTGGAGACCATTCTCTTTGATGGGCTAACCCCACCTGACCCTCTTCCTCACCAAGTAAGGGGTTCAAGTGCTCCTGGACCTGTTGTTCATAGCTCAGCCATACTTGATAGTGGGGGTTTCCATCTGCACTTTCCGGTCTACCCTGAACCAGTAGACTTCACCTCCGACTCTTTCAGTTCCTGAGGTCCCATTACGTTACATTAGTACATCTCTTTGACACTATTAATTTTGGACCTAGACCAAATTGTGAGGCCAGGTTCTTGCCACTCTCTTAGAGTGGTTGCGGCTTCCTGGCAGACTTTCATTTTGTGTCCATTGCAGTCGTCTGCAAAGTGGTGAGTTACAACTCGAGAGCTTATCTTGTAGGCACTATGTTCTAGTTGCTCTTTACAAGACGGCTCCTTTTATTAGCAGGACAGTCCTTAGCTGTCCTTTCTGAGTGAACCCTGTCTCCTACCACCCTACTCAGGGTTGTTGGTTTTAGCTCAGTACTCTCCCACTAGTGTGAATGAGTGATGGAGACTTAGTCCAGGAAGATATGGAACTTACATACTTACCATAATTATTAAGCTTCTTGGACAGTCTCCATCAGTCATTCACACGCCCACCCACCATCCCCTGGGTTCACTCATTTTCTTTCCTGGTCTTCATGGTCCTATGGTTCAGACTGTGAGGACATTGTTCTTTGACCTTTCTTGCAAAGGCCATCTGGGCCCTCTCAGGCTCAGAAACTCAGGATGAGTTATTCTCATTAGTTACACTGCACCTCCTTGGTCGAAAAGGTACTGAGGCGGTTGGAGGGTCAACGCCGAGATAGCCTACACAGGCATGAGCTAGTATCATGGCGCTGCGCATGCGTGGTCCTGTCTTGGCACCGACCCTTCAGAAAATTTTAGGCTCCCGCTTGGTCCCAGCGCCTCTGGCGCTATCCCACTAGTGTGAATGAGTGATGGAGATTGTCCAAGAAGATCAATAATTACGGTAAGTACGTAATTTCCATTTTTTGTTACATAATGTATACCAAAGTTCTTCTCAACTCATGAAGAATTCTTTCAACAGTTTGACGAGCACATGGAGGTTGTAAGTTACAGGAAGGTGGGAGAGGGAGAGGCACAAGAAGTTAAGCACAGAGAAGTGATGTGATCAAGACCACACAGTGAGTAATTGGTGCTGGTGGGATTCAAACCTGGGTCTCTAGGTATACCACTCTGCCCAAACCACTGGGATACAATGCCTCTTAAAGAGGCACTGCGTCCATTTGGAGGATCAAATCAAATTGCCGCTCTCCTAGAGTGGTTGCGGCTTCCCGGCAGACTTTCATTTTGTGTCCATTGCAGTCGTCTGCAAAGTGGTGAGTTACAACTCGAGCGCTTATCTTGTAGGCACTATGTTCTAGTTGCTCTTTACAAGACAGCTCCTTTTATTAGCAGGACGACTCAGTTAAGAAGGGGGATAAAACCTTTTTTAGGTACATCAGGGAGCGAAGGAAGACCAAGGGAGGGATAGTGAGGCTTAATGGGGGTAGAGAGTGACTGTGAAAAGGCAGAGATACTAAATAAATATTTTTGCTCAGTATTTACAAATGAAGAGAGGAGTACCTAAAACAAACAACAGAAACACTCTGATACAGAAGTTGATACCAGCCCATTTATAGAAGAAAGGGTTCTGAAAGAACTCTTAAAACTGAAGGTGGACAAGCAATGGGGCCTGATGGGATTCATCCCAGAATTCTAAAAGAACTAAGGGTAGAACTAGTGACACCACTGACTGCCCTCTTTAACAAATCATGGGAGGATGGGGTGGACCTGAGGACTGGAGGAGGGCAGATGTGATTCCCTTCACAAAAGTGGGAGCAAGGCAGAAGCAGGAAACTACAGACCTGTTAGTTTAACCTCAGTGATAGGAAAATGATGGAATCACTTCTGAAGGAAAGAATTGTCTAGTACCTAGAGGCCAGAGGGCACAGGACCCAAGGCAACATGGATTCACAGTGGGAAGGTCATGCCAGATGAATCTAATAGATTTCTTTGACTGGGTGACCAAAGTAGTAGATCAGGAGGGGCTGTGACATGGCCTACCTAGACTTTAGCGAGGCATTTGACACAGTCCCACACAAAGATTAATATACAAGTTAGCCAGCCTGGGAGTGGGTCCCAAGATGATAGCCTGTAAAGAATTGGCTGGAGAATAGGACACAGAGGGTAATAGTAAATGGAGTCCACTCTGAAGAAAGGGGGTTAGCTAGTGGGGCACCGCAGGGTTCAGTACTAGGACTGGTCCTCTTCAGTGTCTTTATGTTTACATTGCAGAGGGACTGTAAGGAAAGTATGTCTCTTTGCAGATGACACAAAGATCTACAACAGAGTTGATGCAAAAGGTGGGTGGAAAGGATGAGAAGGGACTTGGCAAGGTTAGAGGAATGGTCAAATGTATGGCAGCTAGATTCAATGCTAAGAAGTGTAAGGTAATGCACCTGGGAAACAAAACCCAGGGAAGAGTACACAATGGGGGTGAGATACGAACAACAACAAAAATGGAAAGGGACCTGGGGGTAGTCATATCAGATGACTTAAAGGTGGGCAAGCAGTGTGAGAGGGCAGTAAGGAGGGCTGGGAGGATACTGGGATGCATAGGGAGAGGCATCACCAGTAGAAAACAGGAAGTTGTTATCCCTCTGTACAGACAGCTGGTGAGACCCATCTGGAGTACTGCATGCAGTTCTGGGGACCCAGTCTCCGCAAAGACATAGACAGGATGGAAGCTGTCCAGAGGAGGGCAACTAAAATGGTGCAGGGTCTGCACCGGAAGACATATGAAGAGAGACGAAAGGAGCTTAATATGTATATCCTCGAGGAAAGGAGGGAGAGGGGGGACATGGTCGAAACTTTCAAGTACTTCAAGGGAATCAACAAAGTCCAAGAGGGTAGCATCTTTCAAAAAAAGAGGTGTGCGAGAACAAGAGGGCACAATTTGAGGATGGGGGGGTGGCTCAGAGGTAATGTAAGGAAGTATTTTTTCACAGAGAGGGTTGTGGATGCATGGAACAGCCTTCTGGAGGAGGTTGTGGAGTCAAAAACAGTGGCTGAATTCAAGCATGCATGGGACAGTCATAAGGCAATTCTAGGGGGTTGGGGTAGAAAGAAGTAGGCTGCTGGTTAACTAGGATCTGCAGCTTATCCATTAGGTAGGGAAATGGGCAAACTGGGTGGGCCAAGCGGTCCTTATCTGCTGTCAAATTCTGTGTGAATCACGCTGTTGCAGTTCATATGCAATACATTATACTGTTAAAGTATCAAGCTCACTTGCAGTATCTTATATTCTTTTTCTTACGAAAGAAATTTGGTTTAATATAGTGCCTTTCATAGAAACTGTATCCCAAGGTACTTTGCAGTTCAGGAGGGCAGAGAATGGTGCTGCCCTTTTTACGTGCACAGAGAGAGTCCGACAATGCAGGCATAAACATTAAAGAGAAGTTCAAGACAGGTTTAGTGACATCCTTGGAGTCATACAGTGAGTGAGTTACAGTTCTGGAGTTCAGTTAGTGCCTTCAGAGTCAGCTCTGTGCTTTGAGCACTTCAGGTTGGCCAGATTCCTCAAGTTTTATATGCATCTAAATGTCTTTTCTAAAGTACTCTGTAACAAAGTTTAGACTAATACCGTGAGAATAAACGTTAAACCATGGTTTTCTAAGAGGAAATTCAACTTCTGCTTAAGGCATTATTTCAAACAAATATAGCTTAAAATTTGAAAGAGGGCTTTGGCAGAATTCTTTGCTGGGTATCATGATTAAGTCATCAAACTTTCAGGCCTGACCCTTGCATTGGTGCCATTTACATGTATGCATGTAGCATGAACTGTTGCAGAAGAATGTTTAGGCTGCTGCGTTTTGGTTTATAACCTGTACTTTATGTGCAGACAAAAAGATTGGAGTATATCCTAGGCATCTGTCTTCCTTTGTAGCACATGGACGATTTTATTTATTTATTTTGTTTTAGTCTTTGGTAACTGGGTAAGGCCCACTAGGCACAAGTGCCTGTTTTCAGGGGCAACCCTGTGAGGTGAGGTTAAGTGACTTGTTCAGAGTCGCACAGTATGCTGGTGGAGGTAGTGGGAATCAAACCCAGGTCTGCTGGATGTACCAAGCTCATTCACAGCTTTTAACTCTATCCTCTAGGCTATACTGCCAGCATTTGCTTAGAGGGTAGGAGATAGCCAGGAAGGCTTGCAATTGGTATGCTAACAGTTACTTTGTCAAAGATATGTATAGTGAGCAGCAGTTTTCTAGTAGCGTAACAGAAATACAGGAATTTAACTCAGAAGGATTTTAGGTCCATCATGTCTGCCCCCAGTGCATAAGCAGGAATAAAGAAGTACAGTATGCTGTGAAAACATGTACTAATTGACAAGGATTCTCTATGCACACTGCTACCCAAGATACCCTGTGATTCCTCTGGTAAGCAGAGATTTGTCTTGCGTTACCTTAATGCCCCTTTATGCTCTGTACTTTTCAGTAGAGTGATGGAGGAAAATGTCTTGTGCTACCAACAATATTAAAGTTTCTCTAATTATTTGGAATTATTTGTCTTGTTCTCCAAATATTTGGCCACCTCACCACAAAAAAAGTGTTACTTCTACTGGACTGAAGTTTTAAGAAAACACTTTACAAATCTAGGAATTTGGTGGTCAGTTCCAAATAATGCAGTTCGGAGCCAGGTCTGTTTGAAGTGTTTGAAGGTCACTGACCTACATTTCTGTTGGTAAAAGTATTCTGGATTCAGACCAAAAGAAAAGGGGGGGGGGGCATTCTGTAAAGTCTTGTAAAGGGTTTATGTGAAATTCTTTTGTTCTATTCTCTTTGTTTCCTTGAGAAAGACTTAACTGTTGAAGCTGATGTATTTCACACTTCCATGCATCATGTACTTTACAAGAGTGCGTGCTACATAGGTTTTAGTACTCCCGATCTGAAGAGTCCATCCACAGCAGTTAGCCTTTTAACCTCTTAGGTCTGTAATGTGACCAGTTGTGATCCGAAAGTTCACGTTGGAGTAATTTTCTGTCCCCAGCTCTGTCTTGAATTTAATTTACATCCACGAAGTTCAGTTTTAGGAATAAACAGCTGTTGCCAGCATAGGATCTTTTACATGGAGCCTACCTCACATCATTTCAGTTTCAATCCGCTTTCTCCACTCCATGTGCACCAATAGGCACTTTTACACAGCGCTTACTTGTGCCACTCGGTTTTGTTACTATCCTGTAACGCTCCTCCTACTGCGCTCTCATGCCACTTGTACACAGAAATGGTGTTTCAGTTGTTTGTTTCTTCTGGTGTTTTGGCGGTGTTTTCTGCCATCCAGTGTCCGGTGATATCGTGGCAAATTAACGGAACTCTGGGCAGCCATTCTGCCTTGATAACCAAAAAAAAAAAAAAAAGGTTCAGTACAAAATTCGTTTAGGGCTGATTTTCCCTAACGAATTCTGTTGAAAACATTACAAAATTCATCCAAAGTTATGCGCAGAAAGGCAGCTCACAAACTTCAGTTATTGAACAAATGTATTAAGGAACACAAATCAACAGAGATGATTTTTTTAAATGTTTTCAACAGAATTCGTTAGGGAAAATCCTCCCTAAAGGAATTCTGCATTGAATTCATAGTATTTTTAATTGTATCAGGTTTGGTTATATTTCTTTGCAGAAGGTGGTGTAACTGAAGCTAGCAGTTCACCGAAATGAATGGAAAGACGCATTTAGATGGCAAGGCAGAACGGAACAAAATGCAACTGAAGCTGGCGAACCAAGGAAAACAGGGAATGTGTTTTAAGGAAGCGTTCACTTTGGACGCAGCAGGGAAATGCTTGTACACACAAAAAAAGTAACATTACAGTGTGTCTGTGCTGGTCATTCCAATATAGACCACTGCGTGTAAAACCCCCTAATGTCTTTCCCTTTTACACATAGGAGCTCTGTATCGCTCTTGTGACTTTTTTGTGATCTTTCCGGCTGGCCAAGAGCCTGAGACTTGGTGGTGGAGTTTGGAGGGGGTGTGTGAGAGATACCTTTTCCACATTACAGTATTATGTTTTGGTTGTGCATTGGGGGGACCATTCTACCTAAGTCTTTAAACTTGTTGGCTTAAATATGTTGCCAGTTTAAACTTCAGATGAGCTGTAACAGATTTTTTTTTCTTTTGGGGAAGGGTACATGCAAAAACAAGTTCAACAACAAAAGATAATTGGGTCGCAGTAATCCATTAATTTTCATCTGTTGCATGTCATAAAAATGTATAGATGCAGAGTTGACTACAGAAATGTTTTGCATGCATTTTTTAATAGAAACCTCCTATCACTCAAACCTAGCACATTGGAAGTCTATAGGTATGTAGGTCAATTTTAGCTGGTTGCTTGGACTGTTTACCCCTGGATTTATAATATGTAAAAAAAAAAAAAAAATTGAGGGAAAAAGGCGAACTTGCACCATGCTGACCAAGGGAAGACTTCCAACTCACTACCTGTTTACTAAACATAAGTGAAGCCTCATTAGAGATCCAGGAGTCTTGTGAATGGCTCTTCTGGCTTGGTGTGAGTGCCGCAGTTTGCTTACATGGCAGTGCCAAACAGTCACAAGAACGCATGAATCCTGGAAACCACGGAATGCGAAAACAGTGAACGCTCACTTTGGACGCAGCATGGCTTTCATTTTCATACCAGCTATGATAACGGTGTAATTGCTATGCAGAGTGCGGTGTGTAAAAGGGTCTTATGCTTCAAAAATGACCTAAGGTCAGTCGTTTGAGTCACTCAAGTGGAGCGAGTGTCATGCAGCGACCAGGTGAGAAAGACATTTCAAAAACTGAGCAGGACTAAAACGCTTCTAGGTGATTCCTTTATGCCTGTTTTCTTGTAAAATAAAGCTTGTCACGAAAAAGGTTGGGATGTGTTTAAATAGCACTTCTGCTTATTTCTGACCACTTTTATCCCTTTGAAAAGCCACCAAGCGGTGGGATATGGATTTCAACCCCGACAAATGCATTGTGCTCCATCTGGGAACAACAACACGTGTGCACTATACTATTTAGGGGACAGTTAAAAAAAGAAAGGGATCTGGGGACTGTAGTACAGCAAAATTTACACTTTGTTCCAGCAGCTCTGCTGCAACTACCATGGCATCTAAAATAATGGGCTGCATAAAAAGACATTTTATGAACGGGAACAGTGATGTGCTATTGCCACTGTACAGAAGTTTGGTCAGACCCCACCTCGATTACTGCTCCCAGTTTTTGTCTCTCCATCACTAATGCGATAAATTAAGAGTGGAGAGGGTAAAGAGGAGGTTTACTAAATCTGTATATGGTCTAAAGGATCTCCTTTACAAGAACAGTTGGCCAAACTAGGACTACATAGTTTGGAAAGAAGACATCTGAGGGGTCATCTAATGCTTGTCTACAATGCAATTAAAAACACAGAACTAATGTGGGATATGGGACTAGAATTCAGGGAGTCACCTTTCAACTCTCGTGGCCACACCAAATAACTTTGGATAAATTATTAAAAACTGAAGGAAGGGGACATTTTTTTCACACAAACAGTTGTAAAATATTGGAACATCTTATGTCAGCGTATTGTTGACTCCCCTAACTTGAACTCCTTTAAAGTAAACCTTTTAAGTTGTCATGAATAGCTGGGAACAAATCTGAACAACCACTGACTACTGGGGGAGTGGACTAGACATGCCTGTGGTGCCCTTCTATTCCTAAAGAACCAAATGTACCACTCCACTATATGTTTTTCAAAGTGTTTTCTTGGTCAGCACACATATTTTACTGAAAAAGAAAAAAATCAGGTCTGTTTTCTTTAAAGGGGGACTGTCGGCACTACGAGCCCCAAACCCAAATTTGTGTCTGGTGCCAGTTTGCACTTTGTGTGTAAAAACATTTATACTTAATGTTTACTGTAGTATAGTAGATTTATCTGGCTTATTTTGCTGACATCCAAGCTGACATTTGCTATAACCAGAAATCCCAGAATCCCCTGCAGCTAACATCAGGGAAGGGCTGCAGCGATGGGAGATTCAATAGCCGGCAGTGCATGTTAGAGATTTTATAAGTTCCTATAAGATGTATGCTAGTCCAGCTGTCTCCCAAGGCTAAGTACAGCACAGTCCCCTCCCCTCCCCTCCTCTCTGTACAGCACAACCCCCTTACCCTTTTTTCTATCCTTCCTAAACAGAGGGTATCCTGGCATGGTCATGTCCCAGTCATGGTTTGGGGTTGACCAGGTCTTGGTAACAACCATCAGGTCAAGGTTCCTTTACGGGATCTGCACCTGCAGTACTGGCATGTTTGTTTATTTTTTATTTATTTATTTTATTTGATTTATTTGAATTTTGGTAACCAGGTAGGCCCATTGAGACCATGCAATCCCTTTTACAGGGGTGACCCTGGGGAAAGGTACATGGGACAAGCAGTATACATAGTACAGAGAGGTACAGTGCTTTACATATTCAGCGGAGATAAAGTATCAGTGTAGTACAATAAAAATAGGACTACAGTTGTGGCCAAAAATATTGGCGCCCTTGCACTTTTTCAAATAACTCACAATTTCCTCCAAACATAAGTTGAAATTAACAACAGTACAGTATTTGATCTCCACAATTCTTTATTTCTCTGTTAATATTACAGAACCTTTGTTTTTGTTCAGAATTTAATATATCCTTTTAAATCAGAAAATGAAAAGAAATGGCATTGACAAAATTATTGACACCCTAGACTTAATATTTGGTAGCACAGCCTTTGGTCAAAATAACTGCAATCAACGGCATCCTATAGCCATGGATGAGCTTCCTGCACCTCTCTACTGGCAGTTTGGCCCACTCTTCTCGTGCAAACTGCTCCAGTTCTCCCAGATTTGAAGGGTGCCTTCTCCCAACTGCTGTTTTCAGATCTCTCCACAGGTTTTCAATGGGATTTAGATCTGGACTCATTGCTAGCCACTTCAGAACAGTCCAGCGTCTTGTGTTGAACCATTCCTGGGTGCTTTTTGAAGTGTGTTTGGGTCATCGTCCTGGTGGAGGCCCATGATCTTGACGGAGACCAGCTTTCTGACACTGGTTCAACATTGTGCTCCAGAATGGCCTGGTAATCTCCGATTTCCTGATGCCATGTACACGTTCAAGGCACCCAGTGCCAGAGGCAGAGCAACCCTAAAACATCACTGAATTTCTCCATGTTTGACTGTAGGGAAGGTGTTCTTTTCTTTGAAGGCTTCATTTTGTTTTCTGTAAACATAGAGATGATGTGCTTTACCAGAAAGCTCTAATTTGGTCTTATCTGTCCACAGGACAGTCTCCCAGAAGGATTTTGGCTTGTTCAGGTGTGTTTTGGCAAACCCCAGTGGGGTTTTCTTATGTCTCTCTCTCAGCAGTGGGGTCCTCCTGGGCCTCCTACCATATAACCCCCTTTCATTGAGTTGGCGACTAATGGTGCGAGTTGAAACTCTCGTACCTTGTGTCTGAAGGTAGCTTGAATCTGTTTGGCAGTTGACCGAGGTGCTTTCTCCACCATTCAAACAATCCTGTGCTGCAATCTTCGATCAAGTTTTCTCTTGTGGCCACGTCCAGGGAAGTTGGCAACAGTGCCATGGGCCTTAAACATCCTGATAACAGTACGTACATTGGAAACAGGAACATCAAGGTCTCTGGAGATTAATTTGTAGCCTTGAGATTGTCCATGCTTGGCTACAATCTTCTGTCTGGCCTCCTCAGACAATTCTCTGGCTGTCTTTCTTTTCTCCATGCTCATTGCGGTACACACAGTGACACAAAACAGGTTAATGAGTCCTTTTCTCTATTCAAACTAGTTGAATGAGTGATTTTTATATTGCAGGCACCTGCAACTCACCACATGTGAGTTCAGTTCCAAAGTGAAAGAGAATCACCTGCTTGAAATCTAATTATTTCTAACTACTTCTAAAAGGTGCTAATAATTTTGTCTGGGCCATTTAAGGATTTCTGTGTGGAATAAGCTAAGACTTAGTAAATTTTTCTGCTTTTTATGTTTTATTCCACTGCAAACCAAAGACATACATATGTGGATACCGAAATATTTTTTAATTTCAACAGTTTTCTGGAAGGAATGGTGCATTATTAGAAAAAACTGCAAGGGCACCAATATTTTTGGCCATGACTGTATAATACATACAGAGAGTCGCAGTTCTAGATACAGTCTACAACAGTGCTATAATACAGTACAGGGTTATGCTTTGCAGTGCTCAAAAGAAATAAAAGTAAAATAGGGTCCATACTACAGGACTGCTACACTGGTGTTCGCATTTACACAATGCAGAACACCGGTGAGTAAAGCTGTGCAAGTTTTATATAGACTGGAGAGAGGTGGGGTACATTTCATAGGACAGTTTTCCATAAATGCCAGAATTCTTGTTACAGAATCAGTGTTACATAATACAGACGATCCAAGTATTTACATACATTGTAGCTGAGAGATAAGCATTAGTAGTTGAGAAATAAGAATTGGGGTTCTGGGACAGCGTGGTACAGGCATAAGCATGTAAGTCATCTGAGGCAGCTACAAGGTTCAGAATCATGATAAATAGGTTAATAAGAGCAAGTTTGAACTGAGGGAGGGTAGTGCAGGAGAGGATAGATGGGGGAGAAAGTTCCACACCAATGGGGCTGCAAAGGATCCTCTACCAGAGGTTAGATGCGTCTTAGGTACAGTTAAGAACAGAAGAGAGGTAGAGCGGAGAGACTATCTAGATTACTTTCTAGCAATAATATCAGATAGGCTTGGGGGGTATATAGATGTGTAAGTTTATAGGTGAGGCACAGCGAAGCATACTGGATTTTGTGTTCAAGTTGTAGCCAGTCCAGGGATGCGAGTACAGTGCAGTGCAGTGGTGTTGACAAGATAGTGCTCCAGTGGCAAAGCATCCTATCTTGTGATATAATTGTTTCAATTGGTTCATAAGGGAGGCCTTGAGATATAAGAATAGGGGAGCCCCATAGGACAGTAATGGAAGAAGAGAGGCTGTGATCATTTTTAGGCAAGATGCAGTAGATAGCAGGGGACAAAGACGATACAGCATTCCATTCCAGTCTTCTGGTAAATGGTTCTGGTAGTTTTGTTGGTATGAGCCTCGAAGGTGAGGTTTGGGTCTGGCACGATGCCCAGGTATTTAAATGATTCAGCTAGTTCAAGGGGTTCCCTTTGCTGGAGAGGATGGAGAGCTGAGGATTAAGAGCAGTTTTAAAGGAGCAGGGATGGAAAAACATGGTCTTTTTTTGGTATTTAGGAGTAAGTTGTTCTGAAAGAACCATAGGAACATAGGATCTTAGGACAGTGACGGCAGAAGGGGACCACCAGGCCCATCTAGTCTGCCCATTTATCCAGCAACCTCTAGGCTTGCTGTGGTTCCCACCCCCCCTTCAACAGCCCTCTATGCCTGCCCCAGGCCCTCCTAGACCACCCCCACTGTATTCTCACCCACCACTTCCTTTGGCAGCCCATTCCAGGCATCTACCACCCTCTCGGTAAAGAAGTATTTCCTGACGTTACCCCTAAACTCTTCTCCCCCCAGCTGGAGATCATGACCCCTCTTCCTGGGGCATCCCTTCAGTTGGAATAGGTTCTCTGTAGGCACTCTGCAGGCACTTTGTTGCTTCTACAGAGAACCCACTTCTACTAGAACCATGCTTCTAGCTGGAGGAAGTCAGATTCCAGGTGCTGAGTAAGCCACTGTGTGTCAGCTGAGGATTGTTATTAAATGGTGTCATCCACGTTAAGGTGAACAGACGCCCCTCCGCAGAAGCCTGGCAACTCATTAATGAATAAGGGGAAGAGTAGGGGGCCCAGGAGGGATCCCTGGGGAACGCCGTGTGTAATCTCTCTGAATGGGGATTGACAGTTAGCCCAGCTGACACTTTGAGTGTGGCGGGATAGGTTGTCTTGAAGCCAGGAGGTGGATGGTTGATCTAGCCCCCAGATCTCTAGGTTTCGTATCAGCAGTGTATGGTTCACCAGGTCGAAAGCCTTGGTGAGGTCTACAAAGATGGCCTCTGTGGCAAGTCCGCAGTCTAAGGCATGGTAAATGTTTGAGGTGACTTTGATAAGTGCAGTGATAATACTATGATTTTTATGGAAGACGTGCTGGTAGGGTGATAGGAGTTGGTTCAGCTCAAGGTAGTCTTGAAGTTGGTTATAGAGAATGTTTGCTTGCACCTTAGCCAAGTGACAGAGGATTGAGAGTGGCCTGTAGTTTTCAACTGAGGTGGCCAATCCCCTTTATAAATTGGGATTACTAGTGCAGTTTTCCATTTAGAGAGTGCTGTTCCTTCGAGGAAGGATCTGCTTATCAGGTTTCATAGAAACAAAACATTTCGGACCGGTACGGCAAGTGCTGGTGCTCCCCATTTTAAGAACCTTGGCTGTAGTGAATCATGACCAGGTGATCGTGTTCCTTAAGATTCTGGAGTAGCCTGAGAACCTCTTTTTGAGTAGCTAATTTTATGTGGAATTGCGGGGTGGTGGCCCTAGAGGGATTTGTGATAGGAGAGGGGTGGATGCCTTGGCTTGTGGTGAAAGGGGATACATAGCTGGTGAGGTCTGTGAAAAAATTGTTAAGACCGTGTTGTTGCAAAGACTCTTTGCGTTGGTGCCTATCATCTTCCAACAACTGGTCTCACCCCCTCTTTACTTTTTTCCTTTGGGTTTGGTTTCCCTAATTCTATCATTTGGTGGAGGGTGGCTTTCAGAGCCAACTAGCTATGTACTGCTAGTGTCCCCCACCCTACGGAGCCAAGCACCTCATCTGTGTAATGCATGTAACCTCCAGTCAGTCCCAGTGTGTATGACTCCAGGTCTCTCCCATGCACCCTGTGCTCCCAGGTGGCAGCCAGCATTGTATGCTGCAGTCACACTACATGGCTGGCTGAGATCCATGTTTTTGGTTTACTTACTGTTTACTGTAATATAGTAGATTGTATCAAACTAATTTTGCTTACTTGTAGGCTAGCTTCTGTTACTACAAATCCCAGAATCCCTGCAGCTGATGACTGTGTAATAGGCAAAAAATTCCCCCAAATGACTGTTTTACGAGCGTGCGTTGCGCAGTTCCTACGTACGCTTGTAACTTTGAGAATTTGTAATATTTTCACTCCAGATTTTCCACATTGCCGTTTTAGCACACCTCCTTATGAACAGTACAGCTGTCATTTTTCATATCTCACTCAAAATGTGTTTTTGCACATGTAGAGCACACTGGCACGGTCGGTTTGCGAAATCAGTGTTCAGGAAACATTAAGAAAATCACAGTGACACTGTTCATGAGCAGAGGTGTTAAAATAGCTGTGTTGAAATTTGGTGACAAAAGTCCATAAAATAACTGTGTTACGTGCATGCATTGAGCAATTTCCATGCACCCTCGTAAGTTCACGAATTTGTAATATTTTCAGTCCAGATTTTCAACATTGACATTTTTCCACACCTCCTTGTGAACAGTACAGCTGTCATTTTTCGCACTTCCAGCGCAGAATAGTGCGGTCGCTGTGGGAAATTAGTGTTCAGGGCAGATTAAGAAAATTATAGTGACACTGTTTATGAGCAAAGGTCCCAAAATGCCTATGTTGAAAATCTGCTGTAAAAAATCCTCAAACTAATTTCATCACGGGTGTACATTGCGAAGTTTCTACGCACGCTCGTGGCTTCACCAGTTCTTTTATATTTTCATTCCAGATTTTCAACAATGCCATTTTTTACACCTCCTCATGAACAGTACACCTGTCACTTTCCAGATTTTGTTCAAAATGTGTTTTCGAACCTGTGGTACCAAATGGCGCAGTTGCTGTGCAAAACCACCTTTCGCCTAATGAAGTGATAGTGTCACTGTTCATGCGGTGGGGTCGTAAAAAGCCCATGTGGAAAACTTGGAGTAAAAATACCAGGAAACGCTCAGGGCGTTAGGGTTTTCTACCATAACGCCCTACCCTGTAGGGACTGACAGGTGTTAGGAGTGTGACTTGGGATTGTCGACAGTAATGCTCATGCCATTGCACCCCCCCACCGCCACCCTCCAGCCAGTGACAAGCATCAAGGTGCGCCTTGGACCCTTTGCCCCCAGAGTTCACCCTATTCTCCTATACTGCGCCATTTCAGCATATTTCCTTATGGAATGAGGTGAATGTAAAGCCCAACCACCCCAAGGCACACCTCGACACTTGGCAGTGTTTGAAGGGTAGGGTGAGGTGAAATGTCGTGACCGTCATGGGTGACAACCCAAAGGCACACCTCAATGCCTGTCCATCTCTGCAGGGTGAGGGTCGAGTTGGAGTCAGTTCAGTACTTCAGTGCCATTCCTATACTGCATCTGTCTAACTCCTGCACTTCCACTGCTAATGCCAGCAAGCCAACATTCGGCATTGACAAATGCTTGTTTTTTATGTTGTTGCACAAGCAACATTTTGTGGTAGTATGAGAAATGCAGAGGTGTGTCAGTGTTGGCGAATGCAGGGCATGCTTTAGTAGGTGCGTCCCTCATTCTCCAGTTAGCCAGCATGCTAGCACTGACACAAGTATATGCAAAGTGCCACCAACTTGAAACAAACGTGCCGCTACAATCGGAGACAAGCTCATCATGCAGCGGCACAGATGACATGCCTCCCATACGTGCCTTTCCTGGTGAAGCATTTCAATAAACATGGCAGTGGCTCTCAATCCTGAAAGAAAGCAGACATCGAGGGTGCCCAATCCCTGTGTCAGCATGTCCGCAACCCCCCACATTGTGTGGCACACTGGGAGCCCATCCCAGTGTACCACTGCTCACAGAAAGCCGACCGCATCAGCATGTTCCTACCCCCATTGTGTGGCACAGTGGGAGTCCAGCCAGTGTGGCCAACATCAGGCCCCACCAAAAGTCATGGGGCTCACTGGGAGCCCACCCCAGTGTGACCAACGTTTGTTTTAATTCACCTGTAAAGAAAGAAAACGGTCCTGCGAGGTCTGTTTTATTTTCTACCTGAAAAAAAGGAAACGATCCCTCGTTGTCTGCAGTGCCCCTCTAACCCGCACCCACCCTCTGTGTATCCCACCTCCCACCCCATACTTATCTCCGGAGGTCTGGTGCTGCAATCTCTCATGGAGCGGGAACACGCCTATACTCTTCAAAGCCGAACTGCAAAATAAAGAAATGCTGGTAAGGTGTATAATGGCATAATTTGGGGGGGGGGTCAACTTAGGTAGATACCTCAGCCATTTCTTTGAATTTTGGCTCAAAATTTTCAGCATGGGGTTTTTGGCACCGCACCTCATGAACACATGCACTGTCATCTCGTTATTCAGTTCCAAAAGGTAATTTCGTGGTCACAGCGCAGGATCGATTAATGAAATGCCAGTGCCACTGTTCATTAGGTGGGTTCCCAAAAAGCCTGTGTTGCAAATTTGGTGAAAAAGTTCCAAAAAATGCTTGTGTTACGGGCGTTCATTCTGCAGTTTCCACGCATGCACGTAACTTCGGCATATTTTCACTCCAGATTTTTAACATTTCCAGTTTTTCACACCTCTTTATGAACAGTACAGCTGTCATTTTTCACATCCTGCCCGAAATGTGATTTCTCACATGTGGCACTCAATGGCACGGTCGTTGTGGGAAATCAACGTTCGGGACAGATAAACAAAATCACAGTGACACTGTTCATGAGCAGAGGTCCCAAAATGACTATGTTGAAAATTTGGTTTAAAAAATCCCCCCAAAAATTGCGTTACGTATGTTGTGCAGTTTCTACACACGTTCATGACTTCACCAATTGTTCGTATTTTTACTCCACATTTTCAGCATTGCCATTTTATTACACCTCCTTATGAACAGTACAGCTGTAATTTTTCACATCATGCCCAAAATGTGTTTTCGCAAATGTGGTGCACAATAGCGCGGTCGCTTTGGGAAATCAATGTTTGGGACAGATTAACAAAATCACAGTGACACTGTTCATGAGCGGAGGTCCCAAAATGCCTATTTTGAAAATTTGGTTAAAAAAACTAAAAAAAAATTGCGTTACAGGTTTGCGTTGCACAGTTTCTATGCACGTTCATGACTTCACCAATTGTTCGTATTTTCACTCCAGATTTTCAGCATTGCCATTTTTTTACACCTCCTCGTGAACAAGTATAGCTCTCATTTTTCACATCCTGTCCGAAATGTGTTTTCGCACCTGTGGCTCCAAATTGCGCAGTCACTGTGCAAAATCACCTTTCGACTAATGAACTTATAGTGCCACTGTTCATGAGGTGGGGTCACAAAAAGTCCATGTTGAAAATTTGGAGTAAAAATACCAACAAACACCCGGGGCTTTAGGGTTTCCAACTATAATGCCCCACCCAGTAGAGACTGACAGGCATCAGGGGTGTGACTTGGGATTGTCGGCTGTAATGCTCACACCATTCCACCCCAGCCCCCACCCTGCAGTCAGTGATGGGCATCGAGGTGTGCCTTGGACTCTTCAGCCCCAAAGTTCACCCCATTCTCCTATACTGCACCCATCTCAGCTTATTTTCTCATGGAATGGGTTGAGCGTAAGGCCCAAAGACCCCAAGGCAGAACGTGAAACTTGTCGGTGTCTACAGGGTAGGGTGATGTGAAATGGCATGAGCGTTCTAGCCAGTGACCCAAAGGCACACTCCAGTGCCTGTCAGTCTCTGCAGGTTAACGGTGAGGTTGGCACCAGTTCAGTACTTCACTGCTATTCCTATTTTGCATCTCTCTAACTCCTGCACTACCAATGCCAGCAAGACAACATTCGGCAATGACAAATACTTGTTAAGTAATGTCACCTTCAGATATATTACACAGGAAAGATTATTGCGTGTTAACATTGCACTAAATCCAAATATTATTTGCACATTGTATGAGGCACAGTATTATATCACAAACTCCATTTAAGGATATAAGCTCTCTGATACCTAAACCTCTATTTTTACCAAGTCATATGTCCATGGGTGGCTCTAGGACAGGGCCAGCCACAGCATATGCCCTGGTAAAAATCTGCCATTTCCATGCTGTGCCCCAGCAGTGATACATAACTGGCAACATAGTCTGGATTTAAAAAATGCCTTTCTTGCCCAGACATAAGGCCTCTGTACACTGCCTGTGCCCTGGTCATCCTTAATTCCTGGAGCTGTTGCTGCTTATGTTGCTTTAAAAGTGTTTCCATATGAAATAATTCAAAAGCGCTTAATGACAGAGGTGATTCGGTATTTGAAATAGTTGCTTTAGGAAATGCCAGTACTAGTGCAGGCAGGGACCCTTCATGCTCATCACCATGGCTTCTTCTGGAGTAAGCTGACAGCATATGCACACAGAGCTTCCTCAGAGCTGGGAGTGTGCTTCCCTCCACACCCTGGAGAGCTGTACCTAAAAATATTGAAAAAAAAGTTAGGGAAGTCCATCAACACAAAAAAGACTCTGAGCAAACAAAGAAGAGAACTGCAACTGACAGGTTGAGGGGTGGAAGAAAAGAACATGTTAAAGGAAGGGTGCATGACGGGGGCCCTCCCCAATGAAGCTCTTGTGAGAGTAGACCTGGTGCTTTCAATGGTATCAAGCAGGTTCCTGTCTGACTTTGTGTGCACATTTTGTGTAATATGCTATAATTGGCTTAATACTTGCACTTTTTGGAAACTGTGGACTACCTTTGGACTACAGTAAATTAGTTAGTGCTGCTACATAAACCCACTCAGTGGCTGTGTGGCAGTGGTTTAATTTTTTTTTTTTTTAGCCAAAGTGTGTGTAATATGCTATAATTGGCTTAATACTTGCACTTTTTGGAAACTGTGGACTATCTTTGGACTACAGTAAATTAGTTAATGCTGCTACGTAAGCCCACTTAGTGGCTGTGTGGCAGTGGTTTAATTTTTTTTTTTTTAGCCAAAGTTTGTTTATATATTTCCAAGAAGTACCTTTGAGCCAAATGCTCTTTTACAGAGGTTCCACGTCGTAGTAATACATAAGCATAACATCATTTACAATGGTTACAAGTACTTAAGCAGATACAAGGAGGTTCCATGCCTAGAAAAACATGAGTACATCAGGTTACAGAGGTTACATAATTACAGTAACAGGGATTACAGAAGTAAAAATATATGGACACATAATTTATAGCTGGCAAGGTTGACAAGACGTTTAAGTAAACAACTTGAGAATCTACTGGATATAGAGCAAATCAGGTAGGGAACGGAGGATGATATAGTCTGTAAAATAATTAACTAATACTATATGCTAGGGAGGCGAGAACTTGATGGGCAGCAGTTCTTTTGTCTTAAGTGCTAAAGAGTATAGTCATAAAGGAGGGCTAGACTCATTGGGGGGGAAGTGCTGAGGCGGGGACCTGGAGCCTACTAGGGAAGTGTTAGCAAGAAGAGAGGAGAATGCGAAGGTGCAGGTTAGAATGAGGGTAGCAGGAAAGAGGAGGGAAGAGTGTATGTGTGTGGGGGGGGGTTCAGGTCTCACAGTCACAGTTAGTGTTTGTAGCAAGGGCCACTAGGAGTTTTTCTTTAAAGGGGCCTATTTTGTCCTCTCTAATGATGTCTAGGTCAAGCGCATTAAGCCGAAGTGGCGCGCCCGGTATTTGTAGGACCGTTGACCTTGTGTGGTTCTACGGAAAGGGACGCAGAGGGCTGAGAAGTTTGTACCCCTAGTGCATCTAATGGAATTAGGTCGGCTAAGAAGGCTTTGCTGGCCTGGGGTGGTAAGTCCTAGCATAGACTTCTTGGCGAGCATGCATACTTGATACTGGAGCCGGCTGTCAATGTTGAGCCAGTTCATTTGAGTGTACAACTCGCAGGTGTGAGTGAGATGGGGTACACCTAGGACTAAACGACACACTTTGTTTAGTGTTGTTTTGTTCAAACAACATGAAGTCTTGCTGTATTCTGACTACTGCAGTTAACCCCAGCTTAGCCGTTAAACTGCCCTGGAGAACAAAGGGTTAAACTTTCTATGCAGAGCATAGAATGCTGAGCTCAAGCTCAGTTGGGGTCTCTGTCTGTTTCCCTTTGAAATCCAACTGTCAGATTCTTTACTCCACCTCACTGAACAGTCGCTCCGGAGATTTCTCCTTCAGCTCGGTTCGAAAGTCGGTTAAAGTCTCGGTTAAGTTGTCGTTTTTTACTGAATTTATTTCCACATAGTCGGTTCAGTCTCTGTCTGTGGTACCGTGAGTACTAGATAGGTTTTGTTCTGATTTTCTGTGTGGAAATTGTAAAGTGTTGGATCAGTTCAGCTGAACCGATCATTTGTAGTGAATCCTTGTGTTTTACTTTAGAGTGTGGTTACCGGTCCTTGTCGGTTCTAAAAAAAAAAAAACAGTTTTGAACGTTTTTTTCCAACACCCGTGACACGGTTAGGAACTGATAAGGGAGTCTTGCCTGGCGGTTGCCATAAAAAGGGTAAGTTTGATTAGGTTGGCCATGTCTGAGAAACCCAAGAAAAAAAACTGGCCCACTGGGTTTCAACACTGCAGTGAGTGTGGGGAGGTCTTTGCTAAGGCCGACCCCCGCACCACCTGTGTTTATTGTCTGGGGTTTGAACACCTCGATACAGACTGTCAAATTTGTAAACATTTTCCTAAATCTACCTTTGAAAAGAGATTAGGTAGACTGAGGGAATAAGAGGCCGAGAAGTCCGCTGACCCGGATGACCAGCCTGGTTTGGTTCCAACCGAACCAGAAGGAGTGCCCTCTGACCAGGGCGATACTTCTTCGGGCAAGAGGAGAGCCAATCCTGAGGGGTCAGTTCCTACTAAAAGGAAACGCAAAGAAAAATCGACCGGTTCGGATCCAGAGGTTCATGTTCCGACTGCCGAGGAACTATCCAGAGCGATTCAAATTGTGGAATTGCTTCGCCTGGTTCCGACTGATCCAGCACCTTTTCGCAGGGGTTCGGTTTGGTCGGTTACCCCGGTTCAAGATTATACCCCTGAAGATTTTTATGAACTGGAGTTTGAGGAGGAGGGGGAGTTTGAAGATGATGGTGATGATGGTGAAAGTCTGCATGTGCCTGTGGAACCGGACATCTCCCCAGACAGACCTTCTGGTGTATCCCCTCCTGGCTTTCTGAGTTCCCTTTCCCGTTTTCTGTTTTACAGAAAAGTGGCTGAAACCCTCCAGCTCCCTATGGAGGAGGCAGTGGAGGATCAGGATGAGCCTGATTATGTAGAAATGATGGACATCCCAGAGTCCAGGAGACTGTCTGTTCCTCTTCACAAATCCTTAGGGAAACGGACACAAAAAATCCTGAAGTCTCCCAATTCTGTAACCCCTGTTGACAGAAGGATGTACAAGAGGTATACACTATCAGGCTCATATACGGAGTTTTTATACCAGCAATGCAGCCATCTTGGGGTAGTGCAGGCTGCTGCCTGTGACAAGGCAAACATTCCCTTGGCTTCTCACCCCCCAGACAAAGACTCCAGGAAGATTGATGCCATGGCAAAAAAGCAGTACATGGCATCTTCCTTGGGACTCAGGCAGGCAAACTATATGGCCTACACAGCCAGGTACCAGAAGTCTAGGTGGGACACTGTACTGGCACTGGCTAAACAGGCCTCCTCCCAGCTAGCCAAGGAGCTGGAGGAGGTGGCTGCTGATGGGATTGAGGCATCAAAAGTACAATTTCATGCTGCTGTGGACTCCAGTGATGTGTCATCAAGAGTCATGGCTACATCTGTGGCTCTTCGGAGAATGGCTTGGCTCAGATGTACTAGCCTCTCACAGGACACCCAGGCTAAGGCCATGGATCCTCCTGTAGTGGGTAATTCTCTGTTTGGGGAGCAGACAGAGAATTACTTTTGAAGAAAATGGACGAGTACAGGACCACTTATAGGAGTGCTCAGGCCAAGGAGAGGCAGGCAACTCCTCAAAGGCAGCAGTCTAGGGGCAGGGGAAGGCCTTTTCATAGGCCTTTTTACCAAGCACAGGCTTCTTCTCCCTTTTCACAGAGGGGGTTCTTCAGAGGGAGAGTCAGAAAGGGGATGAGCAGAGCTGCATCCACTCCTCAGCCTCAGGCCCCTGCCAAGCAGACACCCTGATGGGTCTGCCTGGGTCGACTCTCCTATTCCATTAGGGGGCAGGCTGGCTTACTTTGTCCAGGACTGGATGTCTCTTACCTCAGACAAGTGGGTCCTGGAAGTAGTAAGCCAGGGACTGGTTCTCAGCTTCAAAAAATGCAGAAGATGAGAGCCAGATCTTTTCCACTTGCAGGTCTCTCAGAAACCCTTGCCCTAGAGGCAGCGGTTTCATCTCTTCTGGCCTTAAGAGCCATAGAGAAAGTTCCTACACTACACAGGGGCAAAGGTCTGTACTCCAGGTACTTCTTTACCCCAGAAAAGACAGGGGAGTGGCGACTCATCCTAGACCTAAGATATTTGAACAAACATCTTCTAAAACCAAAGTTCAAGATGGTAACTCAGGGAATAATTCTTCCCTCTCTAAAGCCAGGGGACTGGCTAGCCTCCTTGGACCTCAAAGATGCCTATTTTCACATTCCCATCAGGTGCTCCCACAGAAAGTACCTCAGGTTCGAGTTGCCCTCAGGCCACTGTCAGTTCAAAGCAGTGCCCTTTGGTCTAACAGCAGCCCCCAAGGGTTTTCACAAAGTGCCTGGCAGTAGTCATTACCTTTCTAAGAAGGCAAAAGATTTCCATTTTTTGATATCTGGACGACTGGCTCTTAGTGGGCCAGTCTCCAGATCAAGTCAAGTCAGACCTGCAAGTGACCCAGCAAGTGCTCACTTCTCTAGGATTTCTTCTCAACCTCCCCAAGTCGGTTCTCGAGCCAGTGCAGCTGCTTACCTTTATAGGGGCAGAGCTGGATACTGTCAAAGCAAGAGCCTTTCTTCCCCTGGAAAGGGCAAGATTTCTTATAAAACTGGTTTCTTCCTTCAGCCTTCAGGTGTCTTGACCAGCAAGGCATTTCCTCCAGCTGCTAGGCCACATGGCAGCTTCTACAGCAGTGGTCCAAGGGGCAAGATTCCAAATGAGGGACATTCAGTTCCATCTGAGGGCCTTTTGGTCCCAAAGCAAGGATTTCCTTACCAAACTGATTCCAGTGACTCAGACCCTGATCCAAGCCCTTCAGTGGTGGCAGGATCAGGACAATTTAAGGCAAGGGGTCCCATTTGCCACTCAGTCTCATTCAGTAGTCCTTACCACGGATGCTTCCCTTCTGGGCTGGGGAGCCCATCTGGGGGCCCTCACTGCCCAGGGACTGAGGTCCCCTCAGGAATCCCTTCTCCATATCAGTCTCCTAGAACTCAGGGCAGTTTTTCTGGCCCTGCAAGCTTTCTCTCAGTCAGTGCAGAACAAGGTGGTTCAAGCCAGAACAAACACCACCACCACCATGTGGTACATCAACAAGCAGGGAGGCACTCGGTCTATGGCCTTGTGCGCAGAAGACATGCAGTTGTGGTCCCTGGCTTATTCCCTTCAAACCTCTCTGATAGCAGTCCACCTTCCAGGGAAGGACAATGTGCTAGCTGATTCACTGAGCAGGATCTCACAGGGCCATCACAAATGGTCCCTGGACCCTCTGGTCTTGAAGGTGATTTTTTCAAGGTGGGGCACTCCAGAGATAGATCTCTTTGCAGCCCCAGACAATCACCAACTTCCTCTCTTTTGTTGCAGACCCCCAGTCTTGGGCTCAGTCCCTCTGGATGCTCTGATTTTGAACTGGGAAGGGAAATTTCTGTATGCCTTCCCTCCCTTTTCTCTACTGTTCAAAGTTTTAGTCCAGATAAGGTCACAACCTTGCAAAGTGATTCTGATTGCTCCAGACTGGGCCAGACAGCCTTGGTACCCCTGCTGCTGTCCCTAGCGGTTCATCTTCCCCTGTCTCTTCCCAGGAATTACAACCTGTTTACCTCCTCTCAGGGGAGGATTTGGTACCCCAGTCTTCAGTCTCTCAGTCTCAAGGCATGACTCTTGAAGAGTTGGAGTATGCAGATTTGCATCTCTCTCAGGGGGTTCTGGATATCCTCAAAGCCTCTCGAAAGCCCGCCACTAGAAAGACCTATAACTCCAAATGGAAGAGATTCAGCATTTGGTGTTCCAAGCAGGCTGAATTGCCTACAGTTCTGAATTATATGGTCCATCTTAATGGCCTATGCCTCAGACCGGCTGCTGTCAAGGTACACTTGTCAGTTGTCTCTGCTTTTCTGTCAGTGGGGAAGTCTTCCTCACTATCATCTCATCCTGTGTTCTGTACATTTTTCAAGGGATTGCTTCATGCCAATCATCCATTTAGGGATCCTGCCCCTGCCTGGGACTTGAATATTTGCATTGCTCAATTGATGCAACCTCCTTTGAGCCTTTGTCCTCAGTAGAGCTTAAGTACTTGACTTAGAAAACTGTGTTTTTAGTAGCCATTACCTCTGCCAGACGTATCAGTGAACTGCAAGCCCTGTCAGTGGAACCTGATTTTATCTCCTTTCATAGGGATAAAGTGGTCCTTAGAACCAATAGAAGGTTCTTGCCCAAAGTGGTTTCAGATTTCCACCTGAATCAGTCTATGTCTCTTCCTGTTTTCTTCACTGATCATTCCTCTTCAGGAGAGAGGAGACTACACAGTTTAGATGTTAAAAGGGTCCTTAGCTACTACATAGAGCATACCAAGGGTCATAGGTTTGATTCCCTCCAGTTGTTCCTCACTTATGGAGAAGTGGGAAAGGGCAAACCTGCCACCAGGAGAACTAGTGCCAGGTGGATTGTGTCTTGTACTGTATACAATTCTGCTATGAGAAACTAGGAAAGATTCCATCCTCAGGCCTGAGGGCTCACTCCACCAGAGGTACAGCTGCTTCCCTGGCTGCTGCCAGGGATATTCCTCTTTTAGAAATTTGTCAAGCAGCCACCTGGAAAACAGTCCATACCTTTACCAAGCATTACTCTCTGGATATCCAGGCTAGGCATGATGCTCAGTTTGGCACAGCAGTACTTCAGAGCCTATTCCCAAAGTAGGTTCTGTCCCTCCGCCATGAAGGTACTGCTTGGTAGTCTGCAGTAGTCAGAATACAGCAAGACTTCATGTTGTTTGAAGAAAAAATTACTCACCTTAGTAATTATGTTTCTTCTAATGGAGTCTTGCTGTATTCTGATCTCCCCCATGCCTCCCCTCTCAGAACCTGTTTTTGGGAAGTGGGTGGGCAGGTGCAGTGTTGCACCTCAGGGGTGCTTCTTTTACACCCTCCTTTGTTGTTTGGGTGTTTGTTTTATTATTATTATTATTATTTGGATTGTTTTTTGGGTTTTGGGTTTCCTGACTTGAGTCTTCCTGGGAATTCAAAACTGTTGTTGCCAGCTGGCTAGAAAAATTTTACAATTTCCACATAGGATAGTTAGTGAGTTTTTGCTCGTAAGAATCTGATGGTTGGATTTCAAAGGGATACAGACAGAGACCTCAACCGAGCTCAAGCTTAGCATTCTATGCTCTGCATAGAAATGTTAACCCTTTGTTCTCCCGGGCAGTTTAAAGGCTAGGCTGGGGCTAACTGCAATAGTCAGAATACAGCAAGACTCCATTAGAAGAAACATAATTACTAAGGTGAGTAATTTTTTCATATGTTTCAAAGCAGTTTAGGAGGCAGCCCCATATACTGCTAGACCATAGTCTATCACTGAGAGGACTGAGCAATTTACAGCAGTTTTTAGTGCCTCAGAAGTCTGGCCTTTTCGGTGTCTGTACAATAATCCTAGTTTTGCATTTGACGACTTTACAACTGTGTCTATGTGTTGGTTAAACGAGAGGGTGCGGTACAGTGTCAATCCTAGGTATTTAAATGTGTGAACTATCTCCAGGGAAGTGTTCTGACTGTTATGAATGCAAAGTTGGTGGGTGCTGTGTTTGTTATGTGATGATGCGAATAACATAGTCTTGTTTTTTTTTTTATAATTGAGAAGCAGTTTTGATTGAAGGAACCAGTGCTCAGCCGCATTGAAATTAGGCTGCATTTGCTTTTCCAGTATGTAGGGGTCAGCATTACATGAATATAGGACCGCATCATCTGCATATAGTAGCAGCTGGTCATTTACCAATTGAGGGAGGTTGTTTAAGAACAGGCTGAACAGTAGAGGGGCAAGGATAGAGCCTTGAGGAATGCCTGTGTTAACACTAAGGTTGTCAGAGAATGTGTCCATGATTTTCACTTTTTGGACCCTTCCAGAGAGGTAGCTTCTGAACCATGCTACTGTTGAAGGGGAGAGGCCGGTACTGGAGATCTGATCCAGGAGCAGATTGTGATTGACTGTGTCAAAGGCCTTGGTGAGATCAATATATGTTGCCCCCACCAAGAGCCCTCTGTCTAGCGCATTATGGATAAACTGGTAAACTCCACTAGGGCAGTTGTGGTACTGAGTTGTTTTCAAAATCCATGCTGTTGCTGACATTGTAAATGATACTTGTCTGGATATTCTGTCAGTTGGTTGGTTACGATTCGCTCCAGGGACTTGGAGAGTGGAGGAAGGATAGATATTGGGCGGTAATTTGTCCAGTTGGCCCTGTCACCATTTTTGTAAACGGGTAACCACCGCTGCCTTCCAGATCCGTGGGAATTCGCCTGATACCAAGGAGAGATTTAAGATTTTGGTGAGGGGTTTGATAGTTATATCCAGGGTGAGCCTAACTAGTTTTAGGTCAAGTTGATCAGAGCTAGTTCTGGAATTACCTAGCACTTTTAGGATGTACTTTTTTGCTTCCATAAAGGGGATAGCTCTGAAGTAGAAAGGCGGATGGGAGTTTGATTGTGTCCCCGGGTATCATTCGGTGCAAGCATCTGATTGGTGTTGAAGGAAGCTAGAGGGCAACACTCCGCTGAGGTCAGTAAAAGCTTTGTTGAAGATATTTGCTATGTGACTGTGATCCTGCGTAAGCTGGCGCTCAATGTTCAGGAAGGTGGGGTGAATTTTATTAGGTTTACCGGTTAAGGACTTGATGTTTTCCCAGAACCGTCTGCTGTCACCCCATGAGTTTGTCAGCTCATTTTTAAAATGAGTGTTTTTGGCCTTGCGAATAGCCCAGGTGCATTTATTCTATGCAGCTCTATAGTTCTGATAGTCTGTCTGGGTACTGGAGTTCCTTGCTTTGTACCACAAGTCGTCTCTATTTTTCATGAGGGCTAGTAGCTGTGGCGTGATCCAGGGGCTGTCATAGTCACGGATCCTTCTTTCAGTGTAGGGGACGTAGACATTGCACATTTCATTGAATTTGCTTATAATGCATTCTAGGGCAATGTTGACGTCTGTTTTGTGGTCAATAGAGCTCCAATCTAGGAGGCTGAGGTGTGCTGATAGAGCTCCCAAATTGCCTTTCTTCAGAAGTCTAGCAGTAATAGTCCTGGCTGGCACCTTTGGGACCTCATTTGACCATTTACAGATTACTGGGGAGTGGTCACTGAGGGAGTCAGGGAGAACCATGATGGAGGATATTCTTTCTGGCCAATTTGTGACCACCCAGTCGATTATTGACTGCGTATCTATTCTGCTGTTATACTGAGTGGGGGAGTCTACCAGTTGCACAAGTTTGAGAGCGGCTAATGAGTCCTTGTAGTGTACAGATTCAGCGGAGGACCAGTTAATATTAAAGTCTCCAATTATTATCAGCTCTGTGTTTGGGCCCCCTTCAGAGTGGTAGTTGATGATCAAATTGAAACTGTTTGCTTGTTCCTTGGGAGGGATATAGGCCGAGACTATTGTTAGGGTTTTCCCGTTCTTGCCAAGTATTACTTTTATGGCCATCAGTTGAGCACCACATTTGGTATCACGTGGGTTAAGCATTTGGCCCTGAATGTGGTCTTTAACATATATAATACAGCCACCTCCTCTTTTAGCGAGTCTATCTAGTCTGAATGCAGCATATCCAGTGAGTTGTATAGCAGAATGTGGCACCCTAGGTGATAGCCAGGTCTCTACTTTCGCAAGAATGTCGGGCTGGTGCTGCTGGACCCAGACTTGGAGGGTATCCATTTTTGCTAGCAGGCTGCAGATATTTATTGATGCTATTGTTAGACCATTCTGTTTCTTATGAACTGTTGCAGTGTAAGTCATCGGGCCTGGGTTGGGATGAATATTACCTGAGATCAGTAGGAGCAGCCATGTGATCCTTACAGCTAGCCATTTTAGATATGTTAGGGCCTGCGATTGTGTAATGTAATGTGATTGTTTTGGCATGGTACATGGGTAGGTTAGGGGTACATCACTACCAGGTGGAGGGAGGGGATAGCCAGCCTGTCCACTTCTCATATAGACCCATGTAGTGGGGGTATGATGTGGCTTGTTACTGACAGCTGCGCATTTGTGGTTTTAGTGTTATCTAGGTGGTGATATTGTGGCACTACAATCTGGAGGTGGAGAATTAATGTTCTCCTGATATTCTGCAGTGCGTCCTTGATGGGGTCATATTCGTATTGGGGCCAGCGTTTTGTGTGGTCCTGTCCTGCAGAGGGGGCCAGTATCAGAATTGATAGAACTAGACAGAGGGTTCTAAGGAGGAATATATTGTGGGCTACAGCAGGGAAAGAATTCCCTAGGTGTGTTTACAGATGGTGGGAGAGCATCTGCGTTTAACCCCAGTAGGGAGATCATAGCTAGAAGCAAGTGGTTAGAGATGAGAGTGGATGGCAGGCTCATCTAGTTTTTAAGGAGGGAAAGAGAGAGGAAAAGGAGAGCCCACTGGGGGAGGAGCATTGTGATGATAGAGTCTGTGATGTGCCAGATAGGATAGGAGCCGCTAGTGCAGCTCCATATAATCTACTAATAGTGGAGTAGACACAGAAAATGTCACAGCTATCAGAGATATAGCCCTCTAGTGGCTAGAAGATATAATCTGCTAATGGAAAAATAATATCAGCTCAAGGCTCAAAATTCACTTCTAATATCAACTCAGAACTTAAAATGACTGTAAGGATTAAACAAATTATTAAACCCTGGCACATAAATTCGACTAGAGAGACAGAGGGAGATACAGTAGTTAGAGATGTGTTCAGCAGGAGATAGTGTGGGCCACTTGGTGATCAGCTTCCACTGGTCCCAAATCCAAAAGTCAGGGTTAGTACCTTGCAGTATCAGCTGAGCTGTAGCTCATGGAGAATTTCTGAACCACTGTTTAGGTTCAATAAATTGAGAGGTCCCTGGCCTAGTCAAGGCTCGCTGGATCCCCTGCAGTATCAGCTAAGCTGTAGCTCATGGAGGATTTCTGAACCACTGTTTAGGGTCAATAAATTGAGGGGTCCCTGGCCTAGTCAAGGCTCGCTGGATCCCTGTTGTTTGATCTGAGTGCGTCTTTTCTGTTGCTGTGTACTAATTGAGCTAGCTGCTCTGAAGTGCACCAAGTCTCACTTCTGCCAAGCCCTCTTCTCTTTTTTTGTTTTGACTCTCTTTATTCACCGCAGCTCCTGACTGAACATATCCAGACTAGCCAGTCACTCTTCATATACCAATCTTTGACCACCCATAATACAATATAGTACAGATTTGCATACCATATTTCTTTAAGAATTGTGTCACAAAACACTCTATAATCATGATGATTACAAATACAGACAGAACATGGACCAATCATTTGTCAATGCTGAATTTTGTCTTGCTGGCATTGGCATTGGTAGTGCAGGAGTTAGAGAGATGCATAATAGGAATGGCAGTGTAGTGAACTGACGCCAACCCCACCCCCACCCTGCGGAGACTGACAGGCATTGGGGTGTGCCTTTGGGTCGTCGGCCGTAACGCTCACGCCATTTCACCTCATCATACCCTGCAGACACCAACAAGTGTCACGGTGTGTTTTAGGGTCTTCGGGCCTTACGCTCACCCCATTTCATAAAGAAATATGCTGCGATGGGTGCAGTATAGGAGAATGGGGTGAACTTTGGGGCTGAAGAGTCCAAGGCACACCTCGATGCCTCTCACTGGCTGCAGGGTGGGGGGTGTAATGGCATGAGCATTACAGCCGACAATCCCAAGTCACACCCCTGACGCCTGTCGTCTCTCAGGGTGGGCTACGTTGAAAACCCTAATGCCCTGGCGCTGTTGGTATTTCCACTCCAGATTTTCGTAGTACGGGCTTTTGTGAACCCACCTCATGAATAGTGGCGCTATCAGTTTGTTAGCTGAAAGGTGATTTTGCACAGCAACTGTGCCATTTGGCACCACAGGTGCAGCACATTTTGGGCAGGATGTGAAAATGACAGCTGTACTGTTCATAAGGAGGTGTAAAAAACTGGCAATGTTGAAAATCTGGAGTGAAACTATGAAAAATTGGTGAAGTCACGAGTGTGCATAGAAACTGCGAAACGCACGCCCATAACAGAATTATTTTGGGGATTTTTTTAACCGAATTTTCAACATAGGCATTTTGGGACCTCTGCTTATGAACAGTGTCACTGCGATTTTGTTAATCTGTCCTGAACATTGATTTCCCACAGCAATTGCGCCATTGTGCGAAAACACATTTTGGGCACGATGTAAAAAATTACAGCTGTACTGTTCATAAGGAGGTGTGAAAAAGGGCAATGTTGAAAATCTGGAGTGAAAATATAAAAAAATTGTCGAAGTTCCGAGCATAAATGGAAACTGCGCAACGCACACCTGTAACACAGTCATTTTTTGGAATTGTTTCACCAAATTTGCAACATTGGCTTTTTGGGACCCCACCTCATGAAGACTGGCACTGTCATTTCGTTAGTCCGTCCCGAAAGGTGATTCCACACAGTGAGAGCGAAATTACCTTTTGGGACCGAATAACAAGATGACAGTGCATGTGTTTATGAGGTGGGGTCCCAAGAACCCCATGTTGAAAATTTGGAGCCAAAATTCAAAAAAATGGCTGAGATACCCACCTAAGTTGAAACCCCCATTTATGCAATTATACAGCTTACCTGCATTTCTTCATTTTGCAGTACAGCTTGGAAGAGTCCAGACATGTTCCCGTTCCACCGAAGACTAAGCTCAGACCTCCAGAGGTAAATATGGGGTGGGTGTGTGTGGGAAGGTGGGGTGCAGAGGTGGGTTGGGCTGGGGAGTCCATCGAGCAACGGACCTGCTTTTTTCAGATACAAAAAATCAACCCACGGACTGTTTTCTTTGTTTACAGGTGAAAGAAAATAAATGTTGGTCACACTGGGGTGGGCTCCCAGTGTGCCCTGACTTCGGGGAGGTGATGTTGGCCACACTGGGTGGGCTCCCAGCTTGCCACACAATTGGGGTGGCCGTTGGGCAGGGGGAGGAACATGCCGATGCGGTCGGCTTTCTGTGAGCAGCAGCACACTGGGGTGGGCTCCTAGTGTGCCACACAATCTGGGGGGGGTGGCGGACATGCCGACATGGGGATTGCACCCCTGATGCTGGCCTTCTTTCGGGATTGTGTGGCAGCAGCAAGACCCGCCACCATGTTTATTGAAATGTTTCTCCAGGAAAGGCATGTACGGGAGGCGTGTCATCTGTGCCGCTGCATGACGAGCTTGTCTCCGATTGCAGCGGTATGTTTGTTTCAAGTTGGTGGCACTTTGCATAATACTTGTATAAGCGCTAGCATGCTGGCTAATTGGGGAATGAGGGACACACCTACTAAAGCATGCCCTGCATTCGCCAACACTGACACCCCTCTGCATTTCTCCTGCTACCAGAAGATGTTACTTGTGCATGCGCAAGACAACATAAAAAGGTGCAGTTCTGCTTAAAGGAATACCACTAGTATCTTACAATGCAGCCGCCAATATGATATTAATTGCTGTCTGATTGTCTGACACCAGTTTTTGATACATTTTATTTACAATTTGTGCACTCCAGGAGAGTGTCATTTAAGTGCTGTGCTTAGTTTCAGAGAGGATCCTGGGTTCCAGTACAGCTGTAGAGTTGCAGTTTTTTTTTTAATTCTTTGGTAACCAGGAAAGGCTCACTAGGCACAAGTGCCTGATTTCAGGAGTAACCAGGGAGCACTGGAGGTGGTTAAGTGATTTGCTCAGAGTCACATATTATGCAAAGGGATGTTGGGGGAATCAAGCCCAGGTCTGCTGGGTATACCAAGCTCATTCAATGCTCATTACTCTAACCTCTAGGCTGTACTGCCAGAATGAATATATATTTAAAATATCTATGTTCTAGGTTACATTCTTAAATAATACAAAGTTATAGTACTTGGCAAGTCTACATACTAGGTAGCAGTAACAGTAAAAGTCAATCTAGATACACGAATAAAGAAGTAAAAAAGACATGTACCGACTCGTTTTAAAATATTAATATTTTAAAGTGTATTGCTACATCTTAACATGTACTGATTTATAATATACAATAGAGAGCCAAGTGGGAAATTCCTGGACATTCACCTCTGCACATTTCAGGAACTGTATGCACCAATATCCTTGTGTCTGTGGCAAGGACTCCAGCCTTTCATACAAAGACAGTTTACGTTTGAGCCCTCATGGTTCCAAAGTTAGCCATTTTCAAAAAAATTATCTTTAGAAAGGGCTAACTTTGGAACCATTTGGGCTAGGAACTTTTTTTGTAGAATGAATGCTTGTTGTCTGGTCGACATGGATAAATCCAGTGGATTCTTTTTCTCTGTGTTGGAACATGTCGATACACAGCAATACACATTTAATCTAAACATTATGATTAAAAGTATATTTAGGTATATTGACTTGCTATGATACATGGAGATTATGCAGACAGAACACTGCCATGTCAGCTTACTCCAAGTTTTGATTAGGAAAAATGAATACCAGCCCAAACCAGGCTAGTGGTGCAGTGTAGAGGGTGCGGGGCTGCAATCAACAGGAGAACATTCTGGATCATGCAGTGCTGCCCCATTTGCAGGCACCTCTCTGGGTTGAGGGAGGAGGTAGCCTGTCTCCGAGCCAAGTTGGCCAGGATTCAGAAGACCTTCACCCCCACCCAGAGGTCACCACGTCCACAACCAGAACCTCAACAGATGCCCAGGAGGAGGAATGAATGGACCACAGTGGGCTCAGGGAGAATGTGGGAGGGGGGTCTGATGCACATCCCCCAACTGGTCCAGCTAAATAACTCCTACACTGTCTTGGAGGAGCGGGAAAGCCCAACAAGGGCACCCAAGGTTGAGACTGGGGAAGATGGGCTGGGTTACTCCATGATGGAACCCCAGGGAAGGGGGGTAGAGTACCCCAGAGGAAGAGCAAGCTACTCCTGGTGGGGGACTCAGTGGTCCAGGGAGTGAAGTTGGGGGCAACTAGCAAGGGGCAGAGGGAGGTAAAGTGCCTTTCAAGAGGCACAGCATGGAGGGAGGGGAAGTGGATCCTTAGGATTGCAAGGGCAATAGTAAGGAGGAAGGAACTGGATGTCATTGTCCACTTGGGGACAAATGACCTGGCAGGGGACAAGGTGGAGATAGTCAGAATTTAGGAGGATTTCAGGAAATTAGGGAGGCCTAAAGCAAATAGCATGCTCTGTCTCCTTCTTAGAGGTACTACCTGTACATGGCAAAGGGGAGGCTAGGACACTCTGCATCCAGAATTTCAACTCCTGGTTGAAGGAATGGTGTGGAAAGGTGGGATTTTGCTTCATAGGAGACTGGTGCGCCATCTAGAGGGATGTGAGCCTGTATAAGGAGGACAGCCTACATCCATCTGGGAAGTGGACCTTAGTCCTAAAGTGAGAAGTAATGCTTCAGCAGCGAGCATTTAAACTGGCCGGAGGGGGGGGTTACAGGAAGATTAGGAGGTGGACTATCCCCCCCCCCGAGCACAGGCTCTACACGGATACACAAGGCGAAGAAAGATCATCTGAGGGCACTATTCAACATAAGGGAGGGGAACAGGGAGGATCAGCTAAGAAGGATGCACAGGGAATGGGGAGGCACATGTCAACAAAGCAGGGGAGGTTAATCATTTTCTGGAAAGCAATGTGTACTAATGCCCGGAGTCTGAGTAACAAAATGGAGGACTTCGAGGTGGCCATGGCAGAGTCAGTCCTGGACATTACGGCCATCACAGAGACCTGGTGTAATGAAAACCACGATTGGGAGATGGCCATACCAGGCTACAATCTATTCAGGAGGGCCAGGGCAGGCAGGAAGGGGGGAGGAGTGGCACTTCATATGAAAGATAATATAAAGGCCACAGAAATTCAAGGTGGAACAAGGTGGGGGGGGAGGAGATACAATGGGTTAAGCTAGAAAGAAGTTCAAGATCAGCCATCCGCACAGGGGTAATATACAGGCCACCAGCCCAGGAGGAGGACATAGAAAGGGGATGCTGGCTTTCCCAGGGATGGTGCACAATGGGGAGGTAGTGCTGGTTGGTGACTTCAGTATACCAGGTGTAGACTGAAGCCTCCCCGCAGCAGAAACAACCAGGAGCAGGTTTATCCTGGACTGTATACAGGGAGCCTTCCTGAAGCAACTGGTCTTAGAACCCACTTGGGAAAATGCAGTACTGGACCTGGTGCTCACAAACGGGGAAAGTGTGACAGGGGTCACAGTAGGGGAGCACCTGGGAAACAGTGATCACCAGTCAGTAGGGAATGAGACAACTAAAGGGGCTTAACCCAACCGTATAATGACAAGGATCCTGGACTTTAGGAGGGCAGATTTTGGAGAAATGGGGAAATGCTTGACAGAAGCTTTAAATGGAATAGTGAGGGAAGAACAGGACCACAAAGGGTCCGAAACATGTCAGGCAGGACGTGTGCTTTCAATAAAGGATGAAATTTTAACTGAAATATAAATTGTGGTGTCCCTCTGTAGAGGTTGGTGTGACTGAACCTTGAGTTACTAGATTGATTTTTCGGTGCACCACCATCCTTGTGCGCACTTTTTCTGAGTATTAGAATGAGGAGAGATCTACAGAAGCTTGTGCACTGGTCAAGGGAATGGCAGCTGAGATTTAACACAAACAAAATGTAAAATAATGCATATGGAACACAAAAACCCAGAAACAACATACCAGCAGGGGGAGGGGGGTATACCATGCTCCAAGCAGGAAATGGACCTCGGGGTCATCATCTCTGATGACCTCAGGGTAGGGAGTCAGTGCGACAAGGTGGCAGGAAAAGCTAATAGGATGCTGGGTTGCGTAGGCAGGGGTATCACCAGCAGGAAAAGGGAGGTCATAATTCCTTTATACAGGACATTAGTGAGGCCACACCTCAAGTACAGTGTCCAGTTCTGGAGACCTTACCTGTGTAAGGACATGGACAGGGTGGAAGCAGTTCAGAGGGAGGGTAACCAAGATGGTGCAAGGACTACATCACAGACCCTACAAGGACAAGCTGAAAGACTTAAATATATACTCCCTGGAAGAGAGGAGCGATATGATCGAGACATACAAGTACCTCATGGGGAGAAACAAGGTGCAGGAAAACACAATTTTTCAAAGAAGTAGGTGCTGCAGAACTACAGGATATGGAATGAAACTGGAGGTAGAGAGGTTCAGAGGGAACATGAGGAAGTACTTTTTCACACAGAGAGTGGTGGACAAATGGAACAGCCTGCTGGAGGAGGTGGTCAGAGCAGAAACGATTACAGGATGTAAGAATGCATGGGATAGGCATAAGGGGGTCCTGGTAGTTTGGAAAAGGGGACAGCCTAGCCCTAGGGAGACTTGAAGAAGCACAGTTATGTGCATAAATTGGCAGACTAGGTGGGCCGAAGGCCCTTATCTGCCGTCAACATCTATGTAACCGTTCTGAAGATTGCCCTTTTCAAAATTATTAGTATTTTTTTTTTTATTATTTATATTTTTGTTGCCAGGCATCCTCTAGCCTCGTGAATGGGCTCGTTAGGCTCCGGCAACCTGCTCCCCTCATACTCGGGGCTTGAACCCCTTCCCGAGTGGGGCCACCAGCAGTGCACTTAGGTGGCCAGAGGGGACGGCACTGGAGCCGGCTCATTAGCGGGGGCCTGACTTTTTTTTTTTTTTTGGTGCTGTGATTCCCTCGGGGCGGGAACGTGCAGTGGCAGCCCACATCTGCCCCGCCCCCCCATATGTGCTGGCGCTGATCACTGTGGTGCCCCTGGCCTCCGCTAGGGGTCTGCATTGTGTCCGGCTCTTAACTCCCACCTCCCCCCAGAGTAGGAGAGCAGTCCAGCGGACACTCTATCCTACTCCCCCCAGCTGGCTCTCTGACTCCTGGATCCGTTCCTGAGCCCGGGTCGTCGGTGTCGCAGATGGCATCCATTCCTCTGCGCCAGTGGGCCAGCATTCGTTTCAAAAATTTTTAGAAAGGGCTCAAATTGGAACCTAATTTTTTTCAATAAATGCTTGAAGTCTGATTGTTTGTTGTTATGGCATGTTGATACAGCATTCATGTATTGACGCACTTTGGGCTTTCCATTGTGGTATTTTATTAATGTTGATAATGGCAGTGCTGCTTTACAAGCCAATATTGTTTGAACCACAGATAATTGAACCTCGTACTATACACTGCTAAAATTGTCTGATAGTTGTTTTTTGGGGCAGGCAGCTTTGGAACCCAAGCTGAGCAGACACAACTTTCAGCATGAAAAGGAGGAACTGATGCAAATAAGGCGAGTCTGCTGAGGGAGCTGAGCTATCATGGTCAGGGGTAGAGGCGCCCATGCCGCAGTGATGAATGGCTTCGAAGAGACACTTCAGTCCTTGGGGCTGAAGCCACAGAGACTGACTGCCTCTGTTACTGATTTGAGTCAAAAAATGGATGGGTTTAACACCTGAGTGACAGTAATGGAAACAACAGTCGATATGTTCAGGATTGAAATGTGTTAGGTCTCTAAAGAAATGGTGGCCACAACCTATGCGACTACTTAGCATGTCAAAGAAAACTATCACCGAGTGACAGTGATGGAAACAACAGTTTGTGCAGTCAAGACTGAAATGAGTTAGGTCTTTAAACAAACAGGGGCCACAGCCAGCATGACTTGTTTGCTGGTTAAAGAAAACTTCCTCTGGATCACGACTCAAAACATTGGAAAATCAAGCTCAGTCAGCCAGTCATAGAATTATTGGCTTACCGGAGGGCATTGAGGGTGATCATCCCTTGATGTTTGTCCTGGAGTGAATTGAGAAGAAGCTAGTGCCGGAAGGGAATTCTGTAGTGCTAGGTCTGCAAAAGGCCTGCATAATCCCACCATGTGGGAGGCCACCGTTGTCTAGTGAGCATAGGGCACTCCTTTTAGTTACTGATGGCGCTGGTGCAAGAGATCGAGTACTACAGTTAGTGAGATGGCTGAAGTCTATCATGCAGTATGACCAGCAAATATATATTTTCCCAGATTATCAGCTACGCAGCATGGAAATGACAAAAAAAAAGTTTGATGTGGTCCGCAAGGTGCTTTGTGAAGCCGTCATTATACACTCATTGCTCTACCTTTACCACTTCAGGATTGTGAATGTGGGAAAGGTGCAAGCCTCTTCAGACCCAATTGAAGCAGGTAGGTGGGTCACTTAATTCCAGGCAGCTCACATGGCAGGTGGGGGAGCCCAGTGGACTTGCTTCTGAAGAGGCGGACTCTTGAACTTTTGGTTTCTACCCTTTCCTGTCTTTGCTGTATAAGATGATGGATGAGGTGCACGGGCTGTCGATCGTAAGTTGCAGTAAGGACTCATAGAGACATAGAATTTGATGGCAGATAAGGGCCGCTTGGCCCACCCAATCTGCCCATTTCCCCTACCTAATGGATAAGCTGCAGATCCTAGTTAACCAACAGCCTACTTCCTCCTACCCCCACTAAAATTGCCTTATGTCTGTCCCATGCATTCTTGAATTCCCCCACTGTTTTTTGACTCTACAACCTTCTCAGGAAGGCCGTCCCATGCATCTACAACCCTCTCTGTGAAGAAATACTTCCTCACGTTACCTCTGAGCCATCCCCCCTCTATCTTCAAATTGTGCCCCCTTTTTCTTGCACATCTCTTTTTCTGAAAGATGCTACCCTCTTGGACTTTGTTGATTCCCTTGAGGTATTTGAAAGTTTATATCATGTCCCCCTCTCCCTCCTCTCGTTTTGATTATGTGTACTGCAGAATGTGCGGAAACAGTGGGACATAAGTATTTTGACTGGAACTTTTACAGTTCTTTCTGGGACAAATTGCCCTCTACTGTTTGAGCGGTGAACTTTGGGTTATGTTAATTTTGGTGTCTTGTGAAAACAGGGAATAGATTTGGGTGACTCAGTAAGGGTGAGTGAAAGAAGGAGAATGTCTTTTAGACAACATGGTTTTTATAGCGAGTGTTTTTTTCAGTGAGGTAGTACAGGAAGATAGGAATATAATTCTCCTTCTGCTGTGTGTTTAGTAGTTAAGTAGGCTGCTGTGGGGTGAGCTGTCGAGTTGCCAGTGTAGCTTTGTGGTTAGAGTTGTTTACTGTGTGTGCGTTTGGTGTGCTCGACTTGGGTTCTAGGCTTTGTGTTTCTTTTTTCCTTTTTTATAGTTATTATGTGTTGTGCTGTAGTTCTCGTCCACCCCCCCCCCCGGTTCTGTCATCCTCCTGGAGCTGGAATATAAGGTTGCCCCCCTCATGGCTTGCTCCCCTGCCTGAGTTGCTCCCCAGGAATGTCCCCTCCTTCTGAGTTCTCCCCTTCCCAAGTTCGTCCCCATGGAGATGATTATTTATATTAAGGGTGGGGGTCAAAGCCCCCTCAAGGGGGTGCATGGGTAAAAAACTCCCCCAAATTACTAAGTAGGGTTTTAGTGATTTGTAGGCATTGCTTTTGTTGCGGTCGGTGTATTTGTCTGCACTATTTTGAAGTTGCTCTTTTTGTACTTGCTTTTTTTTTTTTTTTTTTTTTACTATTATCACACAGCACCGTTAATTTTTGGCCTGTTCTGTCTCTTGAAGTTGGAGACTGTGTTACCTTAATGCCTGTTTAGTAGTTTTTATTAATTTGGGACATTAGTTACTGTTGATTCCTATTTGCTACAGTGTTGTTACCATTTATGTATCATTCTTCATAAAGTGGGTGTGGGGAAGCTGTTCATATTAACTGCTACTCTTACTTTAATAAGTCATTTAAGGGATTGTGCATGGAACCACAGCCCTACATAAGAGCATAGGTATATGGTTTTTGGAACTGCAGGAGTAACAGTTTTATCTAGTCTTAGTCTTCAGCTATTGGGTTTATATTTTCAGAACAATGGATAATTTGTAGGAATATACATTGTTTCCTCTTCCCTCCAGTGTTGTACCACAATATGTTAGATGCATCATTGCTTCCTTCAATTAAGAGGCGCACATCATCAGAGGAAATGTACTTTTTGGACTGGCTTATGGAGCTCTGATCAGCTGTACTTGAAGTTGATAAAATAATTAACCAAAAGTCTGACTTTCCCTTTTTTAACGGTATACAGCATGAGCTACATGCTTGCATTCATAGTGGCTTCTAAAGTTGCGCTGATGTAAAAATAATGCATCAGTACATATACAATAATGGATGGGGAAGTGTACTTAATGAGAAATTAATGGTTGCCCGAGGTGTGGGATGCTACATAAACCCCGAGGGCGAAGCCCGAGAGGTTTATTAAAGCATTCCACACCGAGGGCAACCATTAATTTCAAATTTAAGCACATTTCCCCATCTTTTATTTGTTATAATTGCTGGTCAGCAATTTTCTGCCACACTGACTTTACTGGGGTACAGACACACACACGCACACACTGGGTGTTTCTAGCTCTCATTTTTGTGCGTAAAGCTTTTTTTTTTTGTGGTAATTTTTTATTTTACTTTTAGATTTTCAATCGCAACTGCGATCCGCTTACCTGGGTGAGTCACATCAGAGCCGTTCCTGCTGGCTTTAGTCCAGAGGAGGTTCCGAACAGTAGGATCAACCAGATACATTTTTTGGTGCTTCTTGATATGTAGTCACAGTATGGAAGTGTAAATTACTAAAAAAAAAACTTGTACTCTTGTCGGTTTAGGAGCTCCTCGCTAGCGAGCGAGGAGCCGCCATGTTTAGCAAACTGTTTAGTCAGCCCTGTAGCTGATAGAGAGCCAATTAGGGCACGGCTTTTTCTGAGTAACTTGGCGCATGCTGCTCGTTATAATGGCAAAAAATAACTCGGTCAGCCTAAGGGAAAAATTGCTAATCAGTTATTATATACATTTTATACTGTCATATCCAGAACATTAATGTGCCAAGACAAGACGCAACGTAAACACCTAAAAGACAGTTTTTAAAAGTATTAAATATTTTTTCAGCTTTTTCTGATTTCTGGTTCATATACATGAAAACGAAATAGCAATGGCATAAATCTGAACATGAGAAAGTTTTTCCAAAGTAATGTAATCCCGGTACACAACATCATCATTTTCAGTTGCATTGGAAGCTAATAACAAATAACATGGTAATAAGGGTAAGTGAATGAACAGTTAAACAGCTGCTGATGCCTCAATGAAAACTTTGAAAAACATAATAATTAGGTACAATTCAGCTTACATTTTAAATATATTCTGTATATTTCTCCAGCCCGTCTTTTATTACAGAGGAAATTTGCACGAATACATGATCTTTATCTTTTAGAGTTCATCTGCCCCTTAGCTTACTCCCTACTTCATGTCATAATCCACTGTTGTGGCATCACAGTCTGTTGCCATGGGAGTAACTGTGATGTCACAAGAGATGCATCATGACCTCAGCAGGGAGAAAGTAACAGAAATAGGATGAACTCTACAGGAGCAGAGATTCTGATTTCATGCAAATGGCCTCAATAATAAATAATGGGGAGGAAAAATACAGAACCAATGTGAAATACAAACTGACATGTGTTTAAATATAATGTTTTGTTTAAGTTATCCTGTTGGTGTCAGCTGCTCTTTAAGCAGTTGCTTTCCGCTATATGTTTGCATTTGCCAAAGACCTACACTTAGGATTGAGTTAAAAAAGTTATTTATTTAATCTGGCCTTCCCTAATGACTACTGTATTTTACGTTCCTGTTTTAAAGTTATATTTGTACTTGGTTTTATGTGCAGCGCCTTGATTTTTGAAAGGCGCTGTAAAAATAACGTTTGATTTTATTTGATTTGATACACTAGAACCGCTGACCTTTTTAAAAGAACAATCATGGGTGCATACCAGGTTATAATTTAAGAGCTGCTACTTTTTGCCTGACCCTGCCTCTGCATCTAAATGTGCTCCTGTTCAGGAGTTTCAGAAGTACATGACCTGCTACTATATTATTTCCTTTTTAGGGTTGTGGACGGAGCCTACAGACCTTCTGTCATCAATCCGATTGTAGCTCTAAAAATTACTTTTCGTGGAACTTACTTTTTAGACATTTGTATATATTCCTCCACAGCTGCTAAGTAGTGCACTCCCCCTCTGATTTTTGCTATTTGCTGCTCTATGTTAAAGGCTTCTGAAGGGGGTGCTACTGTATTGTATCTCAGAACTTCTCAGGATATTAACAATAAAAAGTTTTAAACTGCTTTTTCTATCATCTGTCCAGCTCAGTCTAACAGATTTATTCTATTTCTTTCAGCAGCCTAGGGGTTAACTCATTTACTGTTGGATTTTGTGAAGCGAAAGTCAGACTCAGTGTCAGATTACAGATAGTGGGATTGCAGTCTGTTAGCTGTCATTCCTTTAGCAGGACAGGTTACAGACAAGCACTGGAAATAGAAGACTGTTTTTTTCTCATTTTATAAAATGATGTACTGAGTATATATTTAGTTTCAGGGTCAGGGCCTTGAAGAAAACAATAACATTTATGTAACTCATTCAAGATTTCATGAGGTGGTCAGAAAAAAGTTTTAAAGAATTTGTATAAAAACTAACAAATGAAAGACGCAAAAAATAACATGCACACTAGCCTCTGCGACTGGAAGTTCAAAAGGCTATGGGTTCTATCCCCACACTAGGCATGTGGGTTAAAGAGCTAGTGTACTGCCTAAAACTAATATTAGATTTTAAAAGCAGTCAACCATTACCTTTTATATTCGAGGTACTTTTTCTTTTCCCTTTGTTTAATTAGAAGATTGTTTACCTGATGTTAGTATGTGTGATGTGTGGAACACCACTCTGTGTGGCAGCTGACATAGCAGTGACTGCCAGGTCATTCACCTGTGATTTCACTGTAAGTAAAATCACAATGCTGATGATGTAGTGGAGGTCAGTAGAGCTAGATATGTCAGCTGCTATGCTAAGAGCAGTTCCACACATCCACCACAACATTATGACATAGAAGACTCTCTGATGGGCAAAAGGAAAAAAGGTACTTCAGAAATAAAATTTTATAACTGACTACTTTTTAACATTTATATTATTTTCCTGTCTGCCTGTTTTGGCTTCACTAGCTTTTTAAATCCCAGTACTGACACTGTAGTGCAGCGTGGAGGATGGGGGGTGCTGCGCTTCTGAGGTGTCGTCCTTTCTGTCTGCCTGTTCAGATGGATGTTAAAGATCCTATGGCACTTCTCAAAAAGAGTAGGGGAATTTCCATGGTGTCCTGGCCAAATTTCCCCCATTTACTAAAAATACCACCAACAACTTAATCTGGTTTAAATAAGGATTTATGCCATGTTACAATTTCAGTTGGTTACCATCTGTATCCCCTCCCTGTCACCCCTGAAAAAGGGACTTCTAATCTTAATGGGCTTACCCGGTCAACAAAATTCAACAAATAAATTCACCCATTATGCCTTATGGATTCCATATAAATCAAAATCATTCCATGGTCATCTTGACATATAATTGTAATACCTAACAGCAAATCAGAGCCCTTTTCCTGTGATAAAAGGCTGCCAACATATTAAATAAACAACAAAGTCACAAATAAGAACTAGTGGCTTATAGAGAAATCTACAGGGATTTATACAGGGATCTGATAGTGCCTCTACAGGGAAAATAGAGGAAAAATGAGGGCTTGTTCAAGGAAAATGGTTATTTGGATCTGGGAGCACTGTGATTGTGACTAAACAGCACTATATGGCACTAACAAGAAAATAACTTTAGTCTTTTGGTAGCTCTTCACAGCCCTGTCGGCTCTGGCTAGAGTTTGTTTCTTGTTGGGTTGAGTTTGTGGAGGATGGGTGAGAAAATGGCTGGTTAATATCAGGTAGAGATGACTCCCCAGTGACTGTTACAGCTCCCTCCAGTTGCTTTTTCTTTACTGAAGCATGCACTCGAAAGGTGATGCGATAAGGTGAGAGCAGTAAGAAATATGGGACTGAAATTCTCCGGTGACTGGTAACATTTTGAGAGGGGACTTCCCTGGGGCTGTAACCCATACCCCCCCCCCCATTCCTTTCTGAATATCCAGGTTTGTATTTAAGAGTCTGTTGAGACCAGTGCAGAAGGGAAGGATGTTTCCCAGCAGCTGGTAAATAGTGGAGTGGAACGAGTGGAACTCGTCTGCAGCAGTAACTACCCCCTGACTTCCCAGGCCAATCACTATTCCATCTATATAGGTTTGCTCTTGAGGGTTGGTTGTGGTTAGTGGATGGGGTTTAGTAACAAGTGAAAGAAATGTCCCAGTATTCTAGTAGATTTACAGTACTGTACTGGATATGCTCTGCCTAGAATTTTCAATTGCTTTTTGCCTTTCTTTTTTCCTCCTTCATCTCAAGTCTGCTCCTTGAGCTGGTCCCCACCCAGTCTCATCACCTACCTTACTCAGTGCACCCACTTGGTTTACCCACCATGGTGGGGCTCCTTCTTCATGGCTTGCCAGTGGTGTCTTGAGTTATCTTTAGCCAGCGCGTAATAAGGAGTGCCACATTCAGTGGTTCAGGGCCTGTGGCAAAAGCCAGCAGCCTCTAGCTGCTGCCAAGGTGTTTCACCCTGAGGACGTCACTCTACGGGGTCATCAGGGCTCAGATGCACACATGGAGTGTGCCACCTTGCCAGTGCCAGGCATTGTCCTCTTCTCCAGCGCAGGACCCCAAGTAGCACTTCCACCAGTGTCACCCAGGTGGCTGTATTGCAGTTAAATTTGGCAACCCCTCTTCCCTGCAGGAGACCATTCTGTGGGATGCTCAGTCCTCCTCCACTTCCTGACAGACTCACAATGACCCAGGCTCAGTCCTGAACCAGAGTTTCTGGTAGCTGTACCATTAAACCAAATGCCAGCCCCACATTTTCAGTTCTAATCTTTGGTCATTTGTGAAAAAAGATTAATGAATCAGGCATTTAAACACAACATCATGGATGTGACTGGAATAAGGGCGCTGTGGTGCACTGAAGTGGTCCCAGACATGGCTATTAATGTAGAGGGATTTAGGTAGTTTATGAAAGATAGGGTTAATAAGGGAGGAGGCAGCATTGTATGCTATGTGACTAGCAATGCATCTGTTAAAAGATTAGAGGAGTTGGAATCCAAAGAATGTAAATCCATGTGGATAAGAATGCAAGTGTCCAGAACTACACGTGGGTATAGCCCACTTATTTTTGTGGTCATCTGTCATCTGCCTGCCGAAGATAAGAAAAATATGTAACACCATTGAAAGTACTCTCTTGATTTTATCAAATCTAAGCTACCGTCCTCTGGCATATTTTTGTTTGTGGATTTTAATAGGCTGCCCGTAGGCTTGCTCAATACCACTCATGATTTAATTCAAACTGCAACAAAACCAGCCAGGGGTGAGGCAGTGCTAGAGCTAATACTCAGTGATATGCATCAACATTACCAGGAAACCCACCATGACTGCCTGTGTAGGATTGTCAGCTCATAATGTTGTGCTTTTTGAACTTCTCCTAGCTCAGTTCCAGAAAAATAGTGTGATACAGCTGATTCAGGTTATAAAAATTAAGAAATAAGGGGTTCTAAAGGACATGGATAATACCCTCGCTTCTTTTAATAAGTACAGTAGTGATGGCGTTACAGAAGAGGGGACTGAGGGGTAACATGGTGCATGCTGTAAGGACCAACTCTACTACAGTACAGATAAGAAAAGCTGAATCAGACAATCTGTGGGTCACCAAAGAGTTTAGGGCCCTTGTAACTTATAGATGGAAGTCCTAAACAATGGTAATGTGCAGCTGTTTAAGTGTTATCATACTGTAATAAGGCTAATACACTCAGAAAAAAACTGCGGAAATTTTTTTTTTTTAACTAGAAAGTAAGACAGTTACTTGCCTCAGACCCAGGCAGTCAGTGGTGTAGGATTATAGATTTCCTGTATCAGGGGTCTTCTAATGAAAACTAGATTGCTATAAGGGTAACCTAGTAAGGGTAAGAGCAAATTGACTGAGATGTGCAATTTTGTGCAGTAACTTTAAGTGGTCAATGTGATTCCCCCTAACTTCAGTGTAATTGAAGTCCCCTCTGATTTTGTGGTCGCAGTTTACCAGAATTTGTGTGGTGTAAAAATGAATAACGCTGTTGGTCCTGATCCTGACCAACTTGGTTGCTAAAAGAATTTGCTGGTGGTTATGCTTCTCGTATTTGCTTGATTTTCTACACCAACATGCTCCTAGGTCAAATCCCTCAAGACTGGAAATTAGCAGACATTGTACCCATATCTACGTGTTCACAAGTGGATCATTTGTTAAAAGATTTACATCCCACTTCCCTAACTTCCATTAGTAGTAAAATTGCAGAAACGTTGATCTAGCAAATGATTTTTGATCAGATTAAAGAAGCCAATAACCCATTTCATTCTGGTAATCTAAAAGGAAGCTGGAACCCACCATTTAGTCAAACTTATAGATGATTTGCATATTGCAAAAGAGAGTGGCCTAATCACTGATGTTGCAGTATTGATTATTCAAGGGCATTTGACTTGACGAATCATATAATTTTAGTTAAAAAGAATGTTGGGTCTTAATATTTATTCAGCCTTTGTCAGATAGATGGATGTGTTCTTTTCTTAATGATGTGAAACAAGGGGTAAAATTGGGGGGGGGCTAGATCTGTGTGGAAAGATGTCTGTGGAGGTGTGCCCTAAGGAATGGTGCTTGTCTATTTATTTTTCTTAGTTTTAATTAATGACGTTGATACCAAATGTGATTAATTAATGACGCTGATACCAAATGTGAATAAGTAATTTATGGGGATAATAATACAGTACAGTGTATTAAAGTTGTCCAAAGAAAAATAGTATCCTCTTTCACTCTGACCTACTACTGATCAGGCCAATAATTGGAATCAGAACAATGCAATGTGGATAAATGCAACTAAAACTCAGATTTTAAGAATGAATTAAAAATGAATTACAGGAACAGAATTTCAAAATTGGTTATGATAAAATAGAATATACACAGCATGCTACATTATTAGAGGGAACTATTTCTTGGGGGGCTTTAAGTTGGATTCTGCATGTAGAATAGGTGGTTGCAAAGGAGTATTTGTTTAATCAACTAAAAAGAGCTAGATTATCTGAGAGAGTTAATTCTTGTTTGTAAGACCATATATATGTCTCTGTTAACAGTGTTTTCACCCAGCCTGATACTTGTCAATTGGTAAGGTGCAGTTGAAGACACTGAATGGATTTAGAAACATGTTTTAAAGATAATTGATATAAATTCCTCCAATTTACAAGCAATGACAAAGTGAGATCTCCAACCTTTGTATGACTGACAACAATTTTTGTGTAAAACATTTGTTTGCAGCAATAACCAACCCAGAATGTAAAATGTTTAGTTTAGCTTGACCTAATAATCAAAAATGGTATAATATAAGAAAGAGAAAAACTTGGGCCACCATGTGCAGAGAAAAAAGAAGATTTGAGTTTTCTCCCATAGGTAATCAAGATGTTCAGGTGATACAACAGGAGTTCTGGCCTCTTTCAATTCTTTCATATAGCCATATAATGTAGAAAAGACATTACACACTTATACTAGTTGTGGCCTGGACTCCATGGGGTCTGGCGCTTATGTTCATTGGAACTCTTCCACCCCTGCCTTAAAGGCTACTTAAGATTAAGGGGCTAGTTTTGTAGTTCTTTTGGGGGTTCAGTGTTCCATCCTGGTTTTCTGCACTGTCTCCACCCAGGGTAGTTATAGTGGGTCTGTTGTAGTCTCTAGTACTAGCCCCATGGGATGCAGTACCTACCCACTTATCCAACACAGAGATCATGCCACCCATAGCCCACACAGTGTAAATAGAAATAACCAAATATATACTTCTACAAATACTATGCTCAAGGCACAAGAAATTCAAACACTTAAGGTGCTTATTGGGGCCTCTGGATCAGGATCTGGGAAGAAAGAAAGGGGTTCCCTTGGTATCCTCATCTTTCAAAAGAATAAAATTATATTCTTTCTGGGGCTGATAAAACAGCGACATCTATGTGGGGCAGGTATAGATGCCTCATCCACACACAGTCAGTTCAGCAAATTCCCATTTTAATGTTCTCGAAGGCCACCTTGGTCAAGACCAAAGGTTCGCCCTCTTGGGCTTTTTCATGGTATGGATGGTTCCTAGAAAATATATGTACAGCACAACCCTGTCTATCTGATGCCCTGTAATCCAAACCTCCTCATATAATAGATGTCCTGTTGTGTCCCCCACTCATAGGTAGGAAGTGGTAGCTGCTGTAACACCCTGCTGAAATCACATAACAAAAGCGAGTAGCTCCGAGTTAACACTTGATTAGTACTTCCATAAAGAGCACACTAAACACAGTTCAAACCCATTTTGCTTGTATTCAGATTGTTTTGTGTGTGTGTGACAATGGCTTGTATTCAGATTGTTTTTTGTGTGTGTGTGTGTGTGACAATGGCTTGTATTCAGATTGTTTTTTGTGTGTGTGTGTGTGTGACAATGGCTTGTATTCAGATTGTTTTGTGTGTGTGTGTGTGTGTGTGACAATGGCTTGTATTCAGATTGTTTTGTGTGTGTGTGAGACAATGGCTTGTATTCAGATTGTTTTGTGTGTGTGTGTGTGTGTGACAATGGCTTGTATTCAGATTGTTTTGTGTGTGTGTGTGTGAGAGACAGTGGCTTGTATTCAGATTGTTTTGTGTGTGTGAGTGTGACAATGGCTTGTATTCAGATTGTTTTGTGTGTGTGTGACAATGGCTTGTAAAAGAAAGCAGGTTGTTTTGACTTTGTCCCAGAAGCATCTCATTATCGAGCAGCTTGAGAATAGGAAGGGGCTGTATGGCAAGTATGGAGTCGGAAAATCAACGATAAGCGATATCAGAGTCACCAAGGAAAAATTTTGTGAGTTTTCACACACTATTGAGATGGCTTCTGGCTTCAAAGAACATGCGATCCTGCTCAGACGATCAGCGGGACTCTGTCATTTGCATGTGGTTCAGGCAGCAGGAGAGCGAGAAAGGGACTCCAATTTCAGATCTCCTTTTGAAAGAAAAAGCAATACTGTAGTGATGAGCCACATCAGGAGAACTGACCAGGCAAACATTTTCAACTGTGCAGTGCGTTGCAAGAGACCTGGGGCACAAACAGCTGTCTGATGAGGCCGTTATTGAGATGGAGAAATGTGCAGAGGAGCCACTTGAGGAATCTGATAAAGAGCCCAAAGAAAATGAAACTCAGCCACGATTGTTCCCACCAGGGTATGAAATTTGTGAAAAAAAGCATCTGCCCACTTGGGCATGTAGGTAATAAAAAATACACACCCAACAACTTATTTACATGCCGCACCATGTCTGGGACTGGGTTACTAAATTAGAGGAACTGGTCCCTTGTTGTGTCACCGACCTGGCACAAGCCCTGGCCTTAGGCATAAACTGTGGTAAATATGCCTGCTGGCTGAGGGAGATGCTGCCTTGTCCAAAAGGACTTGTTCAGCTCAGCACTCTTCTACCCCCCACTCACACAATAATTTCTGACTGCTGCCCCTGCCCATTTCACCTTGCTTACCACCCTGATTGACCAGGCCTTAAAAGGGCTTCAAAAAATATTTTGTTTTCTAAGTTCTGCCCGAAATCCTTCAAAAGAACTTTATTGCTGGCCCCCAGGCCCTGACAAACATTGATGATTTATTTTTGCCTGCCCACCCTTGGGAATAGAATGTACCTGTGCAGGGGTCAAAATTGGCATCTGCCCACTACCCAAATGCTGGTAGGTTTTGTACTGGGCCAATAAAATTGTCCTTCCATTAGCCCTGCTGGCTTGTGTTGGAGAAGGTAACATATCATTAGCTACACTAGTTGGGCAAATGGAAGACAGTGGGGCCTGTGAATTTTCCCAGTCACTAGCCCTGCTGGCTAGAGGCTACAGATCTTAATTACATCCCCAGCTGTGTCTGTAGCCTAAGCATCCCTATAAAGCGGCCCTTTTAAAATTGTATTCCCAATCACCTGTCTGTCTTAACTGCAGTGGTATTATACCACCAATCTCTGAACAGGGCTTTTTACAATGGATTTCCTTTTCCTTCCTGCCTGCACACCCCAAGTCCTTATTCCCAAGCCTTTGAAAGGCTTTTATTTTAAAATAAATTTTTCCCCATTTCCTTGTGTGCCCCAGGTTCTTAAAAAGAACTCTGAAGCCCCCCAAGAGGGTTGTGGATGCATGGAACGGCCTTCCGGAGGAGGTTGTGGAGTCAAAATCAGTGGTGGAATTCAAGCATGCATGGGACAGTCATAAGGCCATTCTAGGGGGTGGGGGTAGGAAGAAGTAGGCTGCTGGTTAACTAGGATCTGCAGCTTATCCAGTAGGTAGGTAGGGAAATGGGCAGACTGGGTGGGCCAAGCGGTCCTTATCTGCCGTCAGATTCTGTGTTTCTACGTTAAGCCCTGAAAACAGCTTTTTTTAATGATTTAACTGCCTGCCTATGTAGGACTTATTCCCAAATCACTTAAAAGAGCTTTTAATGTTGTCGCTGGTCCCTAAACAGTAATCATTACAAGGGTTGACTTTTTAAGTATGTTAGCCTTTAAGAGGGCTTACCGTTCCTGTTTTTGCCAGTTTCTGCTGTGACCGGTTTGACTCCCATGACGCATTCTAGCAGGCTGAATGGCACTTGACCAGCAACGCTTCATGGGGGAGCAATTAGTTGCATGCAGCAGCCACAAAGTAATGCCTTTTGGTGATTCAGAGCCTCATCATCATGCAACTGAGTCGCCACAATTCTCAGACTTATTTATTTATTTATTTGCTTTTCTTAACCAGGTAAGCACACTAGACAGCCAAGTGCCTATTTTCAGGTGCAACCTGGGAGGATACAAAGTACATACAAAGCATCAAGCAGAGACAGGGTAACATACAAGATCATCCGGCATAACAAGTAGATATGTAGATAACAGCATGTGAGATTTCAGGCATAACAGGTTGATTGGAAGATAGCAACAAAATACATAACATATAGCTAGGTAGAGCAACAACAATATACAGACACTGTCCACAAGGCTAATGATATGGGTTAAGCTACAGGGGACCCCACTCAGGGACAAGTAGGCAGGGGAAAAAGGGCCCAGGGCAAATCTCAGTGTATCGTGGGACCAAGCACACAGGAGTGTGACCCCCCCATCAGTCAGTTTGGGAAGAGATTGCCACAGCTGGGGTCTATATGGCACATAGACAGGCAGTCACATGACCAGCTCTGACTGCAGATTCCACTATACTGCTGTATTCCTGGCAGCGAAAACAAGTACTCTTGCTCTTTAGTCACATGACCTCGACACCGCACAGTTGCACACAGGAACTGGGACTCTGGGAAAGGGAGAAAACAGATGGGGGAAGAAACTTTAAAGAAGCAGGCAGGAAAACAGCATACAACTGCATCACCAGCTCAAATGCCTTTGTTGCCCCAGGGGGCAGGCACTGTGGATCTGTAGGTGTCCTTAGACAAAAGTTCCTGTCCTGGGACACCTAAGGTATAGGGATTTCTCACCCTGGTTCCCACATACTCAGAGGCATTGGATCTCTTGAACACTACATGTTGTACACTGAAAATCAGCCTGATTGTGACCAAGCATAGGTGATGTTACAACAGTCTATGCCAGAGAGCTTGTTAACAACAAAAAACCCCACAAAGTGAAGCAGAAATAAATTAAAAACCTTTTTCAGTGATCTGTTCTTTATTTTGTTTTTTATTTGCTCCTGATTTTATTGTCATGTGCTTACACAAAATAAAATAACTCTCTTTTCTAAGTAAACATTGTTGTGATGCCTGTTATGTTATTGTTACCACAGTACAGCATTACGTTACTTTATTCCTAACAAGCACTGTCATTTATCTGACACCCCACTCTTTATCAAAACTGATTTGATGTCCCCCAAGCGTTTGGATAAACGGAGTGCTATTGAAAGTTCAACCATATATCATAATCAACATAACAAAAAATCATACCATATTTTTAGGAAGAATATACTGTAATGTGTGGTGCTTCTGTGCTCATAAAGGGTGGCCTTACTTGATCTGATGTTAATCAACATGTATCCTCTTTTTCCATACTCATTCACTTCTGTTTTAGTTAAAAATGACCTGTGCACAAAATGGCAAATGACCAAATTACAAAAACTAAGTTCCAGAACTATGAAATGTAATATGCAGTAATTAAAAATGCTGGTCATGTTCAAATAAGCTATTTTGAATTAAGCTCCTTAGGTGTGAAAGTCCCTGGTTGGACCTGAACCATGCTATCAGGCTAAGTAGATTAAGGTCCTGTAAACTGCATTATCTCTCAGGTTACCAGATATTGATCATTATAGTTGAAATCAAAACAGCATTTGAGTCATCCAGTCCGTCAGTCGGTGGTAGCACTGCCACCCATGATGCTGGCGACTTGGTTTCGGGAATGAGCCAGGGTTGTTAGGCAGGGATCAACCTTAACTTTTTTTTGCATTAGCCAGCTGGACAAGTTGATTAAAAATTGCACTAGCCCGCAGATGGTTGCACTAGCCCACAATAATAATGGTAAACCTTGATCAGTTATACAGGAAAAATGCAAGCCAAGAAATATCTGATTACTGCATATTTATCCTGCTCCCACATTGCTTCCTGCCCCAGCAAAAAGACTGCAATTCAATCACATGCAGTGTGTACTCCCTCTGTTTTTTACCATGTGCCCCTTGCTTCCTCTTTCTTCACCCGCCTCCATACCAAACCACAGGATACCATAATAGCAAATGTTCAGTCAAGCAGTTCTAGCTCTGCACACAGACACAATAGCCAACATCATAATGCACCTCACCACAGTCCCACCCTGACCTGCAGGGCAATGTACAGAGTTAGGTGGAAAAAGACACTGTCATCCCCCACCATGTAATTAACCAGACCTGCACTTCTGGAAGTTTTCTAACACTGCAAAGTGAACCAGGGGCAGTTCTAGGATTTCTTTGGAGAGAGTTAAACAAACACTGGGAGCTTGGGATATAAGAAACTGACATATCTGTTCATAAATACCAGGTACAAAAGTATTGATTTAACATGCTGTGCCCTAACAACAGATTTTTCATGACAGTATCCTTTCACCAGCCAAAGGGGAAGCAGTATACAGATATGATGCTGTACTACCTCTACAAGACACTGGTGAGGCCCCACCTGGAGTACAGTGTACAGTTCTGGAGACCTTACCTACGTAAGGACATAGCCAGGGTAGAGAAGGTTCAGAGGAGGGCAACAAAGATGGTACATGGATTGCATCACAAGTCTTATGAGGATAGGTTGAAGGAATTGAATATGTACTCCCTGGAGGAGAGGAGGGAGAGAGGGGATATGATAGAGACATAAAAGTATCTTACAGGGAGGGACAGGGTGCAGGAATACACTATTTTTAAGCGAAAAAGATATTCCAGGACTAGAGGGCATGGGATGAAGTTGGAGGGAAGACGATTCAGAGGAAACGTGAGGAAGAATTTCTTCATAGAACGGGTAGTGGACAAGTGGAATACCCTGCCAGAGGAAGTAGTGGGGGCTGAAACAATCATGGGATTTAAGAATGCATGGGATAGACATGAAGGAATTCTGGAGATCAGGGCTAAGGGGCAACAGACTTCTAGGAAAACAAAGTGAACTTACAAGCTCAAATGGGCAGACTGGGTGGGCCGTAGACCCTTATCTGCCGACATTGTCTATGTATCTATGTATTTTTCTATATTGGATGATCTTTGATCTATGCAAACCAGGAATACCTATTTTAACCTTTCAAATATTATATTTTAGTATGGTTTTGCTTTGTACCATACATGCTCAAAAGCATTGTTTTTAGGATGAAATGAAATGCTGGGTGGTATAAGGGTGGGACTGCATGGATGGCATTGACTGGTGTGATCCATTAAGAGGAGCTGTGGACCCCACTAGTTAGTAATGGCAGCTATGGGTCTATGGATGGCCACTTCAGAGTCTAGTCTGCAGGGGTGTCAAGGGAAAGTATAGAGTTGACAGACCACCTGGCTGGGCAGACAGTGTGTGTGTATATATATGTGTATATATATATATATATAGATATCATATAACATTCTGCCACTGCCATGTTGGATACAGACACTCAAAAGGTTGGGAAATGAGGCACACTGGTCTTAATATTGTGGGACAAATCAAAGACAAATTCAGCAAACTGGAAGCTAGTGACTTAACCACTCTACCCTTGATCACAGCCTGCACACTAGCTGAATGTCCTAACAATTGAGTGATAATGACTCACATTGAGTCTTTTGTTGGATCCCCCTCTTGAACTGCCAGATAGTCACAGATTTTACTGAGCTGTTAATCACAGTGGGCCACCTGGAACACTGAGGGATAGTAGCAAAAGGACTATATCCTGCTAAAGTAGGGACTTTTTCAACTTCATTAACAGCCACGAAAAACCTGCACTAGTCAAGATGGACAAGTAGAGAGTTAGCTGCACTAGCCCTGATCAATTTGCACTAGGTTCAGGGCTAGTAAAACAATGTTAAGATCAAATCTGTTGTTAGGGGCCAGCCGGGGGGAGGAGGCTTGGGAGTCCCATAGGACGCTGTCCTCCGAGGGGGGGAGGGTTGTCATGCTGTCCAGTTACCATCGCTTGAGGATGTCTGGGCGGCAGTGCAGGACTGTCAGTGTGGAGAGGACAGGATGCTAGTAGACACTTGCCTGAGATGTGCACCATGTCAACAGCCTGGACTTCGTATTCATGTCAGTGTCCTCATGGGTGGAGTTTCGAGGTAAAAAAAAACAAAAAAAAACAGACAAATGCAAAAGAGAAAAATTCAGCCCCCACTGCCATGCCGCATGGTCCCCGACAAGTTGGAGGGGGGACAGAGCACTGATATTGGTAATACCGCTACTGAGCCCTGCTGGCAGTGGGAGGTAAACCATGATATACAGTATAAAAAAAACAAATGAAACTAAACCAAAAAAAACTGCATTTTGACTCATTACATTTAAAGAGAACCATTTTTGTTCATTTTTAAATCCGCCCCCCCAAAAAAAAAAAACTAGAGGAAGCGCCCTTACCTCTCCTCGGTCCAAAAAAAGCCTTTATAAATAACTTCCCCAAGGTTAGGGAAGGGATTGTAAATTGTCAATGAAGGGCTAGCAGTGTGATCCCTTTCCTCTTCCCTGTTGCTGGCCACACCTCATTTTCTGACGTGGCAATAGGGAGAGTGAGGGGGTGCACTCCATTGAAGTGTATGGAGCATAACTTTAAAGCTCAATTTTTGTCCGTTTAAGTGGACATTTGGTAAAACCGGAGCCAGGATTCGGCTAACAAGAGTCTTGTTAGTTGAACCCTGGCTCTGGTTTTACCAAATGGCCACTTAAATGGCCATAAATTGTGCTTTAAAGCAACGCTCCATACACTTCAATGGAGCACGCCCCCGCGCTCTCTCTATTGCTATGTCAGAAAATGTCGGCGCGCGGGGGCGTGGCTAGCAACAGGGAAGTAGAAAGGGATCATGTTGTTAGCCCTTTGGGGGTGATTAACAGTCCCTTCCCTCGGGGAGGGGGGTGGTATTTATGAAGGTTCCTTTTTGGACAAATGAGCTCCAGTGGAGGTAAGGGAGCTTCCTATTGTTTTTTGTACAGCATCGAAAAAGGTGCTCATAATAATTTTACAAGCCCTTCATTATTAGCTTGTAGTGTATGTAAACCCAGTTTTGGCCAGGCGTCACATAAACAGCTAGATTCATAGTTACATTGTCATATCTTTTAACTGGTCTAAAAAAGTCCTAAAGTGTTATGCTGGATTTAAATACATACTAAACCATGTTCTCAGTGTTTGCATTTTAAAATACTCAAAAATTATAAAAAAAAAAGTTCCAACTCTGCAACACAAAAACATTGCAATTAACTTTAAATTGAATTTGTAATTCACTTTTTACATGACATTACAGTTTACTGTCATTACGTGATGTGTCAGATGTTGTCCACAACAAACAGTAATGCACACCAACTTTTTTGCTTAAATCACATTTTATTTTATTTAAACCCAAACTGAAGATCATAAAAGAATTCATAGTAACAAAATAAGACAAGACTTTTTTTTTTTTTTTGTAAAAAGCAGTGCAAGACTTTAGTCATTCTGGAATAATATGACGTAGTGTGTTATTCACTACTGTAAACCAAAATCAGTTTTTCCATACTCATTACATAATTACTTCCAATACTATGGAGCAATTATTTTTAAAAAATGATACCTGTAACATATAATAATGAGTAATACAATCAACCCAACTTTGCCAAATGTTACATTTGTATCAGACTTTATTTAACTAGCCTAAAAATGGTTTACAGGTGATTTTGACACTGACTGGCCTTGTTAGGCAACAATAATGGCAGTTATAAAAAGGGTATTAAACATGCTGCAATCCAACTGGCTGTCAGCATTTGGAGAACTGTACGTTAATCTCTGTTGTACTGTAATGTGCAACCTGATCACCATGGCCTGTGAATTCTTCCAGTCATCATTCCACCCTCTATCACTGCTGAATGACTAGAATAATGCACCCTGGTTTTGACTCCGCATTTCTAAACAGTTGGCGGATTAACTGTTTTATTAAAACTCTCCCTCTTAATGAAGAAAACATGCAAAAGGTACAATTCCAACACTTTTCTTTTAGAGTATTGTTTAGAATAGTACTAAGGCACTCCCAGAAGTTAGATTAACAGTTAATGGAGCCGGCCCAGTGGTGTGGAGGGCTGAGGCATCCTGCCTTACCGGCAACCGGCGTTTGTGGGTTGCTGGGGGTCAGCCAGGTAGGGAGGGGATTGAGGGTCCAGGGGAAAGCTCTCCTCTCCCAGGGAAGGTGGGTAATGGAGACTGGTGCCTGCCTGACACTTAGCCCTGGCTCGGTGTTGGCACGCCAGGTCCTGTGCAGTGTGGGGTGGAGTCAGATCAACCGACTGGCATGCTGCGTGCGGAAGCATGCACGGCTCAGCCATTGTGGGCATTGCACGCTCCCCCTCTGGCATATGGGCAAACAAGGGAAATGTCCCATATACGTCAGATGACTGCCGTCCTCCCAGCAGAAGGCACCTCCCCGAACTGGTTCCGGTCTCGGCAGGTTAAGGGACTCCCCGCCACCCTGCCACAGAGTGCAAGCCGTGGGGCAAGAAGGGATGTACGTCCTGTGGTTGGGGGACAGGGCTAGAGGAATGGCATGAACATGGGCCAACTGGGACAAGGGGAAGAAAAGGATAATCAAAAAGATTAACAGTTAATCACCCCTAGGGAAACTATGGCACTTAGCTGCACCTTGTGCTACATTACATGTCTAGGGGATGATTAAAAGATTGTTAATCAAACCGTTTGTCATGCCTTGTTGCTTAACTGTTATGACATAACATGTCTGTTTTTAAAGTACTTCTTGCAGGAAATCCATTCTGTGAAAAAAGGCACCATATCACACAAAAAAAATTGACTTTCTTGTACTTCAGATGTGCACTGTAGCACAAACATTCGATGCAGTCAGTTTACATAGAAACATAGACTTTGACAGCAGATAAGGACCGCTAGGCCCATCTAGTCTGCCCATTTCCCTACCTACAGGATAGGCCGCAGATCCTAGTTAACCAACAGCCTACATGTTATAAAATTAAATGCCCAAATTCATTGACTGTGGCTTCATACACTGGGAAGGTCAGGGGGCTGGCTTCAGCTGCGATTGTCACAAAGGAGACAGGGGGAAAATGATTTGGTATGCATTTATTTAAGCCCCAGCCCCCAGTGCTCTCTGACCGGATGAGTCAGGTCACCTACCAATATATATATATGTCCTCACAAATGCATAGTACTGTATTAGATTTTCTAGACTAAAGCATTTAATGCTGGACATTTTTATAAGTGCAATTACACAACATGATGAGTTAGAGAGGAAAGGACGTCCTGAATAGTGCTCCCAGGCCGGGCCGAATACTACAGATTATAAAACCACTTTCGACCTCTCAATTTGGATTCTAAGAGTGAGCTTAGTATAACTAAAGAGGTAAAGAGTACTTGGGCATAATCAGAAGAAATAATAAGTAAAAGGTGAGTTACCCACCTGGGGTATAGAAGCAAGCGGCAGAACAGCAGACCAAAATGGCCGAGATGGAATGTGGAAGCCCCGAGTTTCTAGCTGCAAGAGCGCTGGATGTGAAGTGCTCGAAACCTCACTCTCCGGTGCCTGAAGAAAATGGCTCTTCGCCGACTGAGGAGCGTGGAGGGCAAAAATCATCGGATGATGATATCTCTGAAATAAAGCACTTACTCCAAGGGTTAGTGGCTGACTTTTCACTGTTAAAGCCTGCATTAAAAGCCCTAACACAACGGGTGGGGGATGTGGAAGCCAGGGTTGCCTCCCAGGAAAAAAAGACTGCAACAATGGATCTTGAAGTGGTCACTTTGCGTAAACAAGTTAGGAGACTGGAGGATTGACTCGGGGACCAGGAGTCTCATAGTCGGAGAAACAACTTGATTATGGCTGGCCTTCAAGAGCGGACTGAAGGATCCAATTGTGTATCCTTCATGCAGGACTTGCTTATGAAGTTATTCAGCCCAACACCTTTTGGAGACGCCTACAACCTTGAAAGGGCACACCGCTCTTTGAGAGAGATTTCCCCACCTGGTGCCAGACCCTGTGTCCTGATTATGCGCTTTTTGAACTTCAAAGAAAAGACTCAGGTCCTATATAAAGCTAGAGCAAATAAGAATTTGCAATGGAACGGAGCGTCTGTTTGGTTAATCCAGGACCTCACACCTTTGGTTCGGGAAAAGCAGAAAGAGTACGTCAAGATCAAGAAAAAGCTTTATTTAGCAGGGGTAAAATTCAGAATCCAATATCCAGCAACGCTAATCCTGAAATTCCAATCTGGAGAGAAGATATGACGTACAATGCCGAGAAGGCCTGAGAGTAGCGCTCTTGGAGTTGTTTAAGTCGGGAACTTGAAGAATCGAGGTGAGAGGAGGCCTTGTTTGGATGTAATGCAGAGCAGGAGAAGGACTGCCTGGTTGGAGCTGCAGGCGAATTTTGGGTTTGAACTACCTGGACTTTGCTTTACTCCACATATTTCGGAGAACTTTCAGTATATTAATTACCCCAGAGCTGTTATGCGCGAGACTGGTTGGGGGGGGGGGGATTACTTTATGATATTAGTCTACGGATTGAATGGGATCAAGCCCATTGGATTTTCTTTTTTACAGGCTCGGGGACCATAAACTTTATAATGAGCTGGATTCCAACATCAGATAGCTTTAAATTCCAAGCAAAGAAGAGAGGGCTTTTTAAGGTGGACTGCTGTTATTTTCTCTGTGTTGCGGGGGTTGGGGGAGGCGACATTGTTCACAGGTGCCTGGGATGTTGGGAAGCATGAGATACGCAGCAATATATATATATATATATATATATTTTTTTATTGAAACATCAGCTGTACTACAGTTTTGGTTTTTAAAAAAAAAAAAGAAGGAAAAGACACCCCCTTTTTCTATTATATAACCGTTTTGCAAGGGCTAGAAGAACGGGGGTTGTAAGGGGAAACAGATATAGGGGACATTATCTTAAGCTAGTGGCATAAACTTATCTTCGTTTATTGTACAAGGTCGAGGAAAAGTTAAGTTTTCTGACCTATGATTGAAGGATGCATGTTAGTTAGGGGGTGGGGTGCATTCTCCCAGTTATTATTTGATATTCTTGTGGGAATGGTCCATAGAGGAGAGATTATTGAATATATTGAGCACAGTGACTCTATGCACTTCCAATCATAGCAAGTATTTGGTCACCTAAGAAGTTTAGGGTGGGGACTATGGAATGTCTAAGAGGATTTGGGGGGTCTGGGGGCACTATGGGGTTAACTCATCTACGTCTCAATTCAATACAGGAGGGCGATCAGAGGATCAGGGGTTATAGTGGGGGGGATTATGGGGGAAAAAGGGAAGAGAGAGAATCCACGAGGGGTTTAAAATGGTGGGAAGACTATCAGAGGGTGGAAAGCAGGGGTATTGATATATACAATGGTTGCGGTTAAACTTCTTTCATGGAATGTTAAGGGCCTCGGGGAGGAAAAAAAGATTAGTGATATTGCGGTATATCAATCAATTGGGGGTTCAAATAGCTGCATTACAGGAAACCCATTTACTGAAAGAGGAACTAAACCTAATGAAAAGAATGTGGATGGGTCAGGTAATTGGAGAAGGGAAGACGAAATCGTCGGGGTGTGTGGCCATTTTGGTAAGAAAAACCTGTCTGTATGTTATCTCTCAAATTAAAACAAGAGAGGATTGTCGAGGAGTTTATGTCTCAGGTACTATTTTGGGAAAAGTATTTTCTATTGCTTCAATATATGGCCCTACGCCACCCAAATCGGATTTCTTTGCCTCACTAGAGGTGGATATAGCTACTCTTCCACCCTACCCACTTGACCTGGCAGGGGACTGGAACCTCTGTTTGGATAACTGGATAGACAGGAATCTACCCTCTAAAAGACCGCCTTCTTCGGTCCAGACAGCTTTAACTAGATTTATGGAGGTCACAGCATTAGTAGACCCCTATAGTGTGTATAATAAAGGGAACACAGACATGACTTTTTATTCTGGAGCACATCATTCCTACTCCCGAATAGACTTCGTTTTGGCTAATGGGGCTGCATTAAAGGGAGTGAAGGAGCTGGAGACTCATAGTAGAATACTGTCCGACCATTCTCCTGTACAGTTACTATGAGAAATAGATGATATTCCATTAAAACCATATAGATGGAGACTAGATGATACAATGTTTAGGAATGACATGGCTGTGTCTAAACTGGAGGAAGCGTTGGTAGAAATAATTCAGATCCAACTACCAACACTCCAAGACAAGAGACTTGCTTGGCCTACTTGTAAAGTATTATATGCAGGAATAGCCCAAGAATATACTGCTAGGAGAAACAGTATGACTAGAGCACGGGAAGAGTTTCTAATGGGAGCCATTAAGTCATTGATCCCATTGGAGGGCTCTTCTGGACAGCTAGATAATGAGCTTAAAGAGTTAAGAGAGGAATTGAAAAGTATCCTGTACAATAGGATAGATCGCTGGCTTGAGAAACTGCAAGCTAAATATTTATTGCAGGGGGATGTCCCAGGATGATTGCTGGCTAGTAGAATCAGGGAATGGGAAGCAGAACTGATGGTTCCTGCAATAACTTATAATGGAGATATTATTACAGACCGTCAGGGAATGGCTGATGCTTTTGCAGACTATTACACTGGAATTTATCGGGGGGGGGGGGGGCTTATTACAGAGGAAAAAGAGATTAAAGAGTTTCTGGAAAATATTCCTCTGCCTAGGTTGGATCAAGTGCAGGCTCAGGCATTAGCAGCCCCAATTCAGGAAGCGGAAATAATAGAGGCAGTGAAAGCATTGCCAAATGGTAAGACACCAGGGCCTGATGGTCTTACAGCTTAATTCTATAAAGTTCATTTAGTAACTATACTCTCTCTATTGAAAGATTTATTCTCACATATTATGCAAGAAGGGGGGTCCCACATCCTCCCTTGCATCAAGCTTATATTACACTCATCCCAAAGCCAAATAAGCCAACAGATCTTCCGAGTAATTACAGACCCATCGCTTTAATAAATCAAGATATTAAAGTGCTAACAAGGATACTGGCTAATAGAGTTTTAAGAGTTGCTGCTTTATTAATTAGTCAGGAACAAGTTGGGTTTATGCCTAGCCGAGGGGCACATGATGCACTAAGGAAGCTTCATCATATTTTGGGCAGGGCCTCTAATTCCAAGATACCCATGGCTCTGATTGCACTCAATGCTGAGAAGGCCTTCGACAGGGTTTCCCATCCCTTTCTATTTCTTACAGTGGAGAAAATGGGCTTCCCAGAAGGCCTTCTCAGGGGTCTGAGAAACCTTTATGCAAACCCCACTGCCAGGGTTCTGTGTTACGGTTATCTATCTAAGGAGTTTCCTTTGGTGAATGGGACTTGACAGGGATGTCCTTTGTCACCAGTTTTGTTTAATATTTACTTGGAACCTTACTAAGAGCGCATGTTATGGATCCCATGTATACAAGGGATTAAGTTTGGGGAGGGAGCTATATTTTCTGTTTTGCAGACAACATAATGCTCCATTTATCAGGACCCAGCAGATAGTTTCCAAAGGCCTTGAAATCATCCAGCAATTCTCAGGGTCTCTAATTACAAATTAAATCTGAGCAAACACAGATTCTTCCTCTTACTCCCTATACTCATAGAGCGGACTTTGAATCGCTGCAAATCAATTGGGCCCCAACTAAAATGAAGTATTTGGGAATATGGATTATGGCCAATTCAGAGGATGGAGTGGAAGCATACATTGATAGCCTCCTATCTATAATAAAAACAGATATTTTAAGAGGAACAAACTCCCCTTAAATTTTGCTGTCAGACTGGGATTGATCAAAATGAATCTTCTACCTAGGTTGTTGTACCCGATTTAGTTGTTACCCTGTAGTATTCCCAAAGGTAAGTTTATTGGCATCCAGAGGGTAATCTCTGCATTCCTCTGGGATTCAAAACCTCCAAGAAGAAAACATCCTATATTACGCCTTCCCTATTTTATGGGGGGTATTAAGCTTCCGGACCTCCATTTATATTGTGTGGCGGGACAGTTGGGTTTAATGGGGCGATGGTGCAGAAATCTAGAGGAAGAGGGATACATCCCAACCTGGCTGCAAATTGAAAAACAAATTCTTGAGAGCTGAAACTTTCCGCAGCAGCATTACTCTTCACAGATCAAGACAGAATACTCGAAAAGGGAAAGCGGACACCAATTTTCAAATCTATGTTGGTATGGTGGCATTTTTTAAATCCCACACAGAAAAGAGATCAATTGAGAGCTCTGGATCAACCTATACAGGGTAATCCTAATCTTCATATTGGGGGACAAATGATAAATAACCACTGGGCTCCGCACGTAACTGATCTAACCTTGGCAGATTTTGTGGTTGACAATAGGAGGGTCCTACACATAGACTAGGGAATGGAATTTCTTTAGAAAAATTCAAATCACCAACATGGTACAGCACCTGCTAGGAGATCGTAGAGATGCCGGACAGAAGCCATTTACTTTTGATAATCTAAGGGAGATTAATTACTCTCAACATCCTCTCTCAAAGGTCTACAGTGTGCTCCTAGAATTTGTGAGCTCTGGTTCCTTAACTAATATTTTATATTGGGAAAAACCCTGAGGCCTGACTGGAAAGAGATTTGGAAGAGTGGTAAATATTTACCTGTCCCTAAGTATAAGATTATGCAATTTTTTATTTCTTTAAACATTTACTATACCCCTGCTAAGCTATGTTCTAGGGGACTCAGACAGATCTGTGCTTTAGATGTGAAATGAATACAGAGGATTTGTTACATATGATGTGGGAATGTTCTAAAGTACATCCATTATGGGTTAATATTGGGCAGAACATGGACCCCTTATTAAACTATGCGGAATATATTAAGCCAGAGATCTGTGTTTTGGGGGATATGAACTCAGTTTCGAGAGTATCTGCTAAGTATCATATAGCTTTGATGTCTGCCCTAGTTAAGGCATTTGTCCTAAGAAACCGGAAAAGTGACCTTACTTACAAGTACGATCAATGGGTGAAAGACTTGTTATGCCAATCATATGTAGGAAAGATCTAAATGCTAAAATGAATGTACTCTTGTTAAATGCAAGGAGTTTATGTAACAAAATTGATGAACTCCAGGTTGTCTTACATAATGAAAATATGGATATTTGTGGTGTCACTGAAACTTGGTTTAGTGAGAAACAGTGGGGTCATAATATTGCAGGATATATCTTATTTAACAAAAAACGAATATATTCTAAGGGTGGTGGAGTTGCTGTTTATGTCAGAGATAATATAAATTGCTCTTAAGTTGTTTTAGACAATAAACCCCCCTAGGATATGAAATTATTGGATTAAATTCATTAATAAACAATATCCAGTTACGTTAGGGCTATGTTATAGACCACCATCAATGAAAACCGTTGATAATGATAATATGTGCCACTACCTGAGAATATTGATTTTAAGACAGATATTATTCTTATGGGGGACTTTAATTATCCTGGTATAAATTGGTCCTCCTAAAAGGACTTAATAACCAGGAAAATAGATTTATCAGTGCTATGTCACATTTAGGTCTGGATCAACATTTAAATTACCAACTAGAAATAATAATGTTTTAGATTTAATATTCTCAAATGTTAAAGGTGATAATGAGTTGGTCAGCAGTATGGCTCCTTTAGGAAATAGTGACCATCAGATAATTAAATGGTCATTTAATCTCCTTGTGAATAAATCATGTGGAAGAACAGAATTTAAAAATTTTAACAGAGCTAATTATAAGGTAATTAAGGAATATCTATCAACATGGAATTGGGAACAAGAGTTAATTGGGCTAACTATAGATGACATCTGGCTAAGAATTAAAGACAAACTCCAATATTGTATCATGCAACATGGTACCAACAAGAGTTAAATATATTGGACTAAAGAGGTCTCCGCCTTTGGTACACTAGGAAATTAAAAGTTAGTCTTAGCAAAAAAAAGCATTTCATAAATATAAAAGAATACTATTGATTTAAACTGGTCTCAATTTATAACTAAAGCTAAAAAGGTAAAATACGCAATCAGAAGGGCAAAACAGGAATTAGAGAGAAACCTAGTTGGTACACATTATAATAATAAAAAAAGGTTCTTTAATTATATTGGCTCTTTAAAAAATTCGCCTACCTTAGTGGGACCATTAAAAATTAATTATGCTGATATTAACGAACAGGATATAGCAAATTAATTTAATGATTACTTTGGCAGTATATTCCAAAAAAAGTGTGAGTTTACGTGTTTAAAACCAACTACTTTAGATCTGGAGATTAAATTTAGTGTGGCTGAAACTTTCTATATTATGGACTCTTTAAAGCCATCTACATATTATAGTCTATTGGTATTCCTGCTATATTCTTAAAAATCTCTCGTATGAATTGGCGGCTACTTACCTATTTATTTAACGAGAGTCATTACAGAAAGGTATAGTGGTTCACTACTGGTGTGATGCTGAGTTATTCTTATACATAAATTTGGATCTATGAAAGAGCTAAAAATTATAGACCTATAAGTCTTACTTCTAATGTATGTAAAATTATGGAGAGATTAATTCTTGGCAAAATCAGTACTCATATTTTGGAAAGTGGTCTGACTGATATATTTCAACATGGTTTTCAACCTGGAAGATCATGTCAGACCAATCTGCTTGACTTTTTTGAACCGGTTAGTGAGGCTTTGGACCTTGGTTTGCCGGTAGATGTTGTCTACCTTGACTTTGAGAAGGCTTTTGACTCCATTTCATATGATATATTATTTAAATGTTTACTTGAAGTAAAACTTAATAATTACTTGACTAGATGGATTATGCAGTGGCTATCTAACAGAAGACAACGGGTATGCTTGAAGGGCTTTTTTTCCCCATGGACATTGGTTACTAGTGGGGTTCCTCAGGGATCTGTTTTGGGGCCGGTATTGTTTAATATACTTATAACAGGTTTGAATGTAAAAAATGGTAATTGGATGATTAAATATGCAGATGATGCTAAATTAGGAGGGATTATTAATAATTCTGATACTATATCCATATTACAGGAAAATTTAAATAATGTATCTGCATGGGTTAGTAATCATAAGCTGAAATTCAATGCCAATAAGTGTAGGGTTATGCACTTTGGAATTAATAATATGTGTGCAAAATATTGTATAGGGAATCACACGTTAAGCGTTATTACTTCGGAGAAAGATTTAGGTGTTATTATACAACGAATTAAAATTTACTGAACACTTAAATTTTATGATTAAAAAATGTTCCAGACTCTGTAACTGTTTATTCGACATATTAAAAGCAGAGAACCATCAATTTTGGTCCCCTTATATACTAGTATTATAACAACTAATTTGATTACTGTTCTTCATTTGTGCTCCACACTGAGGGTGATAAATTATCTAGGAGAAGGTACAAAAAGGTTTACTAGGAATATTGTTGGTATGGGACAGTTGTCTTATGAGGAAAGACTCAAACAACTTAATTTATATAGCATGGAATATAGATCTATACGAGGGGATCTCTGTTTATTATACAAAGCATCCCGAAATGAATACCTTTTTGATACATTGCATTTGAAATGGAACTCTACTACAGTCTTAACCCGTTCACATAACTTAAAATTATTCTTACCAATTAATCGAACTACTAAAAGAACACTATTTTTTACTCAACGAATAGTTCCAATTTGGAACTCACTACCGTATAAAGTGGTGAATTGTGAAAACTTGTCACTATTTAAAACTTACTTAGATAAATATATGAATGACTATAAATTTGTAACCCACTTAGCTTAAGTGGCATGATCTTAAATGGGCTAGTCCCTCGATCGTGTATTTCACCTATGAACCTATGTACACTAGATACACTTAAGACACAAATGGTAATCGAGGGCAAAAGAAAATTCTATGAAAAAAGATGGAGTCCATTGGAAGCAGTGTACTCAATACAGGTCAAGAGTACTCTGACCAAGATCTGTCTGTCTGTCTGATTGTGAGTAGCTAAGCAATATTTGCTTACGAAAAAGGTTAGGTGACTAGGATCTGTATTTAAGAACTTAGCTTTTTTTCCTTTTTTCTTTAGTACTTTTCTATTAGAGGTATTTAGAAAGGGTAGTTAGCTTGCAGTAAATGTTGGTCTGGCCTGCCAAAATAGTGGGTGTAGGGTGGATTCTCTCTCTCTTTCCTGGGGACATGGTTGCCAAAGTTTGGTTTAAATAATTTATAACCGGATAGAACTCAATTAGAATTTTACTGAAGGGGAGTCATAATAAGAGAGTGGGCAAGATATTGTCCAATTACGGTTGGACAGCTCAGAGCGTACTCCTGTAAGTTTAACAGAATAATGGTAAGAGTATGGTATGGCAACTATGTACGTACATAGTTCTAGAGTTGTACATAGTAACCACATCCAGTTTAGGGATGTGGACCTGAGGCATTCCTGGGTATGTTTGTACGTATGTCTTTATAAGTGCCTGATAAATGACAATAAAGAAGATATAACAAATAAGTGCAATTACGCAACCCATGGTGCTGCGTTCTTTGGGATATACAGGCACTCTTCCAGTGTGTGCTGAGGAGTCCTCCACCTGTGGCCTCGTGCTGCAGTGTGCGCGCGCAAGACACACACACACACGCACACACACACACACACACTAGAAGAATGCCTCTATATCTAGTGCCACTGATTTTCCATTTTCAAACACAGGCAGTTCCGTTTTATGAAATCTTAAAATCTGTCCCCCCAACCCCACCCCCAATGGAGTGCAAATCAGTATGTTTCGCAAAATGAGTGTTTTACACAAAAGATTGTAAATGTGGTGCAAAACAGTATGGACGACCTGGCTAAGGTTCACACACTGAACTTAAAAACCAAAACAAAATCTTGTTTTTAAGATATTGAGAATGTTTTATTTAAACATATAGTAAAAACGGATGCTGCACTCACCCACCCACCCATGCCAACAAATCACTCGTGGGCTGCATGAAATGTTGGTGTGGGTGGGTGAGTGTTGCATCCCTTTTTACTATATGTTTAAATAAAACTTTCTTGTTTTGACATTGATGGCATGGGCGGCCCCAGTTGTACTGCTGAAAATATTGTGTGTGGATTCCCCTTCACCAATGGTGAAGATTCCCACAGTGTTACCTGATGACTGACATCCCCTCGAAGATCTACTGTTACGGTAAGTTCTTATGTAACTGTTTTTGTTATTCAAGGCTGGCTGACCATTATTTATAACTACCTATTCAAATAACATGAAGTCTTGCTGTATTCTGACAATTTGCAGTTAGCACCAGCTCTTGAACTGCCCCGGAGAGTGAAGGGTTAATTTCTATGCCAGGCATAGAACGTTGGGCTCAAGCTCGGTTGAAAACTCTGTGTCCTTTCAAACCCAAACCATCAGATTCTTTACTCCGCCTCACTGAACAGTCGATCCGGAGATTTCTCCTTCAGCTCGGTTCTTCGCCGTTAAAGTTTCGGTTGTAGTCCGATTTTCGTTCCGTTTTTTCGGTTTGAGACTCTGTCTATGGTACCATAAGTACTTAGCATTGTAGCTGTGTGTGGAAATTGTGAAAAGGTTCCGATCGGTTCCACTGAACCGATCTTGTAGTAAGGAAAAAGTTAGTGTGTGGTTACCGGTCCATAACGGTTTAAAAAAAAAAACTTAATTTTAGCGTTTTTTTCCACCACCCGTGACACGATGTGAAACCGATAGGGGAGTCTTGCCTGGCGGTTGCCATATAAAGGGTAAGTTGGTTAGGTTGGCCATGTCTGAGAAACCAAGAAAAAAAACGGGCCCACTGGGTTTCAATACTGCAGTGTGTATGGGGAGGTCTTTGCTAAGGCCGATCCCCACACCACCTGTGTTTACTGTCTTGGGTTTGACCACCTCGATTCAGACTGCCAAATTTTTAAGAATTTCCCTAAGTCTACCCTGGATAAAAGGTTAGGTAGACTTAGGGATAAGGAGGCCGAGAAATCTGCTGACCCGGAAGGCCAGCCTGGTTCGGTTCCTACCAAATCAGAAGGAGTGCCTTCTGACCAGGGCGATACTTCTTCGGGCAAGAGGAGAGCCGATCCTGAGGGATCGGTTCCTACAAAAAGAAAACAAAAGGATAAATCGGCCGGTTCGTATCCAGAACTGCATGTTCCGACTGCCGGAAAAAATAGCCAAAGCGATTCAGCTTGTGGAATTGCTTCGTCTGGTTCCGACCGATCTGGCGCCTTCTGACAGAGGTTCGGTTCGGTCATTTCCCCCGGTTCAGGATTCTTCCCTGAAGATTTTTACGAACTGGAGTTTGATGAGGAGAGGGAGTTTGAAGAGGATGATTACGACGGTGAAAGTCTGGATGTGCCTGTGGAACCAGACATCTCCCCAGACAGACCTTCTGGTGTTTCCCCTTCTAGGCTTTCTGAGTCCCCTCCCCACTTTCTGTTCTACAGGAAAGTGGCTCAAACCCTCCAGCTTCCTATTGAAGAGGCTGTAGAGGATCAAGAGGAGCCTGACTTCATAGAGGCGATGGACATCCCAGAGTCTAAGAGACTGTCTATTCCCCTTCATAAGTCATTTTGGAAACAGATACTAAAAATTCTTAGGTCTTCTAATTCTGTACCTCCTGTTGACAAAAGAATGGACAAGAGGTATAACTTGTTAGGCTCGGATACGGAATTTCTTTACCAACAATGCAGCCATGTTCGGGTAGTGCAGGCTGCTGCCTGTGACGAGGCAAACATCCCCTTGGCTTCACACCTCCCAGATAAAGATTCCAGGGCAAAGAAACAGTACTTGGCATCATCTTTGGGACTCAGGCAGGCTAATTATATGGCCTATACAGCCAGGTACCAGAAGTCCAGGTGGGACACTGTACTGAAACTAGCTAAACAGGCTTCCCCCCAGCTAGCCAAGGAGCTGGAGGGGGTGGCTGCTGATGGGATTGAGGCATCAAAAGTGCAGTTTCATGCTGCTGTGGACTCCAGTGATGTGTCATCAAGAGTCATGGCTACATCTGTGGCTCAGATGTACTAACCTTTCGCAGGACACCCAGGCTGAGGCCATGGATTTTCCTGTAGTAGATAATTCTCTGTTTGGGGAGCAGACAGAATTACATGAAGAAAATGGATGAATACAGGACCACTTATAGGAGTGCCCAGGCCAAGGAGAGGCAGGCAACTCCTCAGAGGCAGCAGTCTAGGGGCAGGGGCAGGCCTTTGCACAGGCATTTCTACCAGGCACAGGCCTCCTCTTCTTTTTCTCAGAGGGGGTTCTTCAGAGGGAGAGGCAGAAGGGGGATGAGCAGGGCTACATCCACCCCTCAGCCTAAGGCTCTTTCCAAGCAGACACCCTGATGTGTCAGCCCGGGTCGACTCCCCCATTCCAGTAGGAGGCAGGCTGGCTTACTTTGTCCAGGACTGGATGTCTGTTACCTCAGACAAGTGGGTCCTGGAGGTTGTAAGCCAGGGGCTGGTTCTCAGTTTCAAGAGTTTTCCAAAACTGAGACCCGGATCCTTTCCACCTGCAAATACATCAGAAACCCTTGCTCTAGAGGCAGAGGTTTTGTCTCTACTGGCTTTAAAGGCCATAGAGAGAGTTCCTACTCCATACAGGGGCAAAGGTCTGTACTCCAGGTACTTCCTTTCCCCGTAAAAGACAGGGGAATGACGACCCATCCTAGATCTAAGATACTTAAATAAGCACCTAGTAAAGCCAAAGTTCAAGATGGTGACTCTGGGAATATTTCTTCCTTCTCTGAGGCCAGGAGACTGGCTAGCCTCCTTGGACCTCAAGGATGCCTACTTTCACATTCCCATCAGGTGCTCCCGCAGAAAGTACCTCAGGTTCGAATTGCCCTTAGGCCATTTCCAGTTCAGAGCAATGCCCTTTGGCCTAACTTCAGCTCCAAGGGTGTTCACAAAGTACCTAGCAGTAGTGGTAGCCTTTTTAAGAAGAAAAAGGATTTCAGTCTCTCTGTATATGGACGATTGGCTCCTTGTGGGCCAGTCCCCAGACCAAGTCAAGTCAGATCTGCAGGTTACCCAGAAAGTTCTCACTTCCCTGGGGTTCCTTCTCAATCTCCCCAAGTCAGTTCTCGAACCAGTACAGCTCCTTATTTTTATAGGAACAGAGTTGGACATCCTCAAGGCAAGAGCCTTTCTTCCTCTGGAAAGGGCAAAAGCCATCTCTCAGCTGGCCTCTTCCTTTCTCCCTGTGGTTTCTCAACCAGCAAGGCATTTTCTGCAGCATCTGGGCCACATGGCAGCTTCCACAGCAGTGGACCAAGGGACCAGGTTTCAGATGAGGGACATTCAGTTCCATCTGAGAACCTTTTGGTCCCAAAGGAAAGATCCTCTTACCAAGCTAGTTCCTGTCACTCAGACCTTAATTCAGGCCCTTCAGTGGTGGCAGGACCTGGACAATCTGAGGCAGGGTGTTTCATTTGTCTCTCAGACTCACTCTGGTTCTTACCACGGATGCTTCCCTTTTGGGGTAGGGAGCCCATCTGGGGGCTCTTACTGCCCAGGGACTGTGGTCCCATCAGGAATCCCTTCTTCATATCAACCTTCTGGAGCTCAGGGCAGTATTCCTTGCCCTACAAGCTTTCTCTCTGTCAGTACAGAACAAGGTGGTTCAGGTCAGGACGGACAACACTACCACCATGTGGTACATCAACAAGCAGGGAGGCACTCGGTCCACTGCCTTTTGCATGGAGGCCATGAAAATGTGGTCCCTGGCTTATTCCCTACAGACCTCTCTGGTAGCAGTCCACCTCCCAGGAAAGGACAATGTGCTAGCAGATGCATTGAGCAGGATTTCCCAGGGCCATCACGAATGGTCTCTGGACCCTTTGGTATCAAAGGTGATTTTCTCAAGGTGTGGCACTCCAGAGATAGATCTCTTTGCAGTCCCTGACAATCACCAGCTTCCTCTGTTTTGTTGCAGACCCCCAGTCTTGGGCTCACTCCCTTTGGATGCTCGGATTTTGAACTGGGAAGGGAAATTTCTTTATGCCTTCCCTCCCTTCCTTCTACTGTTCAGGGTTCTAGTCAAGGTAAGGTCATGGTCTTGCAAAGTGATTCTGATTGCTCCAGATTGGGCCAGGCAACCTTGATACCCCCTGTTGCTGTCCCTAGCAGTCCATCTTCCCCTGTCTCTTCCTAGGAATTACAACCTGTTAAACTCCTCTCAGGGGAGGATTTGGTACCCCAATCTTCGGTCACTCAATCTCAAGGCATGGCCCTTGAAGAGTTAGAGTATGCAGATTTGCATCTGTCCCAAGGGGTTCTGGATATTCTCAAAGCTTCTCGAAAGCCTGCCATAAGAAAAACTTACAACTCCAAATGGAAAAGGTTCAGCATTTGGTGTGCCAAGAAGAATATATATCCCATAGACACTGCTGCGTTGTCTGTAGTTTTGGATTATATGGTCCATCTCAGTGGCCTAGGCCTCAAGCCAGCTACTCTCAAAATTCATTTTTCAGCTGTTTCTGCTTTCCTGTCAGTGGGGAAGTCTTTCTCTCTGTCATCTTACCCTGTATTCTGTAAATTTTTCAAAGGATTGCTTCATACCAATCCCCCTTTTAGGGATCCTGCTCCTGCTTGGGATTTGAATATTTGTATTGCTCAGCTTATGCAACCCCTCCTTTGAGCCTGTGTCCTCAGCAGAGCTCAAGTACTTGACTTGGAAAACTGTGTTTTTGGTTGCTGTTACTTCTGCCAGACGTATCAGTGAATTGCAAGCACTGTCAGTGGAGCCTGACTTCATCTCTTTCCATAGAGATAAGGTGGTCCTTAGAACCAATAGAAGGTTTCTACCTAAAGTGGTTTCTGATTTCCACTTAAATCAATCTGTGTCTCTTCCCGTGTTCTTCACTGATCACACCTCCTCAGGGGAACGGAGGCTACACAGTTTAGATGTTAAAAGGGCCCTTAGTTACTACATAGAATGTACAAAGGGTCACAGATTTGACTCCCTTCAGTTGTTCCTCACTTATGGGGAAGTAGGTAAGGAAAAACCTGCCAAAAAGAGAACCATTGCCAGGTGGATTATGTCCTATATTCAGTTCTGCTATGAAAAGCTGGGAAAAACTGCACCCTCAGGCCCGAGGGCTCATTCCATTAGGGGTACAGCTGCATCTCTGGCTGCAGCTAGGGATATCCCTTTGTTAGAAATCTGCCAAGCAGCCACCTGGAAAACAGTTCATACCTTCACCAAGCATTACTCTCTGGATATCCAGGCTAGTAGTGATGCTAGGTTTGGCACAGCAGTGCTTCAGAGCCTATTCCCAAAGTAGTTCTGTCCCTCCTCCTTGGAGGTACTGCTTGGTAGTTTGCAAATTGTCAGAATACAGCAAGACTTCATATTATTTGAAGAAAAAATTGCTCACCTTAGTAATTGTATTTCTTCTAACGGAGTCTTGCTGTATTCTGACCTCCCTCCCTGCCTCCCCTCTCAGAACCTGTTTTTGGGAAGTGGGTGGGCAGGTGTAATGTTGCACCCCAGGGGTGTCTGTTCCCCACTCTTGTTGTGTGGGGTGTGTTGTAATTGTTTAATTAAAATTTTTTTGTACTTATTATCTGGTTTTTGGTTCTTTGGGTTTCCTGACTTGAGTCTTTTGGGAAATCCAAAGTCTTTGTTGCCAGTTGGCTACTAGGAGTTTTTACAATTTCCACATTTAGTCCGTGAGTTTTAGCTCGTAAGAATCCGACGGTTTGGGTTTGAAAGGACACAGACAGAGTTTTCAACCGAGCTCGAGCCCAACGTTCTATGCCTGGCATAGAAATTAACCCTTCATTCTCCGGGGCAGTTCAAGAGCTGGAGCTAACTGCAAATTGACAGAATACAGCAAGACTCCATTAGAAGAAATACAATTACTAAGGCGAGTAATTTTTTCTTGTTGACTGTCTATTAAGGTATTTGTTGTCATTCTAGGCTAGCAGATTGCTATTTTGTGACTGTCTGTTGTCAGCTACTTGTTGTATTTAATGTTATTGTACTACCGTTTGTCTCTGGTGGTCTGATTATGCTCTATAGTGCCTGTAATTTTATTGTGCCTTACTTTACCTGTAATTCCTGATTAACTGCACTGTTATTTCTTTTGTACACTCTCAGGTCATACTTTTGTCTAGTATGCCTATGTGGTTAACAAACGCTAACTAAATAAATAAATATATGACTTCAGAGAAATGGGTATCCTCCCTATCAATGTGTTGCAGCTGTTTCTGTAAGTTCAAGTTTAAAACAAAAACAGTTTCCAGCCGAATTGGATAGAGGAACGTAGCTGTGTGGCGGCATTCTAAGTTGTTATGTTGCAGTAGTGACATCAACAAGGGCTTGTTAGTTAAGCGATGACCTTCATTAATCTCTAGGTGGCCATTCTTTTGTTTAAAAATGTGAGAGAAATCATGACCCACTTTATTTAAGTGGGGTGCACCCCCACGCTCTCCCTGGCCACATGTCATTACATGCTTGAGCGCAGGGCATGTCAACAGGACCGAGGCACTAGGATTCAGTCAGGCTGCGTATCAAAATCTAAAGTTACGAGGGATTTTATAAAGGTACTGGCTGCTATTACTTATTAAATCCTGGCTAAAATAATTGTCGCTGAGGGCAGCTATCACTATATGTGAGTAGCTGCCTTACATCGGAAATTTCCTTTAAAATGTGATAACTTTAGAACCATTAGAGACTTGATGTTTTTTTTAAATGAACTCTTGGAGTCAGCTAAGTGAATATACCATTAATATATCACTAAACAATGTTTCATACTGTCATTTTTTTTTTTTTATTCTATTTTTGCTTCCTCCCAACTCCGGGCCGGTCTCTCCTTCAGGCCACCTCTGCCCTCCAAGCTGCACTGCCTCGGATCAGCCACCTCTTCACCCCCACATATGCAGCTCCTCGGATGACCCCCAGATGTAACCCTTCGCCGGGTGGGTCCCCCTCCTGCGAGAAGGATGGCGCCGGTGGGGTGGCTAGTGCCAATCCTGTTCCAGGTACCGCTAGGGATGGTGCGTGCACTGTCCGTTGACTCGCGGCATCGGGAGCTGGCGACCGTCATCCGGTCGACTATAGGGCTTTTTTCCCATTTGCTCCCCGTGGGACGTGGTGTGCCATGAACATAAGGCTTGACGCCAGTGTTCACCATGCCCCCCTTAGTATCTGAGACCTCACGTATTGCCATACCCCCAGCCTACGCTAGGGATCGGCAATCGCCGGGTCATGTCCCTGCCCTCTCCCTGAGAGAAGGGGAGCCATCAGCCGACACTCAAGCCCTCTCTCCCCGGCCAGCCCTCCAGTACCTGAGTCCATTCCTGAATCCGGTTCGCTGTCGTCACGCGGTGGAAATTCAACCACTGCGCCGACAGGCCGGCATCATACTGTCATTTTTAATATATTATATCATCATGTGTATGTAGCAACACAGGAGAACTGTATTAACTGTTCAAATGTTAGAGCTTTCAAAATGTTGCTTCAGACACTATAAAAATGTTATATAAGATTATTTTTTTTTAAATGGTTGAAAGATACTAGTGGTTGTTCTGTCTGAGAATAAACACATTCTTTTCTAGCTGTGCTTTGATTTCTTTTTTGCCTTTTGTTTTCTGACATCCAGTAATTCTCACATGTTATAATGAGTTTGTTAGGTCTAATATCCACTGCTGTTCAGTACTGATTATAGTACTTGCTACAGATGGCAGCTTTATTATGATTTTTGGAGTAGTGGTTCACTCTTACGGATTCCAGTATGAAGGAAACCACTGGGAATTATGCCAGGGAACTAGTTGTGGTGGGGTGGTAGAGGATGTAACAAAAGCTAAACCGCCAGTTTCATTTACCGTATTAACCATATCTAAACTGGGGGCACTAAAAGACAGACTTTCTCTGTAAGAAGAATTCCAGTCCTTGTGGGCGCTAGGAGTCACAGACTCAAATGGCCATTTCCTAACAATGTTTCCCGCTGTGGCAAAGAATCCAACATCAATTTAAAATTGGTCTAACTGGATAGTCAAACTGTGGTGTAATGTTGATTATCAGGGATCCTGTGAATAGCATAAATTCTATGAAACAAAATATATGAAATACTGACATTTTATTTACCTTCTTTTTAGTGTTTGAGACACCTGGCTGAAGTGCCAGTATAGCCCTCTTCCATGTTGCTTCCCCTCTGAAATAATATTATTGTAATTTAAACTCTTATAAATGTTGACTTCCGATGTTAAGTGCTCTGTTAACTGCCACATGTTTACAAGCAGTTTAAAGGAAATTTAGTTGTGCAGTTATCTGGGGCATGTTGAATGCTGGCATCATTTTAAAAGGCAATACAGTACTGGGAATTGTGTTGAAATAGCTTTCTTGTTCTCTGGGAAATTAGCTGATTTAATCAGTTTCTGCATTTCCTCACTCTGTTACACAGCTGAATTATTATCAAAGAGGCTAAACAGAGTGAAAATTACCTTGGCTAACAATATATCTTGCTATGCTTAGAGGCTGATTACTTCAGTTCCCAACACAGGTGCCATTCTTGCTTGTGGAATGAATACTAGGATTTGGGATTCACAGACAGTACTGTAGTGGCAAAATGTTTCAATAGTAGGGGGTGTCATTTCTGGGCTTTATTTATTAATTTAGATATTTATAATGCACCCTTAAACAAAGTATCCCTGTGCTAGACATCAAAAAAGGAGAAATACAAAACCAGTACTATAAAACATTATAATATGAACATGTATGTTGTAATATAATAACAGCATAAAAATAATGAAATCTACAAATACTTAAAAAGGATTAAACGTCCAGCCTGGTTGTGTTGAGGGTTGAGGGGCTGAACGGCTTACCTCCACAGACATAAGTGACCTGGGTTTGGGAACGGACCAGCATCGCTTGGGGCCAGCTAGGAGAGGGAGGGAAAATTGAGCATCCCAAAGACAGCTCTCCTCCTTCAGGGTGGGGGACACTGAGTCCTGCTGCTTTCTTGGCATCCAATGGAGGCTGAGCAGTAACACTTTGGGACCTGCAGATGTGGAAGGGAGGCACGACGAACCAGCCCACTTGTAAGTCAGGACACACACATGCGGTTGTTTCATGCGCAGTTCCTGGTGGGCATAAATGGAGGAAACCACCCCAGCTCGCTCACTTTACCACGCAGGCCCCACACAACCCTGTGTGACTGGCCACCCACCAAACACGGCTGTTTGGTGGTTGACCTGTAAGTCCATGACATGAGTCAGTGGTGAGTCTTGGGCGATGCCACTAGGACTAGGGGATGCCAGGACATAAATAGGGCTAACAGTAATAATAATTAGAAAAAAAAGGATTAAACAAGTTTAAAGAGCAGCTCTCATAAACCTACCTGTGTAGCCCTGATAGTTCTGTGGTGATCCTCTGAGTACACCTGGTAGGTTTTTTACAAATTTCACCATCAAAATAAATCTATTTTAAGCATTTCAAATGCATCTGTGGTGAACGCGTGTTTATGTGGCCGCCACCTGCAGTGCCCTTTTCAGATAGCTTATTGACATCTTGTAGGGAAAGGCACTTGTGAGCGGCAGCACTGGCAGCATTCGCGGTTCAGTATTGGAGCGTTAGTAATTGAGGTGCACTGTCAGAAAGTTCTTTATTTTCAGGAATCTTTGTCATCATTGCTAACTAACCTCTTTACTTTGTCCCTTTCACTATCTGCTCTTTAAAGGTATACTGTGGGGATTTCCCTTTTTTCGACTTCTCTTTTGTTACCTAATACTGTTCTGTGCCATAAGAGCTGTCACCCCCACTTCTGATTACAGCTCACTGACAGCACAGTACTTATGTGAAATAACACAAGCTAATCATGTTTCATTTAGCGTGTGTCTCATAAGTTATTAATGCTTGTATAATTAATTCTTGGGAAGGGAGCCAGAGGTGGGCAGAGAGGTATAACCACTAAGTACTGTAGACCCCCCCACCACACACACACACAATAATACTATAGGCAGACTCACGGGACTCTGATTCTGTTTCTGCTGTCACAATTTGAAGATAGAGGGGGGACGGCTCAGAGGTAATGTGAGGAAGTATTATTTCACGGAGAGGGTTGTGAATGCATGGAACAGCCTCTCTGAGGAGGTCGTGGAGTCAAGAACAGTGGGGGAATTCAAGAATGCATGGGACAGACATAAGGCAGTCCTAGGTGGGGGTAGGAGGATGTAAGCTGTTGGTTAACTAGGATCTGCAGCTTATCTGTTAGGTAGGAAAATGGGCAGACTAGGTGGGCCAAGCGGTCCTTATCTGCCGTCAAATTCTATGTTTCTAATGCACATTGAAAAAAATAAATCTAGTCTAGAACTGGGGAAAATCCTGCCCGAGCTCCATAGGTTTTTTCTCTTTGAGCCCCTCCACCCCCCTAACCTTTTATAGTCAGTGGAATATAAGCGACACATACTCACAGAACTGCACAGAAACATTGACCTTACTTTTCTTCTTTTAGCAGCTGTGTAGCGAAGTCCTGATTTTTTTGCTTCGGTTCATTCAGCCTGACTTGTATCTTTTGCTGAACTGATAAGTCCTTCACTGTACTGTTTTCAGCATTTGCCTAACCTGAACTGGTTTCTTAGTGATTTTTTGTATTATTTATGGTGATCCTGCCTCTAGGGTTTCCTTAAATGGACTGTAGAGTTGATTTTCTGAATTAATTTTAAGTTGAACCGTGTTTACATTGCATATTAGATTACTGATAGCAATTTCTGCTCTTGTATTTTAAAGTTTAAGACTGATTCTGCATTTCTAATCTGTCTGGCTACTAGACCTCCACCCTGACTCTGTTACCAAATGATCAGGTCAGATACACGCCCCCATTTAACACCCTTTGTTTTAGCTCCCTGTTGCAATTTGTTGCTGGCACCTTGTCAGAGTCTGTTACAGAGCCCCCTCTTTCATCCCAAGCCTTTTCAACTGTTAATTTTTCTCACCCCTACCTGCTCTGAAATCTCCCCCTGACCACCACTGAGGCGTATGACTGCTCTCTCTTCTGTTCCTCTCTCTCAGGCTGATATGAGCCCACCAGGCTAGTACCGTGGACGCGGTCCCCTCCACAAGCAACCCGCCCACCCAGGACAGGGCGAGAAGGTGCCTGCTGCCTGCTCTCCTCCTTGGCTCGCAAGGTAACGGCTGGTCCCTGACCCAGGACAAGGGAAAGGGGATTTTGGAGCTTTCCTCCCTTTTCTAATTGAATACCTGGCACTCATCACTGTGGGACCCGAATGGTTCCAGACGGACCCGGAGCGCTGACATTGGTTTCCTGTCCAACGCTGCAGCCAGCGCTGAAATCATTGGACTAGGGCATAAGACTGCAAAAAAAAGACTGACCTTACTTTTCTTCTTTTAGCAGTTGTGTAGTGAAGTCCTGATCTTTTCACTTCACAGTTCATTTATCCTGACTTGTATCTTTTGCTGAACTGATCAATCCTTCACTCAGTGTTCGCATTAAGGCTGCAGATCTGGGGGTGCACTGCACCTTCTCTAAAAATTTTCAGGGATACAAATTAATTTATAAGGGTTCATTCTACCATTTGTACAACATTTTTGTGGGGTACATATACTTCAAACAGAATTATGGGGGTACAGTGTACCTCCTTCACACAAAAATGTACTTGAATTTCATAATTTGTACGTGAATCACGTACAGTTGGGGGTAAATGGGAACACTGCCTTCACTTCACTGTTTTCAGCATTTGCCTAACCTGAACTGGTTTCTTTGTGATTTTTTTTTGCCCAGTCCCCCTCCACCACCTTCTTTCTTTATTAAATACACTACCAGAGCTGAGAGACCCACCCACCTCCTACTTGGTTACGCTTCTCTTTCCCTCTTAAAGGGGAAGCACCTAAGAGCTACAGCAAAGCACTTAAAGGGGTAATACCTAGATCCACAATACCAGGGTTTCTTTACCTCTCCATTAGAATAAACTCCACCATTATCCCATCCCTTCAGACACAATGACTACAGTTATTGCTACAGCGCTGTTTATGCTGTGTTACATTCTTGAATTAATCCCTGTAAATTGTTGAAACTGAATCATAGTGCTACACAAACTGCACTCTGCTCACAGCTCCCTCATTATCTTGTTTTGGCCACTTCCCTGGCCGTCTCTATCCAGTTCCCCTTACGTTCTCCAAACTAACTACATACAACGTTTCTAACTTGGCAACTTCTACTCCTATCAGTACTTGGGAGCTGCTGCTTTTGAAGCAGCTGCATACTAAGACTATTTTTTGTCTTAATTGCATATTTTATACAGAGTTTTCCCATGGTTGAACTCATGTGTTTGTATCTAAATCAGTGTTTTCCTTGATTGGATTAAATTGTGCCAGTGTATATTCTACTCTGTTCTTCAATACTTTGTTTCTCGCCCCCCCCCCACTGCCTCCCTAGGCCACCTTAAATGTGTGTTGTCTCCGTCCACATTCCTTATACATACTCCCCATTGGTACACCATATTGGCACACGTGGTACACAGGGTGAACCTTACTAAGTACCTGTTTCCCCATTAGCAGGTTATACAGCTCCTCCGCTAGAGGGTGTATACTAAAGCAAGCATCCTTCACTTTCTACTTCCCTGCTACAGGCTATTCAGCTGGATACCTGTGGGAGCTTTACTTTAAGCATTTCGTCCCTTCCCCTCGGTAGCAAAGCAGCTCTGTTTAGTTAAACCCCCTTGTTGTAGTCTACTACCTACCAAAGTTCGCCCCCTCCCCACTGCCCCTTGAGTCTAAGGATGTTTTCTCTCCACCCAGATCCTCTCTCTCCCTAACCTTAGTTCTTACCCTCTCCCTACCCTCCTCCTGCTTTTGCCAAGCCAAGGGCCCTATAACTCCAAACCCATCCAAACCCCCTGTCTCCAGGCCCCAACTTATATTCATGCTATTACTCATGCCCCCCAACGTATTCTGGTCTCGTTCCCTCATCTTCCACATGCATCCCTACTAACTTTACCAAATTTCTTTGCTGTTCTTCACCTCCTGCTTTCACACTATATCACTCCCTTCTACCTCACTCACTCGGCCTCCAAACCCCATCATTCCAAATCCACGGAGCTACACTTCCTCATCCTAGCTCTACTATTTCTCGCCTCAGGGGACATCCACCCCAACCTCGCTCCTGCTACATCCTTCACCCCTACCATCTACCCCACTGCCGCTGCCCCTACCCCAACAGCTCTCATAAAGGGTTTCAAGATATTACACTTAAACACTCATAGCCTACTTCAAAAAATAGACCTCCTGCAAGCCATGGTTGCTGCCCTGAAACCAAACATTCTATTATAACAGAAACATGGCTAAAGAGCACGATTCCTGACCCCTCGGTCTCCATCCCTGATTACTCCACCCTAAGGCTAGACAGAGCAGGCAGGGGTGGTGGAGTGGCTATGTATATCCACGCCTCCCTCCAATACTTCCCAGTCTTCTCCTCCAACCCAGCAAACCATGATGCCTTCGCCATCAATGTATCCCTCCCTTTCTCACTCCCTTTCTTTGTAGCCGGTATCTGTTGCTGTCCAAATGTCCAGCCTGTTGTCTGCCTTGACCTCCTAACTTCCATTACTTCCCTCTCTCAATCTGGTGAGCTTTACATCCTTGGCGACCTCAATTTAATGGGGCACTGTCAGCTTTGCTCGTCTGTCTTGCTGTATATGTCAGCAGTGTGCCTCTTGGCACACACATACCACAGATTGCCCCTAGTATGCCCTTATATATGTAAAACTGCCATGGATAACTATTCAACACCAGTCTTCCGCTGCTGTCCCCTACCGAGCTCCTTGCCCATCGCATTTGGCCTAGTAGGCCTCTGCCCCTCCCGCACTGCTGAATCTGACAATGCCACCAGTCTGGCTGCCTCTCACCCACGCTTCGCCCCCGATCCATAGTTCTCCCTACCTCTCCTCTCCCTCCCCTCCTTGACCTCCTGTTACTGCCCTCCTTCATCTCCCCCTCCTTTTTTCCTACCTGCACCCTGTCTGTTCCATGCTACATGTGTCCTTGTAACCAATTATGTGAAACAAATGTTTATTATGTGATAGCAATGTTTTGATGTGGAACCTTTGTAAAAGAGCCCTGGGCTCAAAGGTAACTTGTAATCCTAGAATTGAAATAAATAAATAAAAACTTAAAAAATGTTAGTAGTTTGCCAGAATTTTGAATTATTTGTTGGTCACTTGATCCGACATGAACTCCCCCACCAACCGGAAGCTTATGCAGGATGAGACCATGCGTCTGCCACAAGCACGGTCTCGAAGTGTGATTTTTGGACATTGCAAATGGAAAATGAAGTTCATCCAGTAGAGTTGTCCTTTATAAACTGTTGTTGCTGTGTACCACCAAAAACCGAGCACTGAGAGGAGAGCAAAACACTTTTTAAAAATGGGAACAAAATCCCGCGCATGCGAAAGCGTGGCATAAGTAAAGATCCTGCGCATGCACAAGAGTATACCACGATTACGCATGCATGGAATTTTCAGTCCCGTTTTAAAAAAGTGGTTTGCTGTCCTCTCGGTGCTTCGGTTTTGGTACAATGCAACAACAATTTATAAAGCAACTCTACTGGATTATTCATTTTCCCTCATAATGTCCAAAATCACACTTGAGACCACACTTAGCAGACCTGCGGTCTCGTCGTCCTGTGTACCTCAGTTGGTGAGGAAGTTCATGTCAGACCGAGCGACCAACAAATAACTCAAAATTTGGGTAAACTACTAACATGCATAAGGGCATACCAGGGGCAATCTGTGGTATGTGTGTGCCAAGAGGCACACTGCTGACATATAGTGAAAGATAGATGAGCAAAGCTGACAGTGCCCCTTTAAATTGGTTGTCCCCAACAACACGTACCACAAGAAATGCTATCAGTGCTCTCAACCTCACACAACTAATTACAGAACCCACCTGACCTAGCCCAGCCTCCTGGGTTGTGTGAGTGGCTGTTTGTGTTTGTCTGTGTCTGTAGGTTCGTTTTTGTGGATTTACATGTTTTCTGCCTGGAGTAACTATGCCATTCTTATTCACAACATCTGTGAAAGTCTCCTGGACTGAATAGCTGCAAAACATGACCACCAGGTATCTACATTTTCATTTTAAAATCAACTTTTTGGAAGGCGACCCAAGCAAAAATAAGTCAAGCAACTAAGTCTGACAAACTCAGTGATTCTGGGCCCTGCTCTGAATCCACATTTTCGTCTGACCTGCTCCTAAAAGAACTGTATGCGAGCCATTTAACAACCTCTTTGAAGAACAATGGAAACATACAGACAAAAGGATTTCACTTCCTGCATATGCGCAGACACAGTTCATCACCTTCAGGAATTTTAACACATTCTATGACTCTGAACCTCAGCAGTTCACAGTTTCTTCTGGCTTTGACTTTGACTGACCACCAGGTATCAGCATTTTCATTTGAAATCAACTTTAAATGTCCAATCACAGCCATCTCAGTAGACCTCGCTGATCCTTACCTCTCGTCTGGCTTTTTCCCTGATCACCGCAGTGCCTAGTCCTACCAATAATAAAGTTTTCACCTCTGATCATGCTGCTCATGTTTTTCTGGCTGTGCTGACTTCTCCAAATAGCACTGATTCTATGGGTTCCCCAAGACCTACTGCTGGTTGCCTTGATGAATACCCCCATTACATGCTTGGAATGGCTACCTGGAGTTGCAATATGAATTCCTCCAGTCGCCATTACCAAATCCTACAATGCACAAGATTGCTCCTGTGTCCAAGCGTGATGTTACCCACTCACTACTGCTCCTTGCTCTTATTATCGAGTGCCTGATCAGTCCAGACTGGAACTAGTGAAGAGCGCAAAGGGAGAAGGGTACAGTTGCTGCACAGCAGATGTCTGAAGGAGCTACTAAGATGTCTAATACTACTTCTCCTGCTTATGTCTGGAAACATACACCCTAACCCTGGTCCAACCTTCTCCAGATCTAGTGGCACAAGCAGATCTGGGACTCTCTCACTAGTCTGCATTAACATTTGCAGCCTCCTCAAAAACTTGATGCCCTTACTGCCTGAACCATCCAGCACAGTCCAGACGTCCTTGCAGTGATTGAGATGTGGCTGTCACCAGCGATCCCTGATGCCGCTGTTGCAATTCCAGGATATACTGTTTTCAGGCAGGATAGACTATCTGAAAAAGGGGGAGGCTGTGCCCTATACCTGAAAGACTCTTTGCAGGGGCATGCCCTGCCATTGCCCAACTTTGGTGATGACCTACAGGTCCTAGCTATCAAGACTCTGCTTGGAGACCACAGTAAAGCCCTGACAATAGCATTAGTTTATATTCCACCAGAATCAACATCATCTAGCCTGGACCCACTCCTAATTTGTATCAATAGCTTAAACCACAACACTGAAGTTATAATGCTTGGGGATTTCAATGTGAACTGGCTCTTCCCAAGTGCGAACAATTATAAGGAGGCTTTATCTGCTGCAAATTTCACCCGGCTTGTAACCTCACTTACAAGGGTCAACTGCAGAACCGGGACAAGCACCCTGTTGGACTGGGTGCTTACAAACCGCCTAGACCATATCTCTCATACGGAAGTCCTTCCTGATTCTATAAGAGACCACTCCCCGGTCTTGTGCTTATGGTCAAATAAATTCAATAAACCCCTGGCAAAAACTGTAAATAGTAGGATTCTCACCAGACGGCACCTAGAGCCATTAAAATTGCTTCTACGACAACAGGACTGGTCCCTAATTGATACTGCAACTGACATAAACGATGCACTTGAATACTTCATCTCCCGGTTCAATGCAGCTTGTGATGTCCATGCTCCTTTCAAGAAGTGAAAAATGAAGGGCCTTGACAACCTTTGGATTACAAGTGATCTACTGGAAAAAATGAAATCAGGGGACCATCTCTGAGACCAGGCAAGAGCTACTGGCAGACCAGCTGACATACAGACCTATAAAACAGCCAGGAATGCCTGTACCAGAGCCATTCACTTAGATAAAGCCAGCTATTATAGGCGTGCCTTATCCAACACATGGAAGGATGGAAGGACATTGTGGCACAACATATCAGAAGTCATGGGGAAAGGTTCCAAAGAGGCACCCACCATGCTGAACGTAGATGGTTCCATCATCATTGACCCCACCTCAATTGCCAATACTTTTAATCTGGCATTCACCGACCTTAGTCAGGTTCAGATTGGTAATGCCCTCTCCTCCAAACGGCCTGTTCAGTCAGGTGTCCCCCAAGGGTCTGTTTTGGGGCCCCTGCTAGTCAGCATCTTTCTGAACAAACTCCCTGCCTTCTGTCATGAACGTATCTTCTGTACGCAGATGATGCAGTAATTTTCTCAAAGAACTCCAATCCCTCTCTCTTAGAGGGACACTTTCAGGAAAGTTTCATGGATGTAGAGGCATGGTTTGTCACGCAGAAACTAATGCTCAGCTGCAAGAAAACGAAGATTATGCTTTTCCACAGTACACATAAACATAAAAGTAAACAGCTGACAGTCAGAAATTGTGCCAGTGTCGCCTTAGACTAGACACATTCTTTCACATACCTTGGAGTGACCCTGGACAGTACTCTATCTTTCTCCAGTCATATTGATATGGTTGCCAAATCTGTGAATATCCACATCGGCCTTCTGCATAGACATAAGCACTGCCTGACTCCCAAAGCATGTAAGCATGCAATACAAAGTGCGATTGTATCAATCATTGACTACGGGCTTGTTATCTACGGAGCTGTCTCTCTGTCTGCCTTATGGCCTGTCGCCATTGCTCTGAAAATGTCCTGTAGATTACTAACTGGTGCTACCCCCCCGCACACACACCTGCGATCTCTATAAGCAGGCTAACTGGCTTCAACTTCTGGGAAGAATCACTTACCAAACCTGCCTAGTAGTAAAAAAGGCATCCCTCGATGTTATGCCCCCCTGGGGTACAGAATCTCTTTAGACCAATCAACAGCACTCGCCACACCAGAAGCTCTGATAGCTCCACTCTACTTGACCCCTGTTGTCACACCTCTCAGGGCCAGCGGTCATTTACAGGCAGAGCCCCTAAGTTATTCAGCTCCCTGGGCAGCGAAGTCACCAGTTCAGCCACTCTAGGTCTGTTCAAATGTAATCTTCGTCATACTCTTGTGACTCGGGCCTCATGTGACTGCTTCACTTAATTACCCCAGGCTGACACCCCTGTCTCCTTTCATATCCATTTTCTCTGTTTCTATGCCTCTAGCCAGCTTCCATAATCCCCCTACACCTTTTTTTCTCTTTCTCTTTTTTCACCTCCCCCTTTCCCCTCAGTTGCTCTATCCCTCCACTAGCTCACAAACTCTTCTGCCCCTTCCTAATCCCCTGTCCACTAGCCCAGGTCCTGAATGTCTTCTGACCTCTCACCCCCCCCCGACACCCTAAACTACCTCCCTACACTTACACACACCCTCTCTCGTATGCCTATATCAGTTTGTATCTTCAATCCCTGCTACTTTGAAGCTCTTTTACTCCTATGACAAGGCTTAATTTTGCTGCAATATACTTCTCTATATAACTGTGTCCGTGTACTCCACTATTTGTAAAGATATTCTCCGTTTTTTTATTGTATCGAACCTAGCTACTATGTCTAGCCGTAATGTTTCTTGTGTTAAGTAACCCTGGACTGTGTAAACCAATTGCAATGTTTTTGTATTGTCTTTTTTACGAACTTTCGATGTGGAACTTTTGTAAAAGAGCCTATGGCTCAGACGTGTTAATTCTGAATTCCATGAAGGCCTTCGATAGAGTTAACTGGAATTTTCTATTTCAGACTCTCAAGGCCTTTGATTTTCCCCCTGAATTCCAGAAATGGATACAAACCCTGTACCAGTTCCTAACTGCCTGTGTGTCTGGGAATGGATTGATCCTAGAACTTTTCTCATTACATTCGGGTACAAGATAAGGCTGCCCTTTGTCTCCTTTGCTTTTTAATATCTATTTGGAGCCCCTCATCCATAGATTGACGGAATGTCAGGGGATTCAAGGAATTACCATCCAAGCCCAGGAAGTCAAGGTCTCCGCTTACGCAGATGATCTCCTCCTCCAGTTGTCTCACCCGGAAACATCTATTCCACCAATGTTAGAAATTATTGAAGAATATAGCCGGATATCAAATTACAAGCTGAACGTTAGCAAAATGGTTGTTTTGCCCGTTAATTATTAAGTATTTAAATATGCTGTTTTGTCATTAGGGCTTTCCTGGACACAAGACTCTCTCAGGTACCTTGGAATTGAACTGACTAGAAATCTAGCCCTTTGTATTAAATGAAATTTAGACTCTCTGGTACAAGCTATTAGTCAGGATTTAGATCAGTGGACCGCTCTCCCGATTACCTTGTGGGGGAGAATTAATCTAATAAAGATGAACGTTTTTCCCTGCCTGTTTTATCCCCTTAACTTGTTTAATATTTGGCTTCTGGGGTCCTGGTTTAAAAAAGTGCATGGGCTCCTCACCAAATTCATCTGGTCAGGAAAACAGCCTAGAATAGCCTTCTACAAACCAGCTGCTCCAAAGCTTAAAGGGGGCCTACGCCTCCCCCAACTAAGCCTCTACTACTGGGCCAGCCATGCCACCAAATACCTCAGATGATTGTCAGGGTAACTCATCACTTTCCCCACTTTGGCTCAAAATTGAAGTAGCCCTTATTTGATCCTGTCACCTATCACCGGCAGCACTTTTACATACAAAACTACTCTCTCTGCCTTCAAGTCTCAGATCCTCTCCTGTAGCTGTGTCTGTAAAAGTTAATTCCCAACTTTGTGCCTTCCTTAAATATAGACACACCCTTGACCTGTCTCAATCCATTAGGAGCAACCACAACTTTAAGATTGACAACCAGGTTCTGGTATCAAGATGGTTACCGTACTTGGGGGGGATGGCCTGCTCACCAGCTTTATAAAGGAAGATGGCTCCTGGCTTTCCTGCACAGAAATCATGAGTAAATTCAATATTCCGAACCAGTATATTTTTAAAGTCTTCCAACTGAGACACCTTCTCATTAAAGTGCTGGGAACGGATCCCCACCAGCTGGTCAAATTATCCTTCCAGTTGGAACTAAGCCATCTGGTGAGTTTCCCACAAGCTGTTTCCAAGACGTATGGGATTCTGTATGATTGGCTCTACCTGGACTGCTTTGGTCCACAGCTTACTGGGCTTCTCTTTTCCCAGATTTGAATATTGATTGGCCTACCCTCTGGTGTAACTGTCATAGATTTGTAACCCAGGACAGGCTATGCCTCATGCAATTTCATGGGCTGGTTATCCCCCCCAGCTTGCCGTCAGTACTCTCCTGGCTCCCTGATTGACTCTATACTCAGAAACCAGACCCCTTAAGTGCTCGCAACATTGCTGGTACCTCAAACTTTCTATAGACTGCGATCGGTAGACAAATCCCTGCTGAATGTACCTAGATGTAAAGCATCAGAAGGCTCTGTTGCCTTCAATCAATCTGCTCCTAAACTTTGGAACTCTCTCCCCCAAGCACTTCGAATATCTGGATATTGTGACAACTTCAAAAAGGAGCTGCGCTTACATCTATCCCTTGTTGATCTCTGCACTTGTTTTAATCCTCCCTAATCCACTCACCCGCCAGATGCTGCCTAGCCTAACTTTAACCTCCCTACCATCTCCTTGAGAGCTAATCTACCCCCCCACACACACACGCACACACCTGAGTCTTGTTTCAGAGACCGTGATAATGCATCCTGCACAGTCAGGAATTTGCCCTTGCCTTGTGTCGCTGCTTATTTGAATCTTCATCGTTGTGACTAATTTGAACAATATTTCTTTGCTGCTATGTTGTGGTATCTCTTCCTAATCTGTGTAGGTTCTCTATGCCAAAAAATTCTCTGTGAATTTCATTGATTGTTATTGTCCTGGCTGCATGTATTCATTACTACTAACTGTTTTGACCTATGCTAGTGTAATTTCATTGTACTCATGCTATGTACCTGTCTTTGATTGTTGTACTCTCCCGGGTCATGCCTGAAAATAGTCATTTCATGGCTAGTGCACCTACTTGGTTAACAAAAACTAAATAAAATAAAATAAATATTTTGCATAATCTGTACTACTTCCCGCTGAAATTAGCCAAATTTGGTTTCTTGCCCTTGTCCTTATGTTCCCATTGCCACCAAGGAGAAGGCACCTTACTTCATATTTTCTGGACCTGTCCTAAAGTGGCTGTACTATGGGCTAGCATTCAACATAATATAGACCCTGTTTTCGGGCTGTCTGACTTATTTACGGTGGAAATCTGTTTACTTGGAGATTACTCTCGAATTTCAGTACTTATTCGCAAATATTATATGACCCTTATCTCTATGTCCATCAAAAAATTAGTATTGAAACACTGGAAGGACAGCGAGGACATTTCTTATATTGAATGGCTTAATGAGTTACTGGCTAATCTGCGAACTGAGAAGGCGATAGCAAGCCTCAGTAATGGGCTTAAAAGATATTGAAGGATATGGGACCCCTTACATACTCTATATTCCTTATAAGTGACACGTATAGATGCCTTTGCTTTTATCTAGGTGCCCATGCTTCATCCGGCTGTGCTGGGGAGAGGAGAAGAAGGGAATTGGGAGGGAGGGTGGTGGGAGGGGGGCGGTACATTGTATTGTTAAATGTCTGTCTAGTCTGCTGTTTCACATATGGATCTGTTCTTATATTGCAAAACTTTCAATAAAATTTGAATTAAAAAAAGTAAGTTCATACTCTGGCAAAGGTAAATTGGTAAAGTAAAAATTTAGAACATCTGCATTTTCTTGGGATCATTCAAAATCCTACCATCAGAATTTATTAATTTGTTGTTATTGAAAGAATGCTGGCCTCTGATTGGTCATTGAAGGGCTGGACTCTTGATGTTATCTGAGCATAACATCACTGATCTAGTCCCAGCACACACATGACCAAATTACATGAAAAAAAAAAAATCAGTCCACGTCCTAGCTTTAAAATGAAGTGAAAGCTACGTTCCCAAAAATCCGATAGCCTTCACACTAGTCTTTGTGCTCATCACAGTCCCCACTTGGGGAATAGCCAATGAGAAAAAAAGATTTGTCACCCTGAAACCTAAAGCCATGAGATCTGCTTTACAACTTATTTCTGACACTGCCACTTGCTCTCCAGAGACTCCCCACTGCCAAATGTGAAAGCTGTGGATAGGCTTCTCGGCAGTCCGTTACTTCCCGGTGGCAGACTGAGTCAGCGTGTGTGTTAATACTTCACCCGACCATCATTTTCCACTCTTTCCTGTATGGGGGAACACTTCTCTCTTTTTCTGCAGTGGCACTGGTAAACTAAATAACATCCCACTACCACAATCGCCTTCACCACCCCCCGCTCCTCTCCCGGTCCAATGACACTGAGCGCGTAACACAGCATTTCCATCAATTTACAGTTAGTACTTGAATTTCTTCACCTTGTTCTTCTCCCGGTACCATTATAAACACAGAACTACTGTACTGGGAGAAGCAAGCACATCAGGGACAGCAGGCTGTGAGCGCATAACCGCGCTTATAAACTTCACAAGTTGCCCCAAAGCCATCACTGTTATTGGCTTCACCACTACCCACAGCCATAGCCATCAGCTCTCCCACCCGCTCCGAACAGACTCAGTGATCACTGAGCATGTGTGTTAAAAAGCACACTGCGCTTGAAATACTTTGTTTCTTTACTAGTTTTTCTTCTCCCGGTACAAAAATCATGACCAACTGTACCAGGAAAATCACGAGAAGAATAAAACCTGATACTAACACCAAGTGACAAAGGCACAGGGGCAGCTTCTGCCATAACAAAAAAAAAAAAAAGGAAAGAAAAGAGAAAGAAAGCCAAACCGAAACCGCAGTCTTAACACTGCGCTGATGAGGAGGGGAGAGACAGAGATGGTGGAACAGGAAACAAGTGTACCCGTAATGAAGATAAGGTAAGGGGAAGCAGAGCCACAGTAACACTGCAGCAACACCACCTGCTGGCCAGAACAGTCAATTGAAACTATTTTTCTAAAAGGTATTCCTACCCATTGAAAAAAACACCAAAAAATAGGCTCCTCTTTTTAATTTTTTTTTTTTTTTTACACAGGAGCCATTGTATAATAGGAATGATGCACTCCAGGGCGTATGTTGTGCTGGGACAACATCACTTCTTGGCCTGCGGCCTCGTGCCCAACCACCCAAGGCATGATGTTATCCCAGTGTGACACACACCCTGTCATGCATTATTCCTTTCATGAATTGGCGAGTACTTGGGAGTCTTCCATAAATCCCTAGGATTTTTTTTTGCTTTTTCAGATTTGGATTTATAGTACAGTGCCTTTGCAGTTTTTTTTAATATTTTCACATTTGTTTCTTTTGCCCCTTAATCAGAACAAGAAAAAGGAGTGGGGTGTTGTTCCACTTAAAGAAAGGACTTGAATTTGAACCATTTGATGAACCTGGCTATTCTGACAATGGACTCTAGGGCTCTGACTCTCATTCAGCATTGAGTTAGGTAGGAGTGGGCAGACATGATGGTCCAATGGGTCTTTTCTGCTGAAAGAGTCTTTGCTTCTGTGTTTCTATAATGCAGTAAAAGTTTTTTGTTACTATGTAATACAAAAAAAATGTGGTGTGCTATGTATATGATCCACCAAAAAGCAGGGGAAATTGGTTGGATGATTTAATTCAAAATTCAGCAGATTGGTAAATAAAAGAATATATTGTTTTGGGTGATTTTAAGATTAAATTGTAAAGGTGATAATTATAGAAATTATGAGGCCATGCTGGCAAATATTGGTCTCACACACTAGTTGTTAATATCCATACTAGACAAAATAATAAAACACTGAATTATTCCACAGTTGATTGGATAATGACAAATGAAGTTTACAGGATAATAGCTGCTGGGATATTCCCTGATACCTTCCCCCCATCAGTAGTAAGAGGTCCATATACCCCACCCGAAGACGCACCTGGAAACAAGCTGTCACAGCTTAGTGTGCCTTTCCTGGTCAAAAATTACATAAAAAAATTGCAAATTACCATACGTGACCATGCACCTATATTTTGCTTATGGTCTGGAAAGAGAGTCAAGTGCCTTGTAAAAATGATAAAGTTTTGAAAACTTAAAAAATGTTAGAAACATAGAGGTTGACGGCAGATAAGAACCGCAAGGCCCATCCAGTCCGCCATTTTCTTTTTCTACCTTATAAATGTGCCATCGGCCTTTGCTCTGTCAGTGGCCTATCTATTCATACTCATCTGTATTGCTCCCTTATGCATATCCCATGCCTGTTTGAAGCCCTGCACTGCATTCATAGCCACCACTTCCTGAGGTAGGCCGTTCCATGCATCCACCACTCTTTCTGTGAAAAAGAATTTCCTCACATTCCCCCTTAATCGGCCTCCCTCTAATCTCATGCTGTGTCCTCTTGTCCTGCTATTTTTCTTATATTTAAATATTATTATATTTAAACATGTTAGACTGTTTCACCTTGTTAATGCCCTTAAGTTGTTTGAATGTTTCGATCATATCACCTCTCTCCCTCCTTTGCTCAAGGGTATATATATTGAGCTCCATTAATCTGTCCTCATATGTCTTCTGATGCAGTCCCTGCACCATTTTGGTTAATGTCCTTGTGAAGGTGTGGCCTCCAATACTGCACGTAGTACTCCAGATGGGGCCTAACCAGTGTCTTGTAAAGAGGGATTATTACCTCCCTCTTACGACTTGTGATACCCCTACTAATACACCCTAACAGCCCCCTAGCCTTACCTACTGGTAATCAAGATACATTTCTAAGACATTTGACCAGTACTGATTGAACATTTGTGAATAAATCTAATTGTTTAAATTATATTGTAGAACAGTTTGTCATGAAGTTCTTGAGGGTGTGTAAGAAGCAGCTCCCTGTAACACCTAGAAGAACGTTAGGAAAAGAAAAGGGCTGTGCTTTTGAAGCTCTGGCCATGTTTTAAAAGGAAAGAGAGAATCTGAAAATACAGTATATAAAGGAAGAAATTCAGTAAGTGATTGGAATGCCTACAGACATGCTGCTAGGAATTGGTGTAAAAAGAAAATTATGTGGGTGAAATGCCATTTTGTTTTTAACTTAGATTTTTTACTAATTCACCAACAGAGAACAGACAATGTACTGTAGTATAGTCAATGAAAAAACAGTTTTATGGTACAGAGCCAAGATACAGGCCATGTACACCATAAGGCTGACATTGTCAAAAACAGGACATACAGTCATCAACCCAATTACAAGCCACTTTTATGAAAACAAGCCCTAGTGTGGTTTATCTCCCACCTCGCCTGTGGGAACTAAAGTGATATGGAAAAGAAGAATGTTAACAAGAGCAAACATGGGCCCCAACCCTTGTTCAGGACATTGAGGGTTCTCACACCATAGGTCTCTAAAGAGCAGGGGTGGAATATAATGAGCCCAACCACCCATCATACCTTTACGATTTATAATATCTGAACTTGGCCTCACATGTTAACTCTCACCAGCTGTTCTAATATGGTGACTCCCTTTGTCTGCTAAATACAAGATATAAATGGCAGCCAGATAGCATTGTGCTATTCAGTTTGGAGGTGCAGCCAAGAAGTTACTGATTGTATAGTCTTATGTTCCTTATTTTTGAGTATCCATTGTGCTTTCCTTGAAATAATAGGGGCCTGCCATTGAAGGGTCAGACTTTCTCAGGCAACCGCATTGCATATATTGTAAAGTTTTTGTTAATGTTTAGTTTTAATGTCCTTTGGTGGTAAGGCTAGAATGATATGAACCATTGAAGGAAGTTGTGATAATATTACTATATCTTGAAGCCCCCTAAAACATCTGTCCAATATGAAGTCACTTTCAGACATTTCCAAAAGGTGTGGGCATGATTACCCAGCTGTTGACAGTTTCTCCAGCAGAGATCTCTGTGCACTTCAACAGCAAAAGTTGAGCCAGACTACTGCTGCTGTTGTATGATGGCTCTCCTGATACTGTATATACAGTAATATTCCATTCATGTTCTGAAAGATTGAGAGAATTGGAACTAATTGGCACCCTCCCACTTGTTGGCATGCTCACGTGAAAGGCTAAAGCCTGAATGAGCATGGAGTCAGAACTACCCTCTCACCTACATGATGGTCCCTTCATGGCAGGGTTGAGGCATATTGGTGGGGCAGTGAGAGGAAGCTTGCACTGTTATCATCCATGCTATACTGGTCATGTGGATAATGGATCAAGGCAGTTCTTGTTAAAAAAACACATTTTTTAATGCTAAATTTGTTGCTGAATTAGGTGAATCAGAACGTTTTTAGTCTATTAATGTTCTGCTAAATCTAGACACAAAGGAACAGGAAAATCAATAAACGTGTTGATTCTTCAGAGTCTGGGAATAATGATAACTTTGGAATGATAGGATGTCAGACCAAAAACATAATAAAAAAAAACTAAGATTGGTTAGGAATGAATAAGTATTCAGTATATTTAGAAACATGGAACAGTGACATTAGAAAAAGATCATTGGTCCATCTAGTTTGCTCGTAATGTGTTACACTGTCCCGAGACCTGCTGTCTAAATGGGGTTTGTGCCCATGCTACCTCCTCCATTTTACCTGCCTTACTACAAACCCCCTAAGAAACTATCAACCCATAACTCTTTTCAAGCTGTGCTTAAAGCCATTGATTCTTCTGTGGCCCACCGCCTCAGCTGGCAGACTGTTTCACGGTTCAGCCACACTCTGTCTGAAACAGAACTTCCTCATATCCCTTATGATTTTCCCATTTGCTAGCTTCCACTCATAAAGCACGTGTTCTAGATTTGCTATACCTAGCGAATAGTTCCTGTCTCAGGAACTTGAAGGTTTCTATCATATCACCCCTCTCCTTTCTGGTCTTCACCGAATACAAGTTCAGTGCCCTAAGCCACTCCTCATAGGATCTCTCCTACAAGCCATGAATCATTTTGGTTACTGTACGCTGCACCGTTTCCAGCCTGTTCCTGACTTTCCTTAAGTGATGGCTCCAATACTGGGCACAGTACTCCAGGTGAGGCCTCACCAGTGATATATAGAGAGAGGGGTAGCAATACACAGAAACTTGCCCTTGTCCAGGCTCCCACTTCATCTCTGCAGCTCGCTCCTTGGAGTCACCGGCCATCCTCTGCTGCCTACCCGGATCTACTGCCCAGAAATGTGCCCTTGGCTGGGCTTCTGCTTCATCTCTGCAGCTGCGGCTTGCTCCTTGAAACCGACAGCCGCCCTCTGCTCCCCACACAGATCTGCCTCCCAGAAACTTGCCCTTAACCGGGCTCCCGCTTCATCTCTGTAGCTCGCTCCTTTAAGCTGCCGGCCACCCTCTGCTCCCCACCCGGTTCTGCTGCCCAGGTATGCCCGCTGCTTTTGCCTCCAAACTTTGGATCCAGAGCTGCTGTTGCTACTGGTTATTCTGCCAAAAACCCCAAGCTGCAATTGGCTGGTGCAGATTCCTGAAACCGCGCTACTGGCCAAAGCTCCTCTCAGCCTCTGCTAAGTCAGTCTTTTTCTTTTTGAGCCTTTTTTCAGTAATTTGAAAAGTGGCTCTTATACTTGGCTGAATTTAATTAGAGCTGCATTGTTTACTGAACTGTGCATGTACTCAGGAGGGTATCTTTATCTAGCTGCAGTATTGTCCGTTATTTTGGGGATTGTAATTCAACTGCTAAACTGTTTGAATTTTTTTTTCTGCCTGTTCTCTAACTTCCCTCTCCAGCTAGCCTGCATAATACCTTTGCTCCCTCTATCTTCTCTCTCACCTCTAACCTTCTAAATCTCTCCCATTGCAACAAAAAACTGTTTAAAACTTTTTTCCAGCCCTTTTTCAACTTCCCTCTCCATCTAAGCCTGCTTACTACATTTGTTCACCTTGTCTTTCCCCCTCACTCCCACCCTGTTAATCCTCTCCCATTGTGCTAAATCTCTCCCCCTCCTCCTCCTCGTCCTTCCTCATCTATCCTGTTTGGTGGACCCTGGCGCCAAGGCACAGACACACCCAAAACTAAGTAATTCTCTTGTTTTTTAATCTCCACCTTCCCTGTAGCTGCTGCTTTTGTCACCCCCCCCCACTTAGCAGCCATTTCCTGCAGTCTATACTATATTTTAACTCTCTCCCTTTCCCTCCTTACAGAAACTTGCCCTTGAATGGGCTCCTGCTTCATCTTTGTGGCTGTGGCTCGCTCCTTTGAGCTGCCAGCCGCCCTCCGCTCCCTTTCTGGATCTGCTGCCCAGCTACGCCCGCTGCTTTCTCCGCCAAACTTTGGATCCAAAGCCACTTTTGCTACTGGCTATTCTGTCAAAAACCCCAAGCTGCAGTTGGCTGGTGCAGATTCCTGAAACTGCGTTATTGGCCATTGCTCTTCTCAGCCTCTGCTAAACCAGTCTTTTTCTTTTTGCGGCTTTTTTCAGTAATTTGAAAAGTGGCTCTTAGACTTTTATTTATTTATTTATTTAGTTTTTGTTGACCGGGTAAGTGCACTAGATAAATCCTGACTATTTTCAGGCACGACCTGGTGGGGGAGAGATACAGATGAATGCCAACTGACCTTGAACCAGATTAAGCTGTTGGTGGTATTCTCAGTGAATGAGGAAATTTGGCCAGGACACTGGGAAATTCCCTGCTCTTTCGATAAGTACCATGGATCTTTAACATCCACCTGAACTACCACCAGTCCAGGCAGATGGGACCTGGTTTAACGTCTCATCCGAAGATGGCACCTCAGAAGTGCAGCACCCCTCTCATGCTGCACTACAGTGTCAGTACTGGATATTAACCCAAGTGCCAGATGTGGGAACTGAACCCACAGCCCTCTGATCTCCCGGCCTCAGAGGCGAGTGTGCTACCTACTGAGCCACTGACACTGACTTGGCTGAATTTTTCTCCTACCGCCGGCCCCGGCAATCTTTAAATGCTCTTACTGCTCTTATAACTCCGCCCAATTGCCTTGAGCAGCCACTCATTGTGCAGCTGTCCCAGGTTTTTTTTTCTTTGCTTTCTCAGCATTTATTGTGCTACCACTGCCCAACTATTTAAATCACGTTCCTCATGTCAAAATCAGTGTTTCCTAGAGACTCTGCCTTCTAATAAACACCCTTTATTAGGTCCCAGGTTCTGAATCTACAAATTTCTCTGTACTAGCTGTCTTCTTCTAATTTACTCCCTCAACGTATAACTTGCAGATTCAGTAACTTTTGTTACTTACAGCTGACTGAAACTCTATACCCTCTCCACTGCCAGTTTACCAACCCCCGGTCCGACTATGTGACTACCTCTTCTTCCTCCTCTTCCTTCTTTTCCTCTCTATCCCCACCTCTCTCTACACAAGTCCCAAGGCCTCCACTATGGTTTACATTACTGTATCTAGTACCCACACCTATAGTTATGCTATCACCCCTGCACCCTTCCTCCAACTCTGGTGCCACTCCAGCCAGGTCCCTGCGGCTTCACTGTTATTTGTACCCGTCTCAGTTGCCTTTATTAAACTCTTACTTAATGCCACATCCCCCCCAACTCTGCATCCTCTATCCATAAAACTTGTAAGTCCCAACAATTCTATAAAAATCCTGTTACATTATCTAATTATAGCCAAGGCCCCCAGAATTTTGCACAGAACTTGCAATCTACCGCAGAACTCACTCTTCTTGGTGATTTTTTATTAATATTTCTGTTTATACATAGAATCTGGTTCCCTTCCCCTCTTTTTATATTCAAAACCCCCCTATATGCTCAGAATGTGATGTTATCATTGCTATAACATCATACATTAGCTAATGAAATGGCTGCATTCTGCAACAGAAATGAACAGTCACTTATCTACCACAGCTCCCACTGCTAAAGACGGTGGCACAGCACATCATGCATGGTGATATTTGCTCAACCTGCACTACAGCCTAATACAATTTTCAGTCTTACATTTTCGCACTAGGGCCAACTTAAACAAAACCTTGTCAATAGCACAGACCTGTTAAGTCCATACCTCACTTTGTACAAAACTGTTTGTGCCTTTAAGGTATAGTGACGCTATCTGAAATGAATAACTGGTAAAATGAATCTAACTGTCCAAGTTTTTAAGAAAAATAAAGTAATTATGCCCAGTAAAGTGAAATATAATAATGTGTAGACCTGTTGAAAGAATAGACCTGTTAAATAAATAATTGCACTGTACGCATTTTTGCCAGGGTTATTGATTACATATTGTCATTGGTTGATAGAATCACCTAAAAGTTATTCAGAAATGTTGTGTGCAGGGACAGCTGTTGGGCCAGAGGGTAGCATGCTGTGTTTCTGCGCCGGCAATTCAGATTCAGAGATTAGCTCTGGGAGCTGGCTGGGCAGCACAAGGATTGGTGGAATACATCACTGCTCAGAGCCTGGGAAGGTATGGTGCAGTGTTCTGTCACATGGTGGACACATTGTGATGGGCCGGAGAGCTGTATCTCAGAATTGGTTCACATGTATGTCATGGCCTGATTGTGTTACGCAGTGTGTCAGGGAAAGCAGGTTGACATGAAAAGTTAGTTTTGCAATAACTCCTCTATTCCATTTCCAATGGGACCTGTATGAATGAGGATGCAAGTTCATGGAAATTAAAAATATATATATATATATATATATATATATATACACACACATACAGTATCTCTGTCTCTCTCACCACACATGCACACACATGCATATTTGTATGTATGTTACAGGTTGCATATAAATATACAAGTGATACACAGTGGGAACCTCATGAGTGCTGTAGAAAGCACATACAAATATTTAAGTGATAGACAGTGGAAACCTCATTAGTGGGATAGATAACATACATTTAGAAATACCTTATTTATCACATAAGATCCCCTCTGCATATGTCATTTATGCAACAGGCTAGGACCTTAAGGGAGAGACATTTGTTTTGCTTTTTCAGGCATAAAATTATTTTTATAAGTCTTGTTATTTTTTGAACTAGTGTTACTGTGCTTTCCACCATCCTGATTGCTATAACCACTGCCATGAAAGTGAAGTCAGGATGACAGACTGACACTGTGATGTGGTAGTTTGTTAGTGCCGCAGCACTTCCGCAGAAATTACAAAACACCGCCGCCGCAGAAGTTCTGCGGCAAATGGTAGTCTTGCCGCAGAACTTGGTCCCACTGAGCCACAGAAAAGTAGGGGCCCTGATTATAGCTCTCCTGCTCCTCTCTTCAAGAAATATCTATCCCAACCCAGGACTGAAAGCAGACACTACGCTTGGGATCCCACAAAATATTCCTACCCTCGACCCTACAATTCCCTTAACCCTACCTGGAGACCTTAAGCTACAGTACTTCACCTAAATATACATAGCTTACAGACCAAATTTGACCTCCTTCAAACCCTGGTTGTCTCGCTGACTCCTGACATCCTAATCCTCTCTGAAACTTGGCTTAGTAACAAGATTCCCGACCATGCCATCTCAATCCCCAGTTATCTCCCTTGCCAGGCAAGACAGAATTGGAAGAGGTGGGGGCATGCAAAGTACATCGTCTCCTCCCTACAATTTGCAATCACCCTTTCCACCTCCCTACCAGCTAATTACGAGGTCCTCATCATTCGGGTATCCCTGCCCTACTGTGTTCCTAGCTTTGTTGCTGGTGTCTGTTGTCGCTCCAACATTCCCTCCTCGGTGGCCATTGACCTCACCACCACCATTGTGTCCCACTCACATTCAGGTGAACTGTTCATCATGGGGGATTTCAACTCAAGCTGGTTGTTACCCTCACAAAATAAAACATGCAGTAACATAGCCTCCCAAAATCTAACTCAACTTATCCAAGCACCCACCCGCCTGAACATTAAAACCCCAAATCACACCTTGGTTGACTTGGCCCTTACCACCCACCCGCATCACGTCATCCAATCTGGCATTCTCCTGGATGCTCTAAGTGACCATCACTTGAGATATATGGTTAGGAAGATCCATAGGCCTAAACCTTCTCATAAAATTTTACTGACATGCTTTTTTAAATATCTTGACATAACCCTTCGCCTCCACGAAGTAGCAGATACTGATTGGGCCCGTTAACCTTCGCAATATATGTGGACAATGCCCTTGCCTATTTGAAAGATAAGTTCCTTGCAATCTGTAATCATTATGCTCCCTACAAGCGTATCAGAGTTCTTGGTAACCATGTCCCATGGATCACTCCCGAACTGCTGGTCTGCCTCAGAGCACATGATCAAACATGGAGGAAACACAAAAGAATAAAATTACCAAGTGACTTTATCACTTACTGTAAACTTTGCAATGAGTGCACTAAAGCAACCAGGTTAGCTAGGTCCGAATACTTCAAGTCCACTTTCCATGCTAACTTAAATTCCTGTTCCAAATTTTGGAACGTTGTACATGTCCTCTTCTCCCCCATCCCCCCTCCCCTGTCCTTAACTTAAACAACTCCCTTACAGCTGATCATGCAATAGTGGCTGAGGCTTTCAATTCCTACTTCACCTCGGGTCTTTCGGCCCTACTAGCCTCTCTCCCCTCCTGCCCTACTCTGGTATCCTCCTCCAAAAGTGACAGTTGTGACCCCCACCAAACTTATGGCTATGATCACTTCTCATTTTTCTTGGTCTCACCTGCTGATATCCTTACTGCCCTGCTGTTTATCAACCCCTCAAAAGGCAGCTCATCTGATGAACTCAACCCCAAGCTTCTGTATCTCTCTGCCTCTACTATCGCTTAACCTCTTTCTGAAATTTTAAACCTCTTCTTCACGACAGCTGAGGTCCCTATGCCCTGGAAGCATGCTGTTGTCCTTCCTCTCCCCAAGGGTGGTGACTCCACTTCCCCAGGGAACAATAGTCCCATCTCCTTGCTCCCTACCCTTGCCAACCTCCAGGAACAACTAGTTTTGTCCCAAATCTCTTCCTTTCTCTCCGCCTCTAAATTCTTTATTCCAATCTGGGTTTCGGAAAAACATTCTACCACTACCTCCCTACACAGACTCACTGATTCAGTCCTTACTGGAATGGACAATGGCTTGATCACCTCCGCCATTTTTGTCAACCTTGCTAAGGCTTTTGACATGGTCTCCCATACTTTGCTTCTTCAGTCCCTCTCCTCAGCTGGACTCTCGCTATCTGCAACAAACTGGTTGAGGGCCTATCTCACAGAGTGAACGCAATCAGAATAGCTGAATCCGGCTTCCCTCCTTGACAAATCAACATTGGAGTACCTCAGGGCTCAGTATTGGGCCCCCTACTTTTCTCCATTTTTCTAAATGACTTACCATTAGCCTGCTCTTCCTCATCAATCCACATGTACACTGTCAATACCATCTTGTTCACCTCCAGCCATTCTACCTCTGATGTGGAAACCAGACTGCAGCTCGACTACAGTAAAATCCAGCACTGGCTTGCCTTCCATCAGCTCTTTCTAAATGCTAAGAAAACAGTCTCCATGGCCTTTGGCACAAGGCTTAGACTCGCTAGGCTCCCTGTTCTGCCCACCTTCCACACCCTGGATGGAACTATATTAGAGGACACCTCCTTGGGGTTTGGCTGGACCAACACCTCGGCTTCTCTGGACACATCAACGCCATCCTGAAAAACTGTGCCCCAAGCTCAGCACCCTATGCAGGAACTATAATTGCATTCCTCTCAACGGCTAGGTGTGAGATTGTCCAAAAGATGATTCTCCTGATTGACTACTGTGATGTAGTCTACAGTGTTGCTCCCAAATCCACCCTTTTCAGATTGGACCTCCTTTTCAACTCTTTTCTGCTGCTTTGCCCTAGACTTTGCTCTAAGTACTCACCACTGTGTCCTCTACCACTGTCTGTCATTCTCTTCTCTTGCTAACAGGTGCCTCTCCCAGTGCGCCGTACTTATCTCTAAATACTGGCTTGGCTCCCTTCCTCCGTATATATCCTCTCCTCTCTCTCTCTCTCTACCCTTCCCCCAGCAGCTCATTCTTTAAGATCTACAGACACTCGCACCTTTGTAATCCCCTGCTGCGCTACTCTTGCAGGCCACTCTGCTTTCAGACATTGTTTGCCTAAACTCCCTTCCACAACAAATTTGCCACTCCTCCTCCTTGCACTCCCCCTCCTCTGCCCTGCATAACTTCCTCTCAGCTAACTGCACCTGTTTTCCTCAACCCTAGCTCATATCTCTGTCTCTCTCTCTCTCCTCTCCTCCAGCACTCCCCCAAGTTCGAACTGTAACATGCTTATTCACTTGCTCTTAAGTATAACGAACTTGCCCTTTAAATTATCTGACTTATCCGTTTGAATATTGTATCCTGTATTCCTACCTTGTTTTTTATGTGTAATTGTTTTTACTATATCACCCCTGTGCGCTGACTGTATTGTACTATGTTACTTGTATCCTCCTCTGTAACCCCCCCCCACCCCCCAGGTCGCACTGGGAGATGAACAACTTGTTGTTCAGTGTACCTTCCTGGTAAAACATTTCAATAAATAAATAAAATAAAAGCAATACCTCTTTTCTACTGCTATCAAAACCCCTGCCAGTGCACAGATCCTGCAGACCTTGTAACTTTAACTAGATTGTTTAAGGGAGTCACTTATGATGGTTCACAGGTCACTTTTCTCAGTTGTAGAGCCCAGCTTAACCCCTTCCATCCAGTATTCCATCCTGAGGTTCATGTTTCCTGTGTGTATCACTTTTCACTTTTTGGCATTGAATTTCGTTGCCAAACCTTGGATCACCTCTGTAGCTTTTGCAGGTCCCTCTGCAACTCCTTTACCCACTTCTTGTTGCTAGCACTACCACAGAGCTTTCCGTCATTTGCGAAGAGACACTCATCATGTTCTGCATTCCTCCTCCCATGTGGCTGATGAAAATATTGAAAAGGACTGGACCCAGGACTGAACCCTGCAGCACCCACTTGTGACCCCCCCCAAGATTTTACACTATTTACTATGACCCTCTGCTGTCTCCAGTCTAACCAACTACCAACCCAGTCTATGTTCGTCATCACATGTAGATCCTCTAGTTTCTTCAGCAGCCTGCTTTGTGATACCAAGTTGAATATCTTGCTGAAGTCACAGTAGAGTAAATTTACTGCTTGCCTTTTGTCTACTGCCCTAGTCACAGAGTTACTGAAGATTAAATGATAACAGGGTTCAGATGTGATGTCCCTGGGCATGCATTTTTTAACAAAGCTGCTGCAGTATTGACACAACATATCACAGAGATGAGTAACCTCTCTATTGAAGCAGCTCAGGTGCCTCAGACCTTGAGGCAGGTAGTTATTTCTTAAGAGTTTTAAGTCTGGGGATAGAAAACAAATTGATAGATATTGTCCCGTTGCCATCTTGCCTCTGTTGGCATAGGCGCTGGAAAGATTAGCTTGTGAAACAGCGTCAGTGGTTTGATTTGAGTACCTGCACCAAGCAAGGATTTAGAAGTGGATATGGGATGTCAAGGGCCTTGGTCAGGTTAATGAATGACATTCACATTGCAGATTGGGGGGATGTTATGGGAACTGTCTTCATGGAGAAAATTCTCAGAAACGTCAGCCACACAATCAGTATTTCATACTTCTTCTGTAAGTTTATTCACAACCAGTAACTCCAGTAGATATCCTTATTGGTCTGACATTTCTCACTGAATTGGGCTTCATGAGGGAAGCAGAACCTATACAATAAAATAAAAATCATATAAGTAGTATTTTCTAAGTGTTTGTGGTGGTTTTTACCACCCAAGACATAACTGTTAAAAAGCATAATTCATAATGTAATAGCAAAAATTAATATAGGCTGGATTCAGCATAATGAAAAATTGTGCGGACTCTGATAGTACAGTAATACTTTTCCTTAAACATTTTTCATTCAGCAGTTAATAAGTTTTCTATACTCAGTCTGTATGAACTTAAAAATATATATACACTATTTGTATCCACATACATTACGACATTTCATGATCTTAAGGCTTATTACAGTTTTGTAGACGTTAATAATCGCCACCTTGTATTTTGTTCCACAAACTGCCAAACACATGCATATACTGTACATACTTAAAAGTGCAGCCCAAACGCTGATACCACTGTGTGTCCTAAACTCTCAAACGGGTGTCAAAATCTTTAGATACATCAAGAAAGGCCTGTGATAAGCACACCATTCAGCTAGAAAGGAATGTGTTTTTTAGGCAGAACAACCACTAGTATCATCTGATCATTTCCCAAAATAATCTTATATGATATTTTATAATGTTAGAAACCAATGTTTTGAAAGCTGTCACATTTGAACTGTTAATCACAAAAACAGAACTTTTTTTCTAAATGAAAGCTTATAGTCCGATCAAGATGTATGGACCCTAACAATACTGTAATCCTGTGTTGCTACATGTCTATGCGGTCGATAAAATATGTTGCTAAAAATGACAGAATAGTGAACCATGTTGTTTACATTTGATTTTTATTTATTTATTTTTAACCAGGACGTGAACTGGGCACAGCCCTTTCTCTGTCATGCCTGACAATAAATAACAATACTAGATTATGCAAATATTTATTATTTATTTATTTAGAAATCGGAATTACAACCTTTGCGCTAAAAGCTAATTTACAGAGGATCCTCACTGGCATAACTAAACAAATACATTTGTAAGTACAAATACATTAGCAGCTGACAGCATTGTCTGATAATACATCTTGTGGAGGACAAAGGACATACCACAACACGTTTGAACAATAGGGAAAAATTGAGAGGTCTGCATAAAGGTACTACAGTCTCACGGGGGACAGTCATCAGGGCAGGGAGAGTAGGTAGAACACAGTAAGTGCAGATATACTCAGCTATAAGGCATTGCCCCTCCTTTTAAGGGTAGAAACATCAGCTGAAGCTTGTTCAATCAACAAGAAAGTTAGTGTTAGGAGGAAGCGAGGAGGAAACAGCTGCAGGTTGCAGTGGAGAGTGTCTAAGGTGAAATAATTGGGGAGCGTGAGTCAGGGAGATGGGAAGATGGGGGAAGAAGGTAGGAGATGAAGGAAGGGTATGCAGCAGAGGGATGGGAGAGGGGGACATGGTACAGGTAGTAGGAGGGGGTGGTGGTGATGTGGGAATCATTGGAAGTTGATCTAGTCGGTCATGGGCAGCTCAGGTCATGGATCTTGGGCAGCAGAACTACCGGTTTCAGCTGGAGATTAGGTTATGCAGAAGCAGTGGTCAAGAGGGGAGATGGACTTCTGAAGCTCGGCTTTGAAATTACTGAGGTGCAAGAGGTTAGTGGTGGAATGGTGGAGTTCATTTTTATTTATTTATTTATTTAAAATTGGTGACCGGGAAAGACACACTGAGCCGAGGCTCGTTTCCAGGTGCACCCTGGAAACCCATTTAGCTAAGTGGGGGCCCTGACTGCGAAGGCTCACATCCCATGTGCAGTTCTCCTAAAGGCACAGCTAGAGCATGTTTTGTTATCCTTCTCATTGCTTAAACAGCTGGGGCAGGTTGAAACAATGCCTGCAGGGACGGAGGCACAAGTCCTAGGAGGGCCTTCTTCGCTAACCGGCAGGAATGGAACTTGATTAGATCCATAAGCAGAAGCCATTTAATCCTAATATATAGCTCACAGGCGAGTGTAAAGCGATTGGCATCAAGGACGAACCTACAGGCTTTGTTGAGGGTCGTGTGGGCTTTGTGCAGACTGGAATCAGGGACTGCACTGTATACTACATTTCCATAGTCCAAGACAGGTAGGATAATGCCTTGGACAACTAGTAACCTAGCCTCAGATGAAAGGCAGAACCATAGCCTGTAGAGGGCCCCTGGCTTCCTAGTGGCAGTAGTTATATTGCAGATGTGTTTATCGAAGGAGAGGGATTCGTCGATAGTGACATCTGGCTACCGGAATGAGTGTGCTTTCTCTAGGGAGGAGTCAGAGTTGTAGGTTATTGAGAAGGGTGCAGTGGATCCCCTCATTTGACGTCCCACAAATAGCATTGTCTTGTTTTTTTTTTGGTTTTTTTTACTATTGAGCATCAGTAGGCTGCTTTTGAACCAGTCCTGTAGGAGGTCAGAGTTGTGCTACAGGTTCCTGGTGAGCGCTTCTTGTCTGGAGTCATGTGAGAATACAACCATGTCATCGGCATATAGCAGTACATTGGAAGAGGGGCATGCATCCGGTAGGTTGCTCACAAAGAGGCTGAACAGGAGAGGGTCCAAAATTGACCCTTGGGGACCCCTATTGTGACTTCACTGGATGTGGAGATGGCTCCATTGATTTTTACTTGCTGGAAGCACCCAGACAGGTAGCTAGAGAACCACCTAACCGTATCGGGGCGGGACAGCCCAAGGCACATTAACCTGTGGAGCAACAGCTGGTGATCCACAAGGTCGAATGCCTTGGATAGGTCAATAAAGATCACCCCAACCAGTTGACTTTGGTCAAGTGCCTCGTGCACATAGCTTGTGATGTCAATTAGAGCAGTGCTCATACTGTGCATCTTGGGGAAGCTGTGCTGCTGGGAGCCGAGGAGGTCAGATTTACAGAGATAATCTGTGAGTTGGTTGACAGGTAGATTTCTCCTTATTTTCTTTTAATTAAAATCATACTCGGGGGTTCTCATAATTTACCTACTGAGTTTACTGTTGTTAATCTGAACCTGTTATGCATTGTCAACATTATAAGCCATTATTGTTCCTGATTGATTATGTATCTATTGGCATGTAAATGCATATTTTTTGTATTTATGATGCTTCTCTTAATGAAAAGGAAATAAAAAAGCATTTAATTTAGTGGATCATACTCTCCTAATACAAAAGTTAACATATATCAGCATCTCCCCTATGCCTCTGCCTGGTTCTCTAACTACTTGCTTGCCAGGCAGTAATTTGTCAAATTTGGTTACATCTTCTCCAACCAATCACTCGTGATGTCCCCCAGAGTTCCATACTAGGGCTGCTCCTCTTCTCCATCTACTTAAACTCCTATCTTTCTCCTCCAAATGCTCTATTGTCATGTATGCAGATGATATTGCACTACACTACAGCGTCCAAAACATTAACGCCCAAATAAACTGACTTCACCCACATACAAAACTGGCTTATGGTCAGCAACCTGGTTTTTAAGACTGCCGAAACCCAAGGAATGTTATTTAGATCTAAATCATGCACAGTATCCTGCCCCTGTCCACTGTCCATTCACTGCTCTGATGGCCCCCCTCTCCATATTGTAAGTGAATTTGAGTACCTTGGTGTCATCCTCGACCCTGCCCTGGATTTCTTTGCTCATAATCACTACCATCAACAGATCTATGAACCCATGGCTTGGTGTGGCCTATCACCTCCACCATTTCCTTACCCTGAACATTCGCAGGGCCACATCCCAAAGCATTCTCCTCCCTTGCTTTCAGTACAGCTCACACATCCTCACAAACGCCGCCAAAACCTCACTACACAAATGGGATGTTACCTATAATAACATCTGCTGCTTTGATCTTGCCTCCCCCTGCCTGACTCATCACTGCACTTTATACTCCACTCTGGGCTGGCTCTCCCCCACTGCATCATGCTCCTAAACCCAAGGATGCTTTCTTTGCAAGCATCTTAGGTCACCCACCACAGCCACCCCATATCACTACTGCACAGGACCTGTCCCATCTAGTCACTCTGATTGGCAGACACCTCCTCCCTAACTGCTCCTAAATGGTCTCCCAAAATAGGTTACAAGGCCTTCTCCGCTTATGCTCTAAAGCTGTGGAACTCCCTCTCTACCAATATTTGCAACTCTCCAATCCTACCACCCTTCAAAGCAGCTCTGAAGGCTTGCCTACTTATATCTATAGCTTATAACTGCATTTAGCCACATCCACCATCCTTGTTTTCTCATCTCTTCACTACATGTGTGCCCTCAGTTTGCTTAGTCCATTCCCTTTTGTTCCAAGCAAATTCGACTGCTCTACTTTAACCCACTTTTGCTAATTAATGTACAGGCCTACTGATGTCACACTGTAATTGTTGAGGGATATGCATTTGTTGTCACTTAGTTGTGTACCCTGCCTTGCTCAATTACTGTCGATTTTTGATTACTTGTCTTGTACTCTCCCAGGTTGTGCCTGAAAATAGGCACTGAACTGTCTCATGTACTCTCAGTTACCAAAAACCAAATAAATAAATCACTCTTGAGACTGCTTCAGGGGCCCTGAGACCTTTACACTTACCAGCAGTTGAGAGCAAAAACAGGGAAAGGGAGAGAGGAAGGGTACTTTCAAGTATGCTAACCAATATTCAGATCCATCAGTCAGGCTACAGAAGCTGCTGTCTCTTATTTCCCTGCTTCCAAGCCTAATGCGATATACCCTGCAAGAAGGTACCTTTGTGCTATACAGGAAGTATCTGCCCACCCCATCCCCATATCTGGGCCATGGGTACCATGCAGAGGAAAGCAAAACAGTGACGATGGGAGGGGAGGACTAGTTAACCATGAAGACTTGCAGTCCAAGCCTAATGCGGTATACCCTGCAAGAATGTACCTTTGTGCCATACAGAAAGGATCTGCCCGCCCCATCCCCATATCTGGGCCATGGGTACCATGCAGAGGAAAGCAAAACAGTGGCAAGTGGAGGACTAGTTAACCATGAAGATTTGCAGTCTGCTCTATCAGTTGAACCCACTCCTGGGTACACTGAGTGAGAAGGAAAAAAGGAAAAATGCTATAAACCAAGAAAAATGTTTCCAAATCTTAATGAATGCCCCAAGGCTTGAGCCCCGCTCCCAACCAAGTCATGTCCACTCCAGGGGATAGTATCATGTTAGCAGACACAGGAGCCAGGGATCAGCAGAGAGCAAAACTATGATAGACAAGACTCGAGGTGTAAGTTTCCTAGTATAAAGCAGGGAAGGGGGAGCTGAAGAAGACACAATAAGGGTAGAGGTAACAGAGTCAGAGGACTAAGGGGAAGGGCTGGGACATGTGACTGAGTTCAGTATATGATTCCAAACAGTACTATTGCAAATCACCCCTGAAAGTCTGCTTTCATCCCATGACTGCACTGAACCACACAGGAGCAACCAGGTTGGCGTAGCATTTATTTAACTGTCAGGGGTGACAAGTATATATCAGCCACTAGAAAATCTCACCCCAGAGACAACAGGTAGGAAAGTTAGTGAGCAAATCCTCAGACTCTGGAACTCCTCCATGCTGAGGAATGTGAGCTTGATCCACTTGAGGCCTGGAAAGAAAATAAGCTGGGGAGATCACAGTTCCAAGCAGCTGGACTTGCCTCCTAAAGGTCGGCATGAGGGGGTCAGTGCAGACAGTGGCTTCCAGTGGTAATCACAGGGAGATTCTACAACTCTACAAACTGTCCCCGGGAGTTATGCAGCAGGTGTCTCAAATCTGTGCTGTCTGCACTTGCAGAACGTAGTAACCCCAAGTTCAGGTAAAATGATAGAACAGTGAAACTCTGAATGTGTTTTTTATTATATTTTACTTTTTCCAGCCAGGTAGATAATATAAATAATATTTTACTACAGTGACTATGTATCAGTATAAGAAACAAAATGTTTTATGTCAATGTGATGATGATGAAAATTCTACCTCCACAGTTAAGAACTGAATATTATGCTGCTGTTTTTACGGTAACCCATCAATAGATCGACTCACTATGAGTGATTGAATATGGTCGAAGTCAGAATAGCGAATGTGAATTGGGTGATGTGTGCTTAATAGCTATGGCTATTAAGAGCACATCGTAATTTGAGCTGCTGCATTCTGTGGTTGTTTTGGAGGGTAAATGTAGGTTTGGTTTTTGGGTTGGTTTCTAGTTGACCATCTGATGGGCTGGCTAACGTCACCGCCTTTGAGGCAGGCGACCCAGGTTCGGGACTGGCTGTGCTGCAGAAAATATTTTGTTTGTTACCTGGTACTTGTGTTTTATTTTTGTTTAGTCCCATAACCCGCTGTTCTGACTTTGCCTCCCCGCCAGTGGGTTGCCCCCCAATGTTCTCCCCTTTTCACCAACTGTCCCTTGACATAGGCTTCCCGTTTGAGTTTGCCACTCTCCCCCATTGACATGCCCCCCTCAGAGTTGATTATTTTAAGATTGGGGGATGTGGGAGGTATAGCCCCCCCCCACACATTAAACGTAGAGAAATATTGTTGTTTTTAGTGAGTGAGTGGTAGTCTCGCTGTTTGTGGTGAGCACTGAGGTGCACATCGCTATTTTGCATTTCAGCGATGTGCAGTAGCTGCTGTTGTAAGGGCTGTTATGCTGGCGCTCTTATCACATGGTACCGTTTTTACATTTAGGGTTTTTCAAAGTTTACCTCTGCTTTCCCTTTGCAGTAAATTTACACAAAATTCAGAGTTCTATCCTGTCAGGGCCAGGACTCTGTCCTAGTGATAATGAGTTCAGTAGCTTAAAGATGTCTCTCATGAAAACCCTTTTCAGGAGGAATGGGGGGGGAAGGGGCCATAGGAGCTGGAGACAGTAGTCTGTGCAGTAGTGGAGTGGTAGGGAACAGAAGAGAGCTCAGTGAAATGGGCATTGAAAGCATTGGCTATGATAGTTAGGTTCTTGCAGTGCACACCATCAATGACCATGTCCTTAGTGTTAGATCTGGGGGGGGTCACCCAGTAGCCCTTTGATGTGGCACACATAACTGTGTGAGTTGCCATCCTAGGCTAGCAGCTGCTCTTTGCAGAAAGAGCTTTTAGCGGAGCAGATGTGCTGGTTCTGGGTGAATTTTAAATCCCTGCTCCCACCACTGAAGGCCTCACCCCCCCACCAAGGATGCACACTTTATGATAACCTATAAGATGTTTTGTTTATGGCTATATGTTACTGGTGGTGTTACCTGATGCACATGTGGTGGAGCATAGATGTACGTCGCATCCACTGTGATGATGACATGGAACTTCCCCGGATCAATTTACTATGTGCCTTGGGAACTTTTTTATTCTGTCCCTTGTAGTCCTCACTGATGATCCAACAAGTGATACCCCCCCTAAACTTATACAGTCATCCCACCATATCGTGTGTGTCTTTCTGCAAACGGGTACACGCTTTGTACCTGTTGTGGTTTATTTTGCTTATATTGCATTTGTAATGTTATGTTTGTTTACAGATGTTTGGATGTTGATGATTTACTACCATAATTCCTGCACAAGAAGGTTCAGTATTTCCTGGTTTGAGGAAGGCCCTCCTTTTTTAGGTCTGTTTTCAAAATACGTAGGCCTCATTTATATGTCGGTTATCCCATACATATCTGTGAATGGCCCCACTGAACTGTTTCACATGGAATATGAGAGGGCTGAACTCTCCAGTTAAATGGAAGACAGTCATAAATAGACTTAAGGCAATGAGAGCCCACGTGGTGCTTTTCCAGGAGACCAATCTTAAGTCAGTCGAAGTTTTCACATTATAGGGGGTGGGGCGGGACTGGAGGCACACAGCTGTGGCCTGACTTTTAAAGATGCCTCCCTTCTTTTCCATGAAACAGTATGCAGGAAGATTACCAATTAGGTTTCTTAAAAGTGGAAACACCTTAGGGCCCAGTGGTTATTGCCAATGTCTATGCCCATATTGTTGACAGCCTGGCTCTTTTCTATGCTCTTAGCCAGGAGCTTGTTGGCCACTTTAATCCGACTATTTCTATAATGATTGGAGGGGATTTTAATCTAATGCTAGAGGCTTGTTTAGGTAGGTCCACTGGACAACTGGAGCCCCACCCTAATGCCCTGACTACCCATAAGAGTATGAGGGCTGAATTCTCCCTGGCGGATGCCTGGCATTTGCTGCATGCTCAAGACCAAGACTATACGTGCTACTCTGCCACATACATCTTGTCTAGCAGAACAGACCTATGGTTAACCACTTCCTTAATCGCCAAAATGCTCACATCCTTCACCATAGCTCTGGTCTCTTGAACCATGCCTCATTTTCCATTGTCCTACTGTGGGGCCAACACATGGTTTCGTTTATTTTAGATGGCTCCTGACCCAGCTCAACTTACTGGCCACTAGAAAAGCAGAATGAGCTATTTTATACACAAAACATAGGTATTGGGATGGGGGGAGGCATGCAAGTTGCTGGCATACTGATTACGTAAACAGCAAGCAGAATGCCACATTCCAGGCCTGAAAAACTCAAGGGGAGTTTTGTCCATACGTGTGGAAGACATTAATGCGGTCATGAAAGCTTTGTATGAGGACCTGTATTCCTCCCAAGGATAGCTCTGCACATCTGCCCTGGAAAATCTCTTTCCAGGGCCTGCAACTGAAAAAGACTCGACAGGTACTGGAGGCATCCCTACGTATGTTTTCAGCAGAAGCTGTTTTTGGAAATACTGGTTCACATTCTGTTATTGATCTGTCTTCAATGGCCTTTCGCTAAACTCAGTGGGCATTTTTGACTTTAATTCTGGTGCTAAAGGCCATCTTAAAACTGTGTGGTATAGTTTATGTCTTTGCACAGCTCTTACATTGTTGTCATAATACATTGTGTTTTAGTACAGAGCTCTGTATTTGAAAGGGACATCAACTACTGTACCTCATGCAATTCTAAAATGGTACCACCAGAGTGTAAATCAGAAACACCCATGGAGTTAACTAAGAGGCCTGTAAAGATGGAACAGTAACGGAAGAGGAACCAGCATTTTAAAAACTGTTTCTGCGGAGGAAAAAAAAAACCTTAAAGGTTCAACGCAGGTTTTTTTGGCTGTTATTCACATGCATAACCTAATTTCGTAGTACTAGGAGACCAGTGCGCTAGTTTAGAGACATTTTCATAAAAGGTCTATTTTAGTTCTCAAAAAAGGGAACGTGTATATTTAAAATGTCAGACCATCATTATTTACAGTATGGACCTTTGATTGATGGTTGGAAATAAACAAACAATCTCCTGAAACCGAAATTGGATACTTATGAAATTTCCTCAGTGAATAGAATTATATGCTGTTATGTTTGGATGGGTTGTGCCTTGTTTCTTTTCCACTGAATTATCATTTTCTAATTAAGGACAATTGCTTTTGCATCAGTAGTATCATGTAGTTCAAGTCCTTAGTCCAAGCAGTGTTCATTGTACCTCAGAATAACTCTGCTCTTAAATAACTGAAAGATGGGCAGCTTAGTACCTCTGACTTTTACATTGCCTCTAGCCAAGATAACTTACTGTTTTAAACACACTTACTATAATAACACTATTGACTCCATGTAGGGCATTGCTGTTGCAGTGGTCACACAGAACACATTATTTAAGACTTCATATATCCAAAGGGGAGGATTGTGCTGTATTTTCAGAATAAAAATAAAAGCCTACATGACCCCAAAAAGATGTAGGGCTGGATTTTCAAACATGCACTGGAGATTTGTGACATGATTTTATTGCATTATCAACACTTGCACCAATAAGTCAGACTACTTTTATTTCCAAAGGAGGCCCTAGCTGCAACATTGTGGGTGCCACGTGCATTAAAACAGCGACAATTGGGCCCGGTGGCGCTGAGGGCTGAGGCACTGGACACCACACCTCACTCCACGCCGGCGACCCGGGTTCGGGAATGAGCCTGGGTCGTCGGGGGTCAGCAGGGGAGGACTAGGATTGAGTGTCCGACGACAGCTCTCCTAGTCCTGGGGAGAAGGGGTGGATGCACACCGCGCTCTGCTGGTCCCTGGGGACGCCTGGCGGTACTGCAGATGTGTGGGTGCTTAGTAGGGGGGGGAGCGTGGCAGACATCTGCATGTTAGTGCTCTGATGTCCTTGCATGCCTGTACTTCCATCGGGGAGAAAAGTAGGGAAAAAATGGCAGCACAAGTCCATGGCAGCTTGATAGCTGCAGCTTCACCAGCCGACGATGCCTGGAGGCATGTGCTGGTAATGGTTTCTCGTCGGGCACGGGGGCTGCAGGGATTCCCCTTTTGCAGGTGTAGTTGCGTCTGCCAGCTGGGCATGCGAGCTTCAGGGTTGGCGGTGGAATGGAGGCGCAGTGGCTGGATATGGAGCAGGACTTTGGCTGCAAGGTAAAAAGTGTTAAATGATAAAAAAAAAAATGACAATTCTTCAATGTTGTGATGCAGAGTGTCTTAAGGCAGGGAAAGTGTTGCAAATGCATCAAAATGTTTGAAAATAGCGGCACATTTTGGATAACGCAGGTGCAGCCCAAATTTGGGAAATGGACCTGCTTCACCATTTATGAAAATCCCGGTTGTAGTTCTTCATGTAGTAAAGAAGTATATAAATAACATTCTGATTGTTATCAAAACCATGGACATACGCAGCACTTAACGATGCCGGAAATATAAACATTTCTCACAGAGTTTTGGATCTTTTCTGCCCAAACCTCAAATGATTGACATTTGTCTCTTGTGTTGTAGTCAGTGTAGAATTACAGAAGTAAGAATGGTACGCCTCCGACAGTATGTATGGCCTCTTGATGACGTTAAGGGGGCACATATTCTTCTGTGAGAGAACAGAGTGCCATGAAAAATCACAGAAGTCAGAATACAGCCGTTCTAGTCTCTTCAATTCTGTGGTTGTCAGTACCAGTGTAGTCATGTTTAGAGTTTAATTAAAGCAGCAGTATTTATTAGTTGGCAACATTTTCTGTCGTGTTTTTTTTTTTTCCAAAATGTGTTTCTGCCATCCTTAGATTCATATATAGAGATAGATAGACAGACAGACACTTTATTTGTATAGCGCCCCTTCCCAGAGGCTTGGAGTGCTTAACAAGAATGTTTAAAAACAATACATACATAATATCATAAAATACATTTCAAGCCTTATAATACAACAAAGCATGCAATATAGTAAAAATTCTATCTATCCTTCAGTTAAAATACTGCAATAAAATAACGATCAGTCAGTTCAAGTCTTACGTGCCAAAAGCCTGGTTAAAGAGACTTACCAGTCTCAGCATTTGCACCTGCCTGATCGGTGCTTTACCCCTTGGAAATTATCCTACTGCTGCAATGTCCGAAAGTTCTCCCAACAGTTTTGGAGTACCATAACTCATAAAATTATCCCCACCAGGTCTCTTGTGCTTCTCGGTTTGTTTAGCTCCCCACTCTCTGCCCCCACACTTATGACGTGACACCAGGGAGAGTGCGGGGACAAGCTCCAGTTTAGTCTATGGGGGTACCTTTCAAGTCATTTTTCTGTATTGTAACGGGCAGTTGGTGATGAAACGTGGGCACCAGTCGACTAACAAGACCCTTGTTAGTCGACCAGTACCTCGTTCATCACCAACTGCCAATATAGAAAAATGACTTAAAATAACCCAGACTAAATGGAGAGCTTGTCTGCAGCTCTCCTGGCATTATCATAACTTTGCTGAGCGTGGGGCGGGCGTGGGCAACTAAAAAACAGGAAATGCGAGACTCGGTGAGATAATTTTGAGTGATAATACTTCTAAGCAGTTTGGAGCGTACTTGGACATTGCAGCTGAATCATTTCCGTAGATGAAATCACGATCTGGCAGAGCTAAAACAATATTAACTTTACTTGGTGGATCTCTTTAAATAAAAATGTTTTTATTATTCCTTTTTTAAAGGTTTCACTGAGGGTGCCTCCCAGGGGTGCCTTATAATCAGTATCTTTTGTATTTCCTCAGAAGTTAAAAAAAACAGCTTTTATAACTATTTTTATAATTAGTGACTTAAGTCATTAAAGATGGCTGCCAGTCACAGTAGTTAAATATTTTCCGTTGAGGACACTTATTGACTGTGGATGTGTTGTGATGGTGCTGGTAAATGTTTCTGATGGTAAAAAGTATTACTCCCACCCCAGGATGTTTAATTTTGTCCATGCTTGGAAGTGCAAGAAAGCAAGTTACTTTGAAAAGTTCAGGATCATATGTCTCAGTTCAGGAGTGAAAGAAAATGAAAAGAAAAACTGGTCTGTCGATGTTTTTGCCAAAAATACAATGTTACTAAAAACTGATAAATAATACATACAGCTTCTTTTAAGAGCGACAACTATGTGTCATGAAGGAAGAACATTGAAACCGTGAGGTTAGATCCTCATGTAGCATCTTGAGATCCTGAAAGCAGACCTGAAAAATGAATAACTGGTGACCCCCTTTATTACAGCCATTATTAGTGTGATCAAATGCTGTAATAACAGGGTATGGCATTATACCTGATTATTTCTGCATTTGGAGCGCTCACGCTTCCCTTTCCCTTTCTACAGTTCAGCAACGGGAAACTTGAGTCTGGCAGATCTTCCTGGTTGTCTTCTCTTGTATGCGTGTGTCCCTGCACCAGTTTTTATGAACAAGAAAACTTAAAGTGACTTTTTACACATCCTCAGTGTGTGATGTCCACACAAACATCTCAAGCTTCGCTCGGAAGGTTTGTGGGAGATAGCACGCCTTGAGTGTGTAAAAAGAACTTCATAACACACAATCGCCCTATCTATTATTCCCTATGTAAACTAGGGGATGTTTCATTGTGCTGTACGATTTACTTTTTCCAGAAGTATGTATATCTTCACTGAATTATAATAAGATACTTATTCACAATATTTATTGTTATAAAAGTGCATCCATCTTTTCCTATCTGTATCCTAGCCTATTCTGAAATGGATGATGAAAATGAGTCATTCAGCTTCAGAAGAGAGTATCATCATTTCACAATACCAGTCCTCACAACTGCATGATTTTAACATGTCTACTGTAATAGAGACATTTATAGCTCGCTTGGCATGACTGGGGCAGGTCTTGTCTACAACAGTGGATGTTACAGGTGTAGAATAAATGTTGGGATGGAACTATGATGTTAGACTCTTGCATGGGAACTGACCTGTCATTCCTAGTTTCATTTAAACACATTTTGGGGCAGGTGGCTACTCGGTTTTCATGGCTCTTATGTTACTTTAAAGATGCTTTACTTACACAGACACACATTAATCCTAAAAGTAGTTTATTTTGCTTAAAGAACTGATTTAAGTGAAACTTGTCCATCCTGGGGTGGTTGGGTGGGTGAGCTGGGGTGTGTTTGTGTGTGTGTGTGTGTTAGTGTGTGTTTTTTGAAGAAAATGCTTTGTTTTTATTCACTAATAGCAGGAACAAAGTGAAGGCCTCCATACGTAATTATAACGCACTTCCATTCAGCTTTATCTTGAGAACCACTTAGCTCATTTTGATTAAACATGGTATACACATTCCTAGCACCACTTCTTGATGGTATCAGAGTCTTGGCCAGGGTGACCTACTTATGCCTGAGTTCTGCCTTGAGAGTTACTGTTACCATTTTGGCTACTGTACAGTATGTTAAGAAACACTTATCTAAATCTGCTGAAACCTGGTATTGTCATACCAACATTTTGAGGTTATTGGAATCTTGGCACAGGTAGCCTTCTTATGCACAAGTTTTAGCTTGTGATTGGCTGAGCTGATAAGGTTCAGTATTGGAAGAACACTCAGCCTTAAGGGGAACATAAACTTTTTTACATTTTTTTTTTTTTGTTGCTTTATTTGTTTATGGTCCATCCCCGCTGCTCGGCCGTCCACTGCTTTGGGCTGCCAAGGGCCCCCCACCCACCCACCAGCTGTGACATACCCCCCCACACACCGTCTGTTGCCATCCCGATTGTGTGCACTCCAGGCATCTCCTTTGTATCCCTTCACCAGAAGGGCCACCCTCCCTGGGCTAAAGAGAGGGGAGACTGGGGTTCAGCCTTGACCTGGTGCATGGGGCCACTGGAGCAGCACACAGAAGGCATTCCACCAGGGCTTCCTGGCAGGAAGGGACCTGGCGACTGTCATCTGGTCAACCAAGCAGCCATTTTCCCATTTTCTCACATGGCCCACCCCCCTGCCCACAAGACAGCTGCATGCATGTTGCATCCAGGTAGGATGCACTGTGGCATGTAGTCACTTACACCGCAAAGTGCACCGCCGCTGCGTGCCACCAGGAGGTGCTTCAGAGCTTTGCGGGCTTGTACACCCCCACCCAAGGAAACCCTCCCTGCCGGTTTCCGCTCCTGTCATCCCGGGCTGCGGCACAAACTCGGGTCACCAGTGTGCCAAGTGATCCCCTATTGCTTGACGCCACGGAGCTATCTTTTTACATTTTCATAATGAAATTGGAAATTAGTCCATGTATACAGTCTGTTTATTAATCCATCTGTATGCTTTGTGTGTTTGTATTGAAATAGTCATATTTAGGGTCCCTTGTTACTTCTGTCTTATACCCATCTGATATTCATTTCTTCATTACTTAACAGTTCTGGAGCCCAGTGACATCAGTTGAATGGAAGCCCAGGAATGAAGCTTTCCCTATAGGCTACCACTCAACTGATGTCACAGCGTTCTAGAACTGGTTAAAAACTATAGAATGACTATTGGGTGGGGAAAAAAGGCAACATTAATAAAGGGACCCTAAATAAGGAAAAAAATTAAGACTATTTCAAACTGAACACACAAAACTGTGCACTGGGGATATTACACAGACTACATTCATGTCCAAATGTCAATTTATATTGAAAAATAAAAATGGTTTCTGTTCCCTTTAATTTAATTGAACTTTGCATGTGCAGTTCTAAGACCTAATTAGGCTTACTCTGAATATGGGTCATGCTAACTTTTTTGCAGTCATGACATAAAACAGCTGAGCAGTTTAAAGGTACATCTTGAGACTTGCATTGCTGCTTACAGTATGTTTTCTAAACTACTCAGCTCTGGTACAATTACTTACTGTCACTTACTCCTGCCATACTTTCTTTTACTTACATAATCTCTGATACCCACTCTCTCTGAGCACCCTGATTTGCCAGCATCTCAGATGTCACTGGCCAGTCCTCTTCACAGAGCCTTGGCTATGTCCCCCAGTCAGGGTCAAAGGTAGTGGAGATATACACCTGATACTTCAGGTTTAATTTGGCAGCTGAGCCCGACAGACAAACAGAGCACGGATGTCCTGAGTCCTTCACCTAGGGTGCCAGGGCTGCTATTTCCGACTAGTTTTTCCCATGGCCGGTGGCATGCATGAGTCTCTGGTGAGAACATACATAACAACTTGTGAGATGTGAACCCTCCTCCAGCGACCACCCTAACTTGCTTGCCTCCACTTCGCCACCACCTATGGCCACCAAAGTGGCAGCACTGCAGCAGAGGCAGTGACCCTTCCTCCCTGGAGAAGGAGAGCATGATCTGGGATGTGAACCTCTTCCCCTTGGCTGTCCCCTGACAGCCCATTCTCACTTCTGAACCTGTGTCACCAGCTTTGCGAGCGGTAGCACTTCCAGTGCGCTGATGGGCCAGGATTGCAATTTTTTTTCCCCCATCATCTGTTTTTCTACCCTTGCTGAGCCAGGCTTGGGCTGCTGTTTGTCCTGCCTTACCAATCCCCACCATCCACCACCTCCCCAGGCTTACCTGGACTGGTCTGGGAACCCCCATGGATTACCCCCATTGGTGGGTTCTAGAGGGGCAGGGCCATCCCCCCCGAAATCATAATCCAGTTTGTCCAGCAGGTGCATCTGGCAGTGGGGTGATTGGTGGCTTGGTGTGCAGAGTGTCACTGACCCCTGTGCATTGCTGTAGTTTCCTCTGCATTTTCTCCATCACCTAGCTGTGACAGCATGGGCTGTGCATGCACCTGGAGGCACACATGCATCTCAAAACAGTGGTTCCCCCTCCCTAGACTTTCATCTGCTGCTTGTGCATCAGGGCAACCACCAGGATCAGGCCTCTAAGTTAAGTCAGCCAGCCACCCCTGTCCGGGAGAGGAGAGTTGCCAGACGGCTGCTCGAGCCACTCTCGGCCCTTGCCGGCCCCAGGCGTCCTGAGCTATTCTTGAACCCGGGTCGCCAGCGTGGTGAGAGGTAAGTTACACAGCACCTCAGTCCTCTGTGCCGCCAGGCGGTCTCTTTGTAAAAAATTTTTATGTTACCTTAATAAGCCTATTCATGGGAGCAAAGCAGTGCTCTGTGCTGCCATCTGGAGGCCGCAGTTTGTTTTTACACGCTTTTTCCTGCCCTGGGACTAGTGGAAGTTAAGGTGCAGTGCCGAGCTAAAGCACTTGATTCCAGACCAGGAGAGTGTGGGTCACCTGATGCTTAAGTACTCTTGACTGGTCAGGCACAGATCAGTGTAAGAAATGGCTTCAAAGACAGCTTCTCACTTGCCCTCCTAAAAGTAAAGGTGTATGCACCCCAAGACACTGCTAGAACTTTGTGTCTTTCTTTTTCTTAAACACACACACACACACACCTCATGGAGGAAGTCCCATTTTGCTACATTGCTTTACCTGTAACTCCCCTCCCGAATAAGTGGTGGTGTGAACATTTTTTTTTTTTTTTTTTACCAATTATTTTACCATCCCCTAGCTTTGTAGCTGAGCATATTATTTGGGTCCTGCCTCAGTGGATGGGAACATTCACTTCCTGTGGGGAAGTACCCCAACATCCTATTTTCAAAGGATCCCCTTAGGTATAGAAACCGCACCATTAAGAAGCCACAGTACTTCCCTGAACAAAATGAGCTATATTGGCCTGGACACCCATGCACTCGGTTGGTTTGCGAGTTACCTCACTGGCCGTACCCAGAGGGTCAGGTGGAAGGACATTGTCTCACAGACCGCACCGCTCAAAGAAGGGGTACCACAGGGGTCCAATGCTTAGCCTGCTTCTCTTCCTCTGTTCATAAATGACCTGCACACGCTGCGGTGAGCAGCAGCATTACATCCAATATGGACGATGCCATTTCTACCGAGCCCCCCAAATGTAATAGAACTGGAGAATGCTCCTACAAGAGGACATCCTTCAGATGGAGGATTGGCTCACCTTGAAAAAAATGGTATTAAACACCAGAAAACCACAAGTGATGTTGTTTGGGCCTAGATCCCTTGGATCTGACTGGTCAATGCTCCTTCAGCTGCAGTCCAGAGGGGAAGACAAACTCGAGGTGGTTACCTGTATGAAGTACCTCGCCCTAACCTAGACCAAAGCCTCACTCTAAAAAAATCATGTTGACCAACTCACAAATCCATCCATGTGAAACTTGGTCTCCTCTATAGAATAAAGGACCAGATTATCCCTGAAGCCAGGGTAGCCATTGCAACCAGTGTCCTACTCCCTAAGCTCACCTCACGCAGCCCCATTCTCCAAGGTGTGGCCTCTCACGGAACTTAGCAGGCCCAGACCTTATACAACAAGATTGTGCGGTTTGCCATATATCCCACCCTAGAACACACCACTACATGAAGCCAAGCTCAGGTGGCAGTCACTGGAAGCCGCCTCCTCTACCCAACTCTTTGCCTTACATTTAAGCTACTGGGCCCCTCTCCTCCCCCTAGCCTCAAAGGGCTTGTCAGGGTTAAATCCAATCTGAGGAGCCTCCGCACCTCAGGACAAACTCTCCTTATGGTTCCTAAAACTAGGACTAAAGCTGGGTCCAGGTCCTTTGCGTTCACAGCCCCTTCCAACTGGAACAACCTCCCACTTGAGGTATGGGAGGCAGGGTCTGGCCCCTGCTTCCGGTCCAAACTCAAAGCACACCTGCTCGTCAGGAGTACTTGCCAATGTCTTAGGACATGACCTCACTTCACTGCCCCTCCCTCTTAGGAAGGTGACTTGACTCTTGGCAACTTAGCCATTATCTCGTGCATTCCCTTGTTCTTCATGTTTTGTGCATGTTTATGTTTAAATAATCCAACTCTAAGAGATCTCACTGACTGTATGTGCATGTTTATGTTTAAATATCCTACTCTAAGAGGTCTCACTGACTGTATGTTCCCGTACCACCTATCTGACTGTAACCCTATGGAATCCTTTACTATCAAACAATATGTCATTTATTAATTTGTACTGTTCTGTTACCTGTATGTTATTTTCTTTACCCCCGGGTCGCCCCTGAAAAAGGGACCTCCGGGGCCCAGTGGGCCTACCCCAGTCAACAAAATTCAATAAATAAATAACTTGGGCGCTGCTCACTGGAAGGCATAAAGACTTTGCCATTTTTGCCAGTGCCCCTGCTTGGTCACATACCTCTAGGGTGGGGCTGGCTGCATGCTTGAACAACTAGATACGGTATTAAGTCAGGGTTGTAAATGTGGTACGGCCCTTGGAGTTCTAGCTGCAAAAAATTGCTGCCTGCCATTGAACTTGTGTGTTACTGTAAAAGCTCACCTTTCATGATTTTCATTAAAAAATAAATAGTATTTTCTCACAATTTTAGGCTCTTCCCCCTCTTCATTTCTCCTGATTCCTTTCATCATGTTTGGAATGTGATATCAGTGACATCACATGATATGTTAGGCAGTGACTATAAAGAAGTACACCACTGAAGCAAATAATACCTGCCATATAAGGAAAAGACACCAACCACGGAAGTCCAGGGTCTCTGCCGCAGACCTCCTGTCAGAAGTGCCGTAGAGAACTATGGGCCGTGCGTACAGCAAACAGGAAGTATTGTAGCATCCCCAGTACTTACTTGCTTACCCCTATCTTCTCTTTCTGTATGTTTCTCTCTTTTTATTTTGTCTCATTTTTCATTAAAGATAACTCTGTATATAGTCCTCCTATTGCTCCGACTAATGATGTAATCAGTTGCATTAGTCATGAACTCCTGATGCTGCTACCCCTGCTTGCTTGGGTTGCCACATTGATAACAGAGGAGCAACATCGCAAATGAATTCAGTTTCACTGAAGAAGCAACTCATCTACACTGAGGAAACAAGAGTGATTGCAACTGATGAAGTCATTGGTTGTGGACCTATTCTTGTGTGATGGGTAGCTACATACTAAACCGGTTTTAAAGACCAAGGAGGCAGAAAACAAAAAAGGGGTGACCCATACCGTATGAGATGGGTAAACAGATATCAGTTGGAAGTGCTATAATGTTTTCATTTTTCCTTTTAATCAGCTCTATCGTCATAAAGCCAGTACCGTATCTTAAGAGACTTTGCATAAGAAACCCATTGTTCCAGTCCATGTTGACATTAGAGTAACCTTCTAAAACAACATCAGTATTTCTTTTCCTCAAGAGAATTGCTTCTCAAAGTACTATGTTTATTTACAAAAAGAAGAAGTGATGTTACTGTAGTCTGTGCGAGTATTGTGTCACACTATGTAAGAAAGCATTAATCCACGCCACAGCATGGTTCTACTGTACAATTAATCCTTGTCTGGCGGACCATGCTGTGGAGTGGATTAATGTGCCTGTAACATCGCAAGTGCAGAAACAGGGAGTTATGCTTCACAAGAGATTGTAACATGACATCCTATATTAGCAAGTACAGTAAAACACTGACACAGACAAATATTGTGCTGGAACAGGCTGATTTTCCTTTTAATATTGTGAGTACAATGGTGAACAGTGATTCAGTTACTGATTACATGCGGATGTGATCAGCATTTATTTTTTTGAAATGTTTCACTAGGAAGGCACACTGAGCGACAAGTTGCTCATCTCCCGGTGCGATCTGGGGGGAAGGGGTACAATAGGAATGAGAAATTAAACATTCAGTTTACAAGATCAACATTAACATACAGTTGTAAGACAGGTGTTACAAACAGTGTTACAGCAGTGTTGCGCATAATATGTAGAAAAAGTGGACAATAATAAGTGCCGGGTTAATAAGTAAAGTGCTTACATGAAAGAAAAGGGGAAAGGGGGAGGGGAGGGGTGAGGTGGGGGGAGGGAGAAGAGTCATGTCCCTGGAGACCCTCTCAGGATGCGAGGAACCCTGCAGTGGGATTGGGGGGACCAGAAAGAAGGGGATAAGGCAGTGTCCCAGAGAGACCCCGTTAGGATGGTGGGGGAAAGGAGTGGATGAGAGATACAAGCCCCTTGGAGGAGGGTAGAAGAGGGACCCATGGAGAGCATTCAGGGTCCCTTACATTCTGTGAGAGATCAAGGGAGGCAAGTAATGGGGAGCAATTTGGGAGAAGGGGAGGAGAGCTAGACATTTTGGGGGTGGGTGTGCACAGGGTTAAATGAAGGTGACGATAGAGGGATAGGGTTTGTCCAGAGCTTAGAGGAGGGAATTAGGGAGGGACATGGCAGGAGCAGCTAGGTGCAAGGTAATTATTGAGGGCAGAGCTGATGGAGTAGGTGGAGGTTGAGTGCTAGATTTGAGGGGGAAGGGAATTCCAGATGTTTGGGAGGCAGTGAGAGTACCTGGATTAGCCGATTTGGGTGGATCTGAGGGGGACAACCAGGGTATGGGAGTCGGTTGAGCCAAGGGAATGGGAGGATGGGGGGTGTGTTATAAAGAAGTCGGTGAGGTAGAAAGAGAGCTCACCCAACCGGTGCTTGGAGGTGAATTTAGCACAGTGGGAGAGTCGCCTATTTGTAAGAGAGGGGAAGTATAGGGCATGATAAAGATTACAGTGATGGGTGCGAAGGGGGGCATCCAGGGCAAAGTGGCAGAAGGAATTGAAGAAGGTGTCCAGTCTGGCCAGGGAGGACTTAGTGGTAGCACCATAGACTACGTCACAGTAGTTGAAAATGGGCAGTATCATCTTCTGAACAAGTTCACGCCTAGCCATAGGAGGGTTGGAACTACGGTTCCTGAACAGGGCACCAAGCTTGGGACACAGTTTTTTCTGGATAACATCAATATGTCCAGAGAAGTTAAGATGTTGGTCCAACCAAACACCTAAGTACCTGAAGGAGGATGTGTCCTCAAGTAAAGTCCCATCAAGGGTGTGGAAAGTGGGTAGGGAGGGAAGTCTAGAGAGTCTCTGCCTTGTGCCAAAGGTCATGGAGACAGTCTTTTTGGCATTGAGGAAAAGTTGATGGCTTGCAAACCAGAGCTGAACCTTGTCGAAGTCTTGCTGTAAACTGTCTGTAACCTCATCAGGACAGGAGCCAGATGCATACAGGACTATATCATTGGCATACATATGTATAGTGGAGGATGGGGAGCAAACAGAGGGAAGGTCATTTAGGAAGATGGAGAATAGGAGGGGCGCTAAGACAGAGCCCTGGGGGACTCCAGTGCTAATTGGGAGGGGAGGAGAAGTGATGTCCAAGATCTTAACTGATTGGGTTCTGCCAATAAGGTAGGTCTTGAACCAGTTTGTGGCAGAGGGAGATAGGCCAGCTGCTGGGAGTGAGTCGAGGAGAAGGGAGTGAGAGACAGTGTCAGAGGCCTTGGCCAAGTCGACAAAAATGGCAGATGTAATTTGGCCATTGTCCATCCTGGTTAGGATGGAGTCTGTGAGCCGTAGGAGAGAGGTGGTGGTTGAGTGTTTTGTCCTGAAACCAGAGGGGGAAGGGGTGAAAAAGGAGGTGTCAGATAGAAAAGAGGTGAGTTGGGAGAGGACAATATGTTCTTGAAGCTTGGCAAGGTTAGGGAGGAGAGAAATGGGGCGATAGTTGCCAGAGGATGAGGGGTCACCCCCTTTGGGTAGAGGGAGGACCACAGCATGTTTCCATGAAGAGGGGACTGAGGCAGTAGAGAATGAGAGATTTAGGATTATTGAGAGGGGGTAGGCAATGGCAGAAGCGGAGAGGAAGAAGAGATTTGGGTCAAGGCCATCAGTGGAGGCATCTTTAGAGGGATTGATGATGAGGAGGGCACGTAGGGCATCATTTGGGGTTATAGCAGTGAAAGAAAAGGGGAGGTGGGAGAGTGGTGGAGGGGGCACACCAGTAGAGGGGTGGGGAGGGCTATGGGTAGGAGAGGAGGGATTTCAATAGCTCAGTGGCGCAGGAGGTATAGTATGAGTTAAATTCCACAGCTACAGCTGGTGGGTCGGACACTAGTGAACTGTTTACTTTAAGTACTGAGGTGTGCGAGATGAGGGGTAAATAGGGCGTGGATCACCTTCCAGAACTTTGAAGGGGAATTTATGTTGTTGATGAAGGCAGATTTGAAATATTTGGACTTGGCTAAACTTGTAGCCCTGGTGCAAGTGTTGCGGAGCATGCGGTAGTTTGCGAGGTCACTAGGATGCTGGGTAGCTTTCTTTTTTTTTTTGAAATTTCTTTTTCTCCCCTCCTACGTCCCTACCAGAGTCGCCCCTTTGGAAGTCACCATTGGAACCTCTCCCTACCACCGACTTACCTGCTGCTTAGGGTCTCTCATCCTACCATGGATTGCCGCCCGGGCGGGGTTCGGGGTGAGGCGCAACCCCTGTACCTTAGTGTCTTCTCCGGTCTCTACGACAGCGGCAGTCGGTGGCACATCAGGACTGGGTTTGGCACTCCATCTGCCCAGCTCTGGAGTGTGTTTTTCCCTGTTCTGTGGGGACATTGCTAGCCCATGATGTCAAGGCACAGGCGCCGACGTCCGCAACATCATCCCCCCTTAATGATGCAGCCCCTAGAGGTGATTGGTTCACCGGCCACGGCCCATGACCAATCAAACCCCTAAGGTGCCGTCGAGCTGTCGTGCCCCCAGCCTCCACAACAGGTCACCGTTCGCCAAGGTGGATCCCCACCCTTCCCCTGGAGAAGGCGAGCTGTTGTCAGACGCTCAGCCTTTCTCCCCCGGCTAACCCCTGGCGACCGAGTCTGCTCCCAAACCCGGTCGCCGGGCGTACAAGTGTGGCGCCCAGCGCCAACCCTCAGCGCCACTGGGCCGGCTGCTGGGTAGCTTTCTAACGCTTCCAGGCTCGATCTCTAGCCCTGAAGCAGTCCAGAAGTTCAGGGGTTATCCAAGGTAAGTGGTTACCTCTGACTTTGGTTTGTTTGAGTGGGACAAAGGCGTGATTTCAGAATATGTGTTGAATTTGGCCGACTTTTGTGATCTGTGGTATTGTCTCCGTTTTTCTGCTGTGTTTGCTGTTTGGGATTTAGCTGCTGTGCATAATGGGAAATGTATATATTTAAGTGCATTCTGTATTGTGCTGGAACAGGCTGATTTTCCTTTTAATATTGTGAGTACAACGGTGAACAGTGATTCTGTTACTGATTACAGGCAGATGTGATCAGCATTTCAGAATGTGTGTTGATTTTGATTGACTTTTGTGAACTGTGGAATTGTCTCCATTTTTCTGCTGTGTTTGCTGTTTGGGATTTGACTGCTGTGCATAATGGGAAATGCATACATTTAAGTGCACAGGAGATTTGAGTTCTGGTGGTGAATGACACAATTACAAGAGCAGGCATGGTTTATTGAAGAGCAACCATGGATTACACCCGATTAGAGAAGGGTATTGTCACCAGAAGGGTGCACATTCATGAGCCAGTTCACAATTTGGATGTTTTACTGCCTTGAACCAGAGCCTTTACAGATGTGGGACCCTGTGCCCTTGACGCATCAGCAGTCCATCAGGATATATGTCTGTTAATGTGGACGGTCCCAAGGGTGTGCTACTAGGGACACACAAGCTGCTGCCTCGTGTCAACCCACACTGTAGCAGGAAGCATAAATGGGCTTCAAAAGGAAAACTGCAGAAATTTTAGACTTTGGTCCAGGACCCCCAGTGTATTATTTTGGGAGTCGTGGACAGCCAAGAGGCAAAAGCTGCTGAGAGTTCTGCTTGACATTTGATGTACGTGAACACTGTGATGCATTGAGAAGGCTTACGATTTTGTTGTATGAGCAACAGAACTTCCCTTTCTGCTCTGTGCATCAAGTGCAGAGAAACTGTATATTGCATTGTTTTTTCTTTTTGTTTACCTTGGATCTAAAATTGTTAAATTGTGTGTTCTTCATGCTTACCTTTGATATAAGCAGTTTATATCTTTTTCTTTTTTTTTTTTAAGTTGCTGCTAAAATCGTGAAATCGGGTGCTCTGTATATGTATAATTGATAGCAACACTTTATGTTCTGTTATGCCTAATTATCGTGGATATTATACAGTAAAATATTTTCTTGAGAAATATGAAAAGTCCTACTGACATTCTGCAGAGAATGCCAATTTAGTTCATATATGAAAGAGCCTTCGAACTACAGGGACAGCATTTAAAAGTGCAATAAATAAACACAATTTAAGTTACATTTTATATACTTGCCTCCCTTTCAAAATTCTTAACATATGAAATTTTAACAAACGTCATTTGGTCTCTGTTTGCTCTGGTTGCTTGTCTACAAATGACATCATAATGCTCTTCTATGATATCACAACTGGTTGCTACAAAAATTCTTATGCTGTAACAAGTAGAGGGTTGTGATGTCACGTGTAGACAAGCAGCCATAGCAGATGAAGGAAAGATGATAGAGAATCATGCTTTTGTGCACATCCCTTTTGTACCCAAGCAGGAGTTGTTAGCTTGATAAGCAATATGGGACAGTATTATGCTTGTCTTTTTGAAAAATGGGTTCATGGTAAGATCTTTGAGCAATATCGACTCCTGTAGCCCCAGATTTAGTGTAGCCAACTGCAAGGTGCTTTACATGGGGAGGAGAAACAGAGGTAGGATGATGGATGCACTTTGTGTGGAGCTCCTCCTGCTGCAGTCGAGGAAGAGAAGGATCTGGGAGTCATAACCAACAGGGTTCTGAAGCAGAACAAGCAGTGCGTAGCCACTGTGAAGAGGATAAGCAGACTGCTGGGGTGCATCAGAAGGTGGTTGATCAGCAGAGCAAGGGACGTAATCCTGCCACTTAGAAGGCAGTGGTCAGGCCGTGACCAAAAAAAAAAAAAAAGTTCATACTTTGATCTGAATTGCAAATGGAGGTGTTGAATTACATTGAGAAGTCAGACAACCACAAATCCAAACACTTTGGGGTTTCGTGGTTCTGCCCTACCTGGAGTACTGCATGCAGTTTTTGTCTTCGGGTACAAACATGACATTAAGGCAGTCAAGAGAGTGAAGAACAGGGCCACCAAAATTGTCAGCAGAATGAGGGACAGAAGTTATGAGGAAGTGCTACAGGCCTTTAACATTTTAGTTTAGTTTTTGCATTGAAATTTATTTTATTTATTTTAAAAAGTTTCACCAGGAAAGGCATACTGAGCTATAAATAGCTAGTTTCCAGATGCCTCTTGGGGGATAGGTGAGAATGGGATACAATTTGCACCGCGAGCTACAAAATACAATGAGCTGTAAATAAAACAAAAAATCGTACAAGATACAACATTGAAAAAAAAAGGGCATAACAGTTCAAAAAATGATACTGTATATAAACCAAGAAGTAAGGAAACACATATATACACACAAATATTCATATATATATATATATATATATATACATATATATATTATACTTGCACGGTAGGGCAGGGATAGTTAGGGTTGCACGGCCACTTCTATGTTAAACCCCAAATTTGGCACTTCCAACAACATTCCAATAGTTCGTCCGATTCACCTGAAATTTGGCATGCACCTTGTTGTACCATAGATCTCTGGATCTTGAAATTTTCATTCTGGTCAGATTTTCAGTTGCAGAGCTGCGGAGTGTCGAAAAGTGTGGAAAATCCTCAACTTTTTGCAAATTCTTTGCTCGTTTCTACAGCCTGAACAGGTTGTCCATGTGGTCTGAAATTTTCAGGGTATATGGAGACAACTGGGTCAGGGAAGTGTCTTTTGAAGGTTTGGTGAAAAAATATCAATCCATTCAAAAGTTCTAACAGTTTAAAGTTTTCCATTATATCCTATGGGGAAAAAATGTATGTTCCGTGCAACAGTGACAGATTCATCTGCGACAGCATGTTTTACTGTCGTAAGTGCCCTCTGTACTGTCATGCTGCCGCCATCTTATCATCAATTAGTGGTGAAGAAAAAACGTTATAGTTTAAAACCTACTGCCCCTAGGTAAATACCAGCTGTTGTGTTTACCTAAACAGGGTCCTAGGAACAGCATCTATGCATCAGAATTTTTTAAAAAGACCCAGAAATATGTTTATTTTGATCTGGCCATTTGTAGTTTTGCAATTTGCGACAGTACAAGCACGAAACCTTCGCAAATTTGCGAAAGTGTCACACCATACTTTTGCAATTTGTGACATTCTTTCACAATTTGCGACAGTACTGTCCCCAAAATCATACTTTTTTGCCACCTCACTGGACTTTTGGGCTGCAGTTTGCTGGGTGGCAAGCACTTGCACCACAGATGTGCCTTTTGGTGTTTTGGTAAAAATATTTACATCAGTTCCATAGTTACGGTACTCTGAAGTTGAGAATTTTTCCCATAGGATAACACTGTGTCATCTGCCAAAACCACAGTTTCTTTGCCACCTCACTACCACTACACGGTTTGGACTTGTGGACTGAACTTTGCAGGGTGACAAGTCCTTGCACCACAGATGTGCCTTTTGCTGCTTTGGTGCAAAAAATTTGCACCAGTTCCAGAGTTACAGCACTCTGAAATTGCAAATCTTCCCATAGGATGCAATTGTGGCGGCTATGGCACCTTTCAGTGCCTATATCTCGAAAACGGTTTGAGATATGGATTTTTCACTAAGCTCTGCTTAGTAGACCTTTAGGCACTAAGAACACAGGGAGGTGGCTAGGTCATGAATACAACTGCAAAATAATTTTTTCTGCAGTTTCCATGGTTACTGAGATATTGCCAAATAAGCGTTAAAAGGGTTACTTGGAATGCCACTAGGCCTCTGTTATGTGTCTGTACTTGTTAGTAGGTGGGAGCACATGGCCCAGAGGGCCGCACTCCCATCTATGCATACTGTTTATGCTACACTGGGAGCCTTGGGCCCACCTGTGCTATGCCTCTACACTCATGGGTGGGTGGGAATGCAGGGCTCAGAGGGCCTGCGCTTCCACCTATGGATGCGATTATGCAACAATAAAAGCACAGGGCCCTCCTGCGTTATGTTTCTGGGCCTGCACTCCCACCTGTGGATACCATCTTGCAATACTGGGAGCACAGGGCCGTCATGCGCTATGTCTCTACACTTATGGGTAGGTGGGAGCGCAGGGCCCAGAGTGCACACACTCCCAAATATGCATCCCTTTATGCAAAACTGGGAGCACAGGGCCCTCCTGCGCTATGCCTCTGTACTGATGGGTGGGTGGCAGCACCGGGAACAGAGGGCCCATGCTCCAACCTATGGATACCATATGAGTAACATTTCACTTCTCAAAAAGAAGGGAAATTCATTGCAAAAAAACTCAGTTAATGCATCAGTTAGGGTTGATTCCACATAAACAAAAGTCTGGAAATTGATGTTAGGGTTACCAACCCTACCCCCCCCCACATCTACAGACCAACAGACACCGGTTCACCTTGGAGTTGTCGGGCCTAACTCTCACCTTATTCTCCTATACTGTACCACCTCAACTTGTTTATGCATGGAATGGGGTGAGAGCCTGTTGGTTTGTGGATTGTGTGTGTGTGTGTGGGGGGTAGGTGGTAACCATAACATCGATTTCAAACTTTGTTTGGGTGGAATCAACCCTAACTGATGCATTAACGGAGTTTTTTTTTTGCAATGAATATATATATATATATATATATATACACACACACACACACACACACACACACATATATATATATATATATATACACACACACACATACACATATACATAGAAGAGAGGAGAGCATAAAAATTATGTAAAGGGAAAAATGTAGGGGTGTGTATGAGGATAGGACTGGGAAAGGAGCGAAGCACCAAGGGAATGAAAAAGACAGTGTAAACCCAGTCAGTGCAGTAAGCTATTTACATGCCTGCAGAGGGCAGGGGGAAGAGTAAGTATGAGAAAACAGGACAATTGTGAGAAAAAGAAAATAAAGTATTGAAGGGGGTATAGGGATCAGGAGCAGTTGTAGGATGGGGAAATGTAGAAGACAAGACAATGAACTAGTGGACGGGGCAAAGCAGATATATAAGGGGGAGGGAGTGCCAAAGATTAGGAAAATAATAGGAGAAGACAGACCGACCTGAAGTGGAGACTCAGGCTGGGAGGGCTAAGGTCCTGTAGGGGGAGTTGTGGAGGGAGTAAGAGGGAGAAGAAGGAGTTGAGAGGAGGGTGTTTAGGTAGGTAGGATGGAAGGTAGCCAAGCTAGAACTTCCCAACTAATGAAGCACTATGGGAAAAGCGTCTGGCCCCAAGAGGTGGGAAGGAGAGAGCGGTGTAGAGGTTGCTGTGGTGAGTATGTGGTGGACAGTTTAGGGCAAAGGGGCAGAAGGAGTTGAACAGAGTATCCAGTCTGGCGTGGGTGGTCTTAGGGGCAACACTGTAAACTACGTTTCCAAAGTCAGTTATCGGGAGGATCATCTTCTGAATTATTTCACGGCGGGCTGGGGGGGGGGTGCAGACACAGTGTCTGTACAGAGCACCAAGTTTGGGGTGTAGTTTTTTGTGGCTAGCATCCACATGTCCAGAGAAGTCAAGGTTCCTATCGAGCCAGAGCCCAAGGTATTTAAAGGAGGAAACATCCCCTAATAGGGACCCATCAAGGGTGCGGAATGTAGGGGTGGCTGTAAGCCTGGTGAGCCTTTGCCTGAGCCAGAAGTCATGGAGACCATCTTTTTGGCATTGAGAGACAGTTGATTTATTCGAAACCAGCATTGGACATTATTGAAAGTCATTTGAAGGCTGATCACCACATCAGAGGGGGAGGTACCAGAGGTATAAAAAACAGTATCATCCACATACATGTGGATATCAGCTGTTAAGCAGGCAGAAGGTAAATCATTCCAAAATATTGAGAAGAGTATCAGTCCGAGCACCAAGCCTTGAGGAACTTCAAGTGTTGATTGGGGGGTGACAGAATTGCCTACTCTACCTGATTGGGACCTACCCATAAGATAGGAATGGAACCAGCTAGTTGAGACCAGCTGTTGCAAGCTTGGTGAGGAGCACGGTGTGGGCAACAGTATCAAAGGCTTTGGCCAAATCGACAAAGATGGCAGAGGTGATGTGGCCTTGATCCATGCCTGAGAAAATGGAGTCAGTGAGCCGGAGCAGGAAGGTCGTGGTGGAGTGGGCCTTGCGGACACCAGGCTGGAAAGGGGTGAAGAAGGAGGAGGAGTCAAGGAATGGGGAAAGTTGAGCCAGTACCAGGTGCTTTTGGAGTTTTGCAAGAATTGGGAGTAGGGATATTGGATGATATTTACCTGGATTTGATGAGTCACTACCCTTGGGAAGAGGGACGAAAGTGACAAACTTCCAGGGTTCAAGGACAGTGGCCATTGTGAAGGAGAGATTCAGAAGGTAGGTGATTGGGAGAGCAGTGGCATGGTCAGAGAGGTGCTGGAGCTTAGGGTCAAGCCCATCCGGGCTTTTACCCTTATGGGGGTGAAGGGCTAGAAAAGTTTTTAGGACGTCAGCAGTGGAGACCGGCAAGAAGGAGAAACAGAGAGGGGAGGAGGGAGTAAGTGCAGAAGGAGCTGTTGGGGTAGGAACTGAAGGGGGTAATGAAACAAGAAGGGTAGAAGCACAGGTGGTGAAGATGGTGTTGAATTCAATAGCTACAAAGGGAGGGTCCAAGATAGTGGTGTCACCTATCTTTAGGACTGGTGGAGGGGATTGGGCAGGGGGTAGAATAGGATGTGATCTACCTTCCAGAATTTGGAGGGGTTGTTAAGGTTCTCCTGGAAGGTGAAGGAGAAATATTCTGTTTTGGGAAGTCTGATGGCTTTTGTGCAGGCATTTCAGAGAGATTAATATTTAAGCAAGTAGGCAAGAATGCCTGAGGACTTGTATGTCTGCCATGCTTGGTCATGAGCACACTGACAGGCCAGGAGTTCAACTGTTACCCAGGAGAGATGAGAGTCTTGAACCCTGGTTTTCCTGATTGGAGTGAGCCGATCCCAAACATTCAAGAACTTGGTTTTGAAGTAAGCCTGGGCTGAGTCAACAGAGGAGTCATTTGCAATAGGAGACCAGTGAATACCAACGAGTTATTCATGGAGGGTGGACAAGTCTAACGACCTAAATGAGCGGAAGTGGAAGATGTTTATAGGTGCTTTGGCTGGTGGATTTTATGCATGCAGTAGACCACATGGTGGCCACTAAGTGCATTAGGCAGGATTCCTGAAGTACCCGATGGGAGTATGAGGCTAGCACCCAGTTTGTTAGGGAGTGCATACCCGACTTATGTTTTAAATGGGTTGGGTCTGAGATCAGTTGTCTGAGATTCTGGGAAGAGATGTAGTTACAGAATTTTGGATTGAGTACTGGAAAACGAATTTATGTTGAAATCCCCAAGGATGAGGAATTCACCAGTGGATGAGTGAGAAATGAGAGTAGTGATGAGGTCTGAGATGGAGGATGCGGGGAGGCTTGGGCGGCAGTAGATACCACCTACAAAGATAGGAAGGGAGCAGGGGAAGGAAAGTTTTTGTAGCAGAAGTTCATAGCCATAGTTCATAGACATCCTGTAGGCAAGGGCCTATTTTCAAAGGATCTAGGGTTATTTATTTATTTTATTTATTTATGTAACCCCCCTGCAAATGGGGGTTCCCAAAAGACTTCCAGGAGCTTGCTTGAATGCTCCAAGCCTGAATGGTGTTTGGCATTTAAGCCATTTATCAGTGAGTGTTTTTAGAGCCTCTGGTACTGTCTCTTTAAGAGCTGTCTGCTTGCAGACATAATTAGTTTGTATGGGGGGACTGTGTGCTCTCTCTGAGTACCACTCGAGCTGCTGCCAATTCACTTCATTTTGCAGTCACTAGGAGTGCAAAGGGAACCTATCTGAAAGATGTAACTGTTTGCCAGAAATTATTTAGAGTAATAATGAAATTACAGTTTGTCTAACCTGCTTTCTTTGCAGTCAGAACTGTGTCTGCTAGTTCCCCATTCTAGTTTTGAACTGCTGAACTGGACCAATCAGTGTGGGGTAAGCTAGCTCTAAAATGATGCCTTGGACGAATCAGAACTTGACTCATAATCTGAGCCAGCCACAAGAGGATTGTATGGGCAGTGACTCTGGGAGATGTAGTTTAGACTTCAGTGCCTTTTGGACCAACAGCAGCAGTCTATTGTGAGTGACAGCCAATCCAGTCAAGAACTGGGAGGAACTCAAAGGAAGTGCCCGGTTTTGTCGGTTGGAGTTTGAGTTGAGCTTTGGCAGTGAAGAAGGAAGGAGCCCTGTGCTTTTCAGTGTGCAGTTTTAGTCAAAAAGCGTGTAAGGCCCAGAGTTCCGTCTGCAGCTTGTGTAACAGCTTGTTAGGACTGAATCCGTCCTGTGAAAAGAATCAAAGGATCTCTGAAGAGTAGAAACCAGGCTCACCCTGTAGAAGACTGGAAGGATTGCTGAAAATTGCACTGGTCTGTCAGGAACTGAATCTGCTGTGTGTTCTCCCGGTATTGTGCAGTAATTGCGATCGGGATACAGATGCAGCCTGCCTGGTATAGTACTTTCTTTTATATGGATGTGTGAAGAGGTTTGTGTACCTCAAGTGAGCCCTGCTGACATTGAAGGACCCTATCTTATTTGGAGGTCGTGAGTACTAATTCAGGGTTGCTCCCTGTTGAATTGCCACATTAAATCCAAATGGAATTACTGTACTGCTGACTGTTTAATTCTCCTTTCTGTGTGAAAGAGCCCTACCAGCTGCCGGTTTGGACTAGCCACTAGGGCTTGGGTACCTAGGACAGTAACTGATAGGGATAGGCCTGTGCACAGAGCCATAGGTAGATTATTAGAGTGATAAGCTAATTAACCTGATTTCCCCTGTCCTTGTTATATCCCTAAATAAATCAGAGCTGCTTGTTTCAGCAAAGTTATACTGCCTGGAGGTATTTGTCTATGTTAAAGTACTGTACTGTGATTGTTGCACTGTATCTCATTTCACAGGAGGTCCCAGTGCCGGAACCAGACCTGGGGGTAAGTGTATACTGTGAAGGTAATTCTGATATATTGTGTGGGCCACTAGTGGGAAGAAAGGGGGGTTGCAGTGTCCCAGAGGGCTGTGACCAAGTTAGTTTAACTATTGCAAACCCTGACCTCTGGGTGGAGGCACCCGCCATTGGATCCAGGCCCTCAACCTGTTAGTGGCAAATCAGGCAGGGTAGTGCCCTGGGATGAGCGCCATCTAGGGTTACATCTTGGAGGCTCACCGCTGGGATTGTGTGTCCTCTAGTGGCCATATTTACTGAACCACTGTAAGAAAAATGGGTACCCGACAGAAGTGGCTGTGCACCGCTGGTGGAGTGGTGTACTGGGGAGGAGATCTCAAAATGCTATGCTTATCCTGGACATCCCCTGGTATCAATACGGACACTGTGCAGGGAGTACTTTCCAAGGTGGAAGGTTTACAAAACCCTGTGGTGGTGGGTCGGGCATGCTAATCTGCTCACCCACACTTTCCTGGCCCTAGTAGAGTTTAAGGATCCCATAGATAGCCCAAAGTGCCACAGACCATTACCCCAGAGGGAGCCCTCACTGCTTGGAGAGTGATAACTAAGGACAGTAAAGACCCGGGGAATCAGCCCCACCACTATCTGAAACTTTTGAGGAGAAATTTGCTGAATGGTTGCTGGGAGAGGGAAAACTGTGGAGGACTTTGAAGAAACTATTCTTGCCACCTGGGGTGTTCCTCCCCAACACCCTCTCCTGCTCCAGTGCCCGTAGCGGTGGCTGGAACCAATGCAGACTCCTATTTCTGCACCTGCCATTAGTCACGACTTCCACAGGTTGAGGATCTCTCTGGCACCTCCCACCCCCAAGGAGGATGACTGGGAGACCTGGATAGACTATGTTGCCCCCAAGTGCTAGAATGGCAATGCTCGAAGGTGAAAAGCGAAGAGGGTTAGTGAGAGCCTCCGAGGTCCTGCCCTGGCTACCATCCGTGCTAAACGGGCCAGTAACCCTGAAGCGACTGCACAGGCCTATCTTGAGGCCTTGGAGAATGTGTGGGAGCCCAGATTCTGATGAGGACCTATGGTGGAGAGTAAGAGATGCACAACAGTACAAGGGAGTTGTTGTCTGTGTATGTATCTCGGCTGGAAAAATTGTTGCAAGAATGCCTCAGAAAAGGTAGTTTGCCAGCGATTGAACTGGACGAACCAGGCTGGACAGGATCCTTAAGTCTGCCCCCTTCTCAGAACTGCTGTTGCTTCAGTTACACCTGGCAGATCGACTGAATCCCCACCTCCTATGATGAGTTAATGAGAGAAATTCGAGGAGTTGAGAAAAGACGACTCGGAGGGACCTGCACCAATAGCTGCGGCTACGACCCGAGTGACTGAGGGTGACCCATCAAGTGAAGTTCTAGGGCAGAGGCTGGCAGTCAATGAGTGCTCTGACGAGGAAAAGATATGTCACAATGGGGGCGAACTGTTGAGAGAGATCCGGGAATTCAAAAACAGTCCCTTTATGAAGGCCACGCCTGCAAAGTGCAGGCCCTGACCTATATCCGACTGCATCTGCTATGGGGGTGGTAGCTACCCATGTATCTCCTGCTGATAACAGTCTAACTCGATTCCTTGACCATGGAAGTGGAGAAACTGACGAGATGTCTCCAAATGCTTATCACGCCGCAGACAGAGATGGCACCAGGGTTTCCAGTTAGTAATACCCCGCCCTGGCTCCCAGTGTGGCGCCTCGCCAGCTCAAACTCCAGGAAGTATGTTTTGCTATAATTGTGGGAAAGATGGGCACATGAAAAGGAATGCCAGTCCCAAGACACTGACAAAGTTGCATATAGGCTACAAGGAGAGCTTCGGAGAAGAAATCAGTGGTTAAGAGGTGCAATGACATGATCCCAGTGAGGGCACCAAAAATGCTAATTCACGCCCTTTTGTGGCAAGGTCAGTTGCCCAGGCCCCACTACCGTCTTCAGACTGGTCCAGAATAGTGGGTCCCTCCATGGAGACCACTGTAAAGGTGAGCAGGTGTCTACAAAACTATATTAGACAGTGGCTCCAAGTGACAATTATGTTCCAAGATTGGTATCAGAAGCATTTGTCAGACGACCCTTACAACCATTAGAAGGACTGCATGTATGGGGGTTAAGGAGAAGGCCTACCCCTATTCCGGTATATCCGATTTGGCTGTCTTTCCCACCTCCGTGGCTGGAGTGGCCGAACAAGTGAGACCCTAGCCTTAGTGTGTCCCCCCACTGGACTGTATGATGGTGTCCTTTGTTGATTGGAACAAATGCTCATATGTTGAAGGCTGGCACAGTTGTGTTATGAAAAACAGGGGTCAAAGACTAGTAGAGCTTTAAGAGTTCCGGCTTTAATTAAGAAGGCCTATGAGGCACAGAGAGATGCTGAAAAAACAGAACCAGAGGAACCGGTCGGAATTGTATGGAAGAAGGATCCTGAGTCTCTGATCCTGGCGCCAAATGCCCAGTGTACCTTACAGGGAGAGGTCCGTATCAGAAAGGATGTTAAGAATAAAATATTAATGTTGGATGCACCAGGCGATGGAAATTGCCAGAGGGACTGCTGGTCAAGCCTAGTATTTTGCCCGCTAGAGCCCATGCTTATGCCAGAAGGGTAATGGTCCAAGTTCATAATGTGTCTGAAAGAGACATTCGAGTAAACAGAGGTTGCATCCTGGCTAATGTGCATTGTGCAGACACTGCAGTGCTACCCAGCAGCAAGAGTTCAAGGAAGAATGACAGAGTAACGCCTGACTTGTTTGATTTCGGGACTCCCGCTGCCAGCTGAATGGAAAGTGAAGATCAGTGAGAAGCTTGCCCAGAGAGACCAGGTGTTTCTTTTTAAAGGAATGGGATGTAGGATGCGTGCAAGGAGCTGAGCACAATATCCGCTGCATGACGAAAGACCATTTCGTGAGAGGTCTCGCGCCTGGCACCTGCTGACATAGATGATGTGAGACTGCATCTGCAAGAGATGTTAGCTGCTGGTGTAATACAAGAATCCAGAAGCCCTTATGCTTCCCCATTGTGGTAGTGAGGAAAAGAATGGAACAGTAAGGATGTGTGTGGATTATCGCACTTAAACCGCGGACTATCCCTGATCAGTACACAATGCCCCGCATTCAGGATGCTTTGACTGCCTAAGCGGGAGCAAGTGGTTCTCTGTGCTGGATCCGCAGTGGGTACTATCAGATCCCGATGGCCCCAGAGGACCGTGAAAAGACAGCCTTTATCTGTCCGCTACTTCTATGAATTCATGAGGATGCCTCAAGGGATTTCAGGTGCCCCAGCCACTTTTCAACGATTGATGGAGCGGTGGGGGACATGAACTTACTAGAGTGCCTGGTATACCTAGATGATGTTATTGTGTTTGGCAGCTCACTGGAGGAACATGAGAGCAGATTATTTAAGGTATTGGACCGACTGGAGGACTTTGGCTCAAACTGTCCATTGATAAGTGTCAATTTTTTCAAACATCAGTAAAGTATGATGGGACACATAGTATCCACCGAGGGAATAGAGACCGACCCAAGTAAAGTTGAGGCCTTGACCACCTGGCCACAGCCCAAAAATCTAAAAGAACTGCAAAGATTCCTGGGATTCTGTGGTTATTATCGGCGCTTCATCAAGGACTATTCAAGAGTGATCCGCCCTTTACTTAACCTTACTCAAGGGTATCCCCAACCCACAAAATACCAAAAGTCAGCATCCTCAAGACTGAAAGAGTGTATTTTCATCCGAGTGAAGTATTTGAGGGCCCGCTGGACTCTGATTGTGAGACTGCTTTTCATGAGATCATATATCAACTTACCCATGCTCCAGTGCTGGCCTATGCCGATCCAAGAAAACCTTACGTCCTGCACACTGATGCTAGCTTGCAAGGGTTGGGGCTGTGTTGTACCAAGAGCACGAGAATGGCCTGAGACCAGTGGCCTTTGCCAGTAGAAGCCTGACCCCATCCGAAAAGAACTATCCTGTACATAAGTTAGAGTTCCTAGCTTTGAAGTGGGCTATTGTTGACCAATTCCATGAGTACTTGTATGGGGCTAAAATACTAGTAAAAACTGACAATAATCCTTGACCTATGTGCAGACCTCAGCTAAGTTGGATGCCACTGGCCATAGGTGGCTTTCTGCATTATCTACATATGACTATGCTCTCGACAATGAGCAGGTCTGGAACCACATAGATGCTGATGCTCTTCCCGGAGGCCTGTTCCCAGAATGATTGGGTCCGACTGGCAGAACCTGACATTCGGGCACTCTGCGGAAGTTTGACAGGGAGGAACAAATGTCCACGGACGCAGTGGACTGCATGGTGGATTGCTTGGGAGCTCTGAGAATTGCATACCTGCTGCTTATTGCCACTTTTCTGCAATAGACATTGGTGCACTGCCTCAGCTGGACAATGACAGTATTCATGGCTCAATCCCATGATCCCATGATCAAAGCAGCTTTAGAAGCCCTCTATGCAGGAAAAGATGTGTCCAAATTACGCCCACTGATTTGAGAACTGCACTGTTATACAAAGAAGGTCCTAAGTTGAAACTGATCAATAAACTGTTATACAGAGAAACAGTAGACAGAGGGGACAAGTAGACAAACAACAACTAGTGCTGCCCACTGCCTTTCGAGACTCAGTATTGAGGTCCTTGCACAAACCACATGGGGCACCTTGGTATAGACAGAACACTTGACTTGGTGAGATCCAGATTCTATTGGCCTAAGATGGGGGCTGATGTGGAGCAACACATTCGAACTTGTAGTCGCTGCTTACAGAGGAAAGCTTTGCCCCAGAGGGCTGCCCCCCTTGTTAACATAACCACCAGTGCACCCATGGAGCTGGTCTGTATTGATTTTCTAAATTTGGAGTCAGATCAAAGAAATATCAGTAATGTGCTGGTGGTCACTGACCATTTCACAAGATATGCCCAAGCTTTCCCCACCAAAGACCAGAAAGCATCCACTGTAGCCAAAGTACTTGTAGAAAACTTTTTGTTCACTATGGGGCCCACAAAGAATCCATTCTGATCAAGGGAGACTTTGAGAGTCGTCTGATCAAAGAGATGCTTTCTCGTGGGGAGTGACAAGTCCAGAACCACTCCTTACCACCCCCAGGGGACCCACAGCTCAATGCTTCAACGCACTTTGCTAGATATGCTAGGCACCCTGCACCCAAAGGACAAGCCTAGATGGAGCCAACAAATTAGCACCCTGGTACATGCTTATAACTGCACCAAAAGTGATGCCACTGGATTCTCCCCCTACCGCCTGATGTTTGGAAGAGAAGCTCGACTACCAGTAGATGTGTGTTTTTGGGTCTCTCCTGATGGGGTTCAAGCTGACAACTATTTACAGTATGTGCAAAAGTTAAAGGCCCAGCTAACTCATGCGTACCAACTGGCTCAAACCATGGCTGCCAAAAGAAATCTGGCCAACAAAGAAAGGTATGATAAAAGGTGAAAGCACAGGAACTCCAGGAGGGAGATCGGTATTGCTAAGAAATCTGGGACTGCATGGCAAGCACAAGATTGCTGACAGATGGCACCATCTCCCTCACATTGTAGTGGGCAAACTAGATGATCTGCCAGTGTACAAAGTAAGGCCTGAGAATAATTCAAAAGATGTAAAAACAATGCATAGAAATCATTTACGCCCATTGGACAAATCTTAATTGAGTCTGAGCCCCTAGAAGATGCCCCTCTGGACCAGTGACTAGAGCTGCTGCTAAGAAAAGATCAAGAAAGTCTGCACCTACAGAAGCAAAGTTAAAGTGTTCCCTCCACAAGTCCCAGTTGAGCATGACTGTCAGTCCATATCGGAAGAAAGTGAGAGTGACTTTGAATACTATCCTTCTTACGAACTGAGTCAATTGTTTCGGGGCAATCCCTAGTCAATACTGGAGACAAAGCTGGGCCTTCTGACTGTCTAAGCCTCCAGCTTCATCCCTGAGCCAATGCTCCCAGAAAGTGAAGTGCAAAGCATCAGATCAGATGAAATGGAATCATTGTGCATGGTTGAACTGTTTGAGCTTTCAGGGAGGAAAATGATAGATTGGGGCAGACTGGTGATACACTCCAACAAGAAGAGTATTTTAGTGCCCTGACAGTCCACTGCCAGTGTCCGAAAGCTCTCCATGCGAGCCAAATGTTGTGGACTCAGAAACTGTAACTCCTGGAGCTGAAAGTGCCCCAAGTTCTAGCCTCTCACCCCATGGAGACTCCTGACAAGTGAGGACAATGCTGGAAAATGAGGCTCAGAGTGCAGAGACTATAACAGTTCCCCAGAAAGACTGGTCGAGCTGTAAAGCCTGTGGTGCACCTCAGTTATGATTCACTTGGGAGGCCTGTGGACTTGCCTCTCAATGTTGTCCATAAAGGAGTGTATGTGTCCCCGAGCTCATTGCCCAAACTGAGCATCAGTGCTAACTCAAGTTGCTTGTGTTGCCCTCTAAGTATGGTGCCTTTTATCCAGCCCCAAGGTAACTGATAGGAAGGCCGCCCTCTTCAGGTTTCATGTACAAGAGGTAATAACTTGAGTTATGGTACAATGTGTATGTAATACTGTGTAAAGAGTGACGTACTGCAATGTTTCAGAAATGTGTTCTTGGTAAAATGATATATTGACTGATGATTACATGTGCGAGCCTAACTGCAAATGTATATGGTTGCAGTTGAAACTTATGGGTACTTGCTTGACGCGACGCGCTTTCCCATAGGCCAGGAAGGGTGTAACCCCTGCAAATGGGGGTTCTCAAAAGACTTCCAGGAGCTTGCTTGAATGCTCCAAGCCTGAATGGTGTTTGGCATTTAAGCCATTTATCAGTGAGTGTTTTTAGAGCCTCTGGTACTGTCTCTTTAAGAGCTGTCTGCTTGCAGACATAATTAGTTTGTATGGGGGACTGTGTGCTTTCTGAGTACCACTCGAGCTGCTGCCAATTCACTTCATTTTGCAGTCACTAGGAGTGCAAAGGAACCTATCTGAAAGATGTAACTGTTTGCCAGAAATTATTTAGAGTAATAATGAAATTACAGTTTGTCTAACCTGCTTTCTTTGCAGTCAGAACTGTGTCTGCTAGTTCCCATTCTAGTTTTGAACTGCTGAACTGGACCAATCAGTGTGGGGTAAGCTAGCTCTAAAATGATGCCTTGGACGAATCAGAACTTGACTCATAATCTGAGCCAGCCACAAGAGGATTGTATGGGCAGTGACTCTGGGAGATGTAGTTTAGACTTCAGTGCCTTTTGGACCAACAGCAGCAGTCTATTGTGAGTGACAGCCAATCCAGTCAAGAACTGGGAGGAACTCAAAGGAAGTGCCCGGTTTTGTCGGTTGGAGTTTGAGTTGAGCTTTGGCAGTGAAGAAGGAAGGAGCCCTGTGCTTTTCAGTGTGCAGTTTTAGTCAAAAACGTGTAAGGCCCAGAGTTCCGGTCTGCAGCTTGTGTAACAGCTTGTTAGGACTGAATCCTCCTGTGAAAGAATCAAAGGATCTCTGAAGAGTAGAAACCAGGCTCACCCTGTAGAAGACTGGAAGGATTGCTGAAAATTGCACTCGGTCTGTCAGGAACTGAATCTGCTGTGTGTTCTCCCGGTATTGTGCAGTAATTGCGATGGATACAGATGCAGCCTGCCTGGTATAGTACTTTTTTATATGGATGTGAAGAGGTTTGTGTACCTCAAGTGAGCCCTGCTGACATTGAAGGACCCTATCTTATTTGGAGGTCGTGAGTACTAATTCAGGGTTGCTCCTGTTGAATTGCCACATTAAATCTAAATGGAATTACTGCTACTGACTGTTTAATTCTCCTTTTCTCGTGTGAAAAGAGCCCCTACCAGCTGCCACGGTTTGGACTAGCCACTGGGGCTTGGGTACCCAGGACAGTAACTGATAGGGATAGGCCTGTGCACAGAGCCATAGAGTAGATTATTAGAGTGATAAGCTAATTAACCTGATTTCCCCTGTCCTGTTATATCCCCTAAATAAATCAGAGCTGCTTGTTTCAGCAAAGTTATACTGCCTGAGGTATTTGTCTATGTTAAAGTACTGTACTGTGATTGTTGCACTGTATCTCATTTCACAGGAGGTCCCAGTGCGGAACCAGACCTGGGGTAAGTGTATACTGTGAAGGTAATTCTGATATATTGTGTGGGCCACTAGTGGGAAGAAAGGGGTTGCAGTGTCCCAGAGGCTGTGACCAAGTTAGTTTAACTATTGCAAACCCTGACCTCTGGGTGGAGGCACCCGCCATTGGATCCAGGCCCCTCAACCTGTTAGTGGCAAATCAGGCAGGGTAGTAGCCCTGGGAAGCGCCATCTAGGGTTACATTTAGGTTCTAGGATTACAAATACCTTTGAGCCAGGGCTCTTTTACAAAGGTTCCACGTCATGGGTTACAACAAGACAATACATAATCACAGTTTGTAACATATTAGGAGGTACATACAGAGAGCTATACAGTAAATATTGCTAGCAGGGGCTTATATAGGTGGGTGGGTATAAGGAGGAAGAAATAAAAGGGAAGGAAGAGGAAATAGGCAGCAGAAGGGTAGTGGAGCAGTAGAGGAAGGGTGGAAAAGAAGGCAGGTGGAGGAGAAAAGGTGGAAAGGAAGGCAGGAGAGGTGGGACAAAGGGAAGGAGGGGGAAGTGGAAGAAGGGGGGTGCTGCAGCCGTAGAGGCATTGTCAGAACAGGAAGTGCCAGCGTTGGGCAGGGCAGTGGAGGTAAGTGCTAGGAGGCTGTGTCCCTCAGTGATGCTACTGCCAATGGAGCAGGGAGCAAAGGATATGTTTATCGTCTTGGGAGTCCAGGAAAATGGTGGTACAGTTAGAGATAGCAGTCACAGGTGCTAGAGGCAGTCAGTGAGTGGCGGAGCCTGGTTTTAAAGGCGCCACGCATTGGGATGGTGGTGATGTCATTGGAGAGACCGTTTAGCCAGCTGGCGGCCCAGTATGAAAAAGCTCTTTGACCTTGGGTCGTGCGACAACATGGTATTTGGATGTTCAGGGGTTTGGATCCCCTAGTGGTTCTGCAGCAGTTATTTGGTTGTAGGAGAATAGAGACTCCGGGAAGGGCAAGACCCATCTGAATTTTCTTTGTGAATATGCAGGTTTGGTATTTTATATGTTTGTCGAGTTGCAACCAGTTGGTTTGGGAGTAGAGGTCACCAGTGTGTGTAAGGCGTTGAGCGCCCGTGATGAGCCGACAAGCCTTGTTCAGGGAGATGGTTACTGCTTGAGTGCATTAACAGTAGCAGAGCCTATGATGAGGCTTCTGCCGTGGCGTGTTGTTAGAGGCTAAAGGGCTTCTCGCGCCGTTTTCGGCACTGCGTGGTTCCTGATAGATACATACATACATAGATACATAGACAGTGTCGGCAGATAAGGGCCTATGGCCCACCCAGTCTGCCCATTTGAGCTTGTAAGTTCAGTTTGTTTTCCTAGAAGTCTGTTGCACCTTACCCCTGACCTCCAGAATTCCTTTATGTCTATTCCATGCATTCTTAAATCCCTTGATTGTTTCAACCCCCACCACTTCCTCTGGCAGGGTGTTCCACTTGTCCACCACCCGTTCTGTGAAGAAATTCTTTCTCATGTTTCCTCTGAATCGTCCTCCCTCCAACTTCATCCCATGCCCTCTAGTCCTGGAACATCTTTTTCGCTAAAAATAGTGTTTTCTGCACCCTGTTCCTCCCTGTAAGATACTTGTATGTCTCTATCATATCTCCTCCTCTCCTCCTCTCCTCCAGTCGTGCGCCTCCTCGGCGCCGGGGGCTCTCGGGGACTTCCCTTTTGTCTCTTTTCCTCCTTCCTCTTCTGGATTTCATCCCTTTCCTGTCCATACAGTCCCTCCTGGACTGTCGGGAGATGACGTTGAGCCTGACCCAGACCTTTGGCTGGGCGATGAGGTGGACGAAGCAGGATCTTTTACTGCTGCAGAGCCTGTGGTCGAGGACCTGTCTTTTAAGTCTCTGCTGAAGAATATGATTTCCACACTTTCTCTCTAGACTACAGACATCGATCCTGGGAAATTGTTAAGACTCCAATGCCTTCACGCATCAGAGATCCCTACGGATTTGACTCCTCCGATTCAGCCTTCCTTTGAGACGCTGTCTCAAATGGTATGGAATAATCCTGCTCTCTCTTCATCGGTGGCTAAATCCATTGATAGAAAATATTCAGCCCCCAAGGATTGTCCCATTTTGGCATCTCAAGCCTTTGCAGATCCTATTGTAGTCCTGGCAGAGAATGATAAGGTCGTCCTTCCTCAAACCACCACAGCTCACCTTAGGTAAGAGAGTCTTTGCTGCTTTTACCCTAAGTATGCGTATTGCCAATTACCAAGGCTATTTTTCTCGGTACGAGTATATCCTGTGGCACTCTCTCAAGAAAATGGTTGAAGCTCTTCCAGAGTCGGATTCAAAACCAGAGCTTCTTCAAACCATTACCAGGGGTATTGAATCTAACAACCAACAGGTTAAAGCAGCCACGGACGCTTTCGACTCCGCTTCCCGTTCAGCAGCTGCTGGTATTTGCACCCGCCGCCATTCCTAGCTGCGCACTTCAGGCTTCACCAATGATGCACAACAACAACAGGTAATGGCATTGCCCTTTGATGATGCATATCTTTTTGGTCCTCAGGTTAAGCAAGCTCTAGAAGCTACACAAAAGCCATTAAGTTGGCTAGACCCCCTCCTGCCCCCTCTTGAGGGCATGCCAGTAAACGTCAGTTTCATAACCATCAGTCCTTTCGAGGCAGAGGAAGTTTCCATAAGAACCAACCTGCCCAACCTCAAAAGAAGGCGCAACAAAAAGCGCAAGGGCCCAAAGCGCCTAACGCTACCTTATGAATTGCTGGCCCAAGTCCCACCTCAGCTGCCTGAGGTGGACTTTTCCTCTCCGGTTGGAGGTCGGCTGATGCACTTCTACAGCCAGTGGAAGTCCATAACCTCAGACAAATGGGTCCTTCGGATAATCCGCGAGGGGTACTCACTCAATTTTGTGGAAACCCCTCCGGATCATCCTCTCAAACGGCAGCCCAGGCTGTCTGCCTTTCAGTCAGACCTTCTCACCGCCGAGATTCAGGGCCTTCTGAACAACAGGGCAGTAGAACTTGTGCCGCTGCATCAACGAAACACGGGGTTCTACTCTCATTACTTTCTGGTTCCAAAGAAGTCTGGGGGAATGCGCTCCATTCTAGATCTCAGAAAGCTAAACAAATTTCTCCTCAAGGAGAAATTCAAAATGATTCTCTAGGAACCCTGTTACCCTTGCTTTATCAGCATGACTGGTTAGCCTCCCTAGACATGCAGGATGCTTACCAGCACATTCCCATTCACCCGAGGCATCACAAATTCCTGAGGTTTGTGGCTCTGGGACAACATTATCAGTTCAGAGTCCTGCCTTTGGACTATCCTCGGCGCCGAGAGTTTTTACAAAGTGTTGTGCAGTTCTCGCAGTGCACCTCAGAAAACTCGGAATACAGGTGTTCCCTTATCTGGACGATTGACTTCTGGCAAGTCCTTCCAGGCAAGGGACTCTGGATGCTGTAGAGACGGCCTCTCGCCTCCTTACGTCCATGGGAGTCCTGCTAAACCTCAAGAAATCGCATCCTTTTCATAGGGACCCTTCTGGACACTTCCTATATGAAGGCTTTTCTCCCAGAGGACAGAAGGAGCGATGTCCTTCAGATGGTCTGTTACATTGGAGAGAACAGGTCAGTTACAGCGCTTCTCTAATGGGGTGGGGAGCTCACTGTCAGGCTCTCCACACTCAGGGTGTGTGGACTCAACTCGAGTCCCAGCTTCACATAAATGTCCTAGAAATGAGAGCTGTCCTTTATGCGGTCCGAGCTTTGAAGGACATTCTCTGTCACAAGAATATTCTCCTCCAAATGGACAACAAAGCAGTGATGTATTACATCAACAAGCAGGGCGGTGCTCATTCTTACCCCTTATGCAGAGAAGCGATGAGGGTCTGGGAATGGTGCTTGGAGCACAAGGCTCTAATTCAAGCAATCTACCTGCCAGGTGTACAGAATGACTTGGCAGACCGTCTCAGCAGAACAGAGGCAGATCCTCACGAGTGGTCTCTTGACTCAACCATAGTTCAGTCACTATTCAAGAGTGGGAACTCCGGTCTTGACCTTTTGCGCCCCCACTCAACGAAAACTGCCTCTCTTCTGCTCCAGAGTCCAGGGCCTGGCATTTTTTGTCAGGATGCATTCAGGCTGCGGTGGACAAAACGCTTTCTTGACGCCTATCCGCCTCTTCCTCTAATTCAGAGAGTACTCCTCAAGTTCGAGTCTCAGGGAAGACAAGATGATTCTCATTGCTCCCTTTTGGCCTCGACAACTGTGGTTTCCACTTCTTAACAGTATGTTGGCAGTTCCTCCGAGACCACTTCCCCTGCAGTTGAACCTTTTAACTCAGGGACCGGTGGTCCATCCCAATCTGAGATCTCTTCACCTTCACGCTTGGCTCCTGAAGAGGTAGAAGTAAATCGGTTCAGTGTCTCTCGAAGAGTTTCTGATATCCTTCTGGCTGCGCGGAAGCCTGCCACTCGGAAAACTTACACAGCTAAGTGGAAGCGTTTTTTCCTCTGGTGTGCAAAGTACTCTTTGAATCCCTTTTCCTGCCCTCCAGATAAAGTTTTAGAGTACCTTTTGTACCTCTCAAATTCAGGTCTCCAGTACTCTACAGTTAAGGTTCACCTTAGTGCCATTTCAGCGTATCATGAGCTGTTTTTTTCTTTCACTGGCTCAGTTACCTATGGTTAAGAGATTTTAAGGGCAGTCTGCACACCAGACCCCCTACAAGACGTCCGGTTGCAGCCGGGGACATTAATCTTGTGCTAGACATGCTCACGCGGAAACCTTTTGAGCCTCTAGCTACCTGTGAACTAAAGTTCCTCACCTGGAAGACTGCCTACCTAGTGACCATTACCTCAGCCCGTAGGGTCTCTGAGATACATGCCCTGGTCACAGACCCTCCGTATACTGTGTTCCATAAGGACAAAGTTGTCCTTCGTACTCATCCTAAATTTCTTCCTAAGGTTGTGTCAGAATTTCATCTTAACCAACCTTTGGTCCTTCCTTCTTATTTTATGGACTTCAAAATGAAGGGGAATGCTTTCTTCATTCTCTGGATGTTAAGAGGGCCTTATGCTTCACTTAGATAGAACCAAGGATTTCGTAAGCCCAGCAGCTGTTCGCTTCCTTCAGTGAGGCCCGCCTGGTCAACCTGTCGCTATTAGATGTATCTCAGCATGGCTAGTAGTGCTTCATCACTGCTTATTCCATGGCGCAGGTTAAGTTGGAGGGTGAGAGTTATGCTCACTCTACCAGAGCTGTAGCGGCATCCTAGCGGAAATCATAGCGTGCCCATTGCAGACATCTGCAATGCAGCCACCTGGAGCTCAGTGCATACTTTCGTTAAGCATTATGCACTCGATGTCCATGCCAGACGACATTCTTCCTTTGGCAGAGCCATCCTTAATGGACTTCTGTCTTAAGAAACGTGAGCTCTTGGTTTCTTCTGCCGCCCTCTCGGGGGATTATTAGCTCGGTACTCTCCCAATAGTGTGAATGAGTGGTGGAGACTTATGTCCAGGAAGATATGAAAATTACGTACCTACCGTAATTCTTGATCTTCTTTTATGAGTCTCCACCACTCATTCACATGCCCACCCTCCATCCCCCGAGCTCACCTCTATTTTGTGGGTCTTCACTCCCTTGAAGACTTCTTTGTTGACCCTTCTTACACTGGTTGTCCGGACTATCTTATGTCCGGTTTTTAGGTTAGGCTACCCTTCTAGGTTAGTTACGCTGCACCTCCTTGGTAAAAAAGGTACTGAGGCGGTTGGGGAGTCGACGCCGAGATAGTCATTGCCAGCGAGCTGGGGCTCGCGGCACCGTCCTCACGGCGCCATCTCTGGTGTTGACCTCTAGCAAAAGTTTGCTCCCAATGGTTCCTAGTGCCTCCGGCGCAGATCCCAATAGTGTGAATGAGTGGTGGAGACTCGTCCAAGAAGATCAAGAATTACGGTAGGTACGTAATTTTCATTTCCCTTTGTCACTCAATCTCATTCTCTAATCCTTACCACAGATGCCTCCCTCTTGGGCTGGGGAGCCCACTTGGGGGATCCGACCACCCAAGGGTTGTGGTCACCTCAAGAATCTCTGCTTCACATCAATCTCTTAGAACTCAGAGCAATGTTTCTAGCACTTCAAGTTTTTTCCAAGTCTGTTCTGAACAAACTAGTTCAGATCAGGACAGACAGTACCACCACAATGTGGTACATCAGCAAGCAAGGGGGCACTCGGTCTACGGCCTTGTGCACAGAAGCAATGAAGTTGTGGTCTCTGGCCTATTCCCTGAATACCGCTCTGATAGCAGTGCACCTCCCAGGGAAGGACAATGTCCTGGCAGATGCTCTCAGCAGGATATCTCAGGGCCATCACGAATGGTCCCTGGATCCCCTAATTTTGGAGGTGATCTTCTCCAGATGGGGCACTCCACAGATAGATCTTTTTGCAGCCCCAGACAATCACCAACTTCCTCTTTTTTGCTGCAGACCCCCAGTGTTGGGCTCAGTCCCCTTGGATGCTCTAGTTCTCAATTGGGAAGGGAATTTCCTGTATGCTTTTCCTCCCTTCCCTCTCCTGTTCAAGGTACTAGTCAAAATCAGGTCTCAACCCTGCAAAGTGATTCTGATTGCTCCAGACTGGGCCAGACAGCCCTGGTACCCTCTCTTGCTGTCCTTAGCAGTCCACCTTCCCCTGTCTCTTCCCAGGAATTACAACCTGTTAACATGTTCTCAGGGGAGGGTTTGGTATCCGAATCTCAAATCTCTCAATCTCAAGGCCTGGCTCTTGAAGAGTTAGAGTTTGCTGATTTGCATTTCTGTCAAGGTGTTCTGGATATTCTAAAGGCTTCTCGAAAGCCTTCCACCAGAAACACACACAACTCCAAATGGAAAAGGTTTACTATTTGGTGCTCTGGTAAGCATATTTCTCCAGAGTCTGCTGGGTTGCCTACAGTCCTGGACTACATGGTTCATCTCAATAGCTTGTGACTCAGACCAGCTACAGTTAGAGTGCATCTGGCAGCTGTCTCTGCCTTCTTGTCAGCAGGCAAGCCCTCTTCCCTTTCAGCTCATCCTGTATTCTGTAAATTCTTCAAGGGATTGCTGCATACCAATCCTTCCTTCAGGGACCCTTCCCCTGCTTGGGACCTTAATGTTTGCATTGCTCAGCTTATGCAACCCCCTTTTGAGCATTTGTCCTCAGCAGAGCTTAAGTACCTGACTTGGAAAACTGTGTTCTTGGTAGCCATTACTTCTGCCAGATGCATAAGTGAGTTACAGGCCCTGTCAGCGGAGCCTGATTTTATCTCTTTCCATAGAGATAAGGTGGTCCTCAGGACTAATAGGAAGTTTTTGCCCAAGGTGGTTTCAGATTTCCACCTTAATCAGTCTATGTCTCTTCCTGTTTTCTTCACTGACCATTCCTCCTCTGGGGAGAGGAGGCTACACAGTCTGGATGTGAAAAGGGCCCTTAGCTACTACATAGAGCGCACCAAGGGTCACAGGTTTGACTCCCTCCAATTGTTCCTCTCTTATGGTGAGGTTGGTAAGGGAAAACCTGCCACTAAGAGATCTATTGCCAGGTGGATTGTCTCTTGTATACAATTCTGCTATGAAAAATTAGGTAGAATCCCATCCTCAGGCCTGAGGGCTCACTCTACTAGAGGTACAGCTGCTTCCCTGGCTGCTGCCAGGGATATTCCTATCTTAGAGATTTGTCAAGCAGCCACCTGGAAAACAGTACATACTTTCACCAAGCATTACTTTCTGGATATCCAGGCTAGGAGTGATGCTCGGTTTGGCACAGCAGTGCTTCAGAGCCTGTTCCCAAAGTAGGTTCTGTCCCTCCTCCATGGAGGTACTGCTTGGTAGTCTGCAATAGTCAGAATACAGCAAGACTTCATGTTGTTTGAAGAAAAAATTACTCACCTTAGTAATGTTGTTTCTTCTAATGGAGTCTTGCTGTATTCTGACCCCCCCCCGCCTCCCCTCTCAGAACCTGGTTTTGGGATGTGGGTGGACAGGAACAGTGTTGGCACCCTAGAGGTGCCCCCTTTTTCTCACCCTCTTATTTTTGGGTGTGTGTTGTGTTTTGTTTTTGGGTTTCCTGACTTGAGTCTTTGCCTTGGAACCAAAAATCTTTTATTAAATGTAGTTGCCAGTTTGCTAGTGTAAGTTTACAGTTTCCCCACAGGACGCCCAGTGAGTATAGCTCGAAAAGATCTGGCGGTTTGGGTTCAAACAACAACAGACAGAGTCTCAACCGAGCTCTAGCTCAGCGTTCCATGCCTTGCATGGAAAATTAACTCTTTCCTCTCCGGGGCAGTTCAAAGGTTGGATATCACTGCAATAGTCAGAATACAGCAAGACTCCATTAGAAGAAACAACATTACTAAGGTGAGTAATTTTTTCTTTCATGCTGTCATTCTACATGAAGTGGCGTATTCAGAAGAGAAAGAATTCATAAACTGGGCTTGTGCAGGCCAGTGAAGATATGCCTGAAGAGAGCAGAAGAGTTCAGTAAATCTGAGAGTTTGTTCATTATGTTTGGATTGGGAGGGGGGGAAAGGGGTCCAGCAAGCTTCTAAAGCCGTCTTAGCTAGATGGGTGAGAGCTTATATCACTAAAGTTTATGTGACTGAACAGAAGAAGGCATCTGCTGTAATCGGAGCTTATTCTACCAGGGATCTTGCTACTTAGGTGAAAAGAGAAGAGGCCTTGGTGTCAGAACTCTGCAAAAGAGAAGAGGCCTTGGTGTCAGAACTCTGCAAAACAGCAGTGTGGCCCTCCATTCATACATTTACAAAGCACCATAGTTTGGATGTCCAATGCTCTGCCGTTATAGCCTTCGGGTGCAGAGATTTTACAGATCGTGGTTATCAGATGAGTCCTCTAGTTTACACTTATGGGTTATATGTGGGACAATATTCTCCTCCTCCGGACTTTTAATGGGTACTGCTCTCTAGATGCCATATGTATTAATTCTCCATTGACAATGTGGAGTGATGAAGAAAGGAGACATTCCTTTATATTGATTATAATTTCTTTTTCTGTTAGCTCCAGTGTTGTCAGTGGGGCCTCTCCCGGGAGCTACTGGCTCTTATTGAAGAAATTGTCCAATATATCTACAGAATTTTGATTACAGTTGAAATAATTTTTCTGCAGTTGCAGGCTTTCCGGAATCATCTGCTCTTTGTCAACATTACAGTGAAATATTATATTGATCTTAACAGGCTGTGACTTCTGGGTTTTGGTGATTTCACCATTGCAGGTTAGTGCTTTCGTGTTCTCTAGAGTTATATTCAGATGTAGCCTTTTTCATGTACCACCAAGATCAGGTATGATAAGTGGTCGGATGTGAAGAGAGAACCCTCAAAGTGATCCATCAGACATCGCTGCAAATGAGATATGTTTCTTTTCCTTGTCTTCATCATGATTTGAAACAAGTATGAATGTGTGAGTTTTTGGCTGCATAGAGTTTGGTTTCCTTGGGGACATGAATGTTGGCTGTTACGTGGATATTTGTAAGGGCTGCATGGACAGTTGTGAACTGAGTAAGTGCTGCCTTCGGAATCTTCATGTATTAATTCCCCATTGACAACATTGGAGCTAACAGAAAAGGAAATTATGATAAGTTTAAAGGAATTTCTCATGTTAGAAACAGTAAGCACATCCATTAATTGATTTTGAAAGGAGGAGGAGTCACACTGTCTAAGCAAGCACATTGTGGCATTCCAGGATTTGACAGGTCTAAAGGAGAATGAGTTCTGATCTAGTGAAGATTTCCTAAGTGGTAATATAAGAAAGTTATGCGCATGCCCCTGCTAGAGTATTATGAAGCACACATTAAGCATGGGGCTTAATGTTAAGCTGCCGCCCCTTTAAGAACACTTAGAACCTGCATGAGATAATTGTTGCACTGCCTGGCAGTGCCATGTATGCCTGTCGGTCAGAGAAATTGTCAGTCTGTGACTTTTCTCCATGAAGAGAACATCTACTGCACAGAATAAACCTGTATTCTTTATTTTATGCATCCGTCAGTTATTCGCACGGTCCAGATGGGGATCATCACCAGCAGCAACTGAAGGGTCTGGCAGACCACAGAGAAGGTAAGAGGTTCTTTTGTGGCAGAGCAAATACCAAAAATGCCACACATGGTGGAGAATGCGGCCCTTCTTCTGTGCAGACCCCATCTTGCTTGCCTACATTGCTGGGTCCCCAAGTCATCACCCTAGTATGCCTGGACAGTATGAGTACTACTTTTACCACAGCCTTTGTGGCAGAGAGAAGCACTGAACTATCTCCTGGGGTATGCAACAGCCTGTAGCCCTACTCTGACACTGTAGGCTGTGAAAGAAACAAAACCTGATCATTAATAGCCAGTTGCTCAGTGAAAGCACTAACAGTCAAGATCAAAAGCCCTAGACACCACTGGAGCTCCACGAATGAACTGCACTCACCCCAGTGCTGCAGCATTTACCTCGTGGCTCCTTATGGCTCCCGATGGCTGCTCACTGCCATTCACTGGGTCCCTGATCGTTCTGGTGCCCAACCGACCTCACCTCGTGGTGGCATCTCTAGAATTCACTGTTCCCCTGCATTGGAAGCACAGCTGTGACCAGTCGGCCCAGTAAGAAAAAAAAGGGGGAGAAACGAAATCACCGCGTCACTCTGTCCTGTCCTCACAGCTCCACACTTCTAGCTGCCCCACAATAGCCGCACAGTGCCCTGCTCCTCCCGAACAACCACTCCTGCACCATGGGGTCTCTTCGCCCCAATTTACGCTCCCTCCACATGAACACTGCAAATTGCCGGTGCTCTCTGTCCCATCTGTTCAGCAGCCCTCCTGCATCTTTCCTGGTGGCTCCACACTTAACTCCTGCCGTCTTTGAAAGCTGCAACAGACCACGGCTCATCCACAGCGTGGCCCGCTCTCGTGCTGTGCCTCCTCAGAAATGCGGCTTCTCATTCTCCATTGCCACCCACCAACACATGACCCTTTCTTTGCTCCTCCTGAACTGCACTACTAGGACAATGGCGTGATCTTCTCCCCTCTACAAAAAAGGGCCTTCTTACTAAAATATGAGCTGCAAGAGGCCATCGGTGCCAAAAGATAATCGGGGGCATGAAAAAAAAAAAGAAACAGCATAAAAGCAATGGGGCACAGGCTAACAAATATGCCCCGGCACTACATTGCTCAGCCCGGTTCTGACTGCGACTCCCCAACTCTCCAGGCTGCAAAAGTAATTGGCCTCTCAGTCACGCTAAGTGGGGGCCATACAACAGTAAAAGAGAGCGAGACAAGAGACAACTAAGCAAAGGCACTACAATAAATAAAGAGCAAGGCAGAAAAAAAAATTAATACAATAACAAATACCAAGACCAGGAAAGCACAGCAGGAATTTTAAGTAGGGCACAGTATAAATAACGGGGGCAATGCAACAAGAAAGGGCCACAGGGAGACTATAAATAAATCGGCAGTAAACAAAACCTGGGGGCAGAACATTAAACCGAGGGCGGCATGGGAGACAAAAGAAACAAGAAAGCTCTATAAACAAAACAGAGAAGTCAAGCAATAAATATAATTCCCCAACTTGTTTCACTCACCAAATAAAAATCCCATCATTTTTCTGTGCCAATTCATGGGGCAGAAGGACTGCAGCGTGGCAATCGTCATTTTGAACATTGCACAGCAACCAGACAGCCTTGTGGCAAGAATCCTCCATCTTTGTTTACACAAAACAGGAAGTGACTCTTAACCCACCTCTGGTGGCTATCTTGCTACAGTCAGGCCAGTCAAACCCACAGGAACTGTATGCCAGAGTTTGGTGGCCATCTTGTGAAGGGCACAAAATGACCTCATTCCATTGAAATCAATGGCAATCCTATTGAAATGAATGGACACTGCAACAAATAACTGATTTTTGCAACAAAACCATTATTTAAATAACAGACAACATGGAATTGAGTAAGAATTCTTTATTAAGACATCATTTGGTGAACTTTGCTACAAAAAAAACTGTACTTTTGTCTACAAAAATAATGTTTGCTCAGCACTTCATCAACGACACGAAGTCCCGTCTCTTGCATGACAGCAGCTCCTTCTCACCCATACGACCTTCGATCGGTGAAACACAGTTTGTCTCCAACCATGATGTCTGACGACGACCAAATATGGGCGCCAGAGCGTCCGGAGAGCCATCGTCACCCACCTCAAGGGCGTGGGGCTATAAAATCGAAACCATCCTCCGTGACATCGAGTCTTCTATTTCAGCTCAAGGAGCACCAGCTATGCAAGCCATTCAAGATGACGTGGCCTACATTAGAGCTATTTCACCACAGTCCATGGTCCATACCACCCTACAGCCAGTACCCATCTTGGCCTTGCCTCACGAAGACGCTGTTGACTGGCCAGAGCAATTCCAAGCATGGATTTCTTTCAGTGATTAGACTGATCCTTTGTGTATTTCCAATGCCTTGCGCTTGTTTCTGAGAGGGACTGCCATTTCCTGGTTCAACGCACTTCCAGAACGAGTCAAAGGAGATACTGCCATCCTGTATGCAGTCTTCAAACACCATGTTCTCCAAGCACATCCACCCTGGTTACTGGAACAACAACTGTGGGAACGCACCATGCAACCTTTGGAATCCCTAAAGGCATTCATTGTGGACGTTGAGTCATGCTGCAAATGTCTGCAGAAACCTGAAAAAGAGCAAGTCACAACTTTGTCCGGGGACTGTTTCCTCAACTCCATCTTTATGTAATCCAACAGAAACTACCAGCCTGGATGAACATAATCCAAGCAGCATGATTTACGAACATATGAACGTATGAAATTTGCCAGCAGATAAAGGCCCAGAGGTCTATCAAGTCTGCTTGAATGTGCAGCTAGCACCCCTTATTCTGCAGCTGCCCCTCCCTTCCACCCTTTCCCTCCATTGACCCTCCCCCTTGTCCTGTCCCATCCCTTTTTGAAGCAGTCCACTGTTCTACTGGATACCACTTCTGCAGGTAACGCATTCCACCCAGCTACCACTCTCTCCTTTAAAAAGTGTCTCCTCATCTCCCTCCTGAACCTTCCTCCCTCCAGTCTCATATCATGGCCCCTGATGTCCCTCCCCTCCCTTTCTTTGAACAGCCCCTCTGTACCCATCTTGTTTATTCCTTTCATGTATTTAAAGGTTTCATTCATGTCCCCCCATCTCTCCTCTCCTCCAGCGAGTACATGTTCAACTCCCTCAGCCTCCTCTCGTATGATAAGTCCCCCAGCCCCTTGATCATCTTTGTCGCCCTGCGCTGCAGCCCCTCCAGTAACTTCATGTCCCTTTTCAGATATGGATGCCAGTACTACACGCAGTACTCCAGATGTGGTCTAACTAATGACCTATACAGTGGCAGAATCACCTCCTCTCTCCTCGAGGACATACCCCTTGCAGTGCAACCCAGCATTTTCTTGGCCTTTGCAGCTGCCTTCCTACATTGTGCCGAGTTGTTCAGTGACCCTGTAATGAGCACCCCAGATCCTTCTCCTCCTCCTCCTCTGTCTGCACTCCTCTCAGCTGATAACTCTTCCTTGGGTTCTTCACCCCAAAATGCAGCACCTTGCACTTTTTGGCATTAAAGCCCAGTTGCCAGGTGTCTGACCAGGTTTCAAGCTTTGTCAGATCATCCTGCAACCCCTGCCATCCTCCTAGGTCGTCCACCACCACTCCCATCTTGGTATCATCAGCAAACAGACTGATCTTGCTCTTGATGTCCAATGATATGTCTGCAGTGAATATCCCAAACAACACTGGTCCCAACACCGAGCCCTGTGGAACACTACTCTTCACTACCCTTGGGTGTGAGTGCTCCCCACCCACCACCACCCTCTGTCGCCTTCCCTGAAGCCAGTTCCCTACCCATCTTACCAGCTTTGCACCCGGCCCTGTGCCTTCTAACTTACTTCCCAGCCTCCCATGCGCACCGAGTCGAATGCCTTACTGAAGTTCAGATACAGGACATCCACTGCATGGCCCCTGTCCAGTTGCCTAGTTACCCAGTCATAGATTGCCACCAGGTTGGTTTGTCATGCTGTCTGCTGTCCTGTAGTCCTTTGGCCTCTAGGAGGGCCACCAGCCTGTCCTTCAGGATAGTCTCCATCAGCTTACCCATGATGGATGTGAAGCTCACCAGTCTGTAGTTCCCCGGTTCATCCTTGGGGCTACTTTTGTGGAGGGGCACCACATGAACCTTCCTCCAGTCCTGAGGTACACACCCTGAGTGTAGTGAGGCATTAAATAGGTCTGCCAAAGGTCCTGCAAGGACCTCTGCCAGCTCCTTCAGTACCCTGGGGTGGATGCCATCTGGGCCTGGCGCCTTGTCCACCTTCAGTGCCTTCAAACCCTCCCGAACTCTGCCCTCCATGATTTATCCATCTGTCACCCCCTCCCCCCCATTTCTGCCGTTCCTCCCCCCTTGGGTATCAACCTTTCTTCTCCTTAGTAAATACAGAGCATAAGTAATCATTTAGCACTTCTGCCTTATCGCACCCTGCTTCCACCCAGCCCCCCCTTCCTAATCCTTACTGTGTGGTCCTTACAGCTCCTTTTCTCCCTGATGTAGCTAAAGAAGTCCTTCTCCCCCCTTCTTAATGCCTTGTGCCAACCTGAGCTCCGTAGATGCCTTGGCTCCCCTTACTGCCCGTGTCACTTCATTCGATTCCGTCAGGTACTCCTTCCTGTCCTCTCCCCTCCCTGTTTTCTTGTACCTCCTAAAGGCAGCTCTTTTCCTCCTTGCCTTTTCCATGACCTCCTTGCTCAACCAGCTCAGTTTCTTAGCCCTTGCCTTCTTGCTCTGGGCCTTGCAGCAGGTTTTGGTTGCCTCCACTATCCTCAGCTTTATGAGTTCCCACCTCTGGTCAGTGCCCACACTAGGTTGAATTCTGGACGGATACCCTTTTACCACTTATGCCATCCTCCCAAAGTTGGCCCTTCTGAACTCCAGCACTCTTGTGCCACATTCCACTCCTTCCTTGCCCATATCCAGTGTGAGCCATACTGAGTGGTGGTCACTTCCTGACAGCGGTTCTTCCACTGTACGTTCTCTCACAAACTCCCCATTTGCCAGCACAAGGTCAAGGGTATTCCCTAACCTGGTTGGTTCACTGACCATTTCCAGCAGGAAGCTGTCCTGGAAGGCATCCGGCAGTACCTGCTCCCTTCTATTCCTGGTTGTTGGGGTACTCCAGTCCATGCCTGGCATGTTGAAGTCCCCCACAATTACCACACTACCCTTCTCACAGGTTCTCCTGATCTGTCCCGCTAGTTCCCTGTCTAACTCCTCCGTCTGAGAGGGCGGCCTGTACACTACTCCCATTCTGAGAATCTTATTTTTGGAATCCTGGATTTGCATCCAAAGTGACTCCATACTACCCTCCTCCCCTTCCTCCCTTACACACTTCTGTCCTTCCTTCAGATATAGTGCCACCCTCCTCCTTTCCCAGTCACCCTGTCCCTATGAAATAACCTGTACCCTGGTACAGACAGGTCCCAGTCATTGTATTGGGTCCCCCATGTTTCTGTGATGGCTGCAGTGTCCACTTCTCCCTCTGCCATCAGCAACTGTAACTGCGGGTTTCCTCCCAAGGCTCCTAGCATTAAGGGTAACCACCTTCCACCCCCCCTCTTACCCTCCTTTACTAGCATCACCAATAGTACTTGCCATTTGTCCTTTGTCACCGTTATGTGGGTAAGCTCATATGGTTTCCCAACCTGTGGTTTCTGCATGCCTCTTGCCCACTTGCCACCCCCCGCTCCTAGTTTAAATTCCCAGCTTCCTCTGTGTACTCCTCCATCCTCTGTTTCAACACTTTCTTTCCCTCCTCACTCAAGTGTAGTCTGTCCTTGGCATAGAGACTACTGTCCTCCCAGCTCCCTTCCCACCCCCCAACAGCCAATATCCTTTAACATGACGCCAGGTGCTTAGTCATCCGTTAAATTCCTCTATTCTTAGCTTTCTTGTGCTTGCCTTGGGCACTGGAAGTATCTCTGAAAAAGTTACTGATCTTCCTGCCCCTCACATAATTGTCCTAGTTCCTTAGACCTCCTCTGGGCTATATCTACTGTCTTGTCAGCCAGGTCATTCGTCCCAAGATGTATAATTAAATGAGGCTTGTCCCTACCCCTTCTAGCATATTTCAGAACAGATTGTCCCACCCTTTCCGTTGCCATTCCTGGCATGGCCTCCACCCAAATGCGACTATGCTCTCCCCCTTGCTACCCCACCTGACTTCTCTTAGTATTGAGTCCCCCAACACTAAGATTCCACCCCTCTTTCTCCCTGCTTGCTTCCATTCATCTCCATCTCTCATTCCTGGCTCCTCTTCTTCCTCATGCACATTATTTCCTCCTTTTGCCCCTGTTGCAATTCTCCCAGCAGAACTTCCCCCCGCTCCAGTTTGGTCTAGGCATTTATCAGTTACTCCTCCAATTGCATCACCTCCTTCCTCCTTCTTCCCCTTTAGCAGTGAAAAACTATTTTCTGAAGACCCTTCACAAATGCCCACTTCCTCTCTCTTCATAGTAACCTGTTCCCTCCTTTGCACTCCATGACTGTTGCCACTTCTTCTCATCCCCTCACAAGTCCCTGTCTCCTCCTTCCATTTGTCTTTTGTCTCCTGACCTTTTTTCCTCAGCAACTGTTCTTCCTGGCCTGGGCTCCTTTGTCTCTGCTTCCCTTCTTCTGACCCTCTTCTCACCACTGTTGGCTCAAATTGCCCGCCCTCATCTTCCCTCCTCCCTCCGTCCAGTATTGATCTAAACCCACCTCCAGTCTGCCTTGTCTGTCTCAGTTCACCCTGCAGACCCTCAATCTCCTTTCTAAGTTTCTGTATGTGGTTGCACACTAAACATCCCCCCACCCCTGAGGCAGTTTTTAGAAAGATTGGTGCACCACAGTTGTTGCAGCCTACCACCCTACCCATTGCTCTCATTGCCCACCAGCGACCCCCCACCCTTCCAGATGAAGGATACCAAACAGTCCTCCAAGTCTCCCCTCTCCCTCTGCTATCAGTGCAAAGCATTCTTCTCCTTTTCTTAATTTCCCTTACCCCCTTTGTCGTACACATCTAGATAGATTGAGCAACTGCTTTTTACATTCCTGTCCTTCCTGTCCACACCCAAAAAGAGACTTTAAGTAACTATTGCACAACCTTCTTCAAACTCCTACTCCTCCTTTCCACAATGCAAATAGCAATGCAAAAAAGTAACAATGAAAGCTCCTTGTTTTGCAGTTACTTCCCTTCCACTGAGATAGCAGTCAGCTCTTCACTTGCTGCTGTTCCTTTCCTGGATGTCTGCTTCTGCTATGACAGGTGCATGTCCTTTGCCCTTTTGAGGAAGTGATGTCAGAACCCCTGGTATAAGGAAATCAAGGACCTGGGGTGGGTGGGGCAGGGGCAGGGAGGGTGGGAACAGCCCATGCCTTCCAGAAACAATCAGGTAGCTGAGGCCCCTGGTCAGACCATGAGCACCCTTCCCCCACTATGCTCTAAACTTTGTAGCTAGTGAAACCAGAAAAAAGCAATCACAATTCCACTCAAAGCACACAAAAAAATAGGTGTGCTACCAAAAGAAACAGGTCACCAATTCAAACAGCCTCACCAACAACACATCAAAATAGGATTGAAATTAGAAGATATAGATCTCCAAGTCAAAGAAACAGCCCCAATAAAATCACACCAAATAGGTTTCAATCAGAAGAAATAAGCCTCCACAAACACAGTCTGCTACACAGTGAAACATCAGACAAATGAGCCCACTTGTAGCCACCAAAATAGTTTCAAAATTCCAACAGCCCCAAAACAATACCCTGCTAGCACCTTAGACGTAGTAAAAAAGAAAAGAAATAACCTTCTACCAAATAAAATCCACAAGAAACAATGTAAAAGCAGCACGAAGAAGCTACTGTACTGGAGCTGACCTGATCCCTTCCCCATCTGGTTACTTCTGAGAAGCCAAAAGCAACTGATACCACAAACCTGATTCAGCTCTGCCTCCAGTTAGTTAGCTGAGTGAGACCTGGCCAGACCATTAGTACCCTTCCCTCACTGTGCACTAAACTTTGCAGCTAGTGAAGCCAGCAAAAATCAATCACAATTCCACTCAAAGCACAAAAAATAGGTTTGCTACCAAAAGAAACAGGTCACCAATTCAAACAGCCTCACCAACAACACATCAAAATAGGCTTGAAATTAGAAGATACAGGTCTCCAAGTCAAAGAAACAGCCCCAATAAAATCACACCAAATAGGTTTTAATCAGAAGAAATAAGCCTCCACAAACACAGCCTGCTACACAGTGAAACCTCAAGCAAATAAGCCCACTTATAGCCACCAAAATAGGTTTCAAAATTCCAACAGCTCCAAAACAATACCCTGCTAGCCCCTTAGAAGTAGTAAGAAAGAAAAGAAATAACCTTCTACCAAGTAAAATCCACAAGAAACAATGTAAGCGCAGCAAGAAGAAGCTACTGTACTGGAGCTGATCTGATCTCTTCCCCTTCTGGTTACTTCTGCACAAGCATCCATACTAATGTCCCAGGCTACCAGTGTACAAGCACCTCAGTCATCACAGTTAGCCGTACTCGCAACATGTGTCCAGCAGCAGCAATCAGTGACAGAGACGCTCACCACAGCTGTCTATAGTCTGCACCGTAGCTCAATTGCTTCTTCTGCTACCTCTGTCAATGTTCCTCAACAATTTAGTTAGTGACCTGATCCACCTCCGCCTTCACAAGAGCCTGTGACCTGCCAGTGGTGTGGATTCAGAGGACACACTGCTGCTGTCTGCCAAAAGCTAAAGTACCACAACAGAAATCAAGAGAACCAAAGGTGCCCACCACCGTACAATCAGCAAGATAACTGCACCTACTCCCAGGAGTAGGGGAACACAGCAACTGACCACCCCGCTGACTCTCGCAGTTCAAACAAAGCACACCCTCCAACTGAAAACTCAGGCACACTCTCGCTTCCAGGGGCAAAGGTACCTGTCATCCAATCACCTCTCCTAGCCAACTATGTTCCTGTAACCATCGGAAATTGGTCCACGCATGCCTTGGTCAACACTGGAGCAGAAATATCCATTATCAACAACAATATTCTAAACAACCAAGCTGTTCGTCACATGCCTAATATCTCTCCAGCCGACCTAAAATACATTATCACAGCAAGTACAGCTATAGTGCCTATCACAGGCGTGGTCCATCTCACGCTCCACTTTGGCACACAGCAAGCTACTGCTACTGTCAAGTTTTACATAGTGCCTGGTCTTCAACCTGCAATAATTCTTGGCCTGGACTTCCTCAAAGCTCACAAAGCCATCCTAGACTTTACCTCAAACAAACTGTCACTAGATCCTCAGAGGCAACTTGCAGCTATAGACTTAGTCACTGTGCCTCCTAAGTCAGAGATGATTTTGATTGCCTAGATTCGAGGTGAATCACTTCCACAAGGTGTTGTTGACATCGTCACGGGATCCCCCGTGCTGCATTTGTCAGGTCTCTTTCCAGGAAATACCTCATCGGCAGTGCGTGGTGGCACAGTCTTCCAAAAATGCTGCAACTTCACAGATGAGCCTGTGGTCATTTCAAAGGGTGACAACTTAGGAAAGTTTGTCTGCTTGTCTTCAGGGGGGCCAGCTCCATCTCATGCAAGAACCTCAGCCTAGTTCCACCAACTCTAGTCCTGTCAGTACTATCATGACCACTCCAGCTTCACCAGCGTTACCCCTCAGTCAGCGACTATCCTCTTCAAAACTTCCAGCATCTCCAACAGAAAAGCAACAACTTCTGAAATTCCTGGAGAATTGCCTGGATGTCTTTGTAGGTCCGGTTAACAAGCTTAGATGCTGTGATACCCAGCAACACACTGTTGAAGTGCAGCCCAACCAGAAACCACTCTGTCAGCAAGCCTACAAAGTGGGACATAAAGAGAAACAAGTCCTTGAGGACATAATCAAAGACATGCTGGAACAAGATATTGTCAGACGGTCTACAAGACCCTTGGGTGCACCTTGCCTGTTGGTGGTAAAAAATGGACAAAGGGTATTGCTATGTGGTAGACTACAGAAAACTCAGTGCCTACACAATGCAGGATGCTCATCTCTTGCCTACAACGGAAAATGCCTTACGGAGCCTTGCTGCAGCCAGTCCTGCTTACTTCACCACTCTAGACCTCTAGAGTGGGTTCTATCAAGTTTCCATTGATCCAGCTTCCCATCCATACACAGCATGGCGCTGCCACTTGGGACTTTTTCAGTTCAAACATCTGCCTATGGGTCTTCGGAACAGTCCAGCCACATTCCAATGGTTTATGGAAGCCATACTACTGTACATGGGTTGTCTTGGAGCTCTTGTCTAGTCTACCTGGATAATGCAGTTGTCTTCAGCAGAAGTTTGCCAGAGCACCTCCAACATCTCAAAATGTTTGAACATCTCAGACAAGCCAATCTCAAACTTCACCCGAGAAATGTTGTTTTGACAGCATCAAATCCATTAATTACCCGGGACATGTTGTGAGTTCTCGAGGCATCTCTCCAGACCCGGACAAGCTCTCAGCAGTCAAAGACTATTCAGAACCTACCAATGTCAAAGACCTTTAGGCTTTCCAGGGCTTGTCTGGCTACTACCGAAAGTTCATTTGCAACTGTGCCAAGATCGCAGCTCCACTGTATGCCCTCACTAAAAAGGGATGTGACTATAATTGGACTTCTGAATGTAAAGAGGCCTTTGAAACCTTAAAACAAAACCTAATGTGTTCTCCAGTGTTGGCTTACCCAAGGTTCGACCAGTGAGCACTGTGCTCTGTCAAATTCAGAACAGAACGAGTTGTCTGCTATGCTGGTCACTGTCTTTCTTTAGCCAAGCAGAACTATGGCATCACAGAAAAAGAATGTCTAGCCATAGTATTTGCCATAAAAAAAATTTGACTGCTGCCTTCGCTACTCCTCCTTTACAGCTATTATTGATGACTCTGCCCTCAGATGGTTATTTGAAATGAAGGAGCCAGTAGGCAAGTTCGCCTGATGGATCGCCATGTTACAGAGTTACAACTTTGAAATTCAGTACAGACCAGGTCGAGGTCACTCAAATGCTGATGGTGCAAGCCGGAGACGACATCCCTCTGCATCCTTCTCAACAGATGAAGAATCCTACTTACAAGCTGTTCCTTTCCATGCCACCAATGTGCTTCCTGTGAACACTCCTACAGCACCTCAAGTTGTTTTGCTGCTACCAACTGCTTCTACAGAAAGACACACAAATCCTCAGTTACTGCAAGCAGCTGAAGAGCTTCTCATTTCCTCTGCATCTTCTCTGTCCCTGGCAACTGTTAAAATGCAACAAAGAACTGACACAGTTTATGGACATAATCAACTACTCAGCGTCTGGAACCTTATCGCAACAAAAGATGCATCACCAAGATGTACTTTTCTTTGCTTCGCAATACTTCCTCAATGATGGTGTGCTTTTTCACATTTGGATCAAGGAAAGTAAGGGTCATTGCTCGGATAGAGCTCATGTACATCTGGTTGTGCCAGCCTGTCTAATCAATAAAGTTCTTCTCTCCACTCATGCCTCTTCACTTTCTGGAGGTAATATAGGAATACACAGAACTCTCGAAAAGACAAGGCTTCACTTCTTCTGGCCTCACATGAACAGGGACATTGTCTGATTTGTAAAATCTTTCCAGCCCTGCCCTCAAACAAAGCCTCCTGCCAAACTGACAAAGGCACACATCATTCCAGTGCTTGTGGCCACTGGACCCTTCCAAAGAGTCAGCAGTGACATTCTTGGGCCCTTACCAACATGCTCTGACTCTGGCAACAAATACATCCTTGTTTTTGTGGACTACCTAGCAAAGTATTTGGAACTCATCTGCCACTGTGGCAAATACCTTTCTCAACATAGTCATTTGTTGTCAGGTATCCCATTGTACCTACATTCAGACAGAGGCACTAACTACCTTTACACCATTGTCCGAGAAACATGCAAACTTCTCGACATAAAAAAAGACACATACCACAAGTTACCATCCATAATGCAACGGACAGAGTGAACGAATGATGTCTACTATTCTCAGCACTCTCTCCAAGTACCTGGATTAGAGTCACTACACCTGGGACCGTTTTGTTCCCTTTGTGCAGTTTGCCTACAATACCAGCCCTTGTGTCGACAGTACCGAGTACACACTATTCTTCTTAGTCCATGGATACCACCCAAGAACTCCACTGGACAGGGATCTCTCACTGCTAGAGGTTCCCAAGTCAGCTGCTTCTTTCATTATTCCAGTGCTGGAACAACTTGAGCTTGCCAGACATTGCAATCACCACATTGAGCCAGAGAAAAGCTGTAATGCAGAAAATGTCAGGAGCCAAGTTGCTTGAGCTTTCATTCTCTGTAGGGGACATTGTGTATTTGTACCAACCTGTCCTTGCTCTGGGCGCCAGCAAGAAACTGTTGCCCTTGGACTGGTCCCTTCTACTTCGTAGAAAAGCTTCCTCCTGTCCACGTTCGTCTGCGACGCAAGTCAGATGGAAAGCTGGTACACAGCAAAGTCTACATAAACCGACTGAAACATGGGTACCTAAGTAGCAACCTACCAGACGACCCCAGTCCACCTAACAATGAAGCTGCACTTGAGCTTGCCATCCTCTCTGAAGCTGAGATCCCTCCAGATAACTTGTAGATAGTTCCTACAGATCTTCCCACTCCTGACACTCTCCAGCTGCATTCCATTTTGCCAGATGAGTTATCAATCAATCAATCATCAATCAGTTTTATTTATATAAAAAAAGGTGCCTTTCTAAATCCAAGGCACCTGTACAATAAATACATAAAATAAAATAAATTATTACAAAAAACATATAATTCAACAAATAACAGTATAATAGCAACCCAACAAAGCAAAAACAGAACCTCAATCAGCAAAGGCCAAGCTAAAAAATAAGTTTTTAAAGCAGTTTTAAAACTCTGGACGGTTAGGCAGTCTCGAACCCGATGAGGTAGAGAGTTCCACAGGGAAGGGGCAGCAAAGCTAAACGCCCTAGCTCCAGATGTTTGCAAACGTACCCTGGGAACCTCTAGCAATCCCTCATCGGAGGATCGGAGAGGACGGAGGGGATGGTAGGGACAAAGGAGATCTTTCAGGTAACTCGGTCCCTGTTCATGTAGGGCCTTATAGGTTAAAAAAGCAACTTAAAGGTGATCCGCCGCTGTATCGGCAGCCAGTGCAGACCGCGGAGCACAGGCGTTATATGACTGGTTCTTGATGCACCAGTCAAAAGCCTGGCTGCCGTGTTCTGCACCAGCTGCAAGCGGCGGATAATCAACCCCTGACAGCCCTGGGTAAAGGGCATTGCAGTAGTCAAGGCGGGAGGAAATGAAGGCATGAACCAACGTTGGAAGATCATCGGGAGGAACCAGATGTTTCACCTGGGTGATATTTCTCAGATAGTAAAAAGAAGTTTCAACAACTGATGACACCTGTGACTTCAGGGTCAAACAGTCATCAAACATAACGCCCAGGTTCCGCACCCAGTCGGAGGGAGCTAGCTGGACACCTCCAAGCCATAAACCCAAAGGTGAACCTGCCAACATACCCGCCTCACGACGACCCGGGTTCACAACCAACACCTCGTTTTTTTCAGGGTTCAACCTTAGCCAGCTGACATTCATCCAGGCCTGAATTTCAGTCAGACAGCTGTTGAGCACAGAGACAGTATTGTCTTGTTCAGGGACAAAAGACATATATAGCTGAGTATCATCTGCATAGCAGTGAAAACTCAAGCCATAACGTCTAATAATCACTCCCAATGGCAGCGTATACACTGCAAACAACATGAGTACTAAAATGGATCCCTGCAGAACCCCACAGGGCAGGGAGAATGGAGCTGAGGTAGAAACCCCTGACACCACTCTCTGAGTCCTACCCATGAGGTAAGATCGAAACCATCTGAGGACTACCCCCGAAAGTCTGCAGATAAGCCGCAGGTGATCCGACAGCACACCATGGTCCGTAGTATCAAATGCCACAGAGAGATCAAGAAGGACCAAGATGGAACAGGCCCTTCGATCTCTCGCTATCAGGAGGTCATTTAGTACCCGAACAAGAGTCGTCTCAGTACTATATCTCTTCCTGAAACCGGACTGGAGAGAATCGTAGATATTATGGCTGGTCAAATGGTCTTCCAGCTGTAAAGCCACCACCTTCTGAATAACCTTACCCAAAAAGGGAAGGTTAGAGACTGGCCTATAGTTTGCTAGACAGTCGGGATCCAAGGAGGGCTTTTTAAGAAGAGGCTGAACTACAGCCTCCTTAAGGGAATCTGGAAAAATTCCCCTATCCAGGGACAACCAGACGATCTCAGCAAGGACCGGGCCGATAACATCAACAACAAGAGTTACCTGGGACTTCCTCTTATTCTCAACCTTCTTCTTCTTCTTCTGCTCCTCAGGACTCTTCTGTACACACATTGGCATACCAGATCGAGAAGATCTTAAGAAAGAAGTTTGTCAATGGATCCTGGACTTATAGAGTCAAGTGGTGTGGATTTGACAATGGACAGAACTCCTGGGTCGCTTTTGATGGCCTGACCCCATCCTGTTAGGAACTAGTGCAATCTACACATGCCTCCATTCCCACTGACCAGAAAAGTCAACGGAGGTCTTGAACTATTGTGAACCGGACTCAGTGTTGAATTAAATACTAATACTTTTCCCCCCTCAGGAATGTCTTCCAACGGGCAGTCCACCTGTTTGTTATTGTTATGCAACTGTTATTAAAGTGTGAACCTGCACTGTGGGTATCCTTCAGCTGCTACCCTTCCCTCTTTTCCCTTTTCCTTCTCCCGCACTTTAGTGCTTGTGGCATGACCAAGCGTCCAGTGCTATGGTGTTCCCCTCTCTCTGGTTCTACTCTGACTGGTCCCCAGTATAGTCCAGATTCTTTCCTCATCCCCTCCTTGCAGTGGAGTACTGTTTTAAATGTAATGCCTTGAAATGCATGAACATGTTTTTTTTTTTTTTTGCTTTAGAAACTTACTTAAAAATATTTCTAGGGACATGGATATGTTGTTCATCCACACTCATTGGCAGGTATCCTTGCCGCTTTAAATCTTGCCGGAAGGTCTTCAAGCTTGCTCCTCCCACCCACCCGGGTGGTATAACTCTCGGCTCCGCCCCATGACGCCAGATCTTCCTTACCGCTTGGAAGCTCAGGTTCCCTCCTTAACGCTCTGCGTTTGTGACTGGTTCCTATTTCTCCGTTATGGATTTAAAAATAAATTTTGCAAAAAGACTTCAGTCTTCTATCCCTCGTGGCTGCGATGGACAAATCGACTCCGGTTGGAGATGCCCATGCGGGTCGAAGATGTCTCGACGGATCCACACTCCACGTGTGTCTACTGCTTAGGCCTTGAGCACGACCCGCAGGCTCTTGCGACCTGTGCTCATCTTTCCCGAGCCTCGTCCTCGAAGACCGTGCTGCCGATTGCAACTGGGCCGTCGAGCGTTCCCTCGGTGAAGTCCAAGGAGGCCCGGTTGGCGGTGTCATGGCGCGGCTCAAGTGGATCAGCTCAGCGGATGGTCAGCCCTGCGAGAGGAGGCTGCGCGGGCAGTATCTTCTCGGCCGCGTATTTATCCCGCCTCTCTGGGTTCTTCCACTACGGCTTCTTTAAGGAGCTTTGTCTGTCCTCTCCACTAAAGGAGAAGGGCCTGCGCTGCTGGACCTTATTCTCGGTCCAAAGAGGACAGGGTAAATCCCTCCGTCGGCGCTCTTGGGAGCGGAAAGGTCCCTCTCCCGGGCCGTCGACCGTCGGCGGTCGACCGCTCGGCTGACCACTGGCCTCACGGTGTCCCGTCAGGTCAGTTGACCGAGACTCCACACGATGAAGTCGAGATTTTCTCGACCCATTGGACGGGCTATGTCGCCTTTAGCAGCCGAGATTCCCTCTCCCGGTTCCCCGGGAGGAGTTGAGGATCCGTGGCTCGCCTGTGCCTCCGGTTCCGGAGCCCTCGGATGGACCATCCGAGGCGAAGGGAGTGCGGTTCCGGCCGACACCTCCCGCACCGACCTGAAATTCCGGGACCTCCGGTCTCGGTCTCGGACCTCTTGGCGGTCCAGCCCGATCCCCGTCCAAGGCGGTCTCGGTCTCGGCACGCGGTAGCGGCGTCGCCGCTCGTCCCTCGTCCTCCTCCTCGGATGAGGAGGCTGGCGTAAATTACGTCGGACAGTGCGAGGACCTTATGTTGCAACAACTCCTCCTGGCGGGAATAGCCGACCCGTCGCCTTCCCGGCCATTAAGTGCTGTCACCGAACGGCCGACACAACCCTCGACTTATCCGAGGAGCTCATACCCAGGCCGGTTGTTCGCCAAAACCAGCTGCTCCACCACCTCGTGGAACCTCCGCCCACAGCCACCAATTGGGGCTCCGACCAAGGATTCTCGGCGTGGCTAAGGTCTACCCCATCGGCTGTCAGTTACCCTCACTCCCGACCGACCTCGGCAGGTGAAGGGTGGCTCAGGCCAGAGGCAGCTCTTGAGGACTCTTCCGAGTCCGAAGATGATTCCTCCTTTTTCTCCAAGCGACTGGACTTGGAGTCTTCAGGAGGTCAGTCAATGGACGATAGCCCGTCGTCCTTCCTAGGACTGCTTCGGCTCATCTCGGAGTCTACCGGGATGGAGCTCGAACCCATTTCCAAACGGGCCAGGTATCCCCTCACGGAGATTCTGGACCGAGGGGATTCTCCGACGGAGGCCTTTCCGGTGGCCGAGGCCATAGTGGGTCCGGCACTGGAGCTTTGGCAGCGCCCTGCTTCCTGCCTCCCGCCCGGCCAGGATGGCCAGGAAGTATCCGGTCCCACCGTTCCTTGTCCGTTTTCGAACACCCCTCCGCTGAGGGGTTGGTTACCAGCGCTTCCAGCCGCCACGGCAACGCCCAGGATGTGGACAAACCTCCTGACAAGGAGTCCAAGAAATTGGACCATGTCGGGCTTAAAAAGTCACGCTATGCCTCTCTCGCCTTCGCCAGGCCAGTTCGCCGCCCCTCATGGCACATTTTCTCATGCCCTGTTGGGCTCCTGGATGAGGTCATCCTCATCTTCCCGCCCGATCTGCAGACTACGGTTAAGCAGGTGCGGGACCAGGCAGGGCAGTGGCCAAACAGCAGCTCCAGACTGCTTTGGATATAGGGGACTCATGTCCAGATCGGTGGCGGCCGCAGTGGCTGTCGCGTCGGGAGGCTTGGCTGAGGATGTCCACCTTTACCCGGATACAGCACAAGTTGGCGGATGTTCCCTTTTGGGACTGACCTCTTGACCCTGGGTGGAAGGTCACCTGCAGAGGATCGAGGTCCAATGCCACCTTGGACTCGGTCTCTTCGCTCAGAAGGACAAAGCCCGCAAACCACAGCCTAAGCCCTTTCGTCCTTCTGTGCCCCCGGCGCGCCCGGCCCAGCAACGTCAGGGCCAGCAGGCTCGGCCTTGGCATCCCAAACCCAAGCCGCCGGCTTCCTCTAACAGGAGGCAGGGAGGAAAGGGCCCAGGAGGTCCCTCGGCCGGTCCCTCCTCCAAGCCTGCCCAGTGACGGGCTGAGGGGTGTCGCCCCATCCCGTCACCTTACCCTGGGTCCCCATGAGAGGCGGCTCCACTTCCGTTCCACCTGGTCCGCTGTTACCACGGACAGGTGGGTCTTGAGGTGGTGGAAGAGGCCTGCCTCTGGAATTCGAGCAGGCACCACCCTTCAGAGCCGTCGCCTCGGGGCTTCGGGATCCCCAGCCTCACTGGCGGCTCGTCGAGCCGACATCGCCTCCCTCCTCCAGAAGGAGGTGGTAAGAGAGGTGGTGGACCCTCCTTCAGACCCAGGGTTTGTGTCCAGGTACTTCCTGGTTCCGAACGGACGGGGGCTGGCGCCCATTCGACCTACACGACCTAAACAAGTTCCTAGGTCTCGAACCTTCAGGATGGTCACTCTGGCTCAGATAATACCATCCTTGGAGCAGCGGGCGTGGTTCTGCTCTCTGGACTTGCAGGCAGCGTTTTCCACGTCCCTATCCGTCCGTCTCACCAGAGATTCCTTCGCTCCGGCGGAAGGATCCCTCTTCGAGCTCCAAGCCATGCCCTTGGCTTGTCTCCAGCTCCCAGGGTCTTCACCAAATGCATGGCAGTGGTGACAGCATTCCTCTGGGCGCGAGGGGTCCGGTGTACCCTTACCTGGGCGACTGGCTGATAGCAGCTCCCTCCAGGAAGGAGGCGGAGTGGTCCAGAGATCTGGCCCTCCAGGTCTGCTCTCAACTGGGCCTCCTTATCACGAGGCCAAGTCGAACTCGGGCAGGCAGGTGATTCTATTCAGCCAGGCGCAGCTCGACTCTCTTCGAGCCAGGCGTGGCTCGGCGGACAGGGCGAGGTTCTTTCCTCCTTTGCCCGATCATTTCTGGTTGGGCAATTGCGCCTGCCGGGACTTCCTGCACCTCCTGGGTCTCATGGCGGCCTGCACCAGCGTGGTCCGTTGGGCCCGCTGGAACATGTCCCCTTCAGTGGGGACTGGCCAGCCAGTGGTCCCGACGCTTCGATCCCTTGGACCAGCTTGTAGCCGGTGACACAGGGATGTGGAACGCTCTCCAGTGGTGGACCGTTCCAGATCATTTGCAGGAGGGCATCCCGTTACGTCCGCCCGAGCGGCCGGTCTCTCTATCGGCCGATGCCTCTCTGATGGGTTAGGGGTGCCCATCTGGGGAACACAGGCTCATGGCCTCTGGTCCCAGCAGGGAGTCGATGCCACATCAACCTGCTGGAGCTCAGCGGTCCGCCTAGCTCTCACCGCCTTTGCTCCGTTCCTCGGGGAGGTCAAGTGGTCCGGTCAGGCGGACAGCCACCGACCATGTACTATCTAAACCGCCAGGGCGGGACGCGCTCCATGCTTCTATGCAAGGAAGCTCTCCGCATTTGGTCACTCAGCAGCCTGGAGGCGGATCTCCAGCCATTCACGTGGCAGGAGCCTCCAACACCCTGGCCGATGCCCTGAGCCGGATAGGGGCTGCATCCCACGAGTGGTCTCTCCTGCCGGAGGTAGTACAGCATCTGTTCTCCCTTTGGGGCACACCTCAGGTGGACCTGTTTGCCTCCATGGAGAACGCGAAGCTGAGTCTGTTCCATGCCCGCCCCCCTCAGCAGGGCTCGCTGCAGGGGGATGCCTTCTCGAGGCAATGGACCCCGGGCCTCTTTTACGCCTTTCCCCCATTTCCCTTGATCCACAAGGTGCTTCTCAAGGCGAGGAGGGACAAGGCGCAGGTGATTCTGATAGCCCCAGACTGGCCTCGCCAGTTCTGGTACCCAGATCTCCTCAGTCTCAGCTCCAGGACTGCGAGCTTCCAGCTCGCCCGACCTGCTCTCAGTCAATCAGGGAAGGTGTTCCATCCGGACCTTCAATCCTGCACCTGACGGCCTGGTTCCTGAGCGGCTAGAGTTCCAGGCCTGGGTCTTTCCGACGAGGTCCTCAATGTGGTTGAGGCGTCCTTAAGAGTCGACCAGAAAATGCTATGCCTTCAAATGGAAAAGGTTTTCCATTTGGTGTCAGGGCAAGGGCTTGGACCCTTCCTCCTGTTCCTTGGCAAGCATCTTGGACTATTTATGGTCCCTTTCTAGTCAAGGGCTTAGGTCGACGACCCTAGGGTGCACCTGGCAGCCATCTCTGCTACAGGCGCGGCCGGGAAGCAGTCGGTATAGGAGAAGGTGGTCTGCATGTCAAAGGCCTTGATTACATTTCCTCCAGTGCGGGAACCTCACCTCCGTGGATCTACTGCTGGTATTGGCAAAGCTCATGGGCAAGCCATTCGAACCTATGCACAGGTGTGCTCTCTCTCACCTGTCGTGGAAGACCGCCTTCTTGGTGGCTATCACGTCAGCCAGAAGGATGGGAGAGCTCCAGGCGCTTTCCATCGAGTCTCCTTACCTGGTCTTCCACAGGGACAAGGTTGTCCTGCTTCACCAGAAATTCCTTCCGAAGATGGTGTCGGAGTTTCATAACAGGTGTTGACTCTGCGGTGTTCTACCCCAATCACCTCGGAGGCCGAGGAATATGGGCTCCTCTCTGGACCCTAGAAGAGGCGCGCTTATTATAAGGAGCGCACGGCTGAAATTGGGAGAGGTTCGCCAGCTGTTTGTCACCTACGCTGAAGCCGCATCTGGCAGACCTGCAGCCAAGCGGACGATAAGCAGGTGGGTAACCTCCTGCATAGATCTCTGCTATAAGTTGGCGGGCATGGAGCCTCCCAGAGGATAAGAGCTCATTCTACCGCCATACTGCTGCAACGGTGGCTGCTTCCAGGACGCCCCTATCCAGGAAATCTGCAGGGCTGCTACCTGGAAGTCAGCAAACACCTTCATTACCCACTACCACATCGACCTTGAGTCACGCCGGGATGCTGGTTTTGGGGCCTCGGTTCTCCAGTCTCTCTTCCCAAGTAAGTATTAGGGGTGTCGTCTTGCCTCCCTCCTCCCGGAGAACTGCTAGAGTCTGCCAATGAGTGTGGATGAACAACATATCCATGTCCCTAGAAATACAGGTTACTCACCTGTAACAGGAGTTCTAGGAATGGTATGTTGTTCATCCTGCCGACCCACCACTCTCCCCGGCTCGACGCACAACCTGAGCTTCCAGCGGCCAGATCTGGCGTCATGGGGCTGAGCCGAGAGTTATACCACCCGGGTGGGTGGGAGGAGCAAGCTTGAAGACCTTCCGGCAAGATTTAAAGCGGCAAGGATACCTGCCAATGAGTGTGGATGAACAACATATACCATTCCTAGAACTCCTGTTACAGGTGAGTAACCTGTATTTATTACTTAGCAACTGTTTGTAGTTTATTGCTTGTTTGAGTGGTGCTCACATTCACTGTCCTGGCGGTGATGTGAAGCATACATTAAGCATGGGGCGTAATGTTAAGCTGCCGGCCCTTTAAGAACAGTTAGAACCTGCATGTAGCTAATTGTTGCACTGCCTGGCAGTGCCATGTATGCCTGTCAGTCAGAGAAATTGTCAGTTTGGAGCTTGTGTCCATGAAGAGAACATCTACTGCACAGAATAAACCTGCATTCTTTATTTTATGCGTCCATCCAGTTATTTGCACGGTCCAGAAGGGGTCCTCACCAGCAGCAACCAAAGGATCTGGCAGACCACAGAGAAGGTATTGGGTCCTTTAGTGACAGACCAAATACCAAAAATGTCACAGTATTTATTTTCGAAGAATTTGAAGATAGACTGAAGCACTGGAGAAAGTTGCCCAAGCAGCATTTTTTTTGCCCACTACCATGATATGGAACTGCTCCCTTTAGTTGAAATTGAGCAGTCTCAGGGAATTTTATGGACAGTGATGTGGTTGTCCAAATTGAAATCTAGAGCAAAACCGCAGGTCCTGTTCAATAGGCTTTTGAAAAGCACACTATCAAATCATACACCAAACCATAGACCTCAATGCCATAATCAGTAATGCTTAGGATAAAACTGAACCAGGAGTTTTTTAATTTCAAGAAGGAAATTTTGCCTATGGTGGTAAAGAAAGCCAATACTAGTATTAACAACATGAGACAAATGGTCTGTGTGATCAGCGAAGGACAGTGTACTGTCAAGGACCAAACCAGGGTATTTAAAATTGCTCATTTGTTCTGTAGTGGCTAGCAATATAGCTTAGAGGTTACAGTAACAAGCTGTGAATGAGCTTGGTACATCCAGCAGACCTGAGTCTGAGTCCCACAACCTCCACTTGCATACTGTGTGACTCTCAGCAGGTCACTTACTGTAACCTCTGCAATGCTCCTGGTTTGCATCTGAAAACAGGCACTTGCACCTAGTGGACCTTACCTGGCTACCAAAAAAAAATGAACAAGAAAAAGAAGAGTAGCCTCAGTGAAGGTATTTATCATTAGAACCCTTGAGAAAAGGAGGCTGATAGGGGATATGATCACAGTCTTTTTGATACTCAAGGTTATTGACAAGATTGAACTGTTGGAAATGTTTGACGTGGTGACCTGCAACAGGATGTGGGGACATGCTCTGAAGCTTGAAGCTCAGGGGTGATCAATTCAGGGGTAACATTTGGAGGCACTTTTTTCCCAGAGGGTAACAACGCTAAGGAACATTCTCTCAGTGGATCCAGTGTACTTCCAGACAGTAGAGGCTTTTAAGCTAAGCCTGGTGACATTTCTGCTTACCAGGGGAATACCTGGGTACCCTGGGTAATACAGGTGGTAGGAAAGCTCTCCAAATTGGTCTATCTTTTCCCAGCATGCTTATTTTATCCCTGGTTATGAAGTGGTTGGGGGGGCATGATAGGCCTAGAGTCCCTACTGACTTCAAATCACAATGTTAGTGTGTTACTATAGAGGATGCGTGAGCCGTACTTAACATTTCTAGGGATGTGGATATGTTGCTCTTATCCACACTTGTTGGCATGTCCCTTTCCCTTTAAATCTTGCCGGATGGTCTAAAAGTTGGCTTCTCCCACCCACCCTGGTGGTATATGCCTTGGCGCTGCCCCTTGACTCCAGATCTTCTTTTCCGCTTGGAAGATTCAGGTTCCCTTCTTACCGCTCTGCGTTGTGAAGGCCCAGATGCTTAATATTTCGGCTAGTTTACCAAAAATAAAACTCGTTCGAGTTTCTCCATGTAAATTCATGATTATGATTGCAATGGAGGACATGTTCTCGCCCGGGTTCTGCCAGTGTCCTTGCGGGCAGAAAATGTGCTGGACTGACCCGCATTCCACGTGCATCTACTGCCTGAGCCATGCACATGACCCCCAGGCCTGCGATCTTTGTCGTGCCTTTCATCCGCAAGTTTTGGATGATTGCCTTGCGTGCTTACAGCTTGGATGACCAGACAAATGGCACCTGCTGGTCAAATCTAAAGATGCCCATTGTGTGGTCTCCATGGCTGCGGGATCCATGGACTGGCTAGAGCAGATGAAAGCCTTCAAGGAGGCGAGCAATCCTCTTCTTTATCAGTTTTTGTTCCGCTCAAACTGGGCACTTCCTTCTCAGTATCCTTCAAAGACATGTGCCAGTCTCTCCCTATGAAAGGAGAGGGCCCATCCGATTCACACACCTCTTGGTCCCGTAAGAAGGACAGAAGATCTGGAGAAGAATCTTTTCAACATTGACTCTCATGGGACAGAAAGAGATCTTGGTCCCAGGAGTCTCTTATCTCGACTTCGGCCGAAATTGCAACCTCGGACGCTGGCTTCATGATACCCCCCCTCAGGCCAGCTGGCTCAGACATGGGACGATGACTATGTCAAAATTATAATTGACCCTATTGACCCATTGTCGATTGATGAGGTCGAAAGTTCTCTATTTAGGACTTCGGTCCTACCGACCGACGAGACCCAGCTTGCTGGGGCTCCACCCGTGGTCACGGTCCCAGATCTAGAGGAGCAGCAGTTCTCCCCGGTACCTTCTGAGAAGCCCCATCGGTCCCACCGGTGAACGTCTTCTAGATCTTGGACCCCCTTGACTGATAGGTCGAGGAAGTCTCACAAGCAGTGCTCCAAGAAGCGGCAATGCCGCCATTCGTCCTTGTTCTCCTCAGGTGAGGAGAGGCTTTGACGCAGGTTGCGTCATTGCTGCGAGGACCTCATGTGGCAACAGTTCATGCTTACCGGTCCGGAAGTCAACCCCTGCTTCGACTCTGGCCATCACTTGGCAGTTGCCCTCCAGGCCAGTGCCAACTGCTCCATAGCTGGTCAACACCGTTCCTCCACTTGCGGAGCCGGTGAAGGCCCTTCCGGATCGGGTGAAGCGAGCCTCTCCACCTATTTTGGTGGAACCACCACCTAAACAGCCTCCCTCAGGGGCTTCTGCCAAGGAGTCTTGACTGCGGTGGGTCGAGAGTGACTCTGGTGGTCAGTCGCTTTACCTGGACTCAGGGTCCAAGGATTTGGACCTGAATTTATGTCCATGTGACAACGATTCCATGAGTCTGTCAATGGAGGAGGGTCCCTCGTCCTTCACGGGCATCCTTCGTCTCATCTCCGAATCAACGGGGATGCCTTTGGAGCCCGTTGAAAAACAGGCCGAATACCCCTTGACTGATATCCTCAGAAAAGGGTATTCTCCATCTGAGGCCTTTCCAGTGGCTGAGGCCATAGTCGGCATAACCTTGGAGCTTTGGCAGCACTGCACCTTCCACTTGTATGGCCCGCAAGTATGCGGTTCCAGTTGGCTCCCCTTCAGGGTTTACATAGTGTCCTTTGGCTGAGGGATTGGTGACCAAGTCTGTGTTCTGGCACTTCTGGTAACTCAGGAGACCTGGATAGACCTCTGGACAAAGAGTCCAAAAAGTTGGACCATGCAGCCAGAAAGGTCTGTGCTGCTTCCTTGCTTGGTCTCCAACAGGCGAGCTCAGCTGTCATCATGGCATACTTCTCCCACGCCGTCTTGGGCTCTCTGGACGAGGTTCTTCCTCATCTCCCTGCAGACCTTCAGACAACGGTCAAGCAGGTCCGTGATCAGGGCCGGGCCATTGATAAACAGCAACTCCAGTAGGCCCTGGACATTGGAGATTCTTGTGCCCATTCAGTGACAGCTGTAGTCGCCATGCCATGTCTTCCCTTCTTGTGTACTGACTTGTTCAGTCCAGGAGCTGATGGTCACCTTCAGTGTATTGAGAAGTCCATCCCACCCTTGACTCTGTTACGTCCATCCAAAGAGAACCCCAGGGTTCTAAGAAATCACAGAAGAAGAAGCCCTTTTGGCCTTCTGCCCCTGCGGCCAAGCAGCCCCAGTATCAACCTGGGCAACAGCAGCAGGCTTAATCTTGGCACCTGCAGCCCAAGTCCGGGGCTTCGGTGAACCATAAGCCCGGAGGGAGAGGTTCCAGCGGCCCCACTGCCAGCTCATCATCCTCCAAGCCTGCACAATGATGGGATGGTGGCAGCCACCCTCGTGCCCGTCATGACCAGTCTGGGTCCTCCCCTGGGTGGTCGGCTCCACCACTTCTTTTCCACCTGGTCCACTGTCACAGTGGACAGATGGGTCCTGGAAGTGGTCAGCCAGGGTCTGTTTCTGGAATTCGAGTAGTACCCTCCAAGCCAAGCCCCACAGGAGGAAAAGGTATCCTCCCATACTCGGTCAGCTCTCAGAGACGACATTGCCCAACTCCTCCACAAGGAGGAAGTGGTCAGGGTTGCGGATCCTCCTATCAACCCAAGGTTCGTTTCCAGGTACTTCCAGTTCCCAAAATGGATGGGGGGGGGTGCTGGTGCCCCATTCTAGATCTGCATGACCTGAATCAGTTTCTCAGATCACGTACCTTTCGGCTGGTGACTCTGCCCCAGATCATACCATCCCTCGAGCAGAACATGTGGTTCTGCTCACTGGATCTACAGGACGCGTTCTTCCACATCTCGATCCGTCCGTCCCACCGAAGGTTCCTCCGCTTCAGGGTGGAGGGAACCCTCTACGAGTTCCAAGCCATGCCATTCAGCCTGTCGTCGGCCTCTAGGGTCTTCCCCAAATGCATAGCAGTGGTGGCGGCCCATCGTTGGCCTCGATGGGTCAGAATGTACTCCTATCTCGATGATTGGCTAATAGCTGGTCCCTCCAAACTGGAGGTGGAAAGGTCCATGGATCTTGCCTTCCACACCTGCCTCAGCTTTGGCTTCCTGGTCAACAAGGCCAGGTTGGAACTAGTGCCCTTGCAGGTGATTTGCTTCATTGGGACAGAGCGCGACTCTTGCTGAGCCAGAGCAAGACTGCCAGCAGACAGGGCAGAGGTTCTCTCCTCCTTTGCCTGATCATTTCTGGTTGGGTAATTATGCCCTGCCTGGGACTTCCTGCGACTTCTGGGTTACATGGTGGCCTGCACCACCATGATCTGATGGGCCCAGTGGCATATGCACCCCCTTCAGTGGGAGGTGGCCAGCCAGTGGTCTCAGCAACATGGTCATTTCGACCAGCTGATCACTGTGACCCAGAAGATGTCAGACGCCCTACAGTGGTGGACTGTCCTGGAACAGCAGGTAGGGATCCCGTTTACCTGCCCGAGCCGAAGGTCATTCTCATGACTGACATCTCTCTCACAGGCTGGGGTGGCCACATGGGGTGTCACAGAGTCCATGGGCTCTGGAACCCCGAGGAATCCCAATGCCACATCAACCTGCTGGAGCTCCGAGCAGTTCGGCTGGTGCTGGCTGCATTATCTCCATTCTTTCCGGGTCAAGTGGTCCAAGTCCAGAAGGACAACACCACGACCATGTGCTACCTCAACAAACAGGGCGGCACACACTCCCGGCCCCTATGCAGGGAAATGCACTGCATCTGAACCCTCATGAGCTGACTGGAGGCAGAACTCCTAGCCATTCATGTGACAGGATCCTCCAGTCAGCTGGCAGATGCCCTCAGCCGTGTGGGCGAGGTGTCCCCATGAGTGGTCTCTCCATCTAGAGGTAGCTCACAGCCTGTTCTCCCAGTGGGGCACCCCTCAGGTGGAGCTGTTCACCTCCAAGGAGGACACAAAGCTGAGGATGTTTCATGCCCGCCCCCCTCTGCAGGGCTCGCTGCAGGAGGATGCCTTCTTGAGGCCATGGACTCCAGGCCTCTTCTGTGCCTTCCCTCCACTTCCCTTGGTCCACAACCTGCTCCTCAAGGTCAGGAGGGACAAGGCGAGGGTGATCCTGGTAGCCCCAGACTGGTCTCGCCAGTTCTGGTATCCAGATCTCCTCAGCTTTAGCACTAGGCTCCCGAGGCATCCTCCAGCATGCCTGGACCCGCTCTCTGTCAATCAGGAGAAGGTATTCCATCCGGACCGTCAGTCCCTGCACCTGACAGCCTGGTCCCTGAGTAGCTAGAGTTCCAGGCTTTGGGGGTCTCTGATGATGTACTAAGTGTAGTTGAGGCATCTAGGAAGAAGTTGACCAGGAGGTGCTATGCCTTCAAATGGAAGATATTCTCCATTTGGTGTCAGGGCAAGGGCCTTTACCCTTCATTATGTCCATCATCTAACATCCTCAACTACCTTTGGTCCCTCTCCAAAGGAGATCTTCAGTCTCTGACCCTTAAGGTGCACCTGGCAGCCATCTCTGCTTACCGGGCATGGGCCGGTCAACAGTTGATGGCACAGGAAAAGGTGGACTAGCATTTCTTTAAATGCCTTAACCACATTTCCCATTTCCCAGTGCGTGAACCTCTGTGGGAGTTACTGCTGGTTTTGGCAAAGCTCATGGGCAAGCCAATCGAACCGATGCACAGGTGTGAGATGTCACATCTGTCATGGAAGACCACCTTCTTGGGGGCTATCATGTCAGCCAGGACTGGGGAACTACTGTCGAGTCTTCCTATTTGGTCTTCCACAGGGACAAGGTTGTCCTGTGCCCCCACCTGAAATTCCTTCTGAAAGTAGTGCCGGAGTTTCACATGAACCAGACGTTGACTCTGCCGGTGTACTACCCCAGTTACACCTCGGAGGCCGAGTACAGGCGCCATACTTTGGACCTGAGATGAGCGCTCTCTTATTATAAGGAGCAAATGGCTGAAGTTCGGGGAGAGAGATTCACCAGCTGTTTGTCACCTACGCTGAAGCTGCACCTGGCAGACCTGCAGCAAAGCAGATGATTGACAGATGGATAACATCCTGCATTGATCTCTGCTACCGGTTGGCGGGCAAGGAGCCTCCCGTAGGGATAAGAGCTCATTCTACCCACCATACTGCTGCGTCGGTGGCTGCTTCTAGGGACGTCCCTATCCAGGATATCTGCAGGGCTGCTACCTGGAAGTCAGCAAACACCTTCATTGCCCATTACCACATCAAACTAGAGTCACGCCAGGATGCTGGTTTTGGGGCCTCAGTTCTCCTATCTCTGTTCCCTATGTAGGGGGTGTGTGCCTTGCCTCCCTCCTCCCGGAGAATGGCTAGGAATCTACCAACAAGTGTGGATAAGAACAACGTATCCACATCCCTAGAAACACAGGTTACTCACCTGTGACAGGAGTGATATATGTTGTTCATCTGCAGTGACCCACCCGACCTCCCCAGCTTCAACGCCCAACCACTGCTTCCAGCGGGCAAGATCTGGCATCAAGGGATGGAGCTGAGGCATATACCATCAGGTGGGTGGGAGGAGCCAGCTTTTAGACCATCCGGCAAGCTTTAAAGGGAAAGGGACATGCCAGCAAGTGTGGATGAACAACATATACCACTCTTAGAACTACTGTTACAGGTGAGTAACCTCTGTATGCAAGCAATAATGCCAGACAGGGTGGGCGGTATTGGTGAATAGCAGACTACCCAAGGGCATAATGAGACCCAACGCCACAGGCAGAGGCCCTTATAGCCCCTGGAAGGTCCGGTATTGTCCATGCTGCCCACCCTGGAGGGTATTATTGTGCTTAGAAAATGTGCCAGTGTATTATATTTGTTTAAAAAAAATGAGTATGTCTGAATGATAAAACTTCATGGTATTTAATTTTTTTTGTAATTAAATAGTTCCTCTGCATTTGTTTGTTTCTTTTTGAGGTGAAGACTTTTGTCCTAGTTGAGCTCCTGTAATTGTTGCTTTGGAGTTCGTTGCCTTGGTAATCCCCCCCTCCCCAACACACAGGGCTACGGAGTTTTACCGAGCTACAGAGCTAGAAATAATTTTTCAGGAATGGCTGTCCAAAGGACGGGTGGAATGCAAGTTTTGCCTGTCTCACAGAATGCACACCTGACCATTCAATTTTGGGGGTAAATAAATGTTGATATGAATTGGAGCTGGTGGGTCTTAGTAGCTAGTTCTCCCCCGCTTCCACTGCTGCATTCTGTGCTAATAATGGTTTATTTTATTTTGTATAATGACATTTAAAACTTTCACACACACACACCCCTACAGCCTGCTTCTCCTCGTCTTATCCTGCTGAAGGGCTTCCTTTTAATTTTTTGGTTTTTAATTTAAGCTCAGTTTCAGAAAGGGCTTTTACTTCTGCCTGCCTCTCAAGCTTTGGATGAAGGTCTATAAAATAGCTTTATCCTGCTGGAAAAAAAGGGTTTATATGTTGATTGATCATCCCTCAGGATAAAATGCATTTGTGCTCTGTAGTTTTGCTTAGTTCAAACTTGTAATCTGATCCTATTGGGTTGTAGATTAGGTACCCAACTTCCTCGTGTAAGCACATGGTGCCCCTTTTTTACAGCTACATATTCATAGCAGCTGATGGTCTGAAAAGCATTTTATTAATAAATGCACATTACCTCTCTAAGCTCTGATCACACTGCCTCCCTCCAAAATGCTGGCGCCCAAATGCAGCGATGATCCGGGAACTGAAAACTGAGCATGTGCATTTGGGAATATAGCCACCAACATGGTCGTCTCGCTTGTGACCTGCACAGAACTGCTTGTAGTGCTGCGGAAATCATGCGGTACAACTGCAGTATGTGAGGTCGCGTTACCCAGAAGTGTATTTCACACCCCGATCTCGAGCAGCAGCTACGTAATGCAATCTACCGTTGGGTCCTAGTGCCCATTTAGTGTGTGTTGATAGCTGCCTGTCCCAGGGACAGGCGATGATGGCAAAATGGCTGTCTGAGATTAAAACAGGCTGTCTGGGATGGGTGGACAGCCGGTTATTTTGAGCCCTGCCGAGCTACCTTTAAAACGTGTATGTACCTGTGTTTAAACAGGTATATTTATTTGTTTGTTTTTTGTGGTTTAAGTCGGGGAGTGCAGCGTGATGGACAGAGTTGGTGGAAGGTGGCACAAGATCGCTGTCAACATGTAACATGACTGCGGTTGGGAGAAATGCTCATGTTTACGCTCCTCAACCACATACAAGTAGGTTTTTTATGTATTTTGTGCAGTCAGGCTTCTCAGGAGGGGATACTGGTTGGTGTTGAGCGGGGCGTGGTATCGCTCACAGATGGAGACACACTGCCAGAGAGCGGGCAGCCGGAGAAGGGAGTGAGGCACTGTGGGCTGATGATAAGATTTCTTTTCATTTGTGACAACACAGTGCTTAGAATTTTTAACCATTTAGAGACGCAAAATAAATTGTCAAAATGAGGGTGGGGGAAGGTTACTAACTTTGTCTGCTGACCCGTTACTGTGTTTGTGTCAAGAGTCAGGGGTGGGGGGGGATCTGTTGCTCGCTGAGAGTCGCATTGTCAGGTAACAGGGCAGTACCAGGCAAGGGACAAAGGGATACTAAAAAAGAGGAGAAAAAGAACTGTACATTTGTAGTTTATGTGCATTTCCTTAGGGCAGACGGGTGTCAACCAAGTAGGGAGCATTGGGTGGCCAGTATCTATTGCTAAGCGAGAGAAAAAAAATGGCTGGGGATTTAAATTCAATTAGGTGTTTTCGGCCAATGACAGAGCAGGCTGGGCACAAAGATACCTTAGTGGGTAAAGAGGCACTGGGGCTGGCACTTTTTATTTCCTGGTCATCTGTTGAAAGTTAATGTACCTCCCTGGCAGGGGTACCAGCCAATCAGGGAGCAGGAAGTAAAAAGCCCATTTTCTAATTTGGTGATAGTGTGAGTATTTCTTTTTTTCAGCTTAACCCCCCCCCCCGTGTCCAGTACTTCTTATTTTTATCATTAAGTTTTTGATATTTTGGATTCTTCTCCCCCTGCTCTTAGGAAAGCACACAGAGTAATAGACTGAGTCATTAAGTGTACAAAATCAAGTGGGATTCATTTACAGTATATTTACAAAGGTCCAGCTGACCACCAGTGTTTCATGGCGGACCACATCCTAAGGATGGACCAGACAGTCTGCAGGCTTTAAGTATCTGTTCAGTTTTTAATGTTTCATTTGCAGTTTTAGTTTCCTTATTTTTATGTTTGCTTGCTCGCGTAGTGAACAAGAAACATATTGAGGTTAGTAGAGCATTGCAGAGGCGTGGCAGTGTTGTGGCCAATGCAAGGGACGCTTTATTGGGCACGTCCCTCAGCCACCAGTCAACAAGGAAGCTGCCGATGACGGCAGTTTCAGAGTGAGCGCCATACTTGAAAGACATCTGCCACTCCAGTCATGGACAGTTTCTTCATTGCAGCGGCAGATCTCTCCCCACCCCCACCCCGCAACTAAGAACATTCCTGCCATGCACATTACAGTGCACAGTAATGCACATGTCTGCACTTAAGAGCAACTCATTTGCTTAGTGTGCCTTTCCCGGTGAACATATCTTTTGCTGACAGCGGGGTGCCCAATCCCCATTTTGGCATGCCCCCAAGCCCGAACATATCTTTTGACTACAGTGGGGTGCCCAATCCCCATGTCGGCATGCTCCCCCCCCCCACTCCCACTATTGTGGCACACTGGAAGCCCACCCCGGTGTGTCAAAGTAATTCTTTATATTTTCCAGTATTGGGATGCTCACTCCCGGTGTCAGATGCACCCCCCATGCCCCCTTTTTTAGCTGAGCTCGGGGTGCTCAGGCCCCAGGTCAACATTAATCCCCCCTCCACTAGTCTGGCACACTGGGAGTCCACCCCAATGTTCCAAAATATATTTTTCATACTATTTCACCTTTAAAAAAGGAAACTGTCCCCCGAGGTCTTTTTTTTTTTTTTTAAACTTAAAGAAAAAGAAAACGGTCCCTTGTTGTGCTCGCTGCCCCTCCCCCATTTTGACCATCCCTCTGTGCACCCCCCTCACCCATACTTACCTCCAGAGGTCCGGTGCTGCGATCTTCTGTGGACTGGGAACACATCTGCACTCTTCAAAAGCTGACCGCAAACTGAAGAAAATCTTGGTAAGCCCTATAATGGCAATCAATGGGGGTTTCAACTTAGGTTGATATCTCAGCCATTTTTGGGAGTTTTGATCTCAAGTTTTCAGCATGGGGTTCTTGGGACCCCACCTTATTAACAATGAGGCTGTCATTTCATTTCTCAGTCCTGAAACATGATTTCACGGTTGCTGCGTGGAATTACCTTTTGGGACCGAGTAATGAAATGACAGTGCCACTGTTTGTGAGGTGGGGTCCCAAGATCCCCATGTTGAAAATTTGGGACCAAAACTCCCATAAATGGCCGAGATATCAACCTAAGTTGAACAACCCCCCCCCATTGATTGTCATTATAGGGCTTACCATGATTTTCTTCAGTTTGATGAAAAAAAAAATAACTGGGTTTTGAGCTCATAACTTCATCAGTTTTTAATATGTTCATTTCGAATTTCCAACATTGCCATTTCTTAACACCCACTTATGAAAAGTGCAGCTGTTATTTTTCACATCCTTCTCGAAATGTGTTTTTGCACCTGTAGCGCAGAGTGGCATGGTTGCTGTGCGAAATCAACTTTCGGGCCAGATTAACGAAATTCCAGTGCCACTGTTCATGAGGGGAGGTCCCAAAAAGGCCATGTTGAAAATTTAGTGAAAACATTCCAAAAAATGACTCGTGCGTTGCACAGTTTCTACACACACTCATAACTTCACCACTTTTTTATATTTTCACTCTAGATTTTCAACATTGCCATTTCTTCACACCTCCTCATGAACAGTTCAGCTGTCATTTTTCACATACTGCCCAAAATGTGTTTTCACACTTGTGGCGCCGAATGGCACACTCGCTGTGCGAAATCACCTTTCAGGATTGCGTAACAAAATTATACTGCCACTGTTCATGAGGTGGGGTCCCAAAAAGCCCATCTTGAAAATTTGGAGTGAAAATACTAACAAACGCTGGAGGCGTTAGGGTTTTCTGCCGTAAGCACTTTCTCTGCACTTCTTCCACAGTCCCTCAATGATTTCCACTTCCATCACCCTTGTTAAACCGTATCTAGAATATCATGGTCACGAATAGTATATTGTGTATTAAGCCTTGCTGCCAATATGTCCCGACTTCACAGCTTACAGTGTGGTGTGCATTTTTAATTCCTTCTACCTCGCCTACTGTCTCCCTGTTTCTAGTATTGTTCAACATGACTATATTTACTCTGAATTGTAACTATGAAGCATGTCTTATATTTTGTACTTGCAATATATACTGTTTGTGTTAACTGTTTACACCAATTACCTCACTACCGGTTTATTATTGTCTTATTCTACCATGTCTATACTTGGTCTCTATAATCTAATTATGTCGGACTCTGTACTGCTATGTGTGGCTGCCAGGTTTGTAATTGCATCCTCATTTTACTCTGTATTTTTACTAGGAATTGTGTCCACTATTTTGTACTTGCAATATATACTATTTGTATTAACTGTCCACACTATTTACCTCACTACTGCATACCCGCTTTATTATTGTATTATTTCTACCATGTCTGTATTGGTCTCTACATTTCAACTATGTCTAACTTTGTACTGCTGTGAGTGTCTGCCAGTTTTGTAATTGTACCCTCCTGGGTCGTACCTGAAAATAGTCATTGCTATGGCTAGCGCACTTACCCGGTAAACAAAAACGAAATAAAATAAAACGCCCCACCCTGTACAGACTGACAGGCGTCGGGGGGTGGTGGCTTGGGGTCGTCGGCCGTAATGCTCATGCCGTTCCACTGCTTCCCCGCCTTGCAGTCACTGACAGGCATCGAGGTGTGTCTTGGGATCTTCGGCCCTAACGTTCACCCTATTCTCCTATACTGCACCCATCTCAACTTATTTCCTTATGGAATGAGATGAGTGTAAGGGTCGACCCCCATGGCACACCGTGATAACTGTCAGTGTCTGCAGGGTGGGGTGATGTGGAATGGTGTGAGCGTTGTGGCCGGTGACCCAGAGGCACACCCCAACTCCTGTCAGTCTCTGCAGGGTGGGGGTGGGAGCTGGCATTCAATACTTCACTGCCATTCCTATTATGCATCTCTCTAACTCCTGCAGTACCAATGCTAATACCAGCAAGCAAATATTTGGCATTGACAAATGCTTCTTTATAGCTGTCTCTATGTTTCATGTCTTGTATAACCCTTTTAGGGGGCTGTGCTTCTTTACTGCAGTTCAGAGGGGCATAGTATCATTTTAAGAGCCATCTGTAAGTGTTCATGGAGGTGGGGTACTTTGAAAACCCCAAGTGGAAAGTGAACCTCATTATAATTTATACTGATGTTGTGATCCTTTAATGAGCACTTTTGCAAATGTCCTGTTGGCCTCCCGAAACCGCAAAACATTTATTTCACTCTGGCAACAGGTGTGCTGCAGTCTTCTTACATGTAGAACTGGATTACTCTGTTATACTGCATGACCCACAGCCTCCATCAGCTGTGAGGAGCAGTGTGCCTTGATAATGGCATGCAGATGGCAGGTAATGACATGACAATGTGATATGGAAAGAGATGTTACGACCTTGCATTTTGAGTAGGGTCATTAGGATTTTGTGCATCAGCATTGCAGTTTTGCATTGCAACACTGATGGGTTTGTGCCACGCAAACTCTCCAGCTTGCTCAGACTATTGAGGGACTTTGTGCATGTGGTCACACCTGTGATTTGTGCTTTCATAATGGTTAACGCCTTGCACTGCTCTCACTGGTATTGGAAACCTGATGGTGATTGGGACCCAAGTAATGCTCCTCTTTTGTGTGTTAATACGGGTGAGAAAACCCTTTGTATGGTTGTAAGAGTGATCACACGTGCATGCTAAAAGTATGGGAACTGCATACCAAAGGTTAGCGGTTCTGATACCCCAAGAATGTAAATAAGACCACTCTTAACAACTGTAATAGTGATCTCGTCACCCATATTAATATATTATTGATCAAGCTAGCATATTAAACATTTGAAATACCTTACACAAACGTACCTGTTTCCAGGGCAGCTGCACTTGATGCTTTCTTGACAGAATAAGTGTCTCATGCGCAGAGGAAATGAGCACTTCAATTGGTTGGGAGTGCTCCCTTGATCTATAACAATATACCTGCAGTGGTACAGACCTTGGTACCTGAGTTTGCACGTTCTTTCTGAATATGGGGCTGTAAGTGCAGTTATTGAGCTCTGTGCGATTAGGATGAGCTTTGTGCAGTGCAGTTATACACTCATTTTATGTTCTAGGCACTCATCTGGATATTGGATTTGCTCTGAAAACACCACTTAAATTCTTGCCATTCTTACATGCCAGGCATTAATTAATCCTAGAATTATATGGTAATTTGGAGTGTGGTTGGTTTACTTAGTGTCGATATGTTGCAGAAAAAAAAATTGTTGGAGGCAATGTGTCTGAGGAAATGCACAGTATCTGGCCTTTAATGGTATAAATTGTATGTGCCTTGCCATCGTGTTGTTTGAGTCAAGTTGAGATGTTGCATACCTTTCTTTACATACAGAATTGGTTGTTGACATTAAAATGATATATCTTCTCTAGACAGTCCTAAAGCCTACATTCTTTGTACTTTTTCTGAACAGATTTAGTGTTGACAACGTGGTGCAAACAGTAGTAGAAACACTGAACTTTATGTTCCTGTTGTGCTTTACACAGTGTCCGTTATACATCTGTAGTGTGTGTTACATTCCACATGCTACTGAGAGATCCATTCTTCAACATTTGTACCAATATTGTGACAGACACTGAAGGCCTGTTTAATCTGTCTTAATTGTCAAGGTCAAAAGTTTATCTCTCTTGCCTTTTTGAAAAAGGTTTATAGGTTGAAGAGGTGGTAGAAACACTGGACCATTGACCTAGCCTGATTTTGTGATCTGTATCACTCTGCCTCTAAACGACGACCACCCCCAATACTGCACCTGGGGTTTACCGTCTGTCCATCTAGCTGTTTATTTATCCATCCTCACAAATGAGGGGAAGGTCCATAATAGACTAGATGTGGTTTTACATATTCCTGTAACACTACTTTTACTTAGCTTAAAGAACTTTACAAAACAGTGAATGAGATATTAGTAATGCAGGGAATGTATTGAGAAGTCGGACTGGCAGTATAGGCTAGATGTTAGAGTAACGAGCGGTGAATAAGCTTGGTACATCCAGCAGACCGGGGTTTGATTCCCACCACCTCCACTTGCATACTGTGTGATTCTGAGCAAATCACTTAACCTCCCAAGTCACCCCTGAAAACAGGCACTTGTGCCTAGTGGGCCTTAACCAGTTACCAAAGACTAAAAAAAAATAAATAAAAGTAATGCTGGACAGAGCACCAAGGGTATCCCCTAGAATCTTTTGTTTTGTACTACTTTTCTCTCTCTTACCCTGACACCCCACTCTTTCCGGCTACAGTTCCATGGTGCCCTTGCTGTCTTCTAAACTAACCGCATGCTTCTCCGGGTTCTGCCACCAGGCTTCCTAGTTTGCACCGCCATTCCCTGCTACATTCAGGTGCAAATCAACTAGAGGGCTCCTTGTGGCAAGCAGGGAGACTCAGCAGCTAGGGGGATGGAAAAGGCACGTGGTGGTTTGAGTGGCTGGTGGAGGTTGCTGGAAAGGCATCATCTGGTGTACTAGGACACATTTTCCCATTTTACAAGGGCCCACCCACCTTTCTTGCCTGCTCGTACCTGCAACAGTGTCCTCAGGGGGGATGTCCTGCAGTGTGTGATCATGCTGGCTGTCAAAGACATCACCACAGAGTCTCCACTAGGGGCTGCTGCTACAGCAGGATGTCACAACCCTCCCTCCCCAAGAGGAGAGTGGCAAGTGGATTCTGTCAGCCCACCCTGTCTGCTTCTGCTCTGGACATACTGGGCTTGGAGCGCAAACCCAGGTCACCAGCATGCTGTAGCAGTCCCCTACTGACTGGTGTCACAGAGTTGGCATACCATAGGGTTGTTCCAGGTATCTGCGCAAATGCAGCACGCCCTGGGCTACAACCTGTTATACAATTCTAGAATAGTTTCCTTTGATTCTTTTCCTCTGTATGTAGATTTTAAGATTTTTTTTACCTCTACCAATGGACTGGCTGTGGCTAAGTAGAAGAGAGATAGGTTTCTCCTTGGCAATCGCAAAGAATTACATAGTGCCCTGCTAGAAGATTTCCATTTCTCCTGGGCAAAATGAGTCACTAGACATGGTCCTCACTTCTTTACCTTTAGAGAGAATTCATTCTTTAGCATATGCAGGGACAAACGTCAGGCTGTCGATGTTCAGTACCTGGACTCGGAGTCGTACTTACCCACCAGGATACCTGGAAATTTCTTGGTGGGTCCTCCTGAGTTGGATACCAGCCCACCTTCAGAACTCTAAAAAAATTCATTGCATTTATTATTTATTTTCTAATTAAGTGGGGTATTTTGGGCAGTGCATGTAAAGATGAGATGGAAATATGAGTGTGTCAGCCTAGGCCCTCCCCTTTTAATTTTCCAGGTGGGCCTCAGTCTCAACTTTCTTGATGTGCCCCATATACCCCAGTCTGACCCTGACTGGACTTCAGTAAGGCCTTTGATTTGGTGCCACATAGGAGGCTTATCCAGAATGTGGGAGTAATAAGGCTATGGGAAGGACAAACTATGTTAATTTAGAACCGGTTGTTGTATAAGACACAGAGTGGTCATAATGGTAAAAATCTTTGAGGTCAGAGGAAGGGCAGATAATGAGTAGGGGATCAGCAGCATGAAAACAGATGTAGAGAAGCTGATGCAGTGATCTTACGTGGCAACTGAAATTCAGTGCCAATAATTGTAAAGTGATACATAATATAAGCAAACATTTGGAGATGAAATTTTGCATCCGTAGGTTCAAAGTAGATCACTCAGAGTCGGAAAGGCACCTAGGTTTTATAATGAACAACAGTTTGAAAGCTTGTTCCTAATGGAAAAATGCATATTGGAAAGTTAATAATGTGCTGGGTTGGATTAGATGTGGTTTCACTAGTTGCCGAAAGAAGATGATCATCTTTGAGGGTATCTCTTCCTTTAAGCCACAGCTTTGGAACTACAGCTGTCAGGCACTAGGCTTGCACAGACACTGTTGCTAGCCGGGGGCCCACCAATGATGATGTCATGCATCAGAGCCTACATAAATGTGGGCAACCCCATCACTCCTCAGTTCATCCTCGTCATCATCATACTTTATTTATAAAATAGCACTATTCCAAAAACCATAGCACTGGTACATTAACAATAAAAAATTCATATTAAAAACAACTGCAGCAGCTCAGGTGAACTCAGGAAATGCCAACGTAAACAAATACGTTTTTAGGACAGATTTAAAACTCTCCACCATCAGGCACTGATGAATCCGATGAGGTAGAGAATTCTACAGGGACGGGGCCACAAATACAAATGCACGGGCCCCAGATGACTTAAATGAACCCTGGGAATCTCTAGCAATCCCTCGTCGGCAGAACGAGGCAGCCGGGAGGGGCAATAGGGATGAAGGAGATCTTGCAGGTAACTCAGTCCCTGTCCATGTAGGGCGTTATAGGTCAGTTAACCGACCTTAATGGTGATCCACCACTGAATAGGCAGCCAGTGCAGATTGCGCAGCACTGGCATGACATGACAGCTACGAGGTAGCCCAGACAACAGCTTAGCTGCTGCGTTCTGCACCAGCAGCAAGTGGCGGATATCAATCCCCGGAAGCCCTAGGTAAAGGACATTACAGTAATCAAGGCATAAGGTCACAAAGGCATGAACCAAAACTGATAGGTCATCGGGCAGAACTAGGTGCTTGATCTGGGCTACGTTCCTTAGATGGTAAAAGACAGTCTTGACAACGGACGACATCTGATGTTTAAGCATCAGTCCATCATTAAGAATCACACCCAGATCTTGCACACATTCTGAGGTCATCAGCTGGCAGCCACCGAGCTCGCCTCTCCGACAACCCCTCTACCCGACGGCCTGGGTCCACCACCAAAGCCTCAGTCTTGTCAGGATTCAGCCTCAGCCAGCTGGCACTCATCCAGTCCTCAATCTCGGAAAGGCAGTTGTTAAAACTCGAGATAACTCCCCCCAGTCAGGCACAAAGGACAGGCAGAGCTGAGTATCATCTGCATAGCAGTGAAAACTCAGCCCATACTGCCTTACAACATCTCCCAATGGCAGCATATGGACTGTGAACAACATGGGGGACAGCACAGAGCCCTGCGGGACCCCACATGGCAGGGAGACCTTGTCAGAGGAATAAACCCCATAGATAACTCTCTGAAACCTGCCAGTGAGGAAAGAATGGAACCATCTGAGGACTGTATCAGACAGTCCGCAGGCGCTCAACTAACACTCCATGGTCCACAGTGTCAAATGCCGCAGAGAGATCAAGAAGAACCAAGATGGAACAGCTCCTCTGATCTCTAGCTGTTAGGAGATCATTGAGGACCCGAACAAGGGCCGTCTTGGTACTGTGCCATTTCCGAAAGCTGGACTGGAGAGAATCATAAATGTCGTGGATGGTCAAGTGATCCTCCAACTGCAGCATGACCACCTTCTCAATAACCTTAACCACAAAGGGAATGTTACAGATAGGTCTGTAGTTAGCAGGACAGTCTGGGTCAAGAGATGGTTTCTTAAGGAAGGGTATCACTACCGCCTCCTTCAGGGTGTCCGTAAACACCCTGGAATCTAATGAACACCAAACTGTCTCAGCAAGGACCAAGCCGATGGTCTCAATGCATCCCACAAGGAGTCGTGTTGGGCCCGGATATAAGCCACAGCAGGTCGGCTGCAGGATTGGATAATCCTCATGACATCCCCGATCGCCAGCCGGCTGAAGTCAGACCACACACACAGAGGAGCTGCCACCTCCCACCGATCACCGTCAGCCCCATTGGAGTGCCCTGTACGAATCTCAGACCTGATGTCGGCAACCTTATTGGCAAAAAAACGAGCTAACTAGTCACATTTCTCTTGTGACAATGCTCTCCGAGACTGCGGACAGGCTGGATTGCACACTCTGTCTACAGTTCGGAAGAGCTGCACCGGTCGATTTTGCGCTGCAACCATCTTCCTGGACAGGAACTCTGCCTTCTTATGGGAGGCAGCCGATTGGTAGCCCTTATGATGGGCCAACAATCTAAGTCTGTCATCGTCCAGGCCCGATTTTTGCCAGCGACGCTCCAGCCTTCGCCCCACTTTCCTCAGCTCCCTCAAGGTCCCATCAAACCATGGGGGCTGAGGGCGCTGGGTAAGGGGGAAAACACGGACAGGAGCGAGACAATCCGGCACCCCAGTCACAGCATCATTATAACCCTGGACTAGGGCTTCTGGGTCACCGCTATTCCTCGGCAGCCTGGGAAAATGCCCTTTAAAGGGCCGTAATGGACCATCTCTGTAGGGGTAGGCCTATACGGGGGGGGCCTGGAAATTGAACCTTATGGTGTGATGCTCTGACCAACTGATTGGCTCCACCACCAAGTCAGAGGTCTTCATACCCAGAAGGAAGATAGGTCCAAGGAATGGCTGTAACTATGGCTCACAGCAGAGGTAATCACCTGTGAGAAGCCCAGCGAATTCATCAACTGGAAGAAGTCTTGATCAAACTGCGAGAGTTCATCACTGACCCAGGCATTGAAGTCCCCCAGCATCATCCATCCATCTGGGGGACTCCAACACCATGTCAGTGATGAAGCCCACAACTTCCTGTAGGAATTGCTTCTCGCCCCCGGGTGGATGGTAGACGAGAAGAATCCTGCACCCAACACCTGCGCCCACGATACAGTCGAATGATCGAGTCTCCCCAGCTGACACCTCCACAAGGCTCAGTTCTGATCTAAAACCAGTGGCCACACCCTCAACCCTATGATCCAGCCTTGGGCGGTGTATCACCGAGAACCTGACCGGAATTGCTGACTCCAAAATTGGGCCAGAATTTTCATCCAGCCAGGTCTTGGTGATGCAAGCCAGGTCTGGTGATCCAGCAAGATCAGCAATCGCTGCCATCTTGTTTTTAATAGACCTGGCATTGCATAACACCACCTGGGTTGGATGAGACCCCGAGGTCGACTGGGTTACCTGCCCACACAAAGAGGAGCCCTTGGGTATGGGAACCAGACAGGGAGAACCCCTATCGGGGACCCATTTTGACCCAGGGTGCTCCTAGTCCCCACCACTCTAATCCGGCCACTTGGCTTCACTCTCCTGAGAGGTCTGTGGCCCCCAACCCCTATACCTTTTCCTAACAATCCCCAATGCATGGCATTGAGTATAAACTTCAGCCAGCAAATGAGGACAGTCAAAGGGATGTAGGCCACAGAGCTCAACAGGAGAGTAGCGTCTGACGGGAAGAGACCCCTGCCAACACATAATAAATAAATAAGCAAACAAATAAATTAACAAATAACTTAAACAAACTAACAACAGAAAAACAGCTAATTTCTCACCGTCATTCATTCTTGTTGGATCTGCTGAGGAAACACTGTCAACTAGACATTGTCTGCACCGGCCCGGTGGTGCTGAGGGTTGAGGCGCTGGACACCACACCTCTCACCATGCTGACAACCCGGGTTTGTGAATGAGTCTGGGCTGTCAGGGGTCAGCAGGGGAAGGAGAAGATCGAGCATCCGGAGGACTGCTCTCTTCTCCGGGGGTGGGTTTCAGGAACTTCCCTGCTTGGTGGCAGCTCCTGGCAGAGGCTAGGGGTGCTGCATCTGGGGCAGGGAAAAAGCAGATAGGGATCTGGTGTTTTGTTGGGCATCTGTGGGAGTGGGTGGGCTCACTCCCTCTGCCCGCCAACGCCCTTGCACAGTCACACCAAGGGGCAGAAACAAGGAAAAACCCTACCTCCTGGTAGGCGAAGGGGGTACAGGGGCTGGCCAACAATGCCCAGTGCCAGGTCCCTCCTTTCGTGCCTCTGGTTCTCCTCCCTGCCTGATCGCTCTGTTAGATTATAGATGGAGTGCCAGAAGGAGTAGGTGGTCCCACCTCGAGGGACTCAGAGCCAGGGGTTGGGTGGCCGGGTACCGGAAGGAAAGATTGCCGACGGAGGAGGAATGGAGTACTTCAGGTGGGCGGGAACATGGCTGACCCAAGTGACCCCCTGGAGAGAGTCCGGGTAAGGCAGTGATAAACAGAACTGAAAAAAAAAACTAGCCATTGCCTTTCACTCATTTCTTTATTTTACTACAGTTTTTTTTTTCTGTTTCTGCATGCTTCCCAAGTCTCCATCCGCGTTATTTTGTCATTGTAAGCGTGGAGACAAAATTTACAGAGAAGACTCCCATGCTGTTTATGTGTGTTGTTTTTGGCCTATCTCACAATGTGAGTTCTTATGAAATCTTCCAGGGTTTCAACCAGGCAACAAGGGGACATCATAAGAACGCTCTGGGAACTTTTTTTTTTTTCAAATTTAATTCTTTATTGCATTTTATACAAATCAGCATTAACCAGTTTGCACAGTATATAATAGATGGAACCACCTATTCACAGGTAAATTCAAGTTTCACTTAATGTTCGTATTACATTTACTCAATCAACTTCTCTGTGTATTCTAATATATGCATTTGTCTATAAAGATTTTCTACCATCTGTGTTCCATCTCTAACTAAAATAATATATAAAGTGAACTATAAAATATTGGATATATACATGCATACAAACAGAGACATACAATTTATCCATAGCAATTATTTTTTAAATTATGCTTCGGTCCTGGGCTTCTACCACAGAGCATCTAGTTAAGGGGGTTCTAGTTCCCTTTATGATTTTAACATTGTTGTTGTTACGATTTTTCATTCTTGGAGACTGTCATCTTCAGAAAATTCTCTTCTCTTAAATTCTTCATGTAATTTTGCCCTGCCAGGGGATGTCTGACTGAGGTCACTGTCTGGCCCTGTCCACCTCATAACCTCTCTCTGCCGGAAGTTCCTTATCCCTAAGGATTCCCACCTTTACTATCAGTCAGGTTCCTGTGGGGCTAAGGAACAAAGTCTGGGTAATTGCCCAGTTGGTGTCTTATGCATTTCTGCTATCTGCACTCAAATGTTTTCATGCGGTTTAGCATTCTTGCCGAGATTCTTTCGAGGGTATAGGATTCCCCGACCAGAGAGTTCCAGGCCTCTTTAGTAGAAATGGCTTTGGTGTATCATAGGCGGGTCACCGCGTTCATGGCTGCCAGGGTCATGAGGGTAACCTGCGTATACGTGGTCTTATCGATCCTCACTCCCTCAGGTGGGGTAAATGTGAGGAGGTGTGCAGGGGTGAGCAGGTCAGCACACTCGTAAATGTTGATAAGTTCTTGTGTTACTTCTTCCCTGTATGGGGTCAGTAGATCACAGGCTCATAAGATGTGGATCTGGCCTGCCTGAGTGTATCCAGAGCCTCTCCAGCATTCTTCCCTCCCCTTTGAATTTCACCACAATGGCTGGTGTGCAGAAGAGTCGCATCCGCAGCTTCCATGCAGATTTCTTCCAATATGGGGAGCTGGAGGATTTGTAAGATTGGAAAGCTGAAGTCTGCCATTGCCGGGAAGATATGCTGGTCTGCATCTCCTTTTCCCTTTTGACCCACACTTGATCTGTGTAAACTGTAGGATGTTGCCTCAGTGCCTTATATGCTTGGCTTATTACGTGCTCTGTAGGTGCCCCCCCCCAATATGTGTCTGAATTAAAGTTATCAGTAGGGATGGTTTTTCAACTATAGTGGCGAAATTCTCCTCATATGGCTGTAGATGGTATTTTAGTTGTAGGTGGCTGTAGAAGTAGTTCTGTGGTAGGCCATGGGTTGTTTGCAAGGTAACAAAGGAGTGTAAAGCTGTGGGGCCTACTAGTTGTGAAATATACTTTAGTCCATATTGCTGCCATTGCTGTAGAGTCTTGCTCCCTGTCTGGTTGGGCAGGAGCTTAGGGTAACACGTGAGTGCCACCATATAGAGTTGTTCTGTGGCGGTTAAGTATTTTTGGCTCAATTGGAGCCATCCCCGACATGTTTCCCTTATGTGTTGAGGGAGCTTATTTAGTAGGATACGTTGGGGGTGGGGTTACCAAACAGCCCAGCCATCAGGTCGTGGGGATCATTTATAGACAGTTCTATCTGTTTCCAGTTTGTTGTATACCTTGGATTTAGTCAGTTTATTATTGTTCTGATCTAGGTGATCAGTGCAAATTGTTTAAAGTTAGGGAGATTTAAACTTCGCCCTCCCGTGGGAGCTGGAGTATTGTGTATCTGATCCGTGGTGGGCGACCCTTCCATAGGAATCGGGATATCAACATGTCCCATGTCTGAAAGTAATCATTATTCGGGGGTACCGGAAGAGTCTGTATCGGGAATAGAATATGTGGTAGCACATTCTGTTGTATGACTTCAACCCTAGTTAGAAAGCTCAGCTGCAGTCTAGCCCATTTAGAAAGATCTTCTGTTAGTTGCTGGGTTCGAGGGTTCATAGTTCAGCTTGTCTGTCAACGTTAGTTTCTTAGCCAGTTTTATCCCCAGGTATCTAATTGCAAATTTGCCCCATTTAAAGGAAAATGCTACTTTCATATGGGGAGGGGGGAACATAGTTATAAGTTAGTACCTCTGTCTTCTGTTTGTTTATTTTGTATCCCACCAGCTGTTCAAATAGTTTAATTTGTTCCCAGACCGCTAGGATAGAGTTTTCTGGTGAGGACACTGTCAAAACGATATCATCCGCCAACAGAAAAATCATATGCTGTCCTTCTTCCACCCGTATCCCCCTTATTTCTGATTGTATCCTTATGGCTTCCACTAGGGGTTCCAAGTACAGGGCAAATAGGAGGGGGGATAGGGGGATCCCTGACGGGTTCCCCTGGAAAGTTTGATAGGTTCCGTCTAACCTCACATATGCTACGGGTTCCGAAAGCTCTGGAAACTTTACTTCTTCAAAAAACATTAGCAGCCATGGAGAAGGAACAAGGCCCAAAATCGTTGTCACCATCCACATCGGCCAAAACACAGCACTGAAAGTCGAAAGTCAAAGGGCCCGGACAGTGAACAGTCATCACGGCCTTCTTCTTCATCAGGACACAAGCATAATCATACAGACAAAGAGAGATCTGCTTCCCCAGTGAGATCCTGGTTGCTTTTGAGACCAGGTAATCTTTCAGCATCATTGCCTGCTCCAGTGGCATTGACAGCAGCCCCCCCCCAACCCCTAACCATCACTAAGTCACCAAGGGCAGGGTCTGGCTTAGGCACTGCTGTACCTACTATTGAGGTACAATACCATCGTGATCGGGTCTAGGTCTGTCATTGATTCAAGTAGTCACGGCCCTGGCCAGGGCATCATTAACTCTAAGGTTGTGCTGGCATCATTTTGAGAGATGTTACGATGCATTCTGAATGGATTACCTATGCAGGCTGTTGTTCCTTCAGTGGGGTCATCAGTTAACCCAGGTCCTGTCGACAACTTCTTTAAGCACACAACAAATTCCTTCCTCACAGCCGTCATTATCTCCAGCGACTTTGGTGGCTCCTGTTGTTGATAGCAAAGTCAACGACGAGGTGGAATATAATCCTGATTTCATGGTATTAGAGGAGGATTTATAGGGGTATTGTGAGGGAGAGCAGTATGTTGCCATTCACTTTCTCATCCTGCAGTGAGGACTCAGTAGTGTATACCCCAAGATCTCCTCTTGAGGATTCCACTTTTCAAGACATGATGCAGCAAATGCAGACTGCCATGGACTTTGTAGTGGATGAAGATTCCATTCAAAAGAACTAAATAGAAGTTGTGGAGGTTCCTTTCTTACCATCCATAATAATTGTTCCTGTTTATCCTGCATTAGAGGTTGCTACCTTTGCTGCATGGCACAGTCCAAACTCCCTGCCTGCAGTGCCAAGAAAGGCTGATAAGCAGTATCTCACTCTGTCTGCTAAGCCTTATTATGCTAACCAGCCAGAAACTGACTCATTTGTCATAGTGGCTGCTCATGATAGATCGAGGGCTCCTAAGCACCTGAGTACTTTACCTCCTGACATGGAATCTAGGAGGCTGGTGTGATGGGCAAATGTACTTATGCCTCAGCTTCATTGGACCTTAGGATTGCAAACTACCAGGCCCATATGATTACAGTAAATATCAGAGCAGTGTGTGGAAAGCTGCTAAGACTGCAGCTCAGGTTCTACCTGAGGGTTCTGCCAAGAATGAACTACTTAAAACTCTCACCTCCGATAGAAACCTACAGATGCATACAGGGACATAATAGGGTGGGCTAACTAAGGAACAGCACAGCCATCAGGGGGCATAAATGTAAAGAAAAGGCCAGAACTGCATGTGCTTTCCGGTGCAGGATTGTGATGCCACTGAAGGGGGAAGCACTCTCCAGTCATCAGTGAAATACAAGAACCAACAGCACTTCCACACCATATAAAGCTTAGCAACCAAATAAATCAGCCCAGAGCTGGTTTGTTGTCTGCTAGTGTATGCCAACCGCCTGTCGACACCCGCACCGGGAACGATAGTACAGTGACAACATCGACAGGTCCCCCTGTACTGTCACTGCAGGACCCGGCACTGCTTTCTGGGGATCTTGCACCCCCTTCCCGAATCAGCTCCGACTCGGGAGTTGATTAGTTAAATTACGCTCACCCTGCACATGCACCCCCCAAAAAGAAAAAGAAGTCTACAGTGAATGGTTCTATGCTGACCGCAGTTGCAGTCGACATAGAGCCATCGCTGTAATGTCGGTCAACAACGAACTTGTCAGACTGGCGTCATAGAGCCGTCTATTAGGAATTTATTACCAATACTTGAAAATGCTACAGTAGAGTTGAACAGACAAGACAGTAACTATGCATTGAGGTGCCAAACAATACCACAGACAGAGATGCCCCAGCATTTGAACCAGGTGGATGTTCATCAGGGGTTACTTTCTTGACTCTTTGGAACTAGAGTGTGTCCTTTCGTCCTGGGATGATTCACTACGGATCCCCTGGAATGTCAGTTTTAGTCCAGACAGAATGTTCTTGACCTGACCATTGGAGTGTGTCTTGACCGCAAGGATGGAGGGATTTTCCTTTTTCACTGAGTTCCTCTCCTCAGTTGGATTTCTGCACTTGGGGTGACTGCTTTTGTCTCATGCTCTATGACTTAAATGGTTGATTGGTGCTTCAGCTTTTGATTCAATGTTCATTGCATCCCCTTCCTTTGTACCAGTCACTATTGTTTACATTTGTTTAGTTGATTGTGGGTCTCTGTACTTTGTTTTTTAATGCTGAACTCAGTAAAGATGAATGATTAAAAAAACTAAACTTGTTGTCTAAATACTGGATAGAGATAGCCTTCAATATTGGATACATTAGGAGCGCAGGCTTGGAAACCAGGAGATACTGGAAACCCAGCTTAGAATTCTACCAAAGCCACTTATATGACTTGCAACTCACTTAACCTCTCAGTGCTGCAATTCACCCAGAGATGAAAATGGGTAAAAACAGGTACCCACTGAAAACAAGATGCTACATGTTAGCTGGGTATCCTGGGTAAATTATAAAAAATATATGCAGGGCCCCATGTTTACTGCGATTCCACAGCAATGGCGCAGAAATTGGTGCTGGCCGCAGAAATTGGGAAAACCAGTTGCACAGCCACAGAAATGCCATGTTAAATATATCAGGACAGTAACAGTGTATTTAAGAGTGTAACCAGCGAGAAAATGCAAACAGCTTGAAATCATTGGCGTAATGTAGTCTGTTTAAATATACCTGTCCGAATAACAGGAATCACAACCCCCATTTCTTTCCGTGTATCATTTAAAACTAGTTTATATTAAATTACCCTTTTCATACTTCGTGAAGACAGCAAGCATTTCAGCTACTTGTACTGGTTGTATGCCTACAATAAAGTCTACTCCTAACTGATCAGCCACAGTTGATTTCCCCTATAGTAGCAGATGCTGCAGCAGTGATGCAAATGTCAGTTTAATGAGGTAATGTTTGGCCCGGTGGTGCTGAGGGTTGAGGGGCTGGATGCCACACCGGCGACCCAGGTTCGGGGTTGACAGGGGAGGGAAAGGATTGAGCTTCTGGAAGACTGCTCTCCTCTCCTGGGGTGAGTTGCGGGCCTTGCATCGCTCCATAGTGGCCCCCCAATGGAGACTGGTGGCACTACAGGGAACGACGCTGTAGGGCAGGAGTGGCAGCGGACGTCAGCATTTCATGCGCAGACATCATTGCACGTCAACGCTCCAGGGGAAAACTCTGAAGGAAAAACCTCTGGCACTCAGGGAGGCGACTGTGGCCCACATACCCAACACCGGACTTTCCCCAAGCAGCTTTCCTGAGCCCTAGCTCCACTCCCGGACCTGGTTGTCTAAATTCCAAAAAAGTCACCCAGGTAGGTGTATGGGTGGTCCCGCCCCCAGGTGGCTTAGATTTGGGTGGCCGGTTGGGTGCTTTGGTTGGGGTGAGATGTCTCTGTCCCCGATTCTCTGGTCGGAGGAGTTTCAGGGGGGTAGTAGGTACCTAGGTCGAGGGAGGTACACCCGAGAGATGCCCTGAAGCAGTTGGTGCAAGAAATAAAGTTAACAACAACAACAAAAAAATGGTTGATTTTCTTTGAATACACACACCTGCAGCTAGAACACAACGTTTTCTCTTGTGGTCGAGTGCAACTCACCATATTTTTTCAGTTATAACCACATCATGCCAGGTGCACACACATACTAACTGCGTGACTCTTCTCAAGGGTAGTTACGTTAAAACTAGGTTTCCAACAGCAGAGAAGCTATTGGAAACAGGCGCCACTGTCGTTCCCTCAAATGACATAAATATGCAGGTCTGAGACTGGTGTTTTCATCCGGGAGCTGAACATGGGATCAGGCCGGAGAGAAACAGGGAACTGAAGCAGTGAATTTATTCTTATTCTTAAATATTGAAACGTAGACGTTGTCAGCAGAAAAAGACCTCATGGTCCATCCAGTCTGCCCTATAATTCCCTACCTACAGCTACACAGCAGACCCTACTTAGTCTTCGGACCCCCGCATTACTTTCAGCATCCCCTTGTACCTATCCCATGCATTCTTCAATCCTGTAACCATTTTAACCTCCGCTGGGAGGCTGTTCCATGCATCTACCACACTATCTGTGAAAAAGTACTTTCTAACATTTTCTCTGAGCCTCCCCCCTTCTGCCTTCATAATGTGACCTCTTGTCCTTGAGCCTGTTTTTCTTTGAAAAATGCTGCCCCCCGTACCCTTTTTTTACCCATAAGGTATTTGTATGTTTCTATCCTATCCCCGCTTTCCCTTCTTTCCTCCAGGGAGTACAAACTCAGCTTCTTCAACCTTTCCTCGTACAACATTTGATGCAGGCCCTGCACCATTTTGGTTGTTCTCCTTTGTACTGTCTCCATCCTATCTACGTCCTTTTGGAGATGGGGCCTCCAGAACTGGACACAGTACTCCAGGTATGGTCTCACCAGTGACCTATACAGGGGTATCACTATGTCCTTCCTTCTGCTGGTGATTTTCCTGCCTATGCAGCCCAGCATCCTATTTGCCTTCCCCACTGCCTTGTCACACTGTTTAGCCACCTTCAGGTCATCCATAATGATTACCCCCAGGTCCCTTTCCTGCTTTGTGACTGCTAATTCCACTCCTCCTACTTGATATGTTGCCCCCGGGTTTCTGTGACCCAAGTGCAAGATTTCGTACTTTTTTATGTTGAAACCCAGCTGCCAGACCCATGACCATTCTTCCAGCTTATGTAGATCGCTCCTCATCCCCTTCCCTCCACACTGGTGTGTCAACTCTGTTGAAGAACTTTGTGTCATCTACGAATAGGCATAATTTCCCTTCCAGTCCCTCTGTGATGTTGCTAATAAATATATTAAAGAGGACTGGGCCTAGTACTGACCACTGCGGCACTCCACTGGTCACCTTGCCCACTCCAGAGTGGATGCTATTTGCTGTTCTCTGACTCCTGTTAGCCAGCTCTCTACCCATTTAACTATTCTAGTCCCTACTCCCAGGTTCTCCAGTTTGTTTATCAGTCTCTTGTGAGGAACAGTGTTGAAGGCCTTGCTGAAATCCAGGTAGGCCACGTCCACAGCTCCTCCCTGATCCACTTCCCTGGTTACCCAATCAGATTAGTCTGGCAAGACCTCCCCCCTGTACAACCATGCTGCCTTAGATCCTGTAGACCACGGACAACAAGGTATTCCCTGATCCTTTCCTTCAGTTGTTGTTCCATAACCTTGCCCACCACTGATGTCAGGCTGACAGGCCTGTAATTACTTGCCTCCTCCCGATTTCCACTCTTGTGGAGTGGGACTACATTTGCCCTCCTCCAGTTCCCCGGCACCTCCCCTGTTTCCAGTGACAGGCTGAACACGGTTGCCAGAGGTGCAGCCAGGTCCTCCCTGAGTTCCCTCAGTATCCTGGGGTGTATCCCATCAGGTCCCATTGCCTTGTCCACTGTTAATGTTATTGTTGCATATACTATGCTGCTGCTTGCCTCTCATGACGTAGCAGATTGCATGCTTTCTTTTATTTAAAAAAAGTACTCGGACAACACATTGAAAGCTTCTAGCACATCTGGTGTCGTTTACAAACGCAAAGGCTCTTAAATGCATAGCTAATTACTTCTGTGCTTATTCAGTTATTAATATGAACTGTTCAGTGTCTTACTACCTTGTAAGTTAACAATTCAAGCCATCGTTTTTAGTGGCTTTTCTCACACACTTCGCATCCCACATTGCTTTTAACTTGGTATTTGTATTCTTCATCTTGCCAGCCTGTGGCTTGGTGCTGTTCGGAATAATCTGCATTATGCATAAGACTAATAAAATATGCAGACATAGAGTAAACAACACCTTCCTGCCATAGATATGTGCTTGGGGTCATGTAAGTTTTTTTTAACTTTATTTTTTCCATATTATAGGTAAAATAAACATACAGATCATTACAACAATAGTTTAAAAATACAACAATAAAACAGTCTGGTTTGGAATTACTGCAGTGGAATATCTGTATGATACTGTAGTAGGAAGAATAAAAAAAAGAAAATATAAAACTCTGAAAGATAACCTTTCAACAGACTAGGGTCTACAGTTCAAAAATTAAAGCATAAAACCGGCTACAAATTAAACTATGTACCGCTGTCACGGTACAAAATCAGAATGCTGAGCCATCATGTGGATTATCCATCCTGTCCACCTATATTAAAGGAGTTGAGCTGATGTCGCAGTTTATAAGTTAATTTTTTTTAACTAATAAACCTGAATCAGAAGGTCTTGCCACTGTTCTACATCAGGATGGGTAGGGGATAACCTGCGTTCTGTAATTGCCTTTTTGGCAATAGTGAAAAGTATGTTAAAGAGTTATTTCAGATGCGTAATCAAAAGCTTAGAAGGATAGTCTAATAGCAGTGCAATACAGTATTTGCTGTTAATAGAGGAAAAGCCGGGTTTAGGGCATGTACTGTATCTCTTTGTTTATATCCAACCAAAAGCAGGTCAATTTAGCCTCAATATCGGGAGTAAAGAAATATCACATTACGGTTTTCCATGGAAATTCCTATTTCCTCCAGCTAGAAGAGGAGGATTCTTTGTGTCGTGGATATATTTTACTCCAATCCGCTGAAGGTAAGCCTATAGTTAAGTCCTGGTCCCATTTATTTCCTAAGGAGGAAAGAGTCAGTTTTATGGGGATATTAAGTGCCCTGTAAGCCAATGAAATAAAATGAGAAGGGAGCTCGAGTTTATGTAAGGGTTTTTAATTCGAATGCGGCCAGAACATTTTATTTTTATCGAACCTCCTTGTGTGCTTGCGTTTGAACGCACCCTGCTTCGTTATTAAGCATTATAAATCAACTATCTTGGAATGTGGCTGTACAGTTTAACCATTACAGTGATAGTAATAATGAATGAGCAATGACATGTAAGGTGTTCAAAATGAAACATTTTGTTGCCGATTTCTCTTACTTTGTAAGGCAATATCAAATCATATTTTTTGTTTTCGTTAGACTTTATTTGTAAAGGGTAGCCCCTTGAAGTGCAACATTTTATTTTGGGGAAAGGCTGCTTCTGCCTGTTTCGCAGTTTGGACTGAAGCATATAGTGGCTAGGTTACTTGCTTAAGGTTATGCCTGGACAGCTGCTGTTGTGTGATTCAAACCGTGGTTTCTTGGCTCCTAGTCTGGGATTCTGGCCACTTACCTACATTGTCATCTTAACACATAACTGCCTAAATTAAAACAAAATATACATTTACTGGCTCAAAGGTAGTTGAGTAGTTGAGTTTAATTGAGGCATCAAATAAAGTTTTATAAAAAGGTATAAATGGAGTGGTTTGATTGGCTAAATGAGATCGCATGACTACATTAAGAGTTGTCTTACTGCAGGGCTAGGACATTGTGTTGTTTAAAAGTATTAGATTTTTCCATTTCTTGCTTTGGGTTATTTTGTAAGCCCAGTAACCCACTCCAATGTGTCATAAGCAACATATCACCTAATTTCCTGGGGTTGTGACAGTTTGCTTCATCATATCCTGCCTTATAAATGCACTTGGAGAGTGTAGTAAAATATGTCTTATTACACATGCTCCAGTTCCAAGTTCCAGATAGGTGTCCTTCTTGCTTTAATTATCACCAGTTCACTACAGGGGCTGGCAGGCAATCACACAGTCCAGCAATGCAGTCCCTCAGCCACACACTGCAAAATTTAAGTTCCAAGTGTTCTTGTTTTATTCAGGTCCCCAAGCGACGCCCTCAAGATCAAGTCTCTGCGTTTCATCCTATATGTGGGCTTCCGCAGGGAAGAGGGTTTGTGTTTTAGAACAAAAGGTTTTTTTTCTAAAAGGCATAATGTATACAATTATTTACACACTGTATCACAATACCAATTTGTTGCCATAGTGCGTGACTCACATACATCTTCAATCACTATTTCTCAAAATCCTTCATATAATATAATATAATATAATTATTCCAAGTCATATAATTAACATCACCAAGTGAAAACATTTAATGCACATATTTGGCAATATATACACCACTGAGAACACTTTCATGACTATTCATATTGCCGTAGCACGTTAATTTTGTGTTTGGGAGTGCCATCACATTTTTTATATTCATGCAGAAGTAATATATTTATTTAAAATCATATTAGCATATATTCTCAAGTAGTAAGATGCTGTTGTGCTACTGTATAGTGATGTCCAGAATTCCAGTTAATACCCATTAACTCACTCTAAAATATTCTCATTGTTTACGCTCTAAAATTAGTGTGCATATTCACACTTGATTTACCTTGTTAATAGGCAATTCTTCCTGTACAAAAGTGTTGGTAACCTTCATTTTCTGATTTTAGTCTTTGCATAAGGTTTTGAAAAAACAGAACAAAAAGTAAATTTTAGTGATCAAAATTAAGATATGCTTCAGTGATATCTCTGTCATCAGGTCACACCTATGGAACTTAGCTGTCAGGCATCAGGATTCCACAGAAACTTTTTCTGCAGCAGTCTACTAGGGGCCACCCACATTGAATCCGGCTCCGATGTCACACACCCTATATGAGCATGGGTGGCCCCGGTTCCTCCTTGGTTCCTTTCCACCATCAACCATTTGTGCACATACTCTGCGGAAGCTTCATCGCTCAGTTCGACCGCCATTTTTACTTACCTTTTCTTTTACTTACTTTTGAATCACTTTAGTTTAAAGTGATTCTTCTGTCCTTTGTATGTTGAGAACTACTCCTTCATGGACTCTTTTCTGTTTCTGCCACTGCAGAAAGAAGATTAAATCCACTGACAAACACAAACTTTGTGTCTGCTGTCTTGGGCCTAGCCACAACATCCTCGCCTGTGAGTCCTGCCAGAGGTTTAACCTCACCACCCGGTGCTGACACAAGAAAGCCCTGCAGAAGTTCCTTTTGAAGCAACAGGCAGCCAGTGGAGAGCAGAGGTTTTCTGGAGCCGCTGTCCAGTTGCCGGCAACTTCTTTATGCTCTCAGACCACCAAGGCCCAGGACAAATCCTCAGGGAAACACTCTCGACAGGACAAGGAGAGGCCTAAAGATCACCCCCCCCATTGGCAATCCCGGTCCCCACAGAATTCTTGTTCTTCCTCACCTGGGATCTCTCCATTGATGGCTCGCCCTGTGCAGGCCTCTGCTTCTACCAGGCCCTCCATGGTAGTTTCCTCTCCCAGTCCTCTTGGGGCTGTGGAAGGGCCGTCAGCATCCGGGTTGGTGGCCCCTGCCCAGCCGTCGAGACCCCTTGTATCTCGAGGTTCGTCAGCACTGGGCTTGACCGCAGCTACTGCAGTCAGCAGATCATCATCATCTGACCAGGGCTATGCACCCCCTCCGTCTGTGTCGACGACCATCCCTATCCTTGCCGTTGACCTCAACTCCATTCTTACTTCTATTACTATGTCTCTCATATAGCAGCTAGTTCCGTGTCCCAGCCCATTGCCGTGTGCTGCTCCTTCAGTGTCAGTGCTAGTTCGGCCTGTGTGCCCAGCACCCTCCAGAGAGACATTGATGATGCATTCATCTGTGCTTGCTGAGGAGCAGACAGACATCGAAGAGGAGTACCATCCTGTCCTCATGTTTCCTGAGGAAGAAGAGGACATTGATTGTCGAGTCCTCTTACAGGTCCACTGTCTCCTCAAGGAGTGAGGAGTCTGTTAAGCACACTCCCAGGCGTCTACCCCCCCCCCAAGAGGACTTCTCCTTCTATAATATTATGAAGCAACTCTCCTCCACCATGGGTTTTCAAACTGAGGAGGAGGATGAAACCAGGAGAAATCTGGTGGACTTTCTGGAGATCCCAGAGTCTCCACCTAAGGTTATTCCTCCCCTGCTGCCAGCTTTAAATGATGCTGCCACAGCTGCCTGGCACAGGCCCAGTATGGTGCCAACCATGCTTAGGAAGGTTGATAAACTCTGTCAGGCCCCTCAGGGATGCCCTTTTATGTAGCCCAGCCTGAAACTGAATCAGTGGTCATTAAAGCCATTTATGACAGAACTAAGGCCCCTAAGCACCTTAGTTCCCTGCCCCCTGACTGGGAGTCTAGGAGACTGGACCTCTGAGGCAAGTGGACTTTTACTTCTGCCACCCTCAAACTTTGTATTGCCAATTATTTAGCCCATCTTATCAAGTACCAAAATACCCTCTGGAGGAAGAGCAAGGTGACTGCACATGCCCTCCCTGAGGGTTCTCAGAAGCAGGAGCTTCTTAAGGTGCTTCAGGCTTTGGAAGATATCAGTAAGCATCTCCTCATGGCCATTTATGATATGATTGAGACTACAGCCAGAACAGCTGCCTCTGGCATTTGCCTCAGGGGGCACTCCTGGCTTAGGGTTTCTGGCTTTGTGAATGATGTCCAGCGAAAAGTGTTGAATGCCCCTTTTGTGGGTCACAAACATTTTGACCCAGATGTGCAGGATATTATCAATGAACTGCAGGCTTCTGGTAGGGCTATTCGGTCCGTATACTCCCTGTACCATATCCAGCCCAGGAGTAGGCCGCGTCCCTCATTTTGCAAGGCCTCTCACAAGCCTAGTTCTGGAACCAAGCTTCAGGGTAAACACAGAGCCATCTCTGCCTTACCTGTCCCTTCCACCACCTCTGGCACCTCTGCAAAGAAATCCAGAGGAGGAGGTTTGGTCCCGGCTGCAAGGTCAGCTTCAGCCTGACTCCTCGTCAGACCCTGCTCCTCTTGTTCCAAACCAGGAGATGCTGGTCGGAGGTCAGTTCTCCGTCCATCTGTCCCAATGGAGAGCCATCACAGCAGATGTTTGGATCCTGCTGATCATCAGAAAAGGACATGATCTGGAACTTTTAGAACAGCCTCCAGATGTTCCCATCCTTTATCCTCCAGACCATACAGAGTTGCTAAATGTTGAGGTACTCACCTTGCTGCACAAGCGAGCCATAGAACCAGTTTTCAGGCGGCAAAGAACAAGAGGTTCTACTCCAGGTTTTTCCTGGCTCCCAGTAGAACAGGGATTTGAGGCCCATTCTTGACCTCAGGGAACTCAACCTTTTTATCTAGTGCAAAAAGTTCAGGATGGTCACCTTGCACTTCCTTCTTTCTCTGCTCAAGCAGGGTGACTGGCTATGCTCCCAGGATATTTAGGACTCCTATCTGCATATCTTGATCTGCCCCCCCCTCACCAGCAGTTCCTGTTTCGGGGGGGCATTGCCAGTTCAGGTATTGCCCTTTGGCCTGTCCTCCGTGCTGCAGGTATTTACGTAGTGCATAGCAGCTGTATCAGCAGCACCTTCGGTGCCAAGCATCTCAGGATGAGTAAACAAGAAAAAATGTCTGGCCCCCACAAGATGACACTGGGTACACTTGGGTTCTACCTGCCCAGCACAACAGCGCTCCCCTGCCACCAAATTCATGGAAGTTCAGAGGGGATCTGGCTGCTCCCATGACGACCCTACTGTGGGAAGATTTCCTTTTCCTAATAAAAACAACACATGGCTCCTGTCAAAACTCTTTATGCTGCAGCCTTAGATACTTCTTGATAGGGCTGGGTTAACCCTTTCATGATCTTGGCCTTAATGAATGGCTATGAAAAACTACAGAAACAGAATTTTCAGCTAATAAATTCTCTATTTCCAGTAAGTGTAAGGTACCTGTATAGGATGGGAGCACAAGGCAAGGGGTTGACAGTATTTAATTAGGCAGTTGTTGTTTGCTTATTTTTGTGTTTTGTTTTTATTTGTACTTTTTCCATCTTGGTCCTGCTCCCCATCTGGTGCAGGGAATCACCCAGCCCCTTCACCCCCAGCTGTGGCAATCACTCTGCAACCCCACCCCAAAGCTTGCACCTGGACCGGATTGGGAATGTCCCCCTACTCAAGTACCTAAAGGTAGTTGAGGGAGTACAGTGGGCTATGCAGGGATCGAGTATACTGGGCATTGTGCAGCAGGTCAGGACACTTTTATTCCCTTGTTTTCCCTCCTCAGTGGACATCTGCATGCTAGGGCTTCAGTGGTTATGCGCACATGCAGCTGCATGACTGCCTTAAACTAATATCATTTTCAAAACCAGTCAGCTGTTAACTTTTATATCTAGTGTATTTTTCTTTTCCCTTTGGTTAGTTAGAAGATTTTTTTTACCTGATGTAGGTGTGATGTGTGGAATGGCACTCTGCCTGACAGCTGACATACAGCAGTGCCATCCACAGTGCAACACAGTAATGCTGCAGTATATCACAAAATGCTGCATTGTGCTGCAGGGAACAGTGTAATTCAGTGGCAATTAAACCCTTTTGTTATGCAGTATTTTCTGACATGTCACTTAACTGCAGGTTACTGCATTGTATCATGGCTAGCTCCACTGTATGTAGCTCTGTTCCTTAAATTACGTCATCAGCATTGTGACCTCACTGACTGCGACAGCACAGCTGTTCAGGAAGAGCCTCTTGGTAGCTGCCAGGTGTGTGATGTCACAATCAGTGAGGTCACGGTGCTGATGGTGTAGTGGGAGGAGCATAGCTAGATACGTCAGCTACCAGGCAGAGTGCTATTCCACACATCCAGCATAATACTATCACATAGAAAACGTTCAAATGAGCAAAGGAACAAGAAAAGTACTTCAGAAATGAAAAGTTACAATTGACTACTACTTAAAATTTGCAACATTTTGCTGTCTATTTTTGGAGCTACTAGCTCTTTAATGTGTTTTTAATGGAAACTTGGAATCCTGTCGTTATGGTAATGACCTGTCTGTACTACAGTATTTCTATGTATTGATGAATATTATACACATAATACACTTTTGGCCAAAAGGTAATGCATATTGATGTAAATTAGCATGTATCAGCACACAGAATGGTATTAATAGGACTTTTTAACGCTTGAAATTGGCTAGTTTTGGAAAGTGTTAGGGCTAGAATCCTAAACTTTATTTTCTTCCAGTAAAAACAAAGAAGATTAGGTGTTACTTGATGGGAGAATGAAATGTTTGCTATCCAATTAAAGGTATAGGATAGAGGTATAAATGGTTAAAAATGGAATAAATGATCACATAACAGGCTAAGCTGGAACCAAAATTCAGAAAACCTTTAAATTTTGTATTCCAAAAAATGTTACTTTCTCATACAAGTCATAGCATGAGTGGGTTCACATAGTAATTTTTCACCCCAGAAATCAGTCTTGATTACCAATGGTGTCTAATTAGTTTATTTGTTGCGTATCAGATTTCTGGTTGGGAGATACTAGTGGTTGTTCCATTACAGAACAAAGACATCCCGGTCGACTTGTTTCAATCTCTGTGGGCCTTCAGTTGCTGTAACAGTAACAATATTGGGAGCCGGGGTCTACTTAAGTTATGGGTAGAGGATGGGGGTGTTGCAAACATCGGGGCTCAAAGCAGAAGGATAAGAGCACTCTCATTCATGCAAGAATGCGGTGGGGGAAACATTGGTGACTGGTTTACCGAAGGGTGAATCTCTTCTGATTTGCATTTAAACTACAGAGATAATCAGGGCTCCGATTACCAGAGTCCTACTTAATTTGTGGTACTGTAACTGCTAACCGTCAGTAGCACTAATATCACATTGTGAGAAATGTTGAGCATTACTGCTTTTCACTCGTCATGCTCATAAGAGTTAATTACATGGCACTGCCAGCTGTACAGGTGGTCTGATACATTTGTAATGAATCAAAGTCAGAAAGAGAACTGAGGGAAAAGATGGCAAACTATGTATAAAATAAGGGGTTAAAAAGGAAGGCACTGGAGGAAGAGGACATGAGGAAAGAGACATAAACATTCAGAGAAGGACAGGATGGATCATCAGTAAAGTACATACAAGGAACAAAGAGGTCAAAATAAACAGATGAAAAAGTAAAGTGAAAGTAAAGCAGAGAAAGTGACTGGGCGAGGTTGTTTGAGTTAGTTTGTGCTTATGTAAGTGCCACAGTGTTTGTTTATTAAAGCTGCTCAAGTGTCAGATGAGCACATTGCACTGAGAATAGGAGACCATCAGAACTGACCCATCTTTGAACTGAATGTTTTCATCAAATCTGTGGGGCAAGTATACAAATATTACATATTAGAAAACTAGAGGGCTCGTTGTGTGACCCCTCCAGGCATTTGCACGATCCAGTACCTCAACCGAATGTTCAGACTCTGGTTTTATCAATGAACATGAAAGCATTCATTTGAAATTGTTAAAACTTTTGCCATTTGGTGAGGGACAGTCCAGATAGGCTACCCTGGCCTACTTATGGCCATAATCTTTCCAGTGTTAATATGTTCCTATCTTTTTTGTAATCAGGTTTTGTTTCTTCTTCAGGGGGCACTACCTTATGCAAGAAACCTATGGGGATTTTTTTGTGCATGATTATTTTCACTTCAGGGACGTTTAGTAAGCATCTCACTATTGGTCATTCTCAGGCTGTAAAGTGTACCTCATAATGGGTCCTATTGACAAAGGTGTGGAGTGCCTACATGCTGCGTATTTGTGGCACGTAGCGACCCTACAACCATTGTGCCCCTCACATGAGATTCACTAATGGGATGCGTGTCCCGTATGCATCCTATCCCCCGACCGGCCATGGATATCTGCGCGGGGCTGGTCTGGGTGGTGGTGTGGGGGGCATGGCCTCACTCCACACCATTTACAGAGATGCAGAGTACTAGGCATGGGGACCACAAGCTATGCTGGGTGACCCCAGCCATAAGTGATACGCGCCTCCCCAGGATACCGTCACAGGCTGTGGTGGAGACATTGGGGCACAGCGGACTCCCCCAACACACTGTACCAGCCCTCGGGTCCACAAGGAGGGCTGAGGGTGGCTGACCGGGCACCTGCCTGCCACAGTGCCACAGGCGCACTGTGCGCTGCTTGCCATATGTGGTGCCCCATGGGGGCAAGAGATCCAGTGGCGGACTGGGTCCAGGCATCCCGCTAGATGCCCGCCCGTGTCTGCCAAACAGCCCCTGTGTATCTGCTCGCCAGGAGGGTGGGGCCGTGGATCGGAGCCACACGGTGGCCGGTGTCTATGAAAACGGCCACTGTGCAACTTTCCACAAATGCATAGCTACAGGGGCCGGATGCGTAGCTTTGGCACATTCTTCCCACCCGTTAGTGAATAGGCCCCAATGTGACTATTGCTTAATTTGGAACTTTAAAATTTACCAGTTGAGTGTATAATTGCAAGATCGTGGATATTGTATTTCTTGTTATATACTGTATGAAACCTTTGAATGGTTAAAATAAATGCAGTGTTTGTTCCATCAGAGAAAGGTACAGTAATAATTAGCGATGGGTGGACTGTTATGCCAGACTCAAAGCCATTGTGGATCCCACAATGCTTGGCAGCCCTGGGTAAACCAGACTCTGTCACTTATGTTTTTACCAGTTGAGTGTATAATTGCTAGATCATGGATATTGTATTTCTTGTTATATACTGTATAAATGAAACTTTTGAATGGTTAAAAGAAATGCAGTGTTTGTTCCATCAGAGAAGAGTATGGTAGTAATTAGTGATGGGTGGACTGTTATGCCAGACTCAAAGCCATTGTGGATCCCACAATGTTTGGCAGCCCTGGGTAAACCAGACTCTGTCCCTTATGTTTTTGGGTTAGTTGTTTTAAACATTAATACATATTTGGTCTCATTGGCTCGTAATATGTAAAACAAGGAAAGGACTATTCATCTCTCATCTAGTGACACCATCCCAGCCCCAGAAGATACCCCGTGTGGTTAATGTAGCTTGCAGCCTATTTGGGGCATTCTCTTGGCCCATTGGTATTGCCATCCATGGTATTCTGTCTGTCTGCTTCTGTTCTCTCTCTCTATAGTGATGTTTCATGCATGATCGAGATATTCCGTGAATCAGCATTGTGGCAAGATTGGGGTTTTCAGAGACAGAGTGCTCCAGTGGTAAGAGTACGGAACAGTGAGCCAGGAGATCTCCTGTTTATTTTGCACAGGAGCCTACTTTATGACTCTCTGTCTTTACCAAAGAAAGAGAGGGCAATACCGCACAGTGCAAAGACTGGGAAGGAGGCCGGTGAGGACCCATTGGGGGCCATAAGCACAGAGCAGGTGAGGGAGGAGCTCATGAATTTGAAGGTAGAAAAATCTCCGGGGCCTGATGGAATTCACCCCAGGATACTAAAAGAGATGGCAGAAGAGCTAGCTGGCCCACTGACAATACTTTTCAATAGATCTCTTGACACGGGGGTGGTGCCAGGGGAATGGAGATTAGCACATGTTGTGCCAATTCATAAGAGTGTCCCTAAGGAGGACCCCAGGTAACTACAGGCCAGTCAGCCTGACCTCGATTGTATGTAAACTAATGGAAACGATATTGAAAGAGGGCTTGGTCAAGTTCTAAGAGGAAAATAGCCTACAGGATAGCAAACAGCATGAGTTTGTGGCAGGTAGGTTGTGTCAAACAAATTTGACTGAGTTCTTTGACTGGATCACCCAGACAGTGGACAAAGGCCAGGCAGTGGACATTATATAGCCGGACTTTTGCAAAGTCTTTGACTCTGTGCCACACAAAAGGCTGATCACAAAGCTGAAGGACTTGGGGGTGGGAGAAGGGTTAGTTACGTGGGTCGAGAACTGGCTGAGCAGCAGGACACAGAGGGTGGTGGTAGGGGAAAGAGTTCTCCAGTACAAGGGAAGGCACCAGTGGGGTTCCACAGGGGTCGATGTTGGGGCCGGTGTTGTCTAACGTCTTTATTAGGGACATAGGGGATGGCATTCAGGGAAAAATATGCATGTTCGCTGATGACGCCAAACTCTTCGGGAAGGTGGACACTCAGGAAGGGATAAAGGAGATGAGGGAGGACCTAGCCAAATTAGAGAGAGAGGGGCAGGGATATGGCAGCTAGGGTTCAGCGCCACAAAATGCAAAGTGATGCACATAGAGGTGAAGAACCCAAGAACAGAGTACTACATTGGAAAAGTCCAGGTTACGCCATCAGAGGAGGAAAAAGATCTGGGGGTGATAATTTCTAGCGACCTGAAACACTCAACTCAATGCAAAAAGACTGTAGCCAAGGCTACTAAGATGTTGGGGTGTATCACTAGCGGAATCAGCAGTAGGAGGAGGGAGGTCATTCTGCCACTATACTGGTCATTGGCCACACCTCACTTGGAGTACAGCGTGAGATACTGACACCCATACCTGAAGAAAGACATAAACATGATGGAAAGGGTACAGAGGAGAGTGACTAAAATGATAAAAGGACAGCAGAATAGATCATACGCAGAGAGGTTGGAGGACCTGGGGATGTACACTCTGGAGGAGAGGAGGCAGAGGGGGGATATGATTGAGACATTCAAGTACTTGATGGGAATTAACAGAGTGGACTGTGGGAGCCTATTTAATAGGAGGGCCACCACCACCACCACTAGAGGGCACAGCCTTAAACTGGTAGGGGGTAAATTCAAGAGGGATATAAGGAAGCACTTTTTTACAGAAAGAGTGGTGACGACATGGAATGACTGCTACAGTAGGTGGTGGATTCAAAGTCAGATGGAGCGTTCAAGAGAGCCTGGGATGGGCATAAAGGAATGGCAAGAGGCACTGTGAGAGAAAAGACCAGAAACCGGGGGATGGGGGCACAGATGTAGACTGAAAGTTGGAAACAACCCTTATTATTACAAGCAGACTCGACAGACCAAGAGGTCTTCTTCTGCTGGCCATTTTCTTATGTTCTTATGACTCTGAGCAGATCACTGGAGAGCTTCCTTCACTTCAGCTATGCAAGCTGTTAGATTGTGTAGGGGCAGGATGCCTCTGTAAATGAGATGTTGCATCTCAGCTGAGCTAACCTGGACAAATAAATTGTAGAATAAAAATAAATACTTTCTAGTGGAAGTAATGACTGCTGGCTGCTGCAAATTTAAATTAGCAGTATTATTTTCTTGCTTTCTTTTTGCAGTAATAGAGTATTGCATGCTGATATCAAAACATACTCAGGCACTGAGTGTTTCTGTGGGCTTCTATAATATAGTAGTGAAAAAATGAAGATGTGACAAGGTTTAAATACTGATGGTGAGAATTAAACCAGTTCCAATTAATACTTTAGTAACCTGATACAATGCAGTACAGTTGGAATTCAGCAATTAAAATATAGTAACCTGATACAATGCAGTACAGTTGGAATTCAGCAATTAAAATACTGTAGAATTAAAACAGACTAAAATGATATAATTACAGCAGTGTTAAAAACAGTGAACGGGTTAGGGGTGGCAGGACTTACAATCCAAAAGTTTATGCCCAGGCTAGGCTGGCACTACATTTTCTGGAGTTTAAGGCTGGAGAAAAGAGCTGGGGTTTGAGGCAGGATTTGAATATTGTTGGGGAGTGTGCAAGACGTAGCCAGACAGGAAAGCTGTTCCAGACAGAAGAGGAAGCACAGTTAAAGGACCTCTCCTCAGTGGTGGGGAGGGTAACATTAGGGACAGAGAGGTCCACTATTAGAGGAGAGGAGAGTGCAGTATTTGATTAGGGGTGATGAGACCAGAGAGAGGGCGGGTTAAAGTCTATGGAGAATTTTGAAAATCAGAAGGATAATTTTGTATTTCATATGAAATTGGATGGGGAGTCAGTGCAGGTTTCTGAAGATGGGGTATCGTGGCCTCATCTATAAGAGCTGGTGAGATACATTTGGACAGATTGAAGATTAGTGACGAAGGGGCATGGAGAGATCATGCAGGAGGGAACTGTAGTAGATGAGGCAGGAAGAAATAAAAGCATGAATGAGGACTTTATGTGACAGATGAATACAGGCAGTATTGCAGAGGTTGTGTGGGAGGGCAGCAGAAAGTTCATGTTCAAGGAAGGCACTAAAGTTTTTGAGACAAGTGGCAAAGAACAGGTTGGAGTCAAGGAGGGTAATAGAGCTAGAGCAGTTGTGGTTAAGTGCCCTATTTTTACCAAGAATAATTTTTTTTAGAAACATTTCATTTGGAGGAAGCTAAGAAGAAGCAAAGGAGTGATCTGTGAGAGACAGAGGAAGAATGTAAGAATGGATTGCAGAAAGGCTGGGTACCATTTGCATAAAAATGATACATGACTGAAATGGAAGATAAGGTGATAAAGTGAACAGAAATAAATTGAGTACTGAGGGGCCAGTGAACAGTGCCTTGGGGTACACTGTAGAGAAGAGATCTATAGGCAAAGGAGGATACACCACTGAAGAAAAACATGAGTGACTGGAGAGGTAAAAGTGGAACCAGAACAGTATAATATCAGAGACCCCAGCGTAACGCTCAAGCTGGTCAAGTAGGATGATGTGTACAGTGGTGTTAAATGAATTACTGGGGTCAAGGTAATAAGGAACAGGAATATGCCACAATCAGCAGTGAGAAGAACACCACTGTCCACAAAGATCAGTCTCAGTGTCACAGAAGGAGCAGAAAATAGACTAGAAGGGGTCAAGAAGGTTGTTGCAAGAAAAGTGTTTATAAAGATGGGAGAAGGACGCTTACTCCAGATATTTTCAAAAGGGGATGTTGGAGATAAGGTGGTAGTTTGAGAGGGAGTGGGAATCAAGGGAGGGTTTACTTGAAATGAGACTTGTGTACTATGCTTCATTCAGCTGCTTCAAGGTCTAAGTCCTCTTCAGCTTGATCTCAAAAATCTGGAAATTCTTCAGCCCACTTATTAGTGTCTACTGGATTGTTGAAGATGAACACTTTTTTCGTGACAACCCTATGGAGCTTCACAGGAGGAAGAATAATGTGGATCACTCCGGCATTGCACAGGTTATCATGGCTGGCACTGACATTCTTTCAGCTCTGTCTCTTGGCATAGGAGATAAATGGGAAAAAACAGGATAGGTTTACTATCTGCAAGAACCGGGACCTGTCTCCATCTTGACCAGGGCTAGAATTTTGTCTCAGGTGGTGTTCTCCATCGTGATGGGTAGCATCATGTGGGATAACTTTCCAGTCATCATTCTGCGGTACAAGACCACACAGTAGGCATTTAGCAGCTGCAAAACTTTGTCCTCTGCAGCTTCTTTCAGCACCTTTCTCATCTGTTCCTTCCGGAACTTGAGGGAGTTGTCATCTTCCATGCCTTCAGGTAAACCCAAAATAAGAAGATTTGCTCTGCCCCTTTGGTTTTCTCAGATTTCTGGGCACGTTCATAGATGCTGTTTTTCCTTTACTGGTTAAGAACTGATGTGCTAGGCAGCGTCCCACTTGTGACCTAACATCTAAGACATCAGTTTGTAACTTCTTCTCTGAGGTCTCCACTGTATGTACCCAGGAAGCCAGACCATCCAACGTATTATTTATTTCTCTAGCAGACCTCATCAGCTGGTAAAAGTTTCAGTCCCACCGTGTGTAGTTTTTTCCCACGATCTCAGGTTATCATTCACACCATGCTTCCTTGCTCCCGGCGCTGAGGCCAGGCTCAATGTTGTTTTTTCTCTTTATAACCAGCATTTTGAGATTGGATTTCTGAGGATGCACATGATGAAGCCAGTCAGTTTAGCTATCAACCAATGCATTTTCCAATAAGTAAAATATCTCAAATAAAAAGTAAAGATAAAACTTTACAGTAACAGAGCACCACAGCAAGGTGTCTGTAAATCTGTCTTAGGCTCCACAGTGCCCCCACCCAATACTGAGTTGCTCAACCTTGTGTACTAGTTTCTCTTTGAGGCAGTGTGTCGAAGGCTTTTTTGAAGTCCAAGTAGATGATATTCCTTGCCCACTTCTCTTTTTATTTTTTTCTAGGAAGACAACCAGATGGGTCTGACAAGACCTTCCCTTTGTGAATCCATGTTCAGTTCCTTCAGTTATTTAAAATCTGTACACGTTTCATGATCTCCTCCTTGATAATTGTTTCCAGGATTTTAGTGCAAGTGGAGAGTGTTTAAAAAATCAGTTCTTCCTGGTGAAATTCATTGGAGACTGGAGGGTTCCCAGAGTTTTCCCATATTCAACCTAATATTCAGTGTTGCAGCTTGCAGGTGCCTGGATGCCAGGGAATTAATACAGTAGACCCTTGGTTTTTGATTGCCCAGTATTTTTTTTGTACCGCCAGTGTCAGGCTAACCAGCTAGTGCATGTTTATGATGACCTGCTGCACAGTGCCTGCCATTATAGGCTCTGTCCATACTGTAAATAAAAACTTGGTAGCGGGTTTTAAACTGTTACTGCTGTTACCGTTTTATCGTGTCCATACCTAGTCAGAACTGTGTTTTAACATGGATTGCGTCCATCCACATTCTCCATAAGGAAAGCATGTTAAAACACGCACTGTGGGATGGCTGATTAGTGTATTGTGGGCACCAGGAAGAACAACAGTAGGGAACACAGATTTATGTCTGTACACACAGGTAATGTAACACATTTTTCTCTTAAAACGTTTTCAAAGTGTGCTTTAACCCTGACTGTATCAGGGTTAAACATGGTTAAAACACAGTTCAGTACCATTTCGTGTGAGCAAACCGTGTGTTCCGATTTTAAAACATTACAGGTGGTCTGTAATGTTTTAAAATCTCCAGTGTGGACAGAGCCATAATCTGCTTAGAGCAGGACATTCCAACCTGTGGTCCATGGCCCCCTTGGGGTCCACAAGGTTTCATTGAGGGTCCTCAGCAAGTGAGGCATAAACAACAAGCTCAAGCTACTCATTGAAAAACCGTTTTAATCTGCAGAACTATTGTACAGTAAATGTATGACATTTATATTCCTACTTAATAATGAATGAAGTGAAACATTTTAGAGGGGGGGATGGCTCAGAGGTAATGTGAGGAAGTATTTTTTCATAGAGAGGGTTGTGGATGCATGGAACAGCCTTCCTGAGGAGGTTGTTGAGTCAGAAACAGTGGGGGAATTCAAGAATGCATGTGACAGACATAAGGCAATTCTAGTGGGGGGTAGGAGGAAGTAGACTGTTGGTTAATTAGGATCTGCAGCTTATCCTGTAGGTAGGGAAATGGGCAGACTAGGTGGGTCAAGCGGTCCTTGTCTGCCGTCAATAGTCTGTGTTTCTCTTTCTATGTAAAATTGCTAAAAATAAACTCTGCTGTTGTACAGGGAGTCTTTGAGAATGTCTGGCCGTGGCCATGGGGGTTCTAGGGCATACCTGGACAGGGACAAGGAGTCCTCATGCATGTCTGAATATGATCAAGGGTCCTCTGTGTCGAAAGGGTCAAGAAAACATGGTTTGGAGCAGTCATGGTATGTCTGTTATCCAATGAATTTTCAAGACCTTCAGAACTATTAAATTTTGGGAGTAGAACAAAACAGATGGAAAATTAGTTTGCTGCTGTTTTTGTTTGTTCTGCTAACTGGCTGAATTATTTAAATTTTCAACTGGATGAATTATTTTAATTATTTTGATTTATTTTTGTTCATTTAACTGCTATTTGCTGTTTCTGAGTCTTAGTTTTTGTTTGTTAGTTTTTTTTATAATGATGGTAGCGCATGATTCATACATTTCCCAGGAGAAACTGTTGATTGCTAGTTTTATAAATTCTGCTAGTTACAGCATAAAAGATGATTCATAAAATATGGTACCCATTGCCAAACAAAAAACAAACAAAAAATGGACAGACATGACTTCTCTCCCAGTTCTGTAGATATAAAGGTACTGTTTACAAGTCACATTAGGAAAATATGTTGGAGACAGTCTAGTCTAATAGTTGGGAGTGCAGACCTATGAACCCCGAGATACAAGGGGTCAAGGTTCAGATTCCAAAAAGCTAGTCACTCACTGCAGCATCCTGAGGAAATGCCTTGACCTCCCTGTGCTTTAGTCCTTCCAGTTGTATAATTATGTTAAACCAGGACCCCACTGTAAACAAGATGCCACATCCTAGCTGGACTTGCTTGGGTAAATAAATGAAATAACATTTAATCCCTGATTTGTATGACACAGCTTCTAACACTGCATTTTTTTGTGTTGGAAAAAAAAACATGCACACTGGAAATATGTTCTGCTGGCACCATGTACATTTATTGAAATATGTGGTTCAAAATAAAACAGGCAAAACTTTGGAAATGCTGGGTCCTGTTCTGAGTAGCTATGAGTTTGTAGCCAAGTGCTCGCAGTAACAATTTAGTGACACTGACAGCTGTGCACCCCATTCTTGCATGCGCAAAGAGGGGAGGGGTGTCACACGTCTTCCCTGCATGGTTGCAAAACGCAGTGCGACCATGCAGGGAAGGGGTGCAGGTTGCCATTCTTGTGGCTTGCATGGCCAATCACAAAGCTTCATGTACCTCGCAAACTCAGTCACAAAGTTTTGCAACACACCCTGCCTGTAGAACTAGCACATGCACGTGGTAGAAGTATCAGAACTGTGGGACAGACCTGTGAGAATCTGGTGAGGGAGAGTGAGTTATATAGCAGCTCTTGGCAAGGACCTATTCAGCTACAAGTTCTTCTTTTAATGAATCAGCACCTCTTTTATAGTTTTTTTTTTTCTAGTTAGGAAACTGAACCACTCTCTTCCTAGCAAGTTCACTGACATATTTTAATGCTGACTACACTTCAGTCACTTTAGCTGTAATCTTACCTGTCTCCTCCGTGAGATTGCAAAGAGATTTAGTGTTGTTAGTCACCATTATCTTTATCTCTGGATTCCTAACGTTAATGCTGCTCCCCTATGTGATAATACCTCCAGTGACTTGAGGGTGCTCCAACTTCAGCTTTGAGTCACCAGTTACAATATATGACCACACATTCATTGTGTCTAAATGTCAACAAGTTAGCAACACAAGAATGAAGACTAAACCTCTCAGCCTATCTGATCTTTGTCTGTACTGCAGTCTTCTACTGTTCAGCTATTCTACTATATTCAAGTACCTCATGGGGGTGATCAGGATGCAGGTGGGGAGCGTGTTTTAAATGAAGAAGTACAACAGAATAATAGGGCATGCAATAAAGCTAGAAGGGGGGGATGTAGGAGGGGCATGAGGAAATACTACTCCACTGAAAGAGTGGTGGATACCTGGATAGCCTGCCCACCAGATGTTGTAAAGGCAAAAACAGTGTGTGTGTGTGTGTGTGGTTCAAGCATGCATGGGATAAGCATAGAGGAATACTGGTAAATAAAAAAAGGGGGGGCAGTCACTGGAGACCGGTTAGAGTCTGCTGATACAGAATAGGCAGGGAAGAACTGGGCAGACTAGGTGGGTCAAGCAGTCCTTTTCTGCTGACAGATTCTATGTTTCTACGTTTCTGTGTTTCTATTCCTCCAGCTGCAGCCCTGTAGCTGTGTTGTCAGCTCTGCCTTTTACCCTTTGCACACTATCGCTAAAATCAGTTCAACTTAAACTCTGAGGTTGCAGCCACCTTGGTTCATAGTTTTATTTTTTTATCATCTGTATTATTGTAACTCCCTCCTATATGGTGTTCCAGCTTGAACTTTGCATTGCCTTCAGCTTGGTCAGAATGTTGCCACTGGAGTCCTCACTGACTCCAGGAAGTCCGATCACATGTTTCTGTTGCTTGTCAGACTTCATTGGCTCCCAAGTGAACACAGAGTTGACTAAAACATACTTTTGCTTGTATTTAAATGCCAGAATAGTCTTGTTCCCACATGCTTATCAGAGCTAATCCAGCAAGCACCATCTTCCATTGCGTTGACTTTGATTCTCTCATGCACATCTTTACAATGTTTCAACCACCAGACTGGCCACATTCGGTGACTGAGCCTTGTCTGTCCCTAGCCCATGTCTTTGAAATGGGCTGCCACTGGAAGTCCATGCCTCTGTCAGCCCTGAGCTATTTAAAAGCAAAGTAAAAATATACCTCTACTGATTAGCTTTTAATACTGCTTGATAATTTCTGTCTCCTGATTTGTGTACACTGCCTTGAAACTTGTGAAGGTGCTATAACAGTTGCATTTAGTGGAGAAGACGACAATTTGCAAATGGAATTAAACAGAGGAATGAACATACAATTTACAAATAAAATCCAATGTGAATAAGTGCAAGATTTGTTTCAGAAATGCTACTTAAATGGTTAAAACCTAACAGCCAAGACTTCGGTGACGTCACCAGCACCATGGCTGCCTAGTCGGGGAGCTCCCCTCTTCACCAACGACAGATTCAGTTCCACTCAGCACTGACAACTTAAATTTACTTAAATATGCATAGATCGAAAAGTGGAAATACACCTGTGAAAAGATCCCGATCGAAAAACCTGAGATCGAAGTGTGATCAGCCTGGATTAAGTCCTGCAAGCTCGGCCACCAGCGGGAGAGAGTCACCCGTGAGTATGGCGGGAGGAGATACCGAAACAGAAATGGACACTCTGTCACGATTTAGATTCGAAAACTTACTCTCAGAAGTCAAACAATTTTGAATGGAGACGAAGCATGAGTTCAATAAGCTGCATTCAGATTTAAACAAACTGGAGGCTAGAGTATCCACTACAGAAGAACGTATATCGACTGCTGAAGATGATCTCATACAAATCCCAAGAGCGGTTGAATATTTAGTGCATCAACAAGAAATTACATCTGCCAAATGCCTGGATCTAGAAGCCCACTCTTCGACGAGACAACCTAAGAATTTATGGCCTACCTGAGTCAGCTGAAGTTGGGGACATGAATGAGTTCCTAGAGGATCTGCTGCGTCATGTGCTTGGTCTACCACAGGCCTTCCTGTTCAAAATTGAAAGAGCACACCGAGCGTTGGTGCCCAAACCCACATCGATGACTGCCAGGCCCTGATCAATAGTGGCCAAATTCTCGAGTTTCCGAGAAAAAGAGAGGATCCTCCGAGCAGCATGGAAGCAGGGCCATGTAGAGTATAATGGTGCCCGACTGCTCTTCGATCAGGACTACCCTCCAGTAATATAGCATCAGCGCATGGCCTCCACTCATCTACTTCGAGAGCTGAAAGCATGAAAGTCAAATTTCAGACACCTTACACCTCTCGTTTGCAGGTATACTGGGAAACAGGCACCGAACTGTATCACTCCTACGAAGAAGACCTCCAGGCAATGAAGAACAAAGGACACGAGGTTCCGGAGGCCCCCTGTCGCAGGGGACAGCCCGCCACCCCACAGAATGCCTGACGTCCAACTAAGTACCAGAATTCCAACCGAACAGGGAAAAAAGCGGTTAACACCTCTCTCCAAGACATCAAGAGTATGCTGTATAAACTTACCCACTCTCAAACCTCTGGGGAGCCATTGTCGGAAAGAGTAGATAACACCTGAAAGTGGAGACCAGCCGAACGAGATTGTTGTCGTCACACTAATCTTCTTTCCTGCATCTCCTTCTCTAAAAGGAGTATTGGTCTCTGCACTAACTATTTGAGTGACTGGGGCTCTTGTCGCCAAGTACCGAGAGGGAAGTGGGGGAGGACTTTGTGCAGCATAAGGTTTCAAGTTAGCCCAGCGAACTAGAGACATGCGGTTAAAAACAAAAGTTGCAGCCCTTTGTGCATCAATAACGACCTTGTATTGGGGACGGTCCCTGCCTATGCTGTGGTTTCTCTGGTGTTTCCACTCCCTTTGGCGTGGATTGGGGGGGTGGGCTGTGCTGCGGGGGCTCTGTGCCGATGTGTGCATTTGCAGAGAGCATTGCAGTGGGGTGGGCATCTTGTTTGAAGGGACAATCCCTTTTGAATAGTATCCTGCAGCAAGTTATAATGTTGTGCAAGGATCACTGGGTTTTTGTTCTTCCTGTGTTTTCCCTTATGATGGTAACCTCTACTGACGTAGGGTTGCTGCTGAAAGATCACATGTAGTTGCAGTTGGGGAGCGTCCTTGTGATGAAACTTTTTCTCAGCATAATGTGTAGTTAGCACTACCCACTCTGTGCTTGGTTTGGTGTGCTGTTAGGCTAGCGCTGAAATATTTGCACTGAACTGAAGGTTTCAGGTTAGCCCAGCGTGAACTAGAGACACGAGGTTAAAAGCAGTGCTGCAGCCTTTCTGTACATCAATAACGCACCGTGCATTAGGGGAATCCCCCACCTATACTGTGGTTTCTTCGGTGTTTCCGCTCCCTTTGGCATAGATTGAGGAGGCAGGCTATGCTGCTGAAGCTCTGTGCCGATGTATACATTTGCAGAGATCACTGCAGTGAGGCAGGCGTTTTGTTTGGAGGGATAATCCCTTTTGAATAATATCCTGCATCAAGTTATAATGTTGTGCAAGGATCACTGGGTTTTTTATCCTTCTTTTGTTTTCCTTGTGAAGGTACTCTCTACTGACCTAGGGTTACTGCTGAATGATCACATGCAGTTATAGTTGGGGATCGCCCTTGAGTTGAAACTCTTTCCCAGCAAAATGTATAATTAGCAGTAACTGCTCTGTGCCTAGTTTGATGTACTATTAGGCTAGTGCTGAATTACTTGCACTAAATTGAAATGTTATTCAGTATATAGATTATGCAAATGTGTGTAGGACCTTAAACCAGCTACTAGATGCCCTCTAGTGGGAGAATAGAATATTCCCGTTCTTTCATCTTTTATAGTGGGGCATACTATTATCCACAGATTACTGTTGGGTTTACAGGGACTTCAGAATTACGGGGTCACATTACAAAATATTGATGGGTTTGGTGTTGGGGGAGTGGGTAGAGCTCCAGAATTACTGTGGCTATGTTACGTTGCCTTGTGATGCTCCTTGACTTATTTACATCCTGCACCCTGTCAGGTATAATGTTGGTGACGATGAGCCACGTCAACTGGCAAGGACCCATTAGTCTCAGGGTCCAGGAGGAATGAGCCATCCTTTTGGCCCCCTTCTCCTCCCTTTTGAGTTCTGATTACTCGAACACTTAGGGAACATTACCTTTTGTTGCCCTACCTTGGGAGTCGCTTTGTAAATTGTTTTTTCTCCTGGGTGAGGACTGCTCAGTTAGCACCGCCTCATAGGGGCTTGAAGTTTGTGTGTCATGTCTATGTTTGTGTTTGGTTAAATGTTATTGTTTCAGACAAAAACCTTCATTGACACTCTACATGAGAACATCAACGGGGACGGCACAGATTATTACAATTTCCTAGGAGTACCTGGAATGACACTGGGGAGGGAAGGGGGAGAGGGAATTGGAGAAATCTAGTCAAATTGCTGAGGGTGGGAAGGTACGGACCTATGTATATGAGGGAACTTAGTTTTCTACTTCTAAATGGGGGGATAATACTATTATTAAAATTGTTTCCCATAATGTCAATGGGTTAAACAATCTGGTAAAACATAATAAGGTTATGTCTAACATAAAAAAGCAGAGTCCCTCTTTTGTCTTACTACAAGAAACCCATCTTAGTAAATCCGAACATCACAAGCTGGGGAAATTTGGATATGATCAGGTGGTAGCAGCCTCATATGGGAAGGGAAAAAGAAGAGGCTCTGCTATACTGGTCTCCAGAGGAACCCAGTTTCAAAAGACAACCAGTTATATAGATCCAGAGGGCTGCCTGGCTATACTTTCAGATAATTTGGAGGGCGCTCCTATCACATTGGCCTCTTTGTATGCCCCACTGGGTTCTACAAAAGAAGTCCTTCGTTCATTATTACATAAAATTACTGAACATCAAAAGGGATTGTTAATAGTAGGAGGGGACTTAAATCAGGTTTGGGAGCAAAAAGACACTTCTAAAATGAAGTCATTTCGGCAGAACCTGGCTAGTAAATTAATTAAAGGGGGCTTTCTGGGTGGATGCTTGGAGAAGGCAAAATAAGAATAAAAAATAATATACACATTATTCATTCCCCCATGGTTCATAAGCCAAGATTGATTACATGCTGATTACTGGAGAACACCAAGACCAGGTGTTGGAGTGTAAGCATGTTCCGTCCGTTCTCTCCGATCATACACAACTTTTGTTGAGGCTGAATTGGAATGTCAAGAAGGGACAATCCCTTTGGAAATTCAACAATTATTTCTTGAATTTAAAGGAATTTACGGATATGGCTACTGCAAGATTAGTACAAATTCAACAGGACAATGAGTCCCCTGAGGTTTCTGGCACTGTATTATGGGATACTATGAAGACAGTATTTAGAGGGATTGTATCAAATATGCTACCCAATTTAAATGACAACAAAACCAGCAGTTAGAAGATCTCCAAAAACAAATGCATGCCCTACAGGGATGACATGCTAGGGGGGACAGTACTGTATTGCCTGATATACAAGTAATTAAACAACAGATTCAGAAACTAATTGATGTAAAGACGGAGCAGGCACTACAACGCCTGTGTCAGAGGTACCATGAGACCGGCCCTTGGGCCTCCCGCCTTTTGGCCCACCGTCTGAGACAACAGACTGCTCAGACTACGGTCACCCAGGTCCGAGATCCCACGACTGGTCACCTATTAAAATCCCCAGAAAAAATCTTGACGGGCTTTAGGGACTTCTATCTAAATCTATATGCATCAGAACACTCACCAGATAGAGAACAAACAGAATCATATTTAGCTAAGCTAAGACTACTGAAGCTGACCCAGGAAATTAGAGACTCCCTTGATACTCCTATAACCTCTTCAGAATTGGCATCTGCGATTAAAAGTTTGAAAACAAAAAAATCCCCTGGTCCCGATGGGTACACCCCAGAATTTTTTAAGTTTTTTAGAAAGGAGATTAAAAGTCCTTTACTGAAGGCATGTAGGGTGGCACAATCAGGGGAAGCGTTTCCAGATACTTGGAATTACGCAGTTATTTCAAGTATCCCAAACCAGGGAAAGATATCACTCAGTGCAGTTCCTTCCGCCCTATATCCGTCCTGAACATTGACTATAAATTATATGCCTCAATCTTGGCAAAGCGCCTGGAGGTGGTTTTGCCCAGGCTAATTAATTATGATCAAACAGGCTTTATCCTGGGTAGGCAAACCCAGATAATGTTAAAAGATCAGTACATATTTTATACCATGCCACCTGGTCGGGGCTGCCTTGCATGCTATTGAGCCTGGATGCTGAGAAGGCCTTCGACCGGGTGGCATGGAAATTCCTGAGCCTAGCTTTGCATGGGTTTGAAGTCTCAGAACCCTTTATTAAAATTATAAATAATATTTACACTAGCCCCATAGCTTATGTAAAGATTAATGGCAGAATTTCCCCCCTTGATAGTCTTGTACTGTGGCACCAGGCAGGGTTGCCCCCTTCCCCCCCTTCTTTTCGCCCTATACCTTGAACCTTTAGCTCAGGCGTTGAGACAAGATGAGACAATACAGGGGTGGGATTTAGGTGGGGAAACACATAAGTTAGCCTTATATGTGGATGACCTGCTTGTTTATCTTCAAAATTCTGAGCAGTCATTGGAACACCTATGGCCACGCTTGACAGAATTTAGCCTCTTAGCTGGATATAAAGTGAACATGGCTAAGACTGAGGTCTTAAAAGTACAATATGAGCCGTCGGAACGGATCCGAAAGAAGTTCCCATTTAGGTGGAATCTAACCCATATTAAATATCTCTGGGTTCAGATGGGTTTTCAGGCAGACCAGTTGTTCTCTCTTAACTTTACTCCAATCCTAAAAAAATATTAAATCAGAATTAGATCAATGGGCCCCCATCCCTATCCCTTTGGTGCAGAGAGTGGGGGCGATAAAAATGATAATCCTGCCTAAGTTTTATAACTGGTCCAAACAATCCCTATTTTTATTCCGAACTCATACTTTAATTTGCTTAATAGAGGGATCCTCCATTTTATATGGGGGTCACAAAGACCAAGAGTTCGTCTATCGGCTCTCCAAATTCCAAAAAAGGAGGGAGGCTTATCATTACCAAACTCTAAACTGTATCATCAGGCAGCACAGTTACGGACAGCCATGTATTGGCTGGATCAGGCTTACCTGTCCAAGTGGAAAACCTTGGAGTTACGGGAAGGGGCCCTTATAAATTTGAATGGCACACTCCTTGGGCAAAGGGAGAGATTAAATGCATGTCAAGAAGACAATCCGTATACAGCCCCCACTTTGAACATATGGCATGGAACCTTGTTAGACAGGAATGCTAAGGAGTGGAGAGGTCTTCTGCTTTCTATCCCATGCCTGGATTCCTTTTTCCCTGCCAAATGGGATGCGGGATTCAAGAGGTGGGAGGAGAGGGGTCTACACCTGATTTGTCATTTTCTAGAGGGAAGTGAGATCTGGTCTTTTGCATCACTAGTTAATAAGTATGGAATATCTTAGCAAGACAGATTTAGATATTTTCAAATTAGAAACTATATTAGAAATCTTCTAGTACACCTGAACATTGAGAACTCACCTCCTCCACAGATTGCGAACCCACTTAAGAAGGCAATAGAAGGTGTCCCTATTAGATCCCATATTATTTCTAACTTATATTGAGCTCTACTCGCCTGGAAAGGGGATACTTCCTCTTCTATAAAAAAGGCATGGGAGCGTGATCTGGGGATTAAGATTTCAGAGGAATTTTGGGCCTGGACCCAAACAAGGATTCATTGGGGCCTATCAGCAATTAGCTGGCAGGAGTTTTTTTGGAAGGTCTTTGTTAGATACTTCCGGACCCCAGCAGTTCAGATGAAATACCAGAGTAATGGTTTCTCAACTTGTTGGAGAAACTGTTGGCACTCGCCAGCAGCACTGGCACATATAATGTGGGGTTGCCCTGCACTGATTCCCTTTTTTCAAGACCTACAACAGGCCTTACAGGCAATAGTGGATCCTCACCCGAATATAACTTCCTCCTGTTATTTTTTCTTGGAGTTACCAAGGGAACACCGGGACCTCCTTACAGCTAAGCTCTTGAAAATATCATACCTAGCGGCACAAAAGGCTATAACAAATAATTGGTTATCTCAAAAAGCTATCACCTTGAATATGTGGCAAGAGCTCATGATTAATATATACAGAATGGAAGCATTAACGGCTACCATTAATAAAAGGGTCCTTCAGTTTGAGATCTTGTGGAGGCGCTGGGTTCTATACATAGCTGGGGTAAGACCTGATTTCATTCCTTGATGAGTTTTGTGCAAAAGGTATTATGATGGGTCCTAAAATCTAGAATACATAATTTATTATAGAAACCAGCAAAATACAGAAAATGTCTATGATGCCTTCCTTTTGATAAGTTGATAAATAATAAATTTTCCCTCTTCTTCCCCATTGCATAAGCTGTTAAGCATAGGAATCTGCCCTAACTGCAACTTAAGAAACCTGGCATGAGGGAAAGGTTGGTTGTCTTGCTGCTGCCCCCTTTCTATATTGTATTCCTTATGGTCTGAATATGAAATAAGTCAAATGAAATTCATAGGAAAATATCATATTTAAGTGTATGTCTGTAACATGTCTGTTCTGTATTGCTGAACTAAAACTATAAATAAAGAAAGTTTAAAAAAAAAAACTAACAGCTGTAGAGCATGGAAAAATACTTGGGGTTATCCTAGACATGGAGCTGAAGCTGGCATTGTATGGTGGCAATGGTTAGAACAAATATCATTTTGTGTTTTGTTAAAAGGAGTATAACAAGTCAATAAATACGTATATGTTATGCTGGATTGTATCTTTTGTTTCTTGTCTGTCTTATTAAAAAGATAGAGAGGCAAATAGCAGACCAAAACAGAAAGAAACAAAAGAACTCTCACTCCCATGTGACTTGGTTTCAACCTCTCAGGAGACGGGATATTTCCAGACCCCAGTTTATAAGTAGGATTAGTGGATGAAGTTCAAGGGACAAAGATCCTGCTTTCAGGCAAATGTTCCAAAAAATAAATAAGAAAGGGAAGATACGTACAGCAAATACATGAGATACAAGCTAAACTGTGTGTAAATAAAATGTTATTTCCCTGAGACATGAATAGCTCTGTAGTTTCAGTTTCGAAGTTTATTTGTTCAATATCATTTGTCTTTACAAAGATTAAATAGATTAAAGAGAGAAAACTGTTTACATAATATAAAAAAACCTTAATATTCAATTCAATTCAATTCGTGTTTATTTATAAAGCGCCTTTCAAAATCAAGGCGCTGTGCATGACAATAAAATCAAGACAATAAAATCAAGATCAACAAAAACAAATAAACTATAAAGAAAAAGCCAAGTTAAAAAGATAAGTTTTTAAAGCAGTTTTAAAACTATCGACGGTCAGGCATTCTCTCAACCAATGAGGTAGAGAATTCCACAGGGTAGGAGCTGAGTAAGCAAAAGCACGAGATCCTGATAACTTCAAATGAACCCTGGGAATCTCTAGCAATCCCTCATTGGCGGAGCGGAGAGGGCGATATGACAGTTAATAGCCACTATACAGGCTTCCAGTAAGGCATTATCATTATAATCAATCACCATTTGTATGTGCTGAGATAGTCGTACATAATTGATCCATATGCATTATGAGGATACAGATGTAATCTAGAAGGACTTGAAATGTACAGTAGCATCACAGTAAGCAAGGTTGTACAGGCAGTAGGAACATAAAAGCCTTTAGTGTTGCTCTAGAGATAAATACATAATAAGAGGGAAGACATTGTGACTGAGAGACCTCTTTGACTTCATTATAGGTTCTTCTGTTAACTATTTTAAGAGGTTGTCTCCAGGTTCCCATGTACCATCCAGAAATAAATGAGAGGTCTAAACATTCTGATAAAAAAGATTTTCTATATCTCATCAGCTTAGTCAAGGCAACAGCCTGTTTGTTTTCCATGGGGTGAAGCAACATATCTAGTCCATTATCCAGATTATTGGCATAGTGTTTTTAATAGTTTTCTGTGTAAATTTTCCTCCATTTATTGTACAAGAAGCAGAAAACAATCATATGTAAAATAGTTTCCTTCTGGCCCTTGTTACAGGCGCGTGTACAATCCAACCAGCCTTTTTCCTCTTATTATATCTATATTCTACATATTTGGTGGGTAGAAGGTCAAATCTAGCCATCGTTATCAATCTTTTATATTCTAGGGAGATGGTAATGGTAAAATAGGTTTTTTGGCTGTGCAGTTTTTTCATTTAAGGAGAGCCGTGGAGCTACTCTGAGTTTCCCTGTTAGTGTAAAATCTTCTTGTGTGGATTTGTAAAAAGGTTTTTGTTTAATCCTTTTTCAAAAGGATTGTGAAATTAGAACCTTATTTAGATAACGGAACCAGAGGGAATCATAGTGAATCTCAGATCTATGTACTTTGGAGACCTTGTAGCCAGCTGGAGGTCAAACCCATCCTGTGCCATTTTACTTCTTCTTCCATGGCCCACAGAACTGCAGGAGCAACCTTTCCATTAATTATTCTGAGCCAATAAATTACTAATCTCAGAACAGCTGAGTAGCTCTTTAAGATAGGATTGTCTCTTCATTAAAGAGACTCTCATTAAATTCCTGAATACTTTTTTGACTTACATTCATGCTCACAGCTGTATTCTGCTGATCCCCGGACTTCACCCAACCTGTTCTTGCACCAGCTATGCTCATTTCAATGAAGTTTGACAAACCGATCCACCAGTAGTTTACCTGCACTGCAGTTAAGAATGTTCCCTGGTGTTTCAGCAACCCCGTGTCAAATTCATAATTTCTTGCTCAGTACACGCTGGTCATCCAAGCATTTAAAATCAACGATAAGAAACATGGGTCGACATGCTCATTTTTGAGTTACATGGCGAGACGTAATCCCACTTTATGGGAAATTCCATAAGGGGTCAGATTGTTTCATATCATTACAGCATCATTGTTTTAGGTGTCAACATGAGGGTAAAAGAAAAAGTGAAATAAGGATACCGTACATCATTTGTCATGTTGTTTGCTTCATTTTGTTCCACAAATGCAAAAATAAACAGTGACTTACCAATAAGATGACACCCTCTTGAACTAAAAGTGCCAAACGTGGGAAATATTTGTATGTTTTTATGCATAAGACCATCAAAATCCATGTATTTTTCATAAAAAATGTTAATAGAAGTAGAATGTGGTTATGAATGTAGCAAAAGAAAAAAATATAGGGGTCATAATGGTGCTTTTGGTTATTTCTGCTTTTGAAGTTGCAATTTCAGAGCTGGTCAGCTCAGGACAAAAAATAATTAAAAATCTCAATAAAAAATAAAACTTTCCAGAAATCTAGTCAAACAATTCAAAAGTGTATGCAGAATGGCAAGAATTATAATATAAATATTATAATATAAATAAAATAGAATAACCAAAGACAGAAAGACATTTATGTCATTTGCCTTGAATGACGCCACCAGCTGCAATTGTGGGAGCAAATTTCTTTGCTGTCATCCTGTACATATTTGTAGCTGAACGTGACATAATAGGATAAATCATTATTCCTAATAATGCTTTCATATATTTAAGACTGTACTTGTGCCAGTAAACAACATTGAAAAGGTTTTCAGCTATGTCCGAAAAATGGAATTTGAAACACCAGGGAACATTCTTGAAGGGGAAGGGGTCGTAAGTAAGAGCTGGCCTCCTGAGCCAGTGCTGCATTCCAATGTTTTGTGACATCAGGGTTTGTAGAGTGCAGGGGCATGCTCTGTTGACAGTATGGAGGTGTCTTTTACTGTATTGTTTTTATATTTTAGGGGGTCTTTCGGGCCATATCAGTGCCAGCAGTCAACAAAGAAGAGCCTTCTTAGTTGACTGGTGACACTGATATGCTCAGAGTGACCCTCTAAAACATAAAAAAAGATTTAGTGCAAGACACCTCCATACTGTCAACGGAGCGTGCCCCTGCACTCCACAGAGCGTCAGAGCACAGGGTGGCTCTGGAGTAGAGCCGAACTTTATTAGGGCCAGGAAGGGGAAGGGGAAGGGATTGGACTGCTAGCTCTGTCTTATTTACAATCTCTTCCCTTTTGAGAAATACTAGATCAGGCGTCAAAACTGGCACCGGCCCACTAGCCAAATGCTGGTAGATTTTGTATCGGGCTAGTAAGATTTTCCCTTAACTAACTCTGTGGGCTTGTACTGGAGAAGGTAACATCTCAATTAGTACACCAGCTGGACCAGTGGAAATGTCTGTGGGGCTAGTGGATTTTCCAGTCACTAGCTGTGCTGGCTAGTTGCTGCAAAACTTAATTTTGACCCCTGCAGATGTAGAATTTCAAAATTGGTGCCATTTAATTGTGGTGCAGGTAAGTTACCAGTCAGTCACTTTTGGAATGCACCAGAACTCATGCTCTTTAAAGGCTGGTCTTGGTGGATTGCACCACAGAGAGTCTCTTCTTAGTGGAGGCATCTCTAGTTGGATTACAGAATCCAACACCCTTCAGTGTGGTCTGTGGCTTGAAGTATTCTCATGAGCTTTAGCTAGGTCAGCTGTCTTTTCTTTCTGCTTTCTTCTGGAGATAGTAGAAATGAGACCAAGCACTTTCATGTGCCAGCGTGATGTTTTAAACTTGCCTTTACCAGCTGTCTTAATGTATGGTCCCTAGTACACCACGGGGCATTTGCAAGACTTGTTAGTGTGCCTGTTTCCAAGAGCTGGAGAACATCACGTGGCATACTTCACAGGCCTCCTGTCTGCACTGCAGTAGTCTTGAGCCAGGGATGTGAATCTGGCTCCCCTAAATGGCAAGTAAAACTGCTGCCGAAATACACAAACAGGCAGCTTTGAAAATGTCAGCAGATTTTTAAAGCCATTCAGTGTCTTCTTCATAAAAGCAGCTCAGGCCCTGTTAGAAACTGTTGTACCAGGGGTATACGTTTTGCCAAAAGGTGAAGGGGTATTTAGACTGTGTTGAACTTCCTCAGCTTTTAAAGCATAGTTCATTGAAAGGTCTTAATCGGGTGACACTGTTTTGACTTGTTACCAAAATGATTTGTTCCAGATTCATCCAGACATAGACCCTTCCAATCCAGACCTGCACACCCAATTTGTGAAGCTAAATGAAGCCTACAGTGTGCTGAGCAAGATGAGCAGTAGGCGACAGTATGATGCCATACTGCAGCTACAAAAAGAGAGATTCTCTCATTCACCTTTCAGACCTCAAGCAGGCAGTGGAACTAAGGAGGATCCTTTCATCTACACAGATCTGCAATGGCCTAGAGCTGGGTAAGTAAAAAAGTTATTTATCTAGTTTTTTTAAAACCTTAACCTTTTTTTGCTCGTAAAATACAACAGGGTGTAAATTATTTTGGGATGATGGCATGGCTTAGGAAGTGAGTCAGGGGGTGAAGCTAAGTCCCTTTTACACCCAAGTAGTGCCATTTTCCCTGAGTTGTGCACACACTGGAATGTCTTACTGTGCGTGATTCCATTATAAATTGGCTCCCCTTCATTTTTAGTTTTAGCTGAGTAATGAGGATCTAAAAGTTAAGAAAGTGGGCAGATAATCAAGGGTGCACTGTAGTTCCGAAGTGGGCTATTGTGCTGGAGAAAGGTGCGACTATATGGTCATATTCAGCAATAGTTCTTGGTATATCTTACGCATTTTGCAACTGAATTTATGCGTCATGAGTGCTTAAACTACCTGTTTCTTACTTGGGGGTGGATCTTTCAGGCCACCTTTTCAATCAATCAATCACTTTATTTAACCAGGCATAAACACAATTGAGCAAGCTCATTTTCAAGGTGGTCCTGGTCCTTTTAGTGAAGTATCCCCTGAAAGTGGTGATTCCATGTATTAATCCAGGTAAGCGGTACTAGGATAAGTGTCGTAAAATCATTTACAAATGTATACTGGGAGTAGTGTATAGGAAGGAAGGGAAGGTAAAAGAGAAAAAAACAAATGGGATAATAAATAGGAAACCATATATAATGAGGCTGTATTTCCATCTAAGGATTCTGTCGACATAACAAATGGAGGCATAGTTTATATAATCACCGGAGCGTCCAGAGATGGAATTACGGGCTGAACATTATTTGATTTTCCTTTTATAAGCAGTGATTCTGAGTTGTTATAAATTGTTACACCCCTCCCTTATCAGAGGGCAGACTTCCTGCCCCACCACAATTTGGTGACAAAGTTGCCTGTTCTTTATCTCTCTCTCTCTCTCTCTCCCTTTTATCTGATGACTTCCTCCCCCACCTCAAGCAAAAAGAAATCCTGGGGAAAATCCATAAACTGCAGTTAAAATATTTTGTCTGTCTTTTTTAAGCCTAGTAGTAATGCTAACACAAACACTAATGAACAGTGCACAGTTACAGTGATGCTTGTTGCCGCCGCTACGTTTGGAGGCTGAAACTAAAAAACACAAAATCTGACCTCACGGACTGCCAGCAGACAAGTTGCTTGATTGCAGTAAAGTTTTATTTCCTGGACAGAGGTGGCAGATAATCCAAAACACTTCAGCACTTTGCCCTGCACCAGGTCTTCATCAAGGGCTAATAAAGCCCTAGTGTAGAGCAAAGCACTGGGCTGTTAGGGCACAGCACTGGGCTGTTGGGGCACAGCACTGGGCTGTTAGGACAAAGCACTGGGCTGTTAGGGCACAGCACTGGGCTGTTAGGACAAAGCACTGGGCTGTTTGACTTATCTGCTGCCTCTGTCCATGGAATAAAACCACACTGCAGTCAGGCAAGTTGTTTTTGCTGTTTGTGAGTGCCCATTTTGAGTTTTCTAGCAGTAATGCTGCCTACAGTTATGATGCTCCTTGTGTTAGTGATGTTCCATCTCCACGGTGATACCTTAGTGTTGCTTGAAGCAGAGCTAATAGGTGCATCAGCATGATAGTAGGGAACAGTACTATTGGGCTTGTAGGGCTGACCCAAAGATTTTAACGTCAGCATATTGAGAGGGGGATTATGTTATTTTGGTGTGATGCCGTCAGGTCCACATTCTTCTGTCTGAAGTGTAGGGGTGCTTTTATCCCAGCAGTATGATATCACATCAGTAGGATAACACTCTTGAGTTGTACTGATGTTGCTGTGCTATCGATGTGACATTGGAAAGCAGCATTTGGGGGTCACTTTTTCCCTGTGAGAAAAAGTGGCAACCCATATAATATACCATAATAATATCCAGGAAATCCAGTAAGCATATAAGTAAGAATGTTACAACAGGGCAAAAATTAAAGAGAAGTGTGTATGTGGTAAAGACAAGAATGTACAGACTGGAGTAGAATATAGTGCAAAATTCATTGCAATGTAACAAGCAATATTGGCAGTTTTGCAAGAGAGATGCACTGAGCATCAGATTGAGAAAAGTACATCAACATGATCAGGAGTAGGACAAGACAAAATGCATCTTAAAGAGCTGGTGATGCCTCTGGTAAAAACTTTGGAAATTGTGCATAATTGTAGTTGACTTTTCTGTGCTTCCTGTTTTTATCTTCGCCTTATTCTCAGTTACTAAGGAAATTAGCATGTAAACAGGTTCCATGCCCTTTGGACTTTGCTCCTCCCTCTTGTCTACATGTGATCTCATGATCTTTTTGCAATAACTTTATCATTTTCATGGTAACCAATTGTGATTCCTAAACAGTACGTTATGACATCTCTTGTTGACTGGCAACCAGATCAGATGAAGTCTGAGAGACAAGGATCCTGTTTTCATGCAAATTTCCATTAGTAATAAAAATGAAGGGACGATGTATACAGGAAATATGCAGTACCAAGTGTTTTTAGACCTGAAGTATAAGTTCTGGGCATCTATATTACATAAGCCATGTGTAAAGGTTACCTAACACATTCCCCATGGGTGGAGGCTATAAATACAAAGTTTGTTTAATTTTCCAAATGATCCATGCCAGATAAGCAGCTCATTTTGTAGTGGCTGTGGTAGTAAGCAAACCATTAGTAAAGCACTTGTGACACTTATTGCTTTTCTCTCTTTGGCTGTCATTGAAGGGTTTTCTAGTTACACATTGATCAGTTTGTTCATCTTTGGTTTTCGTTTGAAATATATTGCAAATTCAGTTGATTACAGTGCCTGTAGTTATTTGTTTGTTTAATCTGTTAGAAATATTTCAATAATATACTGTATGGATTACATTTAATAGAGTACATTGCACAAACAGATCTCCACGGCACGTCGTCTGGGTGCAAAAGTCATTGGTTGTGTGTAGCAGATGGTAAAATACAAGTACCTTTGATCATTACATTACAAAACAGAAATTATTTTTCTCCATATTCTGTAGTTCAAGTACTTTCTTGATCGGCCCTTAGGACTTGTCAGTAGATAACGCATTTAAAATGCAGTCATTACGCATACGTAATATACCTACATGAAAATAGTAGCAGTTCACAGAACTCCTTCAGGGTACGCTCATGCAAGACAGTAACTGTCAGGATAGCTTTATAATAAATCTAGTATAGCAGTCACATGGTATAACACAAGGATTTATGGCTTTCTATATTCTTTACCACAATTTCTGAATTTAGTTACCACACATTGCCCAGTTGAGATGCAGTACCTTCGTTTTAGTGGGCCTTGTTCTATACAGTTTCACAGCTAAGATGAATAAAGCTGGGGGGCTTAAGACCCCACAGTGAGTCATTGGCTGTGGTGTCATTGATACCACAGTTTAAACTTGTCTTTCTAAACATGGTTGCTGCATATATTAAGCGATTCTGTACACCGTACTATGAAACTGAGCCCCAGTGACCTCTACCTTTCAAAGTGCAGGTCAGAAATTATATACATTTTATCGACTGTATTTATAAAGTCAGTGCAGCACAGTCAATGATTATTTTTACTTATTGTCATGCTCTGTATGTTACTAGGTAAATTGATAATCTGTCCAGTCTCATTCAGTAGTAATCCATACAAATCTAGCACACAGTCATACCAAATACTTTATTTTTCTCGATGAAGAAACTTTTCATACTCATCCACCAGTCAAAAGATGAGACAATCAAGGTCCCCAAAAATGGTGTTTAAAGTGTGAGCCCTGTCTAAGAAAGTTGTACATGCTAGTGTTGATTTTGTGAATTTCATGGATGATAGAGGATAAGGAGAAGAACTGGCTGGCAAGATAGCTAAAAGGCATGTTTACACTGACACCTTTGCATTGCTGCCAACAGTGCACGCAGGTTGCAGTGGTACAAAAGCAGCCGTGTGGACACTTATCATAGCGTGGTAAATTGTCCGCTGATTCTCTCCCTGAGCCTATGCAGGCGTAGGGATGCATTCCGGAGTGAGCGGCTTGAGAAGCCATGTGGACAGGCAGTGCCGCTCACTCTGGCGCACAGCGCACGCTGATGTCTGCAGTTTGCCAACTGCTGCAAGACTGACAGCCTCTTCAGCACGGCTTGCAACAGTGCTTAGAGGGGCTGTGTAAACACACTGCAGGATTGTCTCAGGCAGTGTTGGAAAGAGCAGCACTCTGGATCAGAGACATCACATTTGCAGTGTAAACATGCCCAATGATGAGTTTGATTAGGAAAGAGCTGGTAAGCTACTGCTGTCATGTGGGGGGAGGGGGGGCTAACCCTGTCATTCATAAATGTTTAAGAAATCTTGGAAATTAATTTTGGAGTCAGCTTCTTTTGGGAATGTGTTTTACTTTCTTCGGTCTCAAAATGCTTGTATATATTTATTTATTTTACCAGGAAAAGGCTCCATTGAGCAATGCTCATTTACAAGGATGTCCTTGGTGGGACAGCATACAAAGGGGAAATACTTGAGGTACAACAGGATGACTAGGGTATGCAATAATACAATAGTGGAAAGTTACAACAATAAGACAACAGAAATTTATGATCAGGAACAGCAGGCAGGAAGATTATACATACAAAGCAAAAGAGAAATTAAAATGCATACCAAGGGTAAATATAGTAGTATATACTTGGTGAACTATGCAGAACAGGCAGGATGGACAGGTTTTTGTAAGTACTGTATGTAGATTGCTAATTTGTTTGGCTATATTGTTTCCATACTGCTGTTTATCCACGCATATGTATGCCTTATATCTAATTTCGACAACTTCCCTACCCAACACCTTGTCCATCATTGCTCTGTGTGTCATCCACAGATCTTACTTTGAGGGTATCGCTTGCAGCAGGCCACATCTATGGAACTATAGCCACCAGGCACTAGAATCACGTGGAAACTTTTCTAGCTAACAGTCTACCAGGGGGTAGCCTACTCTGACATCGTATGCCAGTGTTGCCCTATCATATAAGAATGGGCAGCCTCTGAGCCCTCCTCAGTTCTTTTCCAGCCGTCAGCCATCACACATCGGACTTCACAGAGATCCACCAGCTTAAATCAACCACCTTTTGGTTTTTTTCGTAGAAACTCTCAACTTTATTTTCTTTCTCTCGAGATTTTCCCACTCTGTTTATACCGAGCTCCATCTTTGAGAATCTTTTCAAAGAGAGTGCCAGCAGGAAGAAGATGCCTGAGAAGGATGGCCACGAGGCCTGGGTCCACTGACTAGGCCTGGAACATGATACCCAGGCTTACGTGATCGGCTGTGGCTTCAACCAGGCAGCACCGAGAACAGACCTGGGAAACTTTCCTGCTACAGCAGAATGTTGCCTAGATGGAAAAGGAGCTTCAGACCAGATGTTCTTCTGCTTCCTCCACGACATCCTCTGACTCACGGCCCTACAAGGCCCAGGACAAGTTGGTGGGGAAGCACAGACACCAAGACAAGGTCCATTCTAAGGCCTGGTCCTCTCTATCATGCTTTCAGTTGCCTCTCCGGGCGTCGACCACAGTGGGGCCATCCTCATCATTGGGGCCTCCTCTGCCTCACATGCCCTTTCTCCTGCAGGACTACCATTGGCAGCTCCCGCCACCAATATTTTGGTGGCAGGTGTCAATTCCAGGAGCTCTGATGGCCCACCGACCTCTCAGTCCCTACTGCTCAGGCCCTTGTTTTCAGCAGGCACTTAGGTGACTAGGTAGATTTGTCATCGATGGGTTTGGCATCAGCGGTCACCAGGGTGCAGCCTGGTCCCCGTGACCAGCCTCGGCCATTTCTTCAGCCACTGTCTCGGGCCTGGGGTTTTTATCCTCTCCAGAGGTGTCCCGGCCTGCGCCCAGGTTACAGTCACCCTCTCTCAGCTGACCAACACCAGGGGAGACCCCGAGGCCTTGGCCTGTTGACCCATACTCCCCGTTGCTGCCCCTGGCACCACTATGATCTTACCTCAGCTTACGCCAGTGGTCCTGACGCTGAGAGTGGTAAACTTTCTCTCTATGCTTAACACCTTGTGGGACTTCATGTAGACTAGGTTTGCCCCTCCCCAAAGCCCATCGCCATGGCTACCTCCTGTGCCGGCCCCTGTGCTCCTCTTCCAGTGGGGCTGTGGCCTGTGCCTCATGACCCAAGGCCCTCTCTCCCCCCCTTCAGAAGCTGGGGGATGAGTACTGCCCTGACTTCATCCTTCCAGATGAGGTGGACGGTGGAGGGAATGATGGGGTGCCACTCCCTCTCACTCCTCCTCCACGGTCTTCAATGGCAAGGAGACCATGAAGTGCATTCTGTGTTCTCCCCCAGATGATCTCTGTTTTGTCTTGGTTACGAGACAGTTACAGTCAGCCATGGGCTTCGACACTGAGGAGCAGGACCCTACTTGATGTTGACTGACTACTTATTTGCGCCTGCCGGATGCCTCTACTCTGGTCGTCCCTCCCTTAATTGAGCCCTTTGAGAATGCCACCGTGGTTGACTGGCACTGGCCCAATTTGATCACTGCCATGCCCAGGAAGGCATACAAATTGTACCAGACTCCAGCATTGAGGCCTTTCTTCGCTGATCAGTCTCAAGTGGATTCGGTGGTCATCAACACCGCCCACGACCATACCAAGAGGACTAAGCATCTTAGTTCTGTGCCCCCGAATAAGGAGTTCCGGATGCTGGATCTCATTGGAAAGAGAACTTTTGCCTCTGCCACACTGACTGTCAGGGTGCTGAACTACATTGTCTATATGGTCCAATACCAACACCAACTCTGGTATCAGGTCCTCAAAACTACCCAGGCCCTCCGGAGGACTCCCCCCAAAAAACAGCAGATGCTGCAGTCTCTCAAAGTGGGTTCTGACATTGGCAACCACCTCCTTAGGGATGCAGGGGGCATTTGCCTGTGAAGACACTCTTGGCTGAGGGCATTGGGCTTTGCCCAGGATATTCAATTGTCCATCCTGAATGCCCCCTTTAGGGACTACAGACTATTTGATGCAGATGTGCAGGACATATTGTCTCAACTGCAAGCCTGTAGCCGCACCTTGCAGTTGGTCCACTCCATGTACCACACCAACAAGCCCAAAAGTGGTCCAATGACTGCCCTTTTGTTGGTCTTCCCATAGACCCAAACCCTCTAGCAAGTGTCAGGGTAAGCGCCAGGTAACTCCTGCCATGCCCACTTCCTCCGCCGCCATGGGAAAACCCTCCAGAGGAGGAGATGCGGCTCTGGCTGCCCCCGTCAGTTCAGCCTGACCCCTTGCCTGACTCCCCCACAAGGCATGGGGCAGTTTTAGGGGGTTACTTCTCCCTGTACTTGGACAAGTGAAGGGAAATCACCAGAGATGCCTGGGTACTGCAGATCATAGAAAGTGGCCACACTCTGAAACTTCTGGAGTGGCTTCCTGAAAAACCTCCAGTTCTGTCCTCTTAACCTCCGGAGCACATTCCATTGTTCTGGGAGAAAATCCACTCTCTGCCACGCAAAATGGTCCTAGAACCTGTCCCAGAGACTCAACAGGGCAGAGGGTTCTAACATAGAAACATAGACATTGATGGCAGATGGGGACCGAAGATCCATCTAGTCTGTCCTGAGCCTTACCCCCCACCTTTAGGATTTCTGTGAGACAATCCCCTTGTGTCTGTCCCAAGCTGCTATGAATTCCCCTACTGTTTTGGAGTCAATGACTCCAACTGATAGACCTTTCCAAGGGTCAACCACCCTCTCTGTGAAGAAAAACCTTTCTATATTGCCCATGAATCTTCCTCCCCTCAATTTCATCTCATGTCCTCTTGTCCTACTGGTGCTATTGACCATAAAGAGCTCCTGGGTGGAGACTGTTTATACCCTTCAGAAACTTGAATGTCTCAGCAGGGTTTTAAATAATTGATTAGCAGTTTTTTTCTTGGGACAATGCTAACTGTACAGAAAGTATTTATATAGGTTTTCTAGAAGTGTTGTGTTTGTTAAACACAGTGAGGCAAGTGCTATGCAGTTTTCACAATGTTTTAGCACTTTTATTAGCAAAACGCTAATCAATTTTTGGAGTTAAATAAATCCTTGTCTCAGTCATGTCCTCTCTGTCCCTGCGTTGTTCCAGGGAGTACATGTTGAGTTCCTGTAACCTGCTTTTGTGTGGCAACTTATGGAGACTGTATATCATTTTTGTTGCCTTCCTCTGTACTGTCTTCAGTCTATCTATGTCCTTCCTGAGATAAGGTCTCCAGAACTGGACACAGTACTCAAGGTGGGGTCTCACCAGGGACCTGTACAGTGGTAGGATCACTTCCTATCTTCTACTTGTGATGCCTCTTCCTATGCATCCCAGCATCCTGCTGGCCTTCTTTGCTGCCTTTTCACATTGTCTGCCTACCTTCAAATTGTCTGATATGATAACCCCTAGATCCCTCTCCTGATGGGTCATTGCTAGTTTCTCCCATCCCAGGTAGTAGTCTGTCTCTGGGTTGCTTCTGCCCAGATGCATAAGTTTGCACTTTTTCACATTGAATTTTGACTGCCGCAAGTTAGACCAATGTTCCAGCCTGAGCAGGTCACTTTTCATTTTCTCTACCCCCTGTGCAGTGTCCACCCTGTTGTAGAGCTTTGTGTCATCTGCAAACAGGCACACCTTCCCGCTCAACTCCTCTGTGCTATCTCTGAAGAAGATATTAAAGAGTAATAATCTGAGAACGTGTGGCATCCCACTTGTCACCTCCCTATCCTCTGATGCTGTCCTATTTACTGTCACGGATTGAGCTCTCTGTTCAAGCCAGCTACTCAGCCATGCTACCACTTCCTGATCCACTCTTGTATGGTCGATTTATTTAGCAGCCTCCTGTGTGGTACAGAGTCGAAGGCCTTGCTAAAGTCAAGGTAGATAACATCAGTGGTTCCCCCCGGTCCACAGTCCTAGTAACTGAGTCAAAGAACTTGGCCAGGTTAGTCTAGCAGGACTTTCCCATTGTGAAACCATGCTGCTTGGTGTCCAGTTGTCCAGATTCCTCCAGGAATGCTAGTATCCTTTCTTTGAGCAGCGACTCCATCATCTTACCCACCACCGAGGTGAGGCTGACTGGGCGGTAGTTTCCTGTCTCCTTGCTGCTACCACTCTTGTGTGTGGAGAACACTATTGCACTTTTCCAGTCCTGAGGAACTGTCCCTTCTCTCAAGGATCTGCTAAAAAGATCCGCTAGTGGTGCTGCCAGTTCATCCCTAAGTTCCCTCAATATGTGTGGATGGACTCTGTCTGGCCCCGTTGCTTTATCTACTTTTATTTTTTTTAATTCTGTCCTTACCCTCTCTGTTGTGAATGGGCTTGTGCCCATTCCCCCTAGGTGACTTCTGTCCCCCTTTGGGGTGGGTCCATTACCAGGTGCCTCCTTAGTAAAGACTGAGCAGAAGTAGTCATTTAAGACTTATGTCTTTTCACTGTCTTCTTCTACCCTCCTCCCATCCTGCTTATGAGCCTGAAAATGCCTCCTTTGTTTTTCCTTTTGTCGCTTATGTATCTAAAGAAGATCTTTTTGCCTTATTTATCCCCCACGCTATGTCTTCCTCAGTCAATGTCTTTGCTTTTCTGATCACCCTTCCTGCCTCCTTCAAACTGCGCTTGTATGCCTTCCTATCTATTTTGCTGTTTGAGCCCTTGTATCTTTGGAATGCTAGTCTCTTTTCCCTCACTGCAGCTGTCACCTCCTTTCTGAACCATAGTGGATTTCTTTTTGTCTTCATCTTACTGACTAGCCTGGGGTATTTTGCAGTAACCTCTACTAGTGCTTCTCTTATGTTTATCCAACATTCCTCTACCCCTTCCTTTGCCTTTCTCTTGAGGATATTCCTAAAGCATATTCTTATCTGATTGAAGTCTGTTCTTCTGAAGTTTATGACCCGTGTCTTAGTGTGGCTTGTTTCCTTGGCCTTTTTGACCTTGAATGAGACATATTTGTGGTCACTTGACCCCAGATGACACCCCACTTCCAGGTCCTTGCCGCAGTTTGTGAGCACCAGGTCCAGGACTTTGTTTTCTCTAGTGGGGGCCACGACAAGCTGATTAAGTCCAGACCCTTCCATTTCTTCCTGGTCCCCAAATGCACAAGGGATCTCGGGCCCATTCTAGACCTCCAGGAGCTAAATTTGTTCATTCAGTACAAAAAGTTTTGGGTGGTGACACTTCAGGGTCTGCTGCCCCTTCTGCACCAGGGAGACTGGATTTGCTGACATGAAAGATGCCTACCTGCATGTCCAGGTACATGTCTCCCACTGACAGGACCTAAGGTTTTATTTTCGGTGGTGCACTTCCAATTCTGGGCCCTGCCCTTTGGCTTGTTCTTGGCCCCGCAGGTGTTTACCAAATGCTTGACAGTGGCCCTGAAATAGGAGGGGACTTTGTCTTTCCTTACCTGGACAACTGACTTCTCAAAGCCCAGTCCAGGTGCCTCATGTTACAGACTCTGGAACACATCACTCACCTGTTCCAGGACCTGGAGATCAGAGTCAGCCTCCCTAAGTCAGTTCTGAACTCCTGTCAGCACCTTCGTTATATAGGGGCAGTCCTGGATATGGCTTAGGGTATGTCCTTCATTTCTGCCTCAGGACAGGGCAGATCACCTTATACCTCAAGCCCACTTGCTGTACAACAGCTTATATCAGCCAGAACCTCCCTCTGGCTCTTGAGCCTGATGGCTGAAGCGATAGCCACAGTGCCTCTGGCCAGATTGCACATGAGGGTACCCCAATGGACACAGAGTCCAGTGGGACCAACATATTGACAACCTGGAACAGCAGGTCCTGGTCTTCTCTCTGGTGAAAAAGGTTCTGCTTTGGTGGATGAAACCCAGCAACCCATTAAGAGGGGTTCCTGTCCTCATTCCTTCCCTTCAGCAAACTCTCACAACAGATGCTTCAGGTTGGGGTGGGGGACTCATCTAGGGCCCCACCAAACACAAGGAACATGGTCCAAGCTGGAGTCCTCTCTCTACATCAGTGTCCTGGAGATGTGGGCCATTCTTTATGCCTTGCATGCCTTCCAGACTCAGCTATCCCTGGGTCTTCTGCTAGTGCAGATGGACAACATCAGTGTACTCCACTACATCAACAAGCAGGGGGCACTCACTCGTACCCTCTTTGCAAGGAAGCGATGAGAGTCTGGTATTGGGCTCTGGAACATGATCTAGAACTGTCAGCCATCCATGTTCCAGGTGTCCAAGCTGGTCACAGCCAAAAATGCATGTGTGGGAACTGCAGACCTCAGCAGTAGAAGACCTGTTCAACAGGTGGGGTTGTCCAGAGTTGGACCTTTTTGTGTCCCCACTCAACACAAAACTGCCACATTTTTGCTCGCTCGATCCAGGGCCTGGAGTTTTCTGATGAGACGCATTGTCCCTCTCTTGGAAAGGGATTTTTCTGTATGCATTTTCTCCTACCCCCTGCATCAGAGGGTTCTGATCAAGCTCCAGATGGACGGGGCTACGATGATCCTCATCGCCCCCTTCCGGCCTCACCAGATCTGGTTCCCTTTATTGCGGCAGCTGACAGTGGAACTTCCAGTACCTCTAGCTCTGTGCACCGGCTTGCTTTCCCAGAACTGGGGCACCCTGGTCCATCCAGAACTGAAATCCCTGCATCTTCATACCTGGCTCCTGAGGACATAGCCATGGCTCGGTTCAGGGTGTCACCCAAGGTGGCTGATGTCCTAGTGGTGGCTAGGAAGCCTTCCACTAGGGCCACTTATTCTATGAAGTGGAAACATGTTGCACTGTGGGCTGCTTCATGTCAGCTGGATTCCTTCACTTGTCCAGGGAATCAGATTCTGGAGTACTTGCTGTCCCTTTCAGAATCCGGTCTGAAGTACTCATCTCTTAAGGCGCACATGGTTTGCCATCTCTGCCTTCCATGTTCCTATTGATGGCCATACTGTGCCATTACTGGAGGTGCCCCGTACATTTCTGAGAGGCATTCTTCACCTGAAGCCTCCTATCCGCATTCCAGTTCCACCTTGGGACTTGAATTTTGTGTTAGAAAAACTTACTTTGGCTCCTTTTGAGCCAGCCGTGACTTGCGAGCTATACTTTCTGTCATGGAAAGTGTTATTTTTAGTCGCTATTAGTTCTGCTCATTAGAATTTCAGAGCAACAGGCACTCGTGTGCAAGCATCCTTATTTGATTTTCCATAAAGACAGACTGTCTTTGCGTACTAACCCTAAGTTTCTTCATAAGGTGGTGTCAGAGTTTACTTTAAATCAATCCATCCACCTTCTTTCCTATTTATTACTCAGAGCATGCCAATCCAGGGAAAGCATTGCTCCGCACTTTAGATGTTCCCCACATCCTGAAGGGGTCTCTTTGGGACACTGCCTTATCCCCTTCTCTCTCTGGTCCCCCCAGTCCCCTTGCAGGGTTCCTTGTATCTTGAAGGGGTCTCCAGGGACAAAACTCTCCCCCCCCTCTCCTTTCCCTCTTTTCTTTCACGTAAGCACTTGTTTATTTATTAACACAGCACTTATTATTGTCCACTCTTTCTTCCTATTATGCGTAACACTATTGTAACACTGTTTGTAACACCTGCCTTACAACTGTATGTTAATGTTGATCTTGTAACTTAAATGTTTATTGTCTCATTCCTGTGTTACCCCTTCTCCCCAGGTCACACCGGGAGATGAGCGACTTGTCATTCCAAGGCATAAAATAAGCAGGCTTGCATTGCAATTTGGACCCAAGATCGGGCAAAAGCGAGTCACAGTTGACAATGATTAGCAGTCATTGCTAATCATTGTCAGCTGGCCGTGGGTCCTTTAAAAATACCCTTTTGGGCCATCTGGGGCATTGCCTCTTTAATTTTTTTTTTTTTAAGTATGTTTTTTTCCCCTCCTCCCCTGCACCCTGCTCCATCTCTTCTGATTGGCCAGCAGACTGTGATGCTCCTGCTCCCCCCAACCCAGTCTCTGCACAGAAGAAACATTAGACCGTCCTCTTGGAGCATTACCCCATGGAAGAACAAGCAGGTCCAGGAACTCCGGCCAGAGCAAAAGGTAAGATCCAGCTTCTTTTCTTTTTTTTTTTTTTTCCTCTTTTTTTTTCCCGTTGTTGGTGGGGTCTGGTAGTTGAAAATGTTTTTGCTGTCTTTTCTTGCAGGGCAGACTGAGGAGGACTGATCAGAGGCCATGGGCTGCACAGAGGAGCTGCAGTGGAGCAGAGGAGGCAGAGACCGCGAGTGGGAACGGGAACGGAGACCAGGCTGCATTGCGACGGCGAGGCATGCAGATTCGGCAGACCTAGTACTGGAGCAGGGAGCAGTGAGAGGAAAGTAAAAACTTTTTATTTAATAGGGTCAGGGAGCCTGGAGGAGTAACTCAACAGAGGGCAATAGGCAAGACTCTGGGGGAGACGGCTGCATGAGGGCGCATCGTGGCAAGGAAAAAACTGTCTGTCCTTTTTCTGGAATGTAACGTGTCTGGCCCCTGCAGCTTGCAGACTTGAACTTTTTTAATTGCTAGCTGTGTGTCCTGCTTTGCAGAGAGGGGAAGTTCAAAGTTAAACAATACTCCCCGAGGCCCCCTGGCACTGATCTCAAAGCAAAACAACACTTCAGAGCATCCCTCCCAAATTGTGTGCAATACAGTGCAGGGCACATGGTCAGTCACTGCATAATAGCAGGATTTACATAATTTGGGGGGCTTGATCCACTGTTCAAATCAAGTGCAAAGCACAGCTGTGCTTTGCAGTTGATTTGAACAGTGAATCAGTCCCAAAAAAATTTATGTAAATCCTGCTATTATTCAGTGACTGACCATCTGCCCTGCACTGCACACAATTTGGGAGGGATGCCCTGAAGTGATATTTTGTTTTGAGATAAGTGCCAGCATGGGGGGGCCTCAGGGGGTCACCAGAAAATCAGCTGCTATTTGTTTATGCTGTATTTCACAAATGGTGAAATAAAACAGACAAATGTCTCAAACTACGTGGACACTGTGAATTTTATTAATATAGAGCAAGATACGTCGATTTTATGGGGTTTTGAGCAAAAACATACATTTTTGGTAGTTGCTAATCAACTTTGGCCAATTGCTAATCATTTTTCACTTTGATTAGCAAAGGCTGCTAATCAAGTCTCCAACACTAATTTATGTCTTGCGATCAGTGTGCCTTCCTGGTGAAACATTTCAATAAATAAATAAATAAAAGATGTGCATAGAATTCTACATTACTACACACACCATACAAACGACTGCAGGAAGTTCTCTCAGTGGTTTATTTCTTTCGCCCCTGGGAAAGAGAGTGTTCCTGTTTCAAAACAGTACTTGTCCAAATGGTTGGCCAACAATAGTACTTTCTGCTACAGGAAGTACGGCGAGATCTTCCTGGCGTTGTTCGTGGCCATTCTAGCAGAAGCATGGCCACTTCTGTTGCCTGTTTCAGGAATGTGTCAGCTTCTGAGATCTGTGCTGCTGCTGCTACTTGGAGTACTGTCCACACCTTTACCAAACACTACAATCTGGACATTGCCTCTAGACGTAAGGCCATCTTTGGCCTAGTGGTCCTCCAGGGCCTAATTTCTTAGGCTCGAGGTTTCCTCCACCCAGACTGTGCTGTCTGATGATGGAACTGCTTGGGACTCGTTCCATATATGTGGCTTGCTGCAGGAGATAACCCTTGAAGTATGACAGTATAGTTACGTAAGAACTTACTGTAACAGTAGATCTTTGAGAGGATCTCTTGCAGCAGGCCGTGACATGCCTACCTTTTTCCTCCAGGGCCTGTGAGGCCCTTCTGTGTCTGTACCTCCTTCTTTATCATCTTTTCCTTGACAGGAACCTTTGATTCCTTCTCGGTTCTCTTATCTGCAGCTAGATGGCTTATGGTCTCTGGCGGGAGAGCTGAGGATGGTGCAGGGCTGCTCACTCCTATAGGATAGGGCAACGTCGGAGTATGATGTTTCCATGTGGTTCTAGTGCCTGGTGGCTATAGTTCCATAGCTGGCCTGCTGCAAGAGATCCTCTTGAAGATCTACTGTAACGGTAAGTTCTTATGTAACTGTACTTTTTCTTCCATTGGGCGAATGGGAGGGGGTGGTAATGCAAGAAGCTCCCATCCCAACAAGGATCAGATCTAGTGTGAGAGAGGCAAGGCAAGCACAGGGTCCAGGAGTACTGACACCATTGTATAGGCAGCTGCCATTTTCCTCCTGCCCCCTTTGACATGGTGCATCGTTTCTCCCCCAGTGTTGTGCAAAGTCTGAGGTTTGCCTTGCCCACATGCAGTGATGTCCTGACGAGGGAGTAGGTTTCTTTGTCTTTTGCCTACTGTCAAGGTCACTACAGTGACCAAATGCGCTAGCAGCCCACCCTGGGCTGGGAAGTTGTAGGTCATCCAGTTTCCAACATCATGGGTTTGATATGGCAGGGTATCTTGCTGCTGCTGGCTCATAGGGTGGTGTCTCACGCCCACACAAAACAACTCCAAAACTCGCCCAATAAAAAATGGATTACCTGTACTTACTATAACACAGCAGTCACAGATTTAGATTAAATATAAAATACTTAATATTTACACTAAATATACAAACTATACAGAAGACTAAGGAAATACAACACTAGCAAATTTGAACAAATAAATAGTTTAAAATGGTCAGAACTGCAGCCAGAAAAAAAAAACACACGCTGACAGTCACCTAAGTCTGATCTCCTCCCACAGGCCTTCTTAAGAAACAACAGACTTCTTTGTCGCACTGTCTCAATATTAAAGAGATAAACTTCCCTTTTGGATCAGATGGCCTCCGGTGTTGTGTTTGGCTCTGAATCTCACTGCTATAGCTAAGTCTAATGTGGAAATACCCGTCAGGGCCAGCGCACTCTTAACCATATCACTCAGAAGGATCAGCTCACTTCTTGCTAGAAACCTCTACAAGATTCTTATAGACTCTCCCATTTGATTTATTAAACTACTAAGCGGTTTGGACCACTTTCACTCCTACAGCTAGCCAAATTAATTATGGACCCAACTTCTAATGAATAATCCACTACATTACTGCCTGACATTGTGCGGGCTGGCTGGAGTTATAGTAGAGAGTCTATTGTGAACTGGTTTGCATGCAGACACTGAAGTGATTTCTCTCAGAGCTGTTAAGCATACTGATAATCCATTTCTTGTTTTACCCCCCTCCCCCCACAGAGTGGCCCACTCATCCTAGGTGAATTTCAGTTAAGATTACCTATGAGAAACACAGAGAGAAACAATAAAGGCTTTCTTTTAACTCATTGAGGCCTCAGGAGCTCTTTGAGAGTTCCACCACTTGTGTTCTGTATACTCTTACTCAGCCATGCACACCATACCATAAACAAATGTGAATAATTCCTAAAGTATATGCGAAAGACACAAAATATCAGTGGCACAGTTGTTAAAATTACATTTCCAACGGTGCTATGCAATCAATTCTAAACAATTCAGTTTGTTTTTAATATTTAGGTAAAAACTGCTGACTTTCTCAGACGTTTCCAGGCCTCAATGAAAGCCAGCTGAGTAGGTCTTCAGTCGTTATTGTCCTCAGTGGCTGTGCTTTCAGACGCCACCTACAGGCGTATCGAGGCCTCAGTGAGATAAGTCATATTATGTAGTGTGCATTTGTACTGCGTGATGAAGGACTGTCACGGAAGACACACAGTTGTACAGCTTTGGAGACCAAGCCTCACCAGACATCTACGAGAATATGGATTTTGACGTTGACACCAAATAACTGAAACTGGCAATCCTTCTGCTGGCTATTCCACTTACAGTTTTACAGTTTCACAGTTTGTTTACCCAGGATAGCCCAGTTGAGATGCAACTTCTTGTTTCTGTTGGAGTCCTTCTTCTACCCATTTCTACAGCTGGGTGGACTGGAGCATTGGGAGGTTAAGTAACTTGCCCAAGGCCACACAGTGAGTGAGTGCCTCTGCTGAGATTTGAACCTGTGACCTCTCAGTTCCCAAGCCAGTGCTGTAACCACTAGACCACAGTGTCTCTCCACTTACAGTCCTCTACAAACTATCTCTATCAACAGATCACCCCCCCCCAAAAAAAACATCTGGTAAAAGGCACTAGTAGTAACTCCTCTGCTCAAGTCTGGAGACCTCTGGAGTCAGAACAGTTCCGACAACATGAATCAGAACTACCCTGTCAAAATTGTGCATCATCTCCAGCTGATACATGATGTCCCAGAACTTGGATTGTTTTTTCAAAGATGTTCTCTCACTGTGCTGTTCTTGAACCTCCCAGCATTCCCATATCAGATCTTTAATTTCCGCTGAAGAGAGTGATGATGCACCTGCTATTTGAGCGGCTTATTCACAAATATTTTATGTCAAAACCTTTTCAAGGTTTTTTAATTTATTTGTTAGTGCTTTCAGTTCCACACTGTGTTTTAGAGCAACAAATTTGCATTTTCGTCATTTTACACTGTTCCCAAACCGTACTGGTAACCATTACCTAAACTACAAGTTACACTCATTCTCAATTATTGTAGTTGAGTTTGCAGTTTATATTTATTAGCCTAGCAGTTCCATTTTGATGATTCTGCATTGCAGAATGTGTAACTTTTTTTGGCATTTCAGGCTCTCTATTTTGGCTCATCAACCACTGTGGTGAAATACAAATATACTGGTTGGCTGACAATGACTGTTGTCAACATTTGAAACCAGCTGTGAACAAAGTTTTACTGTGGTGCCAATTTCTGATCTCATGTATGAGTCAGAACTAAAATACCTAAAAAGATAACTGGGCCCATAGGTTTCAAAAAGTGTCAAAAGTGTGGTTACTGCTTGCCTAAGTCAGATAGGCATACAGAGTGCCACAGGTGTTTAGACCCAGATCCCAGCTGGACAAACTGTGATCAGTGCAAGGATTTTAATCCTAAAACACATAAAAGGAGACAATATAAAAGGGATCCATTATCTGTTGCTGTTTCTCTAACTAACTCCAAAGAGTGTTCCCCTATTAAACAGATTGAGAAGATCTTTGCAAAAATGTTTGCAAAACCATCTTCACCTGACGCTCAGTCTAATGCCGAGTCTGAAAAGAAGCATAGCAAGGTAAATCTTCAGCTGAGGTACCTCCAGACAAGAAAGACTCCAGGAAAAGAAATACTGAGGGGTATACCACCAATTATTGTCTAAAAACTAATAGAAAAGAGAAGCCTTTAGACAGTGGTTAAATTGGAAATGTTTTGATTGGGGAACTCTCACACCTAAGGTTTTTAGGTGGGGGATCTGTCATTTCTAGGTGGTGGGACTCTCCCATAGTATTCAGTGGAGAAAGATGACAGAGGAGCTGAAACTGTCATTCAGTTTTGTAAGAGGTGGTCAAAATGAGTTGCTGTGGGCTTCTGCCCAGTTAAATGCCTGCTGGGGATGGCCAGGTGCCCACAATGGAGGAATTTATACAAATTTGGCAGTTCTTTCAAACTATGATGGAGCAGGTCAATAAAATTCCTACTGTACCTCTAATATACCTAGTGCTATAGAAGAACAAATTTACTATGATGAGGAAAGGAAGGAGACCATCACCCCAGAGGTTATATGTGATTGATGAGGAGATAGGTTCACCACCTAGAGTATTAACATAGAAACATAAATGGTTGACAACAGATAAGGACCACAAGGCCCATCCAGTCTGCCCATTTTTTCTACCTTATGAATGTGCCACACACCTTTACACTGTCAATGACCTATCTATCCATATTTGTCTATATTGCTCCCTTATGCCTATCCCATGCCTGTTTGAAGCCCTGCACTGTATTCATAGCCACCACTTCCCGAGGTAGGCTGTTCCATGCATCCACCACTCTTTCTGTGAAAAAGAATTTTGTCACATTCCCCTCTAATCAGCCTCCCTCTATTCTCATGCTGTGTCCTCTTGTCCTGCTATTTTTCTTATATTTAAACATGTTAGACTCTTTCACATTGTTAATGCCCTTAAGGTGTTTGAATGTTTCGATCATATCACCGCTAACCCTGCTTTGCTCAAGGGTATACATATTGAGCTCCGTTAATCTGTCCTCATATGTCTTCTGATGCAGTCCCTGCACCATTTTGGTTGCCCTTCTCTGGACTGCCTCAATTTGGTTAATGTCCTTGTGAATGTATTAAGAGGATTATTCATCTTTTTCTGATGTCCTAAAATCAGTGGCTGCTATGATTAACATCCCCACTGCTGAAACAAAGCCAGACGTTGGGGGAGTCATACTTCTAAAAAATAACGGGCTTGACTTCAGCAAAAACAGTAAGTATTCCCATATATGTCTTTAAAAGAATGAGTAAGAAAATGTTGCGATCGCCAGCATCTGCAACAGCAGTTGACAAGCAAGTGGGTAAGGTATACTTGGTGACTAGATAGGATTCTGAATACCTTTATGTACATCCAAACCCAGAGGGTTCAGTTCAAGCTGCTGCATGTGAAAAAGCAAGAACAATAGTTTATTGCCCCCCCCCCGATAAAGACTTCATGAAAATGGACAGATTAGGAGAGAGAGAGAGTTTATTCTTCTGTCACTGTCCTTATGAGACAGGCAGCATCCCTTAGTTTTACAATACACTACCAAAAGGCACTCTGAAAAGCACTGATGCCATTTTATGACAGCTTGCCCACTGAAGATAGGGTACAGATGTTACACTACTAAAAATCTTGCTTTTGTAAGTCCCAGTAAGGGGCCCTCTCTCGACAACCTTGAAGTGAGAGGTATGTCACTACCTTACAACACCACTATGTCACTGCAGAAGCCATGGTGGCTCTTGGATTAGTTATCTCCTTCATGAGTAGTGGGGATTCATATCCAGATAGTAGAAATAGAATGGAGCCTCTACCCAGAAAAGATTTCAGTGGGCCAGGTCAGGTGACTGGCCAGAAAATTTCTGGGATACTGAACCTGCTCACTTTCCCCTTGTGATCATCCCTCCTGCAGATCTCAGGCAACAGCAAAAAGTGCCCTTCAGTTAGCATGCATTTATATGCTACATGAAGAATAATAAGAAGTGACTTAAAACAGAGACAATGTCTTTGAACATGCGCACCAGTACTGGGTGCAGATAACGCTTCTGCAAATGCACGGAGACACTACTTCCATTTTCAGTTAGCTTGTTTCTACGTGTTCCAAGATTGTTTCAAAATGGGAACTAATTTATCTACACCCTGCTGATCTCCACTTTCAGACCATGTGCTTTTTTCACTATGCTGGAAAAATGTAAGGCTTGTGTATGTTGCAATTTTCTGGCAGTTCAGGTGCCATCTTTAAAATTTGGGCATACACAGGGACAGTGTGTGTAAATATTGTGGAAAACCATCTGGAGGTACATGTGTTTTGCCAAGATGAATGGTACGAGCTCAAAGAAAATTTTTTGTGCAAATATGAGCAAACGAGGAATGGTGAAACACATTCAGAAACGTGAATAGAATATGAATTATGTGCTGTTGCAGGCAAAGTGGTCCCACATCAACATAAATTGCCACAGAACACTGAAAGTGTCCCATTAACTTAAACTATAGAAATGCTAGGTGACAATCCCAAACCCAAAGGTCATGCAGTTGTGACATAGTTTTCACCTTAACAGGTGGTATTTGTAAACTCTGGGACCAATGACCCTTTGCAAAGAACAGTTCCCACCTGTATTACACTGAGTTCCCTGCCCCTGAGCTTACTTATGGTTCTCTCCACACAGGACCATCCCTCTCCATGCAGAACTCTACAGTGCAGTTCTCCGCACTCTCAGCAGGCCATCCGAAGGGTTCCCCATTCAGCTGCTCTCTTCCTTCTGGACATGTCCAATGTTGATTCAAGCAGTGGTTCAGCAGTCCTGTGATCGATCAAGCCACTTTGTGTCCACACCGACCTGCATGTCTAGGCCTCCAAATACTTAGGGTGGTGACAGACTGGAATTGGACTATAGTACTCACTAGCAGACCTGCAGCAGTCTTGGGTGGTAAATTGCATCTCTCCTCCTCTTTCCTCTTTTCCATGCTGGGCTGCTCAATGTCAAGCGGCTTGCTGGCTAGCATGAATGCACCTCCCTTTTTTCTGGAAGTTGATGCTGCTTTATTCCAAAAGGTTGCTAATAGCACACATGCAGTCTGTTGCAGCACAGCCTAGTCTCTCCCAAACAACAGTCCTACTTTCACAAGATCTAATTTGGATCTGCCTTGAAGGCAGCTCAACCCCTGCACTTCAATGGGCAGCAACAACTCTGATTCATCCACAGGCACTGTCAGTCAGATCAGGCGGTCTTGGAGGTGTGAGAAAGGGAAGGTGATTGGCAGATCAAAAGGAATATGAATTAATGAGATCCACCTGTAATCCATGATGTGCTGTGGCTCCCCTGTCTGGCAAGCACTTCTGAATGGCAGATGCTCTGCCCTCAACCCCATTGCCATAGCAGGGTGGGTCAAAGGCTGTGACACATGGCTGTCAATCTGTATTCCATACAGGCAGTGCCACAAAAGTCAAATTTCACACAAAGGGCACAGTCCAATCCCCTTCCGGTACCCCACGCCAGTCTCACATAGGTTCACCCTTATGCCCCCTGGTGGAAATAGATCAGGGGACTTCCGACCACATCGCTAACCCAGCAGTGTTGTTCTGTCGTGAAACACATTTGATATCCTACAGCAAAGGAGTCTTAAAGGCTCAGAAACCCCCAGAGGGTTACATTTGGACACAGCTAAGCGCCAGTGGTTGAGGACATAAATGATACAGCAGCCAAGGCTGTGGAAAATGTAAGATACATCCCTATTTGGAGACCAGACAGGGAGATATATGGATATGGTTGACAAAAGCAAAACTACCTTCAGAAATGTAATAGAGAAAGAGAAGGCCACAGGGTATTTTTAGACCCTAAGGCAGGGACACATGGGAAGGGGGTACTATCTTAGTACCAACACCAGCCCTATAGGTTCTGATAAATGGGATGGTAGAATAAGCAGGGGACTAGAAGAAAGTCCATTCCAACCACCACAATCAAAAAATTACCCCTAATGAGGCACAGGTTTCAGTACTACACCCTTCAGTTGGAGGACTCCTCTGTCAGCGATAGTCTGTCACAACAGACAAATTGGTGCTGGAGATTTTGAGAGAAGGCTGAAGTCTATCTTCTGTGACCATTTCAAAACAAAGTTCAGACCATTCAAACTAAATTCACTAGAAGAGATGCAGCAGTTAAAATTGGAAGTTCAAAAACTGCAGTCTCTCCCAGGGAGATAGCAGAAAAGCACTGCTGATTTTAATAGCAGCGGCAAAAAAGTCTATTACTAAATTGTGGCTGCGAAAGAGGCCCCCTCAATGGTCCCAATGGATAACTTTGGTTAACCATATTTGTAGGATGGAACGCTTCACAGCTTCAGTTCGAGATAATTTGACTCGACTGGAAGAAATGTGGAGCCGGGTGTTTTATCAGAATGACATTAACCCAGATTTTGTCCCCTGACCAGAATGATGAGATTATTTATCTGTATATAATGAAGGATGCTATTTTTGTAAGTCAAAAATGTCTTATAGTTCTAATGGGAGTGATGAGTCGCATAGAAACTCTTTACATAATGTTTTGGGGGCCTGCTCTTCCATTTATTATTAATTTTAGGAGGTGGTACAAGCTATCTAAATATATGTTTGTGGTTTCTTAATTACCTTACTGCCTATTGTTTAACCTACTGTTTATATCTTTTATGGTATGCTGTATGATAGCTGCGTCTTAATGTCTAATGTTAAAAGTGAAGTTTATATTTACATGTCTTTAATCATATGCTGTGTGGTGGCTGCCACTGTTAAATGGCTTCAGTAAAACTTGGAATTAAAAAAAAAAAAAAAAAAAAACAAACTGCAGACTCTCAAAGCTGTGGAAAAAGTACCAGCAGCAGAAGTGGGAATTTTTTTTTTTTACAAGCTACTTCCTAAAGTCAGGAGAGTGATGAACAGTCCTTGACCTCAGATATCCAAACAGACACCTAAGAAAACAAAATACAAAATGGTCACCTCACAGGCGGTAATTCTATATCTGTTTCAAGGGGACTGGCTGCGTTCCCCATATTTGAAGGATGCTTACTTCCACATCCCAGTAAGAGCAAAACACAGAACGTTACCTACACTGCAGAGAAGGTCAGAGTCAGTGCCAATAGAGGGCAGTGCTTTTTGGTCACTCTTTGGTTCCAAGAGTGTTCACAAAGAGATTCGCTAGAGTAGTAGCATCCCTGCAAAAGGAGTTGTCACAGTCTGTCCATACTTAGACAACTAATTAGCCTGTAGGGGAACCAGAGAACAAACTCAATCATCAGTTGAGCAAACTGTGTCCCTAATGAGAAAATTAGGGTGCATCCTAAGTTGAGAACAATCATACCTGAAACCCAAACAAAATCTATACTTCGTGGGAGAAGAACTGGATGGTGCATAAGCAAGGGTCTGTCTCACTCAGAGTAGGATCCAGACAATTGTGCAGTATGGAACTTCGTTTCAAACTGTAACAATAAGAACGGTACAGGATTCCTGAAAGTACTGGGCCTCATGTCCGCCACAACTTCTGTAGTATCACGGGCAAGGCTGTACATAAGGAGCACACAGTGGTATCTGAAAGAATTCTGGTCTCAACTCAGGGATCCTTTGACTGCTGTGATCCTCGAAAAAAAAAAAAAAAAGGCTAGTAAGCTCCTTCCAGTGGTGGCAGCAGGTACTGCACTCAAGAAAAAGCATTAGTGCTCACAACAGATGTCTCCCTCCTAGACCGAGGAGGCCATATTTCAGAACATACAGTGATGGAGGTCTGGATTACAGTAGAGAGAATGGCACACATCAGTCTGCTGGAGAGCAGAGCTGTGTATCTGTCCCTGAAGTTCTTCTCAAGAGTAGCCAGAAACTAAATCCTGCAGATAAGGGCAGACAATACCACCACACTGTATTACATAAGCAAACAATACTGTGTAAGCACTGAAGATGTGGGATCTAGCTTACATTTTTAGTTTGCATATCTCTGCAGTCAGTGCAGGGTGGGAAACTACTGGCAGACTCATGCAGCTGAATGGGTCATGTGACTCATGGGAGGACTTTCGGCCAGTTCCATGTCACCTGAGCTAAATATGAGACAGTGCGGTAACAAACAGAGCAGTAGAAACGCTGCAGAACAATACTGTACCTTCAAAACACAGCTAAAAGAAAAAAAGCACAAAACACAAAAGCTCGCACATTACCAACTCGCATATCAGCACACACAGTACTAAAATAAAATAAACACGACACAGAGCACCAAATGAACAGCAAAACTTTACTCAAAACACAAAAACTAAACCTGAAGCTGAAATATGTAAGCCATCCCACACAAAAACCCATAGTCACTTGTGCTTCCATCACCACTCCAGTGCAAACAGTGGACTTGCGCAGATTTCCAGTTCCCACACCATACCGCCATGGACCACCTGTGCAGTGCAGAAGAGGACTCGTGCAGATTTCATATTCCCACACCACGCCGCCATGGACCACCACTCCAGTGCAACAGTGGAACCATGCAGATTTACTATTCCCACACCATGCCACCATGGACTACCACTCCGATGTAATAGTGGACCCGTGCAGATTTACTATTCCCACACCATGCCGCCATAGATCACCACTCCACCACAACAGGTACACGCCATAACAGCGAACTCACATGGGTCAGGCAAGCACTATGTTGTATAGTGCGCACTTCCGTCTTCCACAAGTTTGACCACGCACTATTGACCACGCTTCTTTTCTCTGTGTGGAGTTGACATGATACCCCTTCTGACAGTGTTAGATTTGGTTGTCAGGACATGGGGTGTGCCAAAGAAACAAACAGACAGAGACTGCTCCAGATATGGCTGAAGCACATGGTAAACCGAACTGGAAGCAAAACAACTGGGCTGAGAACAGTCTTACCAAAATAAAAATCATATGTTGACCACAAAGTAAAATATAAAGATTATTAAGTACAAACAGTGTACAAGACTGGGGACTAGCCTGCTGACACTTTGCACCTAATCTAGGTGCTTAACCGTGGGAATGCTGTCTCCAAATGGTGAAGAACATTTCTGCTGTTGGTTTAAAATGATATCCACCTCTTAAAGTGGTGTACCCAGAGAATAGAACATTTTGGTAAAAGTGCAGAATAACTGTTAATACACCATAAAGAAGCAGTCCTACAAATGAGTACATATACAAAGCAGCAAAAACATTTATAAAAACACTGAAAAATACATCTTTTGCTTCATGGTAAGCATATTGGCTACTATATATTCAGAACTGGCTACCTAGTTTTCAGTTAAGATTTTAACCAGATTAGTAGTCAGTAAGCACAAGCTATCAATTATTAACAGTGCAGGGATGTACAAAACAATAAAAAGCAACACATACGCGCAAAAGAGATCGGAGAGGGATAACCGCAGGAACTAGCTCTATTTTCAGTCTACACTCTGCAAAAGTAATTCTTGTAGATTTATGACAAGGTCTTATCAAACATAGAAAGAGAGTTAATTATACCCTGTCATTTAGACCTGGCCCTCCCAGGCTTCCAAATCGCATATCCACATGGATCCACACCTGAGCTGGAGGTTTTCCAGATCACCTCCTCTCTGTCCCAACCTGACCAGTTCTATACCTAGAAAAGTAAAGGCATGTCCCCAACCCTTCTCCATAATATGTCTCACCAGGGTATTCTCAGTCATCCCACTATTAATTTCACTTATATGCTCACATACTCGTATCTTTAGTTTTCTTGCCGTTTTGCCCGTGTAATAAGCCTGGCAGCTGAACTGTGCAAGATAGATAAGACACTGGGTAGAGCAAGTAATGAAATGGAGAATAATGTAGATCTTGGGATTACCAGGGACTCTAATGATGGAAGTCTCACAGACAGAGAGGCAGTGTACCACAGGTGCCACACCTGTGTGTGTCTACTGGTGGGGCTGGTAACGATGTCTCGTCCCTGATAATGGGTTGAACACAGTTTGCAAGCCTATCTCCCAGATTGCGCCCCCCTCCTATAGACTATCCTAGGTGGGTCGCTAGTGAGTTTGTAGAGGATGGGATCACTCTGTAGGACAAACCAATTCTGTTTTATTATTTCTGCAGCTCTATGTGATTGAGCAGCAAGTCATAACCAAAATGAGTCTCTCATTCTGTTGTCTTTGTCTTCTCTGCACCTGAATAAGGTTTTCTGTGTCTTGGGTATTAGTCTGCTGTAGGGCGTTATCTGTCACCCTCTGAGTAGCCCCTGGCTGAGAACTTGTTCTTTATTTCCAAAGCCCTATGCTGGTAATCACTTTTCTTGGAGCAGTTCCATTTCACCCTGTACATCTGGCTAAGGGGAATGTTGTCAATCGTATGCCTTGGGTGGCAGCTGCTACTCAATAGAAGGGCGTCCCGATCTGTACTTGTTTGGTACAGATCCGTTTTTAGTGTCCCGTTCCCCTTAACCATAATGAGATGATCCAAATATGTCAAACTAAACCTCAAGTTTTCATTACTGTTCTCAATATACATTTTGAATGCCAGCAGTTCCTCTGCTGTTCCCAGCCACAGAAAAATCATCTATGTACCTGTGAAGCAACAAGAGTTTTGCAAAGTGACATGACCCTGATTTTGTCCCTTGAGCCTCTCCACATGGTCTTAATTTGCTGTTACCGGGAGACTCCTGACCTCGAGATGACCCTAAATGCAACCTTCACATCTGCTCCAATAAAGCATTCTATCTCATGGAGGAATATAATTTAGGTAACACTCATTGGGGGGCTGAACACCTTTAAGATAAATGAATCAGTCATGTTTTTAAATAATTGCACTGACACACATATGAAAAGACTGTTATTTTATTGTCCATATAAGCTGAATATTAATGAGCACGAAATTTATAACAATTTCACATGGTAATGACTGTATAACATGTTGTTGTTACCTCTACTTAATAAAAAAACCAAAAAGAGCTTTGCAAAGTATGGGTTAGCCAGGGGGTCCTGTATGACGTGACGTTGAGTTCCCACATACCCAAGTAGATGTTAGCAAAATTTGTGGCCAGTGCTGCCCGCGTGGCTGTCCCCTTTCCGTGCAGATGATATCTGCCCTGAAAAGAAAAGGTGTTATATGTCAGTATTAATTCAGTAAACCTGAGTAACAACAGACATAATTCTGGTGATAAAGGTCTCTTTCTTGTAATGCTGTCTGTAGGGCACGGAGTCCCTCCACATGAGGTATATTTGTGTAGAGGGACTCCACATCCATTGTCACCAGCAAGGAACCCTGTGGCAAAACTGTTTCCTTAAGAACATTCAAAGGTGACATGTAAAGAAGTCGCACAGCCCGCTCCTGTCACCACATACCTTTCCATGCAGCTGTGGGAGTCTGGGGCTGCTATTATCATAATTTTCAAATCAACACTGATATTTTAAAAAGCTGCCGAAGTTAAAGCAGGTCCTGATTCAGCGGGCGCAAGCTGTCATTGGTATTCCACCCATTTCGGACATGTTAAACACCACCGCCCTTATTGTAGCAGCAGTGGTGGTAACTTAGTATACTTCTATTTTATTGCTTCCATGAGGGTCTTGATACCTGAAATATTACTTGTGGCAACACCTGGACGTTACCAATGTTACGAATGAATGTTGAAAACTTTCAACGTACCTTCATAACGTTGTTCGTTCAGATTTTGACCTTAAATTTTCAACATAGTCTTTTTATGACCCCACTTCATGAACCTGGTACTTGAAATGTTTCAAATCACCCAAAAAGTAATTTCACGGAGTGATTGCAGAATCACCTTTCGGCCCGAATTTGAAAAATGTCACTTACCTTGTTCATGAGTTGGGGTCTAAAAAAAGGCCATGTTAAAAATTGGTGAAAAAATATTTAACAACTACCAAGTTATGAGTAAATGTTCAAAACACATTGGAAATAGATTGACCGCACTGACCTCGTTTCCTCATTTCGCAGTCACAGTTGGAGGAGGGGGATGTGTATTCCTCGCAGAGTGGATCTTCGATGTTGGACATGTTTTAGGTGAGTGATGGGTATGGGGGGTGGGTTCTGAGTGGGGGTGTCAGCGTAGGTGTTGGTGGGGTCATGGAAGGCCACAAGAAACATTGATGGATGGTCTTCTGATTTGTGGGTAAATAAAAAAAGACTACAAAGGACACTTTAATTCATTAGAGATCTCGATTACAGGACCACCAATGACACAGGGGATTGGCACCCCAGTGTGACAGACAGTTGGCAGCACTGGGGTGTGAGCATCCCTGTGTATATTAATGGGGGCACTGTATGGGGGACTACATGGGGAGGGGAGATGTACTGCCTGGGGGAGGGTTCAGCACTATGTTTTAAATATTAATGGCAAATGGGCAGGAACAGGAACAAAGTAACCTAAATGTTTTTATTTATTGAAAACTTCGTAGAAGACCTCAAAGGTTCCACGTCAAATACATAGTCACAAAAAACATTATAGGTGTAACCCCCCCCTACAAATGGGGGTTCCCGAAAAGTCTTCCTCGAGCTTGCCTACATGCTCACTGCCAGGCTGGTGTCCTGCGTTTTAGCAGTTTAAATGTGATTGCCAGAGAGTGCCTGTATAGCCTCTGTGTACTGTCTCTTTAAGAGCTGCCTGGATTCCAGTCATGAGTAATCTGAGAAGGAGCTCTGTTGAAAGATGTAACTATTTGCAGAAAATCATTTAGAGTGATAATGATAATGTAGTTTGTCTAACCTGCCTTCTTTGCAGCAAGGACTGTTTTGTTTATCGCCACTATCTTGGTCTGGAACTGTCGAATTGGACCAATGAGTACTGGTGGGACTAAAATGGAGCCGGACTACAGGAACTGTCTGGAGTCAAAATCTGTAGGAATTGTAGTTTTGGGCTTTTGGCACCTTTTTGCACCTGAAGGGGAGCCTTTGTTGTGACTGACAGACAGACAGACAGATCAGCCAGCCAAACCTTTTGGATTCTGGGGAAAGTCCCAGGCTTGGTGGCAGTTGAGTCAGATCTGAGTTGGGAGCTGAAGAAGTAACAGCTTGAGACAGTTAAGCAGCCATCTGAGTAGTTTTGCACGGGAGAACTGTGGAAAGGCCTGAGTTGTGGCCTGCATGTCTGCCTGCTGCCCCTGAGAGGGAGAGAAGAGAATTATTTTGTACTAAATCCAAGTTTGTGAGAACGAAGTAAGCCACTGATTTTTTTACCAGGCTCATACCGGAAGAAGGCCGAATATTTTGCGGAATGCGATCGGCCTGTCAGGATTTCCAGCTGCATTTGAATCCCTGGTTTGTGCAGAGACTTTACGATCGTGACCAGAGAGCGGTTTGCCTGGTACAGTAGAATTTCCTTACATGCAAATGTGCTGTGAGTTGTTAGTGGATCGTGATTTGGTTCTCCACTGTGTGAACTGTATTCTGCTTGCTGGAAGCTGTATCCAGCCCAAAATGGACTGTATCCAAATTTGTCTCCATTTGGCCTGGGCCTTGCCACACTGGCCCAGCCAGACTACCCGCTGCACAGAGAAAGCCATCGACGAGAGACCTGCCTGGGGATCAGCCCCCTGCTCCAAGCTTGAACAGGAACAATGCCTCAGCAAATTGTGTGGGCCCTGCTTCTCCTGGCACTCCAGATCAACCACCTGCAGTCTCAGTTTTCGTCCAGCCTGTGTCCAGTCTGGGGTATCGTGAGTAATCATCAGGGTAGCTCCCTGCAGCAACAGCCTAATCTAAAAGTCTGTCATCTGATTGTCTTGTTGTTTTCTTTTCATGAACTGAGTCCTATGGCTCCGGATTACAATTATTGTGTGTGGTGCATGTTGTTTTCTTCCATCGCAAGGCCCCAACCGGCTGCAGCGTTCCTGGCTAGCCCACCGTTCTCCATCTGGGTACCCAAGTTGTGTGACTGTTTATGGACCCTGAAGTGCATGCACAACTGTTTGATTGATACAGCCTTTAAGCAAATTAACCTGATTACGCCCCTTCCTTGTTCGAGTCCCTTAAATAAATCAGATGTAACATTTTTTTTTTTTTGCATTTACCCTGACTGTGGTTCCAGTTTGTGCAAGAGAACTGTACTACTGTTATTTGCTGTGTATAGCCTTGTTTTACAGGGGGTCCCTAGGGCTGAGCCAGAGGAAAGCCCTGGTGGTAAGTGCAAACAGTGTGGGTACTTGTGTGGTGTATCAGGGGTATTGTGAAAGTGCTTATTGTGTACTGTTCTGGCCACTAGTAAGGAAAGGGGGGGTTACAGTGTCCCAGAGGGCTGTGCCCAGGTTAGCTTGACCACTACCAACCCTGACCTCTGGGTGGAGGCACCCGTTTCAGAACTCAGGCCCCTTAACCTGCTACTAGCCAAGCTGGCAGGGGTAGTAGCCCTTGGGATAGCACCACCTAGGGGTTACAGAAGTACAGTAAGCAGTTCCAGAGGAAATGCAGTCGATTCAGGCTCAAAGCACTTAAGACATATCAGTTACATACAATTTTGAAGAGATCCATACAGATTGTTGCATAAAAAGTCACAGGATTTGTACAACAAGAAACTGAATAAGGAGGGATTAACCCACGACAGGGTATGGCTTACTGAGCATTAATCACGGGGGTTGGAACTGCTAGCTGCCGAAAGTGATTTCAACCACCCAGGTGTGGATTAATGCTCAGTAAACCCATACCCTGGAGTGGGTTAATCCTTTTATAACATGGGCAATGTTATGTTAAGAGTTTAACCTAAAGAAATAGTGAAATAAAGCTATGTGAACATGCAGCTGTGGGTATATCAGAGATTAATCAACGGTCAGGTGACCTGTTTGGACGAATCAGAAGACAGTATTTTAGGAACCCATGTTATAAAACAGTTTAATAGTTACAGTTGCAGTGGCAATGGACTGCAAGGACAGACCACAAAGCTCTCTGAAACTGATTAACCTTGGGGAGATTAAGAAGATCGTCAGGCAGTTCATTTAACCAGTTAGTGGACATGACAGCAAATGACCGCTTCCCCAGCAGAGTATGCCAGAAAGGAGGCCTAAGGGTATTCTTTGCTATATTCCTGGTGTTGTATTGGTTGGAGACAGTACAGAAACAGTTTGTTAAAGCAGGGGGTGTTAGGTTTAGGAACTCCTTTTTGGTTAGCAAACAGGTTTGGAGCTTTATTCTGCAGAGGTAAAGGTAGCCAGTTCGTGAGTGCAGAAAGGGTAGAGCTCTGAGTGCAGTTACATCTGCACCAACTATAAAGCAGCATGCCTCATTACAGATCAGCTTTACTCTGTTTAGTACAGTGTCACAGGCAGCTGCATAGACAGGTCATAATCTGTAAGTGACAGAATGGAGATTGTACAATAAGGAATCTAGTGCCCCCAACAATGAAACTGGTCTAGTTACAGTACAGGGTGCCCAGATTGTTAACTTGGGGGGGCAAAAGATAAGGTGCCATCCAGAGTTGCTTCAAGATGTTTGAAGGTCTCCACCTGTTTAAAGTTTTGTCCCTGATCATTTTGCATGACAAAGGGTGGAACTTTCCTCTTTTGTAGGAGACTAGATAAGAGCAGGGTTTTTTTTGTTTGTAACTGAATACCAATTTGTTACTGGAGAACCAGCTTTCTGGTGACCTGTAGTTACTTTGGAGAGCAGCGGTGAGGCTGTCAGTGTCAGTTTTGTTTTTGGAATAGATGACAGCATCATCTGCATAGAGGAGTACGTTGGTTGTCTGACAGGCATCAGGCAGTTGATTGTTGAAGAGCCCAAATAGGAGTGGGCCCCAGATGGAGCCCTTGGGGACACCAATAGCTGCTTCCCTACTATCGGACAAAGATTTTTTGATCTTAACACTCTGGGAGCGGTTGGTGAGATAGCTGTAAAACCAGTCAGCTGTGTTCTGTGACAAACCCAGGCCAAGGAGTTTAAGTAGGAGTTTATGTAAAGGCAAAATGAGCATTGTAACACATTGAAAATGTGTTTTTAAAAATAAAGCCGTGAGTCTGGGTATGCGCATTAGCATCTATGTTAATGCGAATACCCCGACTCAACAACTTTAGTTTTCAAAACACATTTTCAGAGTGTTACAGTTCGTTTTGCCTTTACATTTAGTTTATTTTGTTCACGTCACTGACCACTTTTTATTAAAATTTAAAAAAAACTGTGCTTACGGAATGAAGAGTTTAAACACACAGCTGCAATTTCCTTGGTTGCCCATGACTTTTACGGTCAGCCGCAAATTCTGTGACTTTTCCCATGGAACCATGGTGAACAGAAGACTCGGTAATAAGCCATGATAGGATGTGCATTATAGAATTATAATAACTGGCTTCCCCTTTTTTCCGTAGAGAAACTGTGGCGTAATTTGCCGTTATAAAGGAGCGTTTATATTTATTGCACACACCAGGGGTATAGTGAGGCTTGCAGCCGAAGACCGAGTGTCCTTCAGTCCCTGCAGAGTGCCTCAGGATCCTGTAATACACACCCTGGAGTAGCTTATTGCGTTTATAAAATGGCTCACTTGAATTTTATGCCTGGAGATTGTTAAATTAAGCAACTGTGTCTTAAGCAAAATAAAAACTTAAAATATACTTGAAATGTGAGTAATTGCATTGTTCAATAGAAAGTCCCTGTCCCTGTCCAGTGTTTTGGCTATTTTGTTGTATTGCTAGCAGGTGGCGCTGTAAGTTGCTTTTAACAAGTTTGCACTAGTGTATCTATAAGTGATACCTGAGACCTGTCTAAACTTTCATTTTATGGCAGTTTGTAGATGCCTTCTCCCCTCTCTCCCCTTTATACTTTTTGTGTGCCTGTCTGCTTGTTCATTTTCAACTCCCTCACAATTTGCCTTTTACTGCTGCATCTCATGCCTGAGATTTCCAGTTTATCCATTGCTGCAGCCCCCCCCAACTTGAGATGTTGATTTCTTCACTCTACGTGCTAGTTTCTGCATTCGACTGTAGTGGCTGCTGAATTTGAGGTATGTGTGGAGCTGCCTGTGTATAAATTACTGGTGACGGGGTGGGGTTTGGGATGTGGCAGCTCAGTTGAGAGGTGTCTGTTGAGCACGATCACGCAGAGTGGGACTTGTCAGCACTAATTGCTGCATAAGATGTGTATGTGAGTCTGCCAGTTTAAAAATGATCAGGTGGGGGTTTGGTGTGTTGGGGCTGTCAATTTATGGCAGCAACAGCTACAGTGGAAACAGTGTGGAGGGGGATAGGCCACAGGGAATGTTAAACAGTATGGTGGGACACAGATATTTTACAACAAATAGGTGGCAAAATGAGAAATGTGATTTAAAAAAAAAATATATATATATATATATTATAAGGGTAGTAAAATATAGGATTTTCAAGATGGCGTCTGTATGGCTTTTTAACTTTTCTGTGGCAGTGTAGTAATTATATACCAGGTATGGGTGCCAGATAATAAGTTTTTTTTGAGCATGGATATGAGATCCACTGTCTGACCATGCATTGCTAGGAACTGAATCCATGGTCAGGTGATGTCTCTCAGATGATGTGTTTTTCTTGCCATTTTATATATTGCGTTCAGTTTCCACAACATACTTTGCATCATGGCCAGACACCACCTGTGGTAAACTTGAACTAACTGTCTTCACCTCGTACATTGTACTACCTGATACAGAGTTCTGTAACATTACTGTTTTTTATGTATACAGATATGTGATTTGCTGTAAACTAAAACCCTGTTTACATGGTCACATTTGCACCGGAGTAACCCATGCGCTTGGGTAGATCCAGTGCAAATGTGACTGTGGACACATACCCCAATCAGGGTAAGCAACTCGCTAAGACGTTCACAGATTCTCTTGCAAGCTGGGAACGCCAAGAGGAGCGAGCAGCTTACAGCGGCTTAAGTGGCAGTGTGGTCTGCCTGTGCCGCACCAACCTGTTCAAACAACATGAAGTCTTGCTGTATTCTGACAATTGCAGTGATGTCCAACCTTTGAACTGCCCCGGAGATGAAAGAGTTAACTTTCCATGCCAGGCATGGAACGCTGAGCTCGAGCTCGGTTGAGACTCTGTCTGTTGCCGTTTGTAGTTAAACCATCAGATTCTTTACTCCGCCTCACTGAACAGTCGCTCCAGAGATTTCTCCTTTGCTCGGTTCAAGTTTGTCGGTTAAAGTGCCGTTTTTCTCAGTTTTCGACCGAATTTAATCTGTTAACCTGTCGGTTCAGTCTCTGTCTGTGGTATCGTGAGTACTAGATAGGTTTATTTTCTTGTTCTTCTGTGTGGAACTTGTAAGCGTGGGATCGGTTCGGTTTGAACCGATCAGGTTGTTCAAAAAGTTTATTCTACTTTTAGAAATGATGGTTGCGGTCCTTATCAGTTCTAAAAAACAGATTTCATTACGTTTTTCCACGACCGTAACATGGTAGAACCGATAAGGGTGTCTTGCCTGCGGATTGTCTAAAAGGGTAATGCTTTTTGTTAGGACTGGCCATGTCTGAGAAACCCAAAATAAAAACCGGGCCCACTGGGTTTCAACACTGTAGTGTGTGTGGGGAAGTCTTTGCTAAGGCTGATCCCCACACCACCTGTGTTTATTATCTGGGGTTTGACCACCTCGACTCAGACTGCCAGATTTGTAAGAATTTTCCTGCAGCTACCCTGGAAAAGAGAGTAGGTAGGCTCAGGGAAAGGGAGGCCAAGAAATCCGCTGACCCGGATGGCCAGCCCGGTTCGGTTCCAACCGAACCAGAAGGAGTGCCCTCTGACCAGGACGTAACTTCTTCGGGCAAAAGGAGAACCGACTCCGAGGAGTCGGTTCTGGTTAAAAGAAAAAGAAGGGATAAATCAGCCGGTGCGGATCCACAAATTCTTTCTCCGACCGCTGATGAAATAGCAAAAGCGATAAGGATTGTTCAGTCGATAACCTCGGTTCCGACCGAACCACACCATCAGGAATGGGCTTGGTTCGGTCGGTTCCCCCGGTTCCAGACTATAATTTAGAAGATTTTTATGAACCGGAGGAGGAGGAAGGAGAGTATGAGGATAGTGAGGGTGATTACGAAAGTCTGGATGTGCCTGTTGACCCGGACATCTCCCCAGACAGACCTTCAGGGGTTTCTCCTCCTAGGCTTTCTGAGTCCCCTTCCCATTTTATGTTCTACAAAAAAGTGGCTGAAACTCTTCAGCTTCCTATGGAAGAAGCTGTGGACGACCAGGAGGAGCCTGACTATGTTGAAATGATGGATATCTCAGAGTCCAGGAGGCTGTCTATTCCTCTTCATAAGTCCTTTGGGAAACAGACAATAAAAATTTTAAAGACTCCTAATTCTATACCTCCTGTGGACAAGAGAATGGACAAGAGCTATACTCTCTCAGGCTCAGATACGGAGTTCCTTACCCAGCAATGCAGCCATGTTGGAGTAGTGCAGGCTGCAGCCTGTGATAAGGCAAATATACCCTTGGCTTCACCCCCCAGATAAGGACTCCAGGATGATTGATGCCATGGCAAAGAAACAGTACATGGCAGCATCCTTGGGACTCAGGCAGGCTAATTATATGGCCTATATAGCTAGATATCAGAAATCTAGATGGGACACTGTAATGGCTTTAGCTAAACAGGTCCCTGGCCAGCTTGCCAAGGAGCTGGAGCAGGTGGCTGCGGATGGTATTGAGGCAGCCAAGGTGCAATTCCATGCTGCAGTGGACTCCAGTGATGTTTCATCTAGAGTCATGGCTACATCTGTGGCCCTTCATAGGATGGCTTGGCTCAGATGTACTAGCCTGTCTCAGGATACCCAGACTAAGGCCATGGATTTTCCTGTTGTGGGTAATTCTCTGTTTGGGGAGCTGCCCTCAGGCCATTACCAATTCAGAGCAATGCCCTTCGGCCTAACTTCTGCTCCAAGGGTGTTCACAAAATGCCTGGCAGTAGTAGTTGCCTTCCTAAGGAGAAAAAGGATCTCCATCTTTCCATACCTGGATGACTGGCTCATAGTAGGCCAGTCCCCAGACCAAGTCAAGTTACACCTACAGATAACTCAGCAACTGCTCACTTCTCTAGGTTTCCTTCTGAATCTTTCAAAGTCAGTTCTAGAGCCTGTACAGCTCCTCACCTTCATGGGGCAGAGCTAGATACAGTAAGGGCAAGAGCCTTCCTTCCCCTGGACAGGGCAAGGACCCTTATCTCACTGGCCTCTTCATTCACCCTCCAGGTGTCTCGACCAGCAAGGCATTTTCTGCAGCTCCAGGGGCACATGGCTGCTTCTACGGCAGTGGTGCAGGGAGCAAGATTTCAGATGAGGGACATTCAGTTCCACTTGAAAGCATTCTGGTCTCAAAAAAAGGACTCTCTGACCAAACTGATTCCAGTCACTCGAACCCTGATCCAGGCGTTACAGTGGTGGCAGGATCAGGACAATCTGAGAGAGGGAGTTCCTTTTGTCACTCAGTCTCATTCTCTAATCCTTACTACAGATGCCTCCCTCTTGGGCTGGGGAGCCAACTTGGGGGACCTGACCACCCAAGGATTGAGGTCTCCTCAGGAATTTCTGCTTCACATCAATCTATTAGAACTCAGAGCAGTGTTTCTAGCACTTCAAGCTTTTTCCAAGTCTGTTCAGAACAAAGTAGTTCAGATCAGGACAGACAATACCACCACAATGTGGTATATCAACAAGCAAGGGGCACTCGGTCTACGGCCTTGTGCACAGAGGCAATGAAGTTATGGTCTCTGGCCTATTCCCTGAACACCTCTCTTGCACAGTACACCTCCCAGGCAAAGACAATGCCCCGGCAGATGCTCTCAGCAGAATATCTCAGGGCCATCACAAATGGTTCCTGGATCCCCTGGTTTTGAAGGTGATCTTCTCCAGATGGGGCACTCCACAGATAGATCTTTTTGCAGCTCCAGACAATCACCAACTTCCTCTCTATTGCTGCAGACCCCCAGTGTTGGGCTCAGTCCCCCTGGATGCCCTAGTTCTCAATTGGGAAGGGAAGTTCCTGTATGCTCCCCCCCCCCTTCCCTCTACTGTTCAAGGGTCAGAATCAGGTCTGAACCCTGCAAGGTGATTCTGATTGCTCCAGACTGGGCCAGACAGCCCTGGTACCCTCTCTTGTTGTCCTTAGCAGTCCACCTTCCCCTGTCTCTTCCCAGGAATTACAATCTGTTAACATGTGCTCAGGGGAGGGTTTGGTATCCGAATCTCAAATCTCTCAACCTCAAGGCCTGGCTCTCGAAGAGTTAGAGTTTGCTGATTTACACCTCTCTCAAGGTGTTCTGGATATCTTGAAGGATTCTTGTAAGCCTTCCACCAGAAACACTTACAACTCTAAGTGGAAAAGATTTTCTATATGGTGCTCTGGCAAGCACATTTCTCCAGAGTCTGCTGGCCTGACCCCAGTCCTGGACTACATGGTTCATCTTAATAGCTTGGGACTCAGACCAGCTACACTAAGAGTGCATCTGGCAGCTGTCTCTGCCTTCCTTTCAGCAGGCAAACATTCTTCCCTTTCAGCTCATCCTGTATTTTCTAAATTTTTCAAGGGATTACTTCATACCAATCCTCCCTTCAGGGACCCTGCCCCTGCTTGGGACCTTAATGTTTGCATTGCTCAGCTTATGCAACCCCCCTTTGAGCCTTTGTCCTCAGCAGAGCTTAAGTACTTGACTTGGAAAACTGTTTTATTAGTGGCCATCACTTCTGCCAGACGCATAAGTGAGTTGCAGGCCCTGTCAGTGGAGCCTGGTTTTCTCTCTTTCCATAGAGATAAGGTGGTCCTCAGGACTAATAGAAAGTTTTTGCCTAAGGTGGTTTCAGATTTCCACCTTAACCAGTCTGTGTTCCTTCCTGTTTCCTTCACTGACCATTCCTCCTCTGGGGAGAGGAGGCTGCACAGTTTGGATGCGAAAAGGGCCCTTAGCTGCTACATAGAGCGCACTAAGGGTCACAGGTTTGACTCCCTCCAACTGTTCCTCACTTATAGTGAGGTTGGTAAGGGAAAACCTGCCACTAAGAGATCTATTGCCAGGTGGATTGTTTCTTGCATTCAGTTTTGCTATGAAAAACTAGGTAGGATCCCACCCTCAGGCCTGAGGGCTCACTCTACCAGAGGTACAGCTGCTTCCCTGGCTGCTGCCAGGGATATTCCTATCTTAGAGATTTGTCAAGCAGCCACCTGGAAAACAGTACACACTTTTACCAAGCATTACTCTCTGGATATCCAGGCTAGGAGTGATGCTCGGTTTGGCACAGCAGTGCTTCAGAGCCTATTTCCCAAGTAGGTTCTGTCCTTCCTCCATGGAGGTACTGCTTGGTAGTCTGCATTTGTCAGAATACAGCAAGACTTCATGTTGTTTGAAGAAAAAATTACTCACCTTAGTAATGTTGTTTCTTCTAATGGAGTCTTGCTGTATTCTGACCTCCCCCCCTGCCTCCGCTCTCAGAACCTTGGTTTTTGGGATGTGGGTGGGCAGTAGCAGTGTTGGCACTCGGGAGGTGCCCCCACTCCTTCTTTTCTCATCCATTTAGTTTGGGTGTGTGGGTGTTGTGTTTTGTTTTATTTCTTGGGGTTTCCTGACTTGAGTCTTTGTTTTGGGACCAAAAAATCTTTTTATTATATTTAGTAGCCAGTTGGCTAGTGTAAGTTTACAGTTTCCACACAGGGTACCCAGTGAGTTTAGCTCGTAAAGATCTGACGGTTTAACTTCAAACAGCAACAGACAGAGTCTCAACTGAGCTCGAGCTCAGCGTTCCGTGCCTGGCATGGAAAGTTAATTCTTTCATCTCTGGGGCAGTTCAAAGGTAGGACATCACTGCAATTGTCAAAATACTGCAAGACTCCATTAGAAGAAACAACATTACTAAGGTGAGTATTTTTTTCTTCTCTGCTAGCAGATGTCCGGCTCCTCCACGATGCACAGCCCCTCACATCACAGATTGCAGCAGTGCAGAGAGGGGCCGTGTAGACAGACAGACCACGGGTGGCAAGTGGTCGGGACCACGTTGTTGTGGTTTCATATCTGCAGCGTTAGTGCCGTGTTAACACGGCTTAAGTCTATAGAATGTGAGACCTGTAACCATAAATCTTGCTGCTGCTATCCAAATCGCTAGGCCCATTATGGAAACTAGTTGTTGCACCTGAGTGAGGCCATTCCAGTGTGAATGTTTCTAAATAAATCCCTCTTTACGTAATAGTTTATTTTTTTTCCAAAAAATGGTGTCTGGGAAAGGCACACTCTGAGCCACGATTTGTTTTCAAGTGGGACTTGGGGAGGAAATTTATGTGGGTTAAAAATCCAGACAAGCCCCCAAAAAAAAATTGTGTCCAACTTATGTCCATTCCTTCGGTATTGTAGATGAAGTTATGTTTCTGTAGGCTCATTTCTTAACGGGGGAATGTCCAGTCCCATAGGTAAACTGTGGAGCTTCTCCTGATGTGTGCTGTAGCTGTCATTACAGCAGATAAAACATTTACATACCTTGAAACTATGATTCTCCTAGTCTAATGTTTATTTAGAAAATGGGTAGGGAGCATCCTACTTTCTGATTGGCTAATGCCACCAACTACCTGGTCGGGTATCAGGCAACAGAGACCGGGAAATAATGAGCCCCAGTCTCTGGCTGCCTGATTACTTTGTAAAATAAATGTGCCCCTAGAATGCTCAGTCCATTTGGCCACCATTTTTTGTCTCTCGCATAGCGAGAGATGCTGCCCCCACACTCCATAGTTCCCGTACTAGCTTCCCAAACCTATCTGAAACCGAAGATCAACCTCCCTCTCATGTCATGTTACTTTTTTAAAATGTTTAACTGTACATGCTGCTGCCCTGATTGCTGACAGACTTGACAGTATGATTCTCAGACAGCCGACCGTGCTGTTGCGTCCCCTCCTTCAGCTGCCTGCCCGTTCACTCTCGTGGTCCCAATACTGTTTTAAACACTTTTTTAAAAAAATGAAAACAACAGTTTCTGTAGTGGGATCATGACCATAATTTCGTCTACTCAATGTCGCCCCCCTCCCTATATTTCCAGCACCAGCAAGCCAAAGCTTTCTTTTAAATAAAAATAAACTATTTTCCTCATGCCATCATTTTCCACAGTCTCACCCCACTCCCCAAGCCCACAGTTCTGCTCACTTTGCCGATGGCGCTTTGACTTTCTCTGTTTTCTCAGTACCTCTGCAGGCAGCCGCCCTGCCCTATCCTGAAACAGTCCTTTTTTTACGATCCTCTCATGGTTTCCTGGCCAAAAAAGATGCGGTATCCCATGCCACACACTGCTCACAGGACAAAGTCACTCTCTCGGACCCGAGCTGGACAAATTGGAATTGGAGCGACACCTCGAGACAGTGGGGTTTTCCCCCCTCTTTCACTGCACTTTGAAAAAAAAAAAGTTGAGAAATGCTGATTACCAGCTTCAGCACCAGGACTACGAATGTGCCTTGTGTGTGTGTGTGTGTGTGTGTGGTTCTTAACCATGACATAACGGGGGGGCCGGAAGAGATGGCAGTGTAAAATCATGCTCAGACCTGCTGCAAGCAATAACTGGGAATGCAGGGGTGAACAGAACTGTAAATACCAAGGAACAAAAAAAAAAAAAAACAACTGTCAAATGCTGCAGTCAGATACATGTGTGAGTTTTTCATGTGAGCATCCTATACCAGCGCCTTCTACTGGCAACTGTGGTAGGCAAGGAAAGAAACTATGGCAGGCAGGGACTGCTTTTTCATAAAACTTTTATTTTTGTATTTTTTAACATTTTTTTCATTTATTTTGTACCTATTTTTTAAGTACTGAGAAAAAATTAAGCAGTTGCCCATTTTCTAAGTGCAGTAATACCCTCCAGGGTGGGCGGTATGGGCAATACCAGACCTTCCAGGGGCTATAAGGCCCTCCGCCTGTGGCGTCGGGCCTCATTATGCCCCTGGGCAGTCTGGTATAGCCCAATACTGCCCACCCTGTTGGGTATTATTGCTTACATCTGATCCATACAACTGGGGCAGACCGCATGTACAAGCTGTCTGCTAACATGTGCAGCAGATGTAAACACTGAGGTTGCTAGAATCCACTTTGTCGTTTAAAGCAGCAATGTTTTTTTTTTCCAAAAAGCTAGTTTCAATTGCAATTAATAAACATTAGCGTACTTGTCAAATTTAGTTTTCTAGGTGCCTCTTATGCTGAGCAGCATGAGTCTTTTATGTTCTCAGTCTTATCACTTTCCAGCATTTGCAATGGTATTTAATGTGGCAGCCATCTTTTTTTCTTGAGAAAAAAAGACTATATGAAAACATCATAACATAATAAAATTTTCCTGGAATTAAACTATTTTACCACCAAATAAAGCTGGAAGATGCCTGGCATTTGTTATAGTGAAAGAAATGTCTGGTCAAATGTTTGGCCCAGTTTCATTGCACTGCTGCTTTAATTATTATTCACACTTGTGTTTGGTGATCTAGTGATTACCTAGATACGAAGAAAAGATGCCCCCCACAACTGGATGTGCACAGTAAAACCAATACAGCAAAACAACAAAACTGAAGCACCATTCACCAGCACACTGAAAAATACAGGCTTACACCAATATAAAGTGTACAAATAGTTTATTCTAGGGACGTGGATATGTTGTTCCAGCCACGCTATCTGGCATTGTCCTTTCCCCTTTAAATCTTACCGGAAAGTTTTCAAGCTGGCTCCTCCCACCCACCCAGGTGGTATATCACTTGGCTCCGCTCCATGACACCAGATCTTCCTTTCCACTGGAAGAAGCAGGTTCCCTCCTTACCGCTCCCACATTGAGTAGGCACTGGTGCTCAAATCTTTGGATTTACTTCCAGAACTTAAACTTGTTAATGTTTCCTCTTCAACTCGATCTTTGATCACGACCACGATGGAGGACCGGTCCTCACCTGGATTTTACTGGAGCCCATGTGGTCAGAAGATGTCACATACTGACCCCCATGCCACGTGCGTATACTGCCTGGGCCATGAGCATGATCCCAAGGCTTGCGATATTTGCAGTTTGTTTCACACGTCAGTAATCAAGGACCACCTCGCCCGCCTGATGTTGGGCCACCCAGAAAAACGACATCCACCGATCCAATCTAAGGATGCCTGTTGGGTGGTCTCCATGGCTGCGGGGTCCACCGAGCAGCTGGAGCGACTTGTGGCCTTCGAGGAGGAGGAGGTGGCTTGAGCCACCGCACAGTCCTTTTCAGCTTCGGCCTTTGTTCCTCTCAAATTGTACTCCACTTGTTTAGCCACCTTCAAGGAGCTGTGCCAGTCTCTACCGATCAAGGGAAAGGGCCCTTCAGGTTCGCACAGCTATCACAAGAAGGAGTCTGTGAGAGAGAAGGAGAAGGCTCACCATTGACATTCTTGGGACCGAGAACGTTCTCCTTCTCAGGAATCTCGGGCTCTGACCACAGTTGAAAGCACGGCCTTGGCTGCTGGCTTCACGGTGCCCCGTTGGGTCAGTCGATCAAGCCGCTGGCCGATGATGCGGCCAATATTTTTCTCGTCCTGGTCAACCGGTTATTGTCCAAACAGGCTGATAACTCCTTGTTCAGGACTCCGATCCTGCTGGTGACCACCGAAGAGTCGGCTCAGCCCGCTGAACCGGACCCTCCAGTCACCAACCTAGACCAGGAGGAGCACTCTCCAGCTCCCTCTGAGATCCCTCGTTGGCACTTCCAGCAGCTGAGGTCAAGGTCTGGGTCTTCCTCATCCTCTGGGTCGAACAGGTCCTGCTGGTGTTGGCGGTCTCGCTCTCCGCACCATGGGAAGTGGCGCCCCTGCTATTCGTTTTCATCCTCCTTGGGCGAGGAGAGGCTTCTGCACAAGTTGCGTCTATGCCACGAAGACCTTGTGTGGCAACAGTTGGTGTTGTCCGGTCTGAAGTCGACCCTGACTTCCACACTGGCCATCACTTGGCTGTTGCCCGACCGGCTGACACTGACGCTCCCAGTGGGGGCCAGTTGACACCATTCCTCCACCTGTCGAGCCAGAACAGACCACCTCGGTTTATCTGAAGCTGGCCTCTCCGCTGATTGTGGTGGAGCCACCACCCCAACAGCCTCCGACTGGGGCTTCAACCAAAGGGGTCTCGGCCTGCTCAGGGGCTTCCCCATTGGCTGTCGGTCACTCTTACTCCTGACCATCCCCGGTGGGTCCGGAGTGTCTTGGGTGGTAGGCTGCTCTATGCAGACTCCTCAGAGTCTGAGGATGCCTGACTGCACTTAGGTCAGATTGACATGGAGTCAGTGGGGGAACCTCTTGCTGGAGGAAGGTCCCACATCCTTCATGTGCATCCTTTGTCTCATCTCCGAGTCCATGAGGATGAAATTGAAGCCCTTCCAGAAGCGGGCTCGCTATCCCCTCCCAGAGATTCTGGATAAAGGAGACTCCCCGATGGAGATTTTTCCAGTGGCCGAGGCCATTGTCGGTCCTACTCTGGAGCTTTGGCAGTGCCCCACCTCCTACCCTGTGCCCTCAGCCCAGATGGCCTGCAAATATGCGATGCCCACCAGTACCTTCTCGGGGTTCATGGAGCACCCTTCGGCTGAAGGGTTGGTAGCCGTCTCCATTTTTCAGTGCTCGGTCAATTCAGGGGATGTCAACAGACCGCCGGATAAGAAGTTCAAGAAATTGGACCACTTGGCTAAAAAAAGGTCTATGCTGCCTCATCGCTTGGCATCCACAAGGTAAGCTCGGCCGTCATGATGGCACACATCTCCCATGCCCTTTTGGGCTCTCTGGATGAGGTGATTCCTCATCTTCCTGCGGACCTCCAGACTACGGTCAAGCAGGTTTGGGACCAGGGTCGAACTGTGGCCAAACTGCAACTTAAGACAGCTCTGGATATCAGAGATTCCTGTGCCCGCTCGGTGGCGGCCACTGTCGCCATGTGCTCTAGGACTTGGCTGCGGGTCTCGACCTTCATGGCAGATACTTAGCACAAGCTGGCAGATGTTCTGTTCTTAGGCACTGACCTGTTTAGGCCTGTTGGGGAGGGTCACCTCCAACATATCAAAGTCCAGTGCCACCTTGGACTCTGTCACATCCACCCATAGGGCTCCAAGCAGCAGAAGCGTAAGCCCTTTCGACCCTCCACTCCTGTGGCAAAATCAGCACAGCATCAGTCTGGCCAGCAGGCTCAGTCCTGGCCTTGGTGGCCTGAAAGCCTGGAGGAAAGGGACCCTGTGGCTCCTCAACTGGATCCTCCTCCTCCTCCTCCTCCAAGCCTGCTCAGTGACGGGATGGAGGGTGCCACCCGCATGCTGGTCATGCCTTGTCTGGGTCCTCCTGTGGGGGGCTGGCTCCACCACTTTCTTTCCGCCTGGTCTGCTGTCACCACGGACAGGTGGGTTCTGGAAGTGGTCAGCCAGGGTCTGCCTCTAGAGTTCGAGCAGTAACCTCCCAGCCGAGCCCACACCCATAGGATGACTTGGTATCTGCAGACACTTGGTTGGCTCTTGAAGACGACATAGCCCAACTCCTTCACAAGGAGGTTCTGGCCAGGGTTGCGGATCCTCTGGAGCACCCAGGGTTTGTCTCTTGGTACTGAAGCGGACATGGTGCTGGCGCCCCATACTAGATCTGCATAACCTGAACAAATTCCTCAGGTCCCGCACCTTCAGGATGGTAACTCTGTCCCAGATCATACCATCTCTGGAGGAAGACATGTGGTTTTGCTCTCTGGATCAGGACGTGTTCTTTCATGTCCCAATCCGTCCATCCCACTGAAGGTTCCTACACTTCCAAGCCAAGGGAACCCTCTATGAGTTCCAGGCCATGCCTTTTGGTCTCTCCTTGGCCCCCAGGGTCTTCAGCAAATGCATAGCAGTTGTGGCAGCTTACCTGAGGCACCAACGGGTCTGGGTGTACCCCTACCTGGATGACTGGCTGATAGCAGGTTCCTTCAGGCAGGAGGTGGAGTGGTCCAGGGACCTTCGCTGCCAGACCTGCATTGACGTTGTCCTCCTGGTCAACAGGGCCAAGTTGGGACTTGTGCCCTCGCAAGTGATTAGGTTCATCAGAGCAGAGCCCGACTCCCTGCGAACAGAGTGGAGGTTCTGTCCTCCTTTGCCCGATCATTTCTGGTTGGGCATTTGCACCCTGCCTGGGACTTGCTGCACCTTCTGGGTTACATGGCGGCTTGCACCAGTGTGGTCCAATGGGCCCATTGGCATATGCGCTCCCTGCAGTGGGAGCTGGCCAGCCAGTGGTCTCAGCGCAAAGATCACTTCAACCAGCTGGTCACTGTTATCCGGAGGATGTGGGATGCCCTCCAGTGGTGGTAAGTCCCAGAGCATCTGCAGGAAGGGATCCCGTTTGTCCGCCCCCGAGCCTACTGTCATCCTGACGACCAATGCCTCTCTCACTGGCTGGAGTGCCCATCTGGGGGAACACAGAGTCCACGGACTCTGGACCCCCGAGGAATCCCAATGCCACATCAACCTGCTGGAGTTCTGAGCAGTCCAGCTAGCAACCAGAAAATGCTGTGCCTTCAAATGAAAGAGATTCTCTATTTGGTGTCAGGGTAAGGGCAAGGGGTTGGACCCTTCATCTTGTCCAGTAGGTAGCATTTTGGACTATCTGTGGGCTCTCTTGCTAGGGGGACTTTGGTTGATGACCCTTAACGTGCACCTGGGAGCCATCTTTGCTTACTGGGCGCAGGCTGGTCAGCAGTCAGTGGCACAGGAGAAGGTGGTCTGGTGCTTTTTCAAAGGCCTAGATCACATTTCCCCCCTCTGGTGTGTAAACCACCACCATCGCCATGGGACTTGCTGCTAGTTTTGGCAAAGCTCATGGGCGAGCCATTTGAACTAATGCACAGGTGTGACATGTCTCATCTGTCATGGAAGACCACTTTCCTGGTGGTTGTCATGTCAGCCAGAAGGATCAGTGAGCTCCAGGCGCTCCCGGTGGAGTCTCCTTACCTGGTCTTCCACAGGTACAAGGTTGTCCTGCACCCCAACCCGAAATTCCTCCCGAAGGTTGTGTCGGAGTGTCACCTGAACCAGATAATGACTCTTCTGGTGTTCTTCCTGAATCACACCTCGGAGGCCGAACACAGGCTCCATACTCTGGACCTGAGGTGAGTGCTCCCTTATTACAAAGAGCACACCGCTGGAGTTCGGGGAGAGGATTGCCAGCTGTTTTTCACCTACACTGAAGCTGCACCTGGCAGACCTGCAGCTAAGTGGATGGCTGGCTGGTGACTCGCATCCTGCATTGATCTCTGCAATAGGTTGGCAGGTAGGGAGCCTCCCGGATGGCTAAGGGCTCATTCCACCTGCCATACTGCTGCATTGGTGGCTGCTTCTAGGGACATCCCTATCCAGGAAATCTGCAGGTCTGCTACCTGGAAGTCCGCACACACCTTCATTTCCCATTACCATATTGACTTGGAGTCACGCCGGGATGCTGGTTTGGGGGCCTCAGTTCTCCAATCCTTATTTCCTAAGTAGGGGGTGTGCGCCTTGCCTCCCCCCTCCTGGAGAACTGCTAGGAGTCTGGCAGATAGTGTGGATGGAACAACATATCCACATCCCTAGAAACACAGGTTACTCACCTGTAACAGTAGTTCTAGGAGTGTTATATATTGCTCATCCACACTATCTGACATTGTCCTTTCCTCTTTAAATCTTGCTGGAAAGTCTTCAAGCTGACTCCTCCCACCCACCCGGGTAGTATATTCCTCAGCTCCACCCCATGATGCCAGATCTTGCCCGCTGGAAGCAGAGACTGTGCACCTGAGCCTGGGCAGGTCCGTGTGGATGAACAATATATGACACTCCTACAACTAGCTATAGGCACATAACCTGTGTTTAAGTCTCTATATCCAGTACCTTACACAGGAACACCAGCAGGAGCTTCTCGCACCAAGACCATCTCTGACTGGTTTTGCTCAGGGCGTCATCAGGGAGTGATGCTCTGAATGAACAGCAACTGTTATAAATTGCCATCTTAAAGTGATACACAAGCCATTATCCGTTATCCTGTATAAATATATATTTGTTTCACATATATCACAATGTGTATATTCTCACCATTGGTGCATACATATCCTCTAAATTGAGAAATTAAATTAAATAAAAAAGATTTTTTTTTTTTAAATAAACCACTAACGTATTTCTTTACGGCAGACAGCCAATCAGAGTCAAGACAATTCTTATAATCATTCTAAATGTTTAAATATACCAAATATTTGTATATTTAATTTCATCAGTTCACATGAAGGAAATATGTTAAGCTGAGGAATGCCAGAAATGGAGAGGTAGCTCTGGAGGGGGATGGGTTTGGGGGGAATTATGGGGGAGGCGGGGCAGCAGCGGTGTCTTGACTATGTGCTGATTTTCGAGCAGACTTGATAGACCTTTAGGTCTACTTTGATGGCATCTTTGTATATTAATTATATAAGAAGAGTATCCATAAATATTTATATTTATCATCATAAACAGTAAGTGGTGGTGGTGGTGGTGGTGGGGGGAGGTGTTACTGAGGGCCAAGAGGAAAGTCAGTTTTAAGACTATAAGCACAACTGTATTCCCAAATGGACCAAATAGTGCTCAGAACTTTCTTATTATGGAACAAAAGTACCAAAAATATATATATATATTTAAAAATGTATACATATATTTTATCAGGAGACTGAACATACTGCCTCTAGATGGTTAATTTAAAATATCTCTTTCCACTGTCCAGAGAGCCTTACACTTTATTTTATGTCCAACTTTTATGTCTATGGCTCCATCTAGGCACCAACATTTCTCATTTTTCTGTCTAATCCGATGCTTATCCTAATGCTAGATTCATTCATTTAGCTCAGAACACTGTTAAATCAATGGCATCATTCAGTCCTGGACCTCTCAACCCTCCCAATGTATAAATCCAGAATGTTTCCTTTTTAGATAATAAATCCAAATTTCCACCCCTCGGTCCCTAAATAACTCTCTCATTCCCTGTGAACATGAAATTATGTTCCTCTCTATTTATCTGTTTAGAAATATGGCTGTACAGAGCACTTCCCATATCCGTACCTCAGATTTCACTGTAGTGTTCCCCAATCCTGGTCTTTAATGCACAAGTAGATTTACGTATGTAGAATGCCTGACATGTGCAAACTGCTAGGTATGTAACATGAGTAGTGCTGCAACTGATAAAATGAGTGATGTAAAAAAGTCTTATTGTTAGCAGATGAAAAGGTTTTTGATTTTCTAATATGGATACAATGAGTGCATTTACCACAAGTAAAGCACCCTTTTGGGAGTGCTGGCAACCAGTTCAAATAGTTATGTTTTTCTATTGGTAAGTAACTCGGAACTAGCAGATCTTTTAAATTATTGCCCTTTCTGTATATAATCTGTGGGGGTATAGAGGCCATCATAGCCGGTTTTAGGCACCAGCGAACCCTGCGGTTGCTGGGAGCCCTGCTTATGGGGGCTCCCAAGCAAAGAAGTTTACCTTATTCATTTTTAAACATTTTTTTATCTTAATATATTTTTAAAACATCAATGAAGGACTATGCAGATCCTTCTGGTTATGTCATGAAATACCTCAACAAGCTATGATCCAGTCAATATGAGGTGGATAGGCACCAATGGATGGAATGGGAAGACCAGCCCCAAGAAATGACACTGCTGTGTTATTCTAAATTTTTTTTTAAATACTACTGGTTATACTAAAGCTATACATACAGTAGAAACAAAGAAATATAAAATTTGCCGGCAGATAACTACTGCTTGGTCTTCCTAATCTGCCCATTTTTCCCTGCCTACAGTATCACCACAAATAAAATCTTGCACCTATGGGCTACAGTAAAACACATGGGCTAAAGGTGGGCCAAGTACAGAGGCCCATGACTTCACTAATTCTGCTGGGGGCCCCCAAAACCCTAAAGCCGGCCCTGGAGGCCATATTACTCAAAGCTGGTTCCATTTCAAGAATGTGCCAAACCCTATTTGAACATTGTTTCACCACATTACTGTTTGCAAAATATTTAGTAATGAACTGAGTCTGATCATGTTGCATAGTCTCCCTATGCTGGTGACATAGCAGCTCATCTTTAGGCATAGATTCCACTAGTTCTCCAGTCTGTTGTATTAGATTCTTTTTATAACCCCTATTGATAAAACGCTGTTCCTAATCCTTGCTCTTTGTTTCAGAAACCTTCAGTTTGGAGCAGTTTGTTTTAACACGAATGAATTGAGACATTGGTATGTTGCTGATGGCGTGGCGGGGTGACAACTACTTGCTAATAAAAGACTATTACTGGCACCCCCTGGACTACAAATAACAAACTCCGAGGGGGTGTGGACTTAGGGGATTGGTAGAAACTCAGGATGGGGGAAAAAAAATCCTTTTCCAAACACTCACAAAAAAAAAGCAACACCAGGAGACCTAGGGGAACTGCGCCGTGGTCCCAGGTCTCCAACACTGCCGTGTGCTGGTGCCTTAGCCACTCCACCACGGAAGCAGCTCGACCAGGCACCACACACATGGAAACTTGATCCCATCCAAGTTACATTGCACAGCGACAAGGATAGCGGTAAATCCCTGCCTCTGTTATACCCCTATCGCTCTGTTTCCATGCTTTACACAGCGCAGTAATTGCTGCGCTGTTTTACTAGTGTTATATTAACCCGGTACTGTTCTAGCCCTTGTTACTCTTCTGATTCATAGGTATTGTACTGTAATAATTAATTTTGGGTCAACTTTATTTAAACACTTTGTTCATTCTGAGTTGCTCCTGGCCATCTCATGCCTTACTGTAATTTTTGCACTACTCTTGAATCTTGTAGCTTACTGTTTGTTCTGTCCTCTGTAACCCCCCACCCTATGTTTCATCTGCAGACAAGCTTATACTTCAGTGTGCCAATCCTGGACAACAATTTTAAATAAATAAATCAACAAATAAATTGCGATGTTAGGCCCCGAGGAAGGTCGTAATATCTCGAATCACGTAGGGGAGTTCTCACATCTGTGACCTTTAGTTCTCCTGGCCCTGATTTTTAAATTTGATATTTGCATTGCTACATTGTATCTCACTTCTCATTTCCTAATAAACATTTGTCCTGGATTACTTCTGATTGCCTGTTTTTCCTTTACCTTTGCTAGCTCATGTTTAAAATGGAGCACCTGTGGCCGGCCCATCGGCGCAGTGGTTGGATTTCCGTCTGCGATGCTAGTGACCCGGGTTTGGAAATGGACTCGGGTTGCCAGAGGGCCAGCCAGGGGGTCAAAGATGGAGCATCTGGGGACAGCTCTCCTTCGCCGGGGGAGGGTGGGGATGCGCTCCGGCACCTGCTGGCCCTTGGCGGAGGCTAGGAGTACAGCAGGACATCAGGATTCAGTGCGCAAAAGGGGAGTGGTGGACGTTGGTGTTTGCCTTGACGTCAGTATGCCACCCCCCCAGAAAACCAAGAAACTAGCTCCAGTGTCTGCCGGATGACAGCTGCCAGTCTCTGATGCCACCAAAACTCTCCAGTGAGCCATCCCTGCCTCAGCAGCACCCTGGGGCCTAATAGTTAGTTCGCTGACAGTCCCCACCGTTGCCTTCCCTCTCGGAGGAGAGTGACCCACCCAGCGAAGGGTTACACCAGGATACCTCGGGGTCGGCTGCGATGTGAGAACGGGGGGGGGCTCAAGTGAGGTCAGTAGGGGTCAGTCGGAGCCTTAGGCTACCTGAAGGAGTGGGGGTCACTGGAGCCCGTAGGGGGGGGAAAAATGGAGCACCTATGAACCTAACAGCAGTTGTTTTTTCACATGCTGTACTTAGTCTTGGTATGGCAGCACAACTGGTGGCTAGTAAAATGGAGCCATATATAGTATGTGGCAATTGAATCCCCCAGTTGATTCCAGCAGTGACGTCAGCTGCAGAAGATTGTAGGATACTGCTGGAGTGGCTGTATGCATGTAATGTCGGGGCAGAGTGATGTCCATATCAACCTGATGATAACCTTATTATCAAAATCATGTGCAAGTATTAAAAAAAAGCTTTCCCTTGCAAAGTGCCAGTTGAGGGCAGCTTCACTCTTAGGAGTGGGCCCAGTTAGGTGGGGATAGCCAAGAATATTCATTTAATTATAACCTGAGGAACTACTTGCAGACAATGCCAAGACATGGATTTAATTTTATTTATGTGGTATGTATGTTCTAAAGTGTTTAATCGGGAGAAACATGCAATACAGAAATACATAGACAATCTTGTTAACAGATATGTCCTGAGGGAAGGGATTGGGATAGGTAAAGTACTACATAGTAGAAATAACATACAAAAAACACAGCAGCAATTAAATACAACATACGGCAAGTATGTTACAGAATAGCAGCAACTAAAATAAACTGAAGAACAGTCCTGCTTATGAGGCTCTGAGCATAGAGGTGTAGTGCAGTTCTACCAATTACACAGGCAGGCAGGAGTGAAAGGAGAGCATCATTTCAGCTTGGCGTTCGGGATGCAATTTGCACCCCTAATATCAAGTTAGAGGCTGTTCCATATGTGAGGAGCCCTAAAACTGATAGCAGTCTGTCCTGCTTTATATTTGCAGCTGGTAGGCAAGAGTTTTTGAGCATGGGAAGAACTGAACTGATATGCTGTGTGATGGACAGGGGTCAGTAGGCTGCATAAATACAGCAGGAGCTTGTTGTGCCAGAGCTGTGCGCCTAAACATGCAGTGTTCAGGGTGCATCTGCTGCTTTGGGGGGTCAATTCAATTGTTTGTATATAAAGCAGTGGTGAGTATGGAATAGGCAACTCAATACAGAGTGACTTAGGGAGTTGTTAAGCATGTCTAATGCGGCTAGCTGGGTTATTTATTTTATTTATTTATATCTATGATTAATACCTTTGAGCTAAAAGCTCTTTTACAGATAGCTTATAGCTGCAGATACTGTATGTCGACAATATCCCCAGAGAGACAATAGAGGGTGACAGCATCTATTCAGTGGGGAAGCAGTTTGCGACGATGGATTTGTCAGTCGGCGGCTAGAAGCAAGGTGGGCAGCCAAAGGAGGGACCAGGGAGACAAGCCAGAGCAACAGGGATCAGAGGAGGGACCAGGAAGCCAGGCCTGAACTGCTGGAAGTTTGAGAGTCAATCGAGAGGCATGAGGTTCCCAGAGTGTGGCTGGCGACCCAGTCAGGAAAGGAGGCGGGGGATTTAAAAAGGCGGCTGGGGCTTTAAATTCCCTCGGCTGAACTACGCAGTAGAAGGAGCAGCGGGCGCTGCACGGGGAAGCAGCTTGTGACAGGGGGCCTGTTAGTCGGTGGCTAGGAGCAAGGTGGGCAGCCAAAGGAGGGACCAGGGAGATAAGCCAGAACATCAAGGGTTTTTCTCCCACCCAACCTCCCTCCCTCTCTCCCTGCTCTACCACCGATATTAAATGGGCCAGTTAGATTGCCCATAGTAGCAGAGAGCCAATAGAGGTGCAGGGGGCGGTGTTACTGGGGGATCCTTTAGGCCAACCTGACTGGAAAGCATGAAAGCTTGACCAGAGTAAAACTCAGGGGCAGGAGAAAGGAGCAAAATCAAGATACTGTGCAACTAACCTAAAAATGTCATTCCTTGGGGCTGTTCACTTGTGCTGTGTTGAGCTAATCCCTTGAGGGGATAAAGTTTGAGGGCAATCTCTTGTCATTGTGAATATTCATCGAGGGGATAATGTTTAAGGAATTATCCTGTTGTTAGGGCTACTGTTTGGGGGATTAAGTCTAATTGTATACTGATAATGATGGGGGTGCAGAGGGCAGGATGGGGAGGGGGTGTGGGCGAGGGAGCATTCAGAAGGTATGGTGAATGCAGGATGGCAAGATCGGGAGGGGTGGTATGGGACGGAGAGTTGGTGTCAAGGGAGGGTAGACTTGTGCAGGAGACCAACAGGGGAGACAGGGTGGTGGGATGCAATGGTTGTAGGACAGTGTGGAGGGGTTGTGGGATAACAGATGGACCAGACACCGAACTTCAAGTTTAACACACAATCTCTGTGTGATGTTTATTCAAAATGCATAAGATAACCTTACGCAATGGCATATCTCTTCTTCAGTACATCAGTTTGCAGCAACAGACTATGTATATCCTTTCTCTGCACTTAGCCAGCACCTACTGACACTGATCTCTGATCTAACTTAGCATTTGAGATTCAGCCTCCACCCCATTGCAGACCTTGTTTGCTTGGGTGGTGGGAGCTCAAATTAAAAATAAAAACAAGCTAAAGACTAAGAACCTCACTGCAGAAGCACTGAAGCATGGGTTACCCCAAAGGGCATTGACAATAAGTCAAGTTTCAAAGAAACACATCATCACACGTATTTCTAGAATGCAAAGCATCATAGGATATATGTAAATCACCATGACATTTCAGATTGTCTCAGTTTACAGCAATTTACATGCATTTTAAATAGCACAACTAACTTAATTTTTATAATACAGTCAACTAGTACTTTTTACCTTTATCAAAAACACCTAATGCCATGGTATTTTCAACATTTACAGGTTTCATAAACATAAGGTATATACGTCAAGGTATTTTATGACATAATGCTATTACATACTAAATCCAACAACGATAAACACAACCTGTTTTACATATTCTTGGAGGTCACCACAATAACCTCCCTGTACGAGAACCTGAGAGGGAAAGGGAAAATTAAAAGAGGACACTGTAGCATAGTCAAGAAAGGGAAGGGGTGGCCATTGGTGGCCAACTTTATGGACTAGAAATTGTAAAGGATAGATTAGGCTGAGAAATGGAAGAACTGTTGCAACAGATTTAAGAAAAGGTCAGTCCTCAAGAGTGGCAGGAGCTCCCTGTCACAGGCAGCCGTATGGATGGATACATTGTGGAGGCTGCAGGAATGTCCCAGTTGCTGCAAGCTCAGAGCACTGCAGACAGAGGTCAGCTAGCTGTCTGGAGAGTTAAGAATGTTAAAAGAGGGGAAGGTCGGAGCAGGGGTAGGAGGGGCACCACCTCAGGCATATAGGGGTTCAGAGGCTAAGGTGTTGAAAGGAGGAGATGGGGGAATGGAGCACAGGGGGCGTAATGCGGGTTGCAAGCCGATCCGAGGTGGTGGAAGGGATGTTACAGGCAGGAGGAGGATAGGGTTAAGTAACAGGTACGAGGTTCTGATGTCGGTAGCAGAGGGAGAGGATGATACTACCAGAAGTGAGGCAGGGGACAGTCAGGGCAGGGTGAAAGCAGGAGAAAAGAGACCAGACTGGGGGAGGGGTGTGGGCTCAAGAGACCGAGGGTGGGGAGGGAGAGAAAAGGCAGGGGAAATGGAGGGAAGGAGAGCCAAGAGAGAGAGCTGGAGGGGCACTGGGCAGGGCGGGGGGATCATAGATGGTCCGGCGGACTTGGGGAGAGGGGTGGAGGCTGCGTTGGTCAAGGGGAGAGGGGCAGTAGGAAAGGGTGATAAGTTGGAAGGAGAGGAAGGAAAGGCAGGGGGTGAGTCAGGGTACTGCTGGACAGGAAGGGCAGATGCTTAAGGGGGAAGGGGTTACAAGCAGATACAGGCAAAAGGGGGGAGGTGGGGTTGGTTTGTGATGTTAGGGGACTCTATACATAAGGGGATCAAGTGGGGGGGCAAACGACAGTTGAATATGGGTGGAATCTATGAGGGGCTTAACAGTGGGAGGGGCGGGGCAGGCCATGCTGAGATGTTACAGGAGGGGAAGGGAAAAACCTTACATGGTGGTGCATGTAGGCACAAATGACCTGGTGGAGAGTCAGGTGGAGGTGGTTAGGGAGAGGTATGAAGAACTAGGGAAGTCATGCAACGAGGTTGGGTGCTCAGTGGCCTTCTCAGGTGAGCAGAGCAAGGAAAGTCAGGGTTGTGGAATTCAGTTCTTGGCTGGCAGAGTGGTGTCGCTCACAAGGATATGGACTTGTGGGGGACTGGGGGAACACATGGGACAGCAGTGACCTATATGCAGTAGACAGGTTGCACTTGAGTAGGGCGGGCAGGGGGCCTTGAAACAGAAACTGGAGGAGTACATAACTTCCAGGGGGATTTTAAACTAGGAAGGAAGGGTGGGGGCCAGTGCAGCTAGCATGTGGGGCCGCCAGGTAGGAGAGCGGTATGAGCCAACCCCGCAAGACAGTAGGGGTTTGTAAGGGGAAATCAGGCAGAGGGGGGAGGGGCAAGGAGAAGGAGGGTCTGGATGGAAGACAGTCTCCCTAAATGCGAGGAGCCTGGGTAATAAAGTAGCTGAGCTGCAGGCTGTCTTAAGCATAGGGAAGGTGGATGTTGCAACCATCACAGAAACATGGGCTAACCAACACCAGGATTGGGATCTAAGGATCCCTGGCTACATGGTGTATAGAAAGGACAGGGGAGTGGGGAAGGGAGGTGGGGTGGAAGTTTATGTAAGGGATGGGATCAAGTGCACAAGGGAAAAGGGGCAGGAGGGGAGGATGGAGGCAATGTAGATGCAGTTCTGGGACCTGAAGGGTAGGAAGCTGAGGCTAGGGGTGGTGTATAGGCCACCAGCCCAGTGCGATGAGATGGATATGAAGTTAGCAGATCAGATTCGATGGGTGTGTAGCAAGGGGAGCGTGGTGACTGTCAGGGACCGCAGTCTACCTGGGGTGGACTGGGGAACCCTGGCCACCTCTAGCGCCAGGGAACAAGTGCTTCTGGATGCATTCCTGGATAGCCATCTGGTGCAGATGGTTGGGGAACCAACCAGACTCGGCAACATATTAGATCCGGTACTAGCAAATGGGGAGAAGGTGAGGGATCTACGGGTCAGGGAACCACTAGCTGGGAGTGACCACCTTTTGGTATGGTTCAGGCTAAGCATGGGCAAGGAGGCGGTGGGGTCAGCAACAAAGGTAGTGGACTTCTGACAGGTGAACTTTGAAAGGATGGGGGAAATACTGAGGGGGAGACTTGAGGGAATTAGTTAAAAGATGGGCGCACACCAAAGGTGGGAGATCATAAAATCTGGTCTGAGAGAGGCTACTGTAGCATGCACCAGGACTCTGAGCAAGATGTTCAGGGCCAAGGTGCCGTGTTGGATGTCCAGGAGGGTGTTGGAGGGGATGAGAGCCAAGAGAGCTGCGTATAGGAGAATGAAGAGGACTGGGAGGGGGAGGACAAGGAATTGTATGCAGAGAGGGCCAGGGAAGTAACCAAGTTAGTAAGGGGGGCCAAGGCGGCCAAGGAACTGAGGCTGGCTCAGGGCATAAGGGAGGGGGAGAAGGAATTCTTTAAGTATGTGAGGGAGAAAGGGAATTGTAGGGTCCTGATAGTTAGGAGTAGGAAGAGCAGGGGGTGGGTGGAGAAGGAGGAGGAACAGCCAGATGTACTGAACGAATACTTCTGTTCTGTTCACAAGGGAGGTAGGAGGTCCGCTACTTCCGTGGACTGGAGGGGTGGGGAGGAGGTGACTGACATAGTTATTCAAGAAATCAGGGTGTTGGAAGGTCTGAAGACACTTAGAGTTGATAAGGCACCAGGTCCTGATGGCATTCACCCTAGGGTGTTGAGGGAGATGGCGGAGGTGCTGGCTGGGCCACTGACTGACCTGTTCAACACCTCCCTGGATATGGAGTGCATACCACAGGATTGGAGGTTGGCTCACATGGTGCCTGTCCACAGGAGCGGTCCAAAGGATGAGCCGGACAACTACAAACCTGTCAGTCTCACTTCCATAGTGGGTAAGCTACTGGAATCAATCTTGAAGGAGAGACTGGTAACCTTCCTGGAGGTCAGTGATCTCCAGGATAGGTGGCAGCACGGGTTTGTCTCAAGGAGATCATGCCAGCCCAACCTGATAGAATACTACAACTGGGTGATGATTGAACTGGACAAGGGCCATGTAGTGGATGTCCTATATTTGGACTTCAGCAAGGTTTTTGACTCGGTATCTCATGGGCGGCTGGGGGCGAAGCTGGAACACGTAGAGGTGGGGGCTAAGATGATGGGCTGGATTAGAAATTGGCTTGGGGATAGACTGGAGGAGGTGGTGGTGGGGGGAGAACTCTCTTCTCCCAAGCCAGTGACCAGTGGTGTGCCGCAGGACTCTGTACTGGGGCCAGTATTGTTTGGACTGCTCATATCGGATATAGTGCATGGGGTAGAGAACAGGAACAGCCTGTTTGCGGACGACACCAAGATGGGAGCTATAGTGGATGCTATAGAGGGATGGCAGAGACTACAGGGTGACCTCACCAAGCTTGAAGAGTGGTCAGCAAGGTGGCAACTGGGATTCAGTACAAAGAAATGCAAAATTATGCACTTCGGGGCGAGGAACCAGAGGAGGGAATATTGGCAGGGTGGGGTGCGATTACAGGTCACTGAGGAGGAGAAGGGCCTAGTGGTCATAGTAACGGGAAACATGAATAACTCTGCTCAATGCAGGAGGGCGGCAGCTAGGGCCAGTAGGATGCTGGGATGCATCGTGCGGGAATTCTCATCCAGACACAAAGAGGTGATCCTGCCGCTTTACAGATCCTTGATCAGGCCGCAGTTGGAGTACTGCGTGCAATATTGGCATCCATACCTGAGGAAAGATGTCAGGCTTCTCAAGGGGGTGCAGCGCAGGGTGACGAAAATGATACAGAGATGGAGGACAGAACCTACGAGGAAAGGCTGGGTCATCTGGGTTTGTTCACCCTGGAGGAGAGAAGGAATAGGGGGGACATAATTGAGACTTTTAAATACCTGAGGGGGATCAGCAAACCTGGTGCAGAGGGGCTGTTTAAGCAGAGGAAGGGAAGGGACGAGGGGGCACAGGCTGAGATTGGAGGGGGGCAGGTTCAAGAGAGAGAGATGAGAAGGCATTATTTCACGTGAGGGTCATGTTGAAGTGGAATGCTCTGCCAGAGGGGCTGGTGGTGTGCAAGATGGTGGGGACTTTCAAAAGGGTGTGGGACTGGGCACGGAGGGGGCTGGGTAAAGAACACTGAGCAGTTCCAGGAGGTGAGTAGGGGGTCGGGGGAGGGGCAGCTGTAAAGTAAGGGGTTAGCTACACATGCGAGCAGACTTGATAGACCGCAAGGCTTGTTTTTGCTGGCAAGTTTCATATGTTCGTATGTTCCTATTGGCTAAGGAAAGACTGTCTGTGATGCAAGACAGTGTGTCCAGTTTGGGGTACAACACAGGGGAACCATTTTTCAATATGGGTCGAGAAGTCCTGGTTTATTCAAGATATTTGTAAAGGGTAATGCCTGCATGGGGAACCATCAAGGGAATATACGTTTAGAGAGGGGACGTCATGCAGGAAAAGGCCTGGAGCTTTATTGCCGCACCGCAGTAGCAAGAAAAGTTGGAAAACTTACAGCGGCGGTCGAGTTACTATATCACCACCAATATCCCATCACTATCAACTCCCATAATCCCATGCACAAGTTCATAAGAGGCCTGTACAGCTGAGTGACTTCCCTCGTTTCCATGTAAGTTATGAACCGAAGACTTGAGACCAAATGCTCCATATTGTTAATGCTACACCGGATCATCTTGTTGTCTTGCATTTTGTGGGCCACCTGACAGCTCCGCCCACAGAACCCCATTCATGGGATCCTATTTTAGTCACACGAAATGTATGTATAATTGTGCAACAGAAACATTTGTGGAAAATTTGAGCATACACTATACCAGCATACCATCAATATAAAGTACTTAAATGTGTCCCAACTTTTCCCAGCCGGACTTGGATAAACAATAAACACAAACGAGAGAGACAGTTATTGATGTTTTCCCCAAGGTTAAACCAGTTCCAAACGTTCTGTCTCGGTTCCAAGTGGCAACACCAATTAAGCAAAAAAACGAAAAATCTCCACTGCAGTCAACCAGCAGATCTAGGTGCTCAGAGAGCACTGTACACGTTAAGCCCTTGCAAATGTCTGAGTGGGGTAACCAGCAACAAATGAGAAAATGTACAAGCCTGGCAGCACTTATGCTGGTGAGGAAGAAAACCTCCATAAGTCTTCCTTGAAAAGGCATGACTCTGAGAGCTGATGTAAAATGTGTGATGATCAGGGGAAGTCAGGTTACTACTGCTGTATAGGACTTTTTATTGTGTTTTGATTAATAAAGGATCACTTTTGTAACAAAAGACTTATGAGGGTTTTCCTCCTCACCAGAGTGCATACTGCCAGGCTCACGAGTACAGTATTTACATTTGGCTTTAGTTGTGCTGTGTGCTCCACATTTCTCAGGAACAACCTCCTCCATGCCTGTTGTAACTAGTGTCACTAAACCAGCCACTTTCAGTTATCTTTCTTTCCTGAGGAATGTCCTCCTTTCGGTGCCTTTCACATTCCAACTTGAAAAGTACTTGAGTGTAAACATGCAGTTTGCTACCGTCACTTGAAGCTTTGTCAGTAGTAGAGACTGCATGGCTGTCTATCTCTCGTAGGTGTTGTTTTCAAGGAGTCGAAACTTTCGCACTGCATGCAGGTGGCATACCGTAAGTCTGGGCGGAAGAACATTCTTGAGCCATCCAGATCAATGTTGCCTTTTTTCTGGGCTGTTCACCAGATGTAGTTTCCGACCACTGCCAGAGATGTCACTAGAAGTGGGGTTTGAGGGCCTTCCTCTAAACAACAGGCTTTGCACATGGTTATATGCTAAGCTTACCATTTGTTTGAGAGCTTGAGGTTCAAAGTATTCAAAAGCCATTTTTTCAGAACGGGTATGTCGGCTCTTTCCCTCCTTGCACTACAGAATTCCAAGAAAATACACATTAGGGGCCTGCACTGTGTTTTCAAGCTGCTCTAATTTGGCTTTAAGGATGCTTAACTTCCTGTCTGTGGAGTCTGCCGCTGCCATCGCTTTTTTGGATGTAGTTTCTGAATCTTTGAACACCACTGCCATACCTTCCTCTTAGTCTGTGACCAGCAAAACCCTTTCCTTGTAGCTGTTGAGTTTCAGGTCCAGTCACTAAATTGGTTGGTGCTGTCACTGGGCATTGTGGCAAGTCCAGAGAGACAGGTGGGGTGTCCTCTGCAGTTTACGCTGGTGGTGGTTGCTCTGGCTGCTTGGCAGCCCCTCCACACACAGCTAAAAGAAAGTCCTGCTTTTTTTTATGGTCATGCATCCCATCGTGGTGAAACTCCTTGTACTGCTGCTCCACCCAGATAGTCACTGAGTTAGTGTCAAAAAGTAAGACATTTAGGCAAAAACGTTAGTTTTAAAACCAAAAAATAGGGCTCCCCCCATTCCTTTCCATACTTTCCTAAAATATACTAACTTTTCAGGTACAGTACCTGTTTCTTTTTTTTTTTTCAACATATTTTTTTTCCTCCTCGGGCCACAGTCTAGAACCTCCTTCACCTTCCCACCCTACTGAGATCCCGCTGCATCTGTCCCTGGTCCATCCACCCACCTGTGAAACACCTCTGTGTTGCCCCCTCAGCTTACCCCCCGAGGACCAGGTATGCCTTCAGCTCCTTCGCCATTTCCTCCCTACAGACCTCTGGCCAGCTGAGGCAGAGATGAGGGTATGGGGATACCCCAAAAGCACCACTGCTTGGCTGTGGCGTGGGCTGTCGGCAGTGCCTCATCTGCCAAGTGATGTGCACACCTTTTCACTGTTCTCCCCCCCCCCACCCCACCAGGAGCCTGCAGCGTGATTGGCTGGCAGTGAGGCCTGATGCAGCCAATCTGTGTGCACGCTCCAGTGGTCCCCACTGTTAGGCGTAATTCCCTGCACCGCCACCTGTGGTCCTCCAGGTGGTGGTAAAGCGGCGGGATATGATACCCCCACTCCTAGGAGGAATGTGTCCTCTGGGACGCTCGATCCTCTTGCTTTGGCCAACCCTCTGACGACCCAGTCTCATTCCAAAACCTAAGTGCCTGGCGTCGCAAGTGGTAGTGCTACTGCTGTGCCAGTGGCTCATCCCAGTACGTGCTTCTTTAAAGGCATCAGTGCTGTTGAGTTCTTGATCAGTAAAAGATGTGCCTTGTGGTTGCTTCAGGAACAGAATTTTTTCTTTATTTACACCGCTGTATGCAGTACAGTGCCATTCAGTTTACCCACAGGTAACGGTACACTCTTCCTTCTCTAAGAAAATAATGAGTTCTTTCAGTCAGTTATAGCCCCTCCACTAGAAACTGGCTTTTTGGTTTTTACAGCCGGGGCTGATTTGCTCATTGAGCCTTTTTATGAAGTGGAAGTTTTCCTCTTTCTCTCTCTGACAATTGGAAGCATAGAACAGTTTTGTTTCTTTACAGCTACTCCACTGGTAAGTAAGCAATAACCCATGACAGGGTATGCTGTTATTAGGGATTAATGCACACCCGGGTGTGTTGTGAGGCACAAGGCCTCAGGTCGTATGTCCTTACAGCACCCAGGTGTGTGTTAATTAAGCAATATACCACGAGAGGGTGTTGGTGATGCCAGGATTTACCCACGCCTGCTGTGTTGTTTGGTCACGAGATGCAGCCGAGTGGCCAAAACACACCAGGTGTGGGTAAATCCTGGCATCACAAACACCCTCGAGTGGCATATTGCGATTATACAATGTCCTCCTATTTTTGGCACATAGGAAAAATAATAAATAAAATGTTTTTTTTACTCATTTTAAGCTATATTTTACTGTGTTTATTGTTCCGCTGGAAACAAATACTCCCTGGTTGCTGGACCCACGCTGCTTCTGTACATGCGCAGTACTGAGTTAGCATTGCCGGTTGCACTGTGTTTTTGAGGGGCTGGGAAATGTTGAAAATTTTGTGTGTGGCACAGAAGAGAGTATGAAAGAAATAGCAGTGAACATGGCAGAAAGCCACGATTTCAATTTCATCTGAGGTGTGCGGTTTCGTGTTGTAGTAACTATTCAGTAACTCGATTTGCCAGTTGCTATCAAGCAGGGATTTTCGCCATCTTTCCGAGTTTTGTGTTGGTGACTGTTGGAGTGATTTCAGGGGACATCCTGATGCGGTTGACCAGCGGCTGGCACCTCTTCCCATAGGGTGATTGTAGCTTTTACAACGGGAGAGGGATGCCAGTCAGCCAATCGGGATGGAGAATTTGCGGTCTGTTTTTGTGCCCATTGTATAATCTCCAATAACAGCACACCCTGGAGTAGGTTATCGTGCTTATAACATGGGCTATGTCAAAACTACGCCAAAAGTAACAAAAAGGTTTTTTTCTGCTGTTTCAAGCCCACAAAATGGACTGTATCCTGCCACTTTGCAAAGTAGTCCCTAAAAAAATGCACACTTCTTTGCTATTATGCACATAGAAATGTCACATGTCCAGTACTGCCGTGATCTGTGACATTTCTTGTGCATAATATGCAAAACATCATGGGTGACATGATACAGGACGATCTGCTCACCATTGCTGTGTGTGTCATTTTCTCTCTCTCTCTCTCTCTCTCTCTCTTTCTTTCCCTCTCTTGTAGAATACCATAGTGCTTTAGTAACATTTAACTGACAGCAAGAAAGTTTGTCTTGCTGGATTTAACTTTATAGCAGTATTTTAATATAAAGTGACATCCAGTCTGGCAGACTGAGGTGCGGAAAAGACAATTGGGAACTCAGTGACTACATGTACACTTCTCAGTCTCACTATCTCTCTCTCTCTCTCCCGCGCTCACCTCTGACTGCCGTGATCCCACACTACCAGCATAGTCTGCTGTCAATCCTATTGGAAACACTTGTGGACAGAGAGGAAATATGCATGTGCAGTTTCCAAACAGACAGGACAAGTCAACTCCTACTGTATAAAGTTTTGCCCTCCGGTACTGCATAATTTGTACAGCTACAATTAAGGAATCCAAACACCTTTCTAAGAGACAGGACCTCTTTAGTAACATGTAAACATCCAGTTTCTGTTTCTTAGGGCAGGAAAGTCTGGCTTGCTGGATTTAACTTTTACAACAGTATTTTAAAATAAAGTGAAATCCCATCTGGCAGACTGAGGTGCGGAAAAGACGACCATGAATTCAGTTGCTACATGTACACTTCTCAGTCTCACTCTGTCTCTCCCGTGTGCTTGCCTCTGACTGCCACAATCCCACATTATCAGCCACACTCACTCATGCTGAGTGACAGACAGAGCCGCACTGTCAGTACGTTTCACTGGTGCTGGTCTCTGTCCCTGATGAAGTGCTAACTCTCTGTGCAGGGGCATGGTGTTCTTGCCCTTTCTCTCTCTCACCACTGGACAGTGTGCTTAATCAGGTGGTACTTTCAGTAATGCTGACAGATAGACAGAGAGCACAATCATGGACCGGAACAGACAGAGGCAATGGGAGTAATTCTCTCTCACACTGTCACAGACAGAGAGCGCGATTGTGGACCAGAACAGACAGATAGAGGAAACGGGAGCAATTCTCTCTCTCTCACACTGTCACAGACAGAGCGCGCGATCATGGACCAGAACAGACAGACAGAGGAAACGGGAGCAATTCTCTCTCACACTGTCACAGACAGAGAGCGCGATCATGGACCAGAACAGATAGAGGAAATGGGAACAAATCTCTCTCAGAAGAAGCCAGAAGGGGAAGGAAACATATTCAATTCAGTGCTTAACAGTAACTGGTAATTGCTATTTTTCTTTTAAACTTAGATTGTGGGCTTTTAGTGACACTGTAATTTCTTTGCTGACTTTACTTAGAATTGTTTTTGGGCAGTTGAAAATTTAAAACATAGTGGTGGTGTATTTCTTTGCTGTCTTAATTGCTGCAAATTTAGTCTTGGCTTGTCTGACTTGCCCTGTAGTTTGGGTGAGGGGTGTTAATTGTCTGGCCTCTGACCTCAACTACGTGATAACTGGAGGTGGGGCTTAGTCAGAGTTGAGGTAGCAAGTGAGTTTTGTTTTCTCAGAAGAAGCCAGAAGGGGAAGGAAACCTATTCAATTCAGTGCTTTACAGAAACTGGTAATTGCTGTTATTTTAAACTTAGATTGTGGGCTGTTAGGGACACTGTAATTTCTTTGCTGTCTTTACTTAGAATTGTTTTTGGGCTGTTGAAAATTTAAAACATGGTGGTGTATTTCTTTGCTGTCTTTAATTGCTGCAAATTTTCACCCCTCCCCCAACTCTTAATTATATGCCCTGTTAAATCTGATTGACAGGAGCTAAACACAGGGGATAGTAAGGGGTGTGGAGTGGGAGCGGCATAAGGGGGGAGAAGCTCACCCTAAGCACGACAAGTGTTTTGACTCATTTATTTATTTATTGGTTTATTTTCTTGTTTTAAAAAGAAAAGTATCTGAGGATCAGTGACAGGATTTTTAGGACAGTAAATTAATAAAAAGGGAACTAGGAGAGCTTCAGTAACAGACAAGTAGTGGAATAGTAGTATAATGTGGGGAGTGGTGCAGTGCAGTGGCTGTGGGGCAGCCATATTCAGGCAGACCTTCTGGAAACTGAGGTGCTGCCCTGTCTGCATGCATCTCTCTGGACTGCGGGATGAGGTAGCCAGACTCAGAGCGGAAGTAAACTGGGTCAGGAATACCATCACCCCTATCCAGAGACCACCCAGTCCAATGCAACTGCTTCAAAGGATACCGAGAACGAGGAGCACTTGGATGACAGTGGGCTCAGGGAGGGTTAGAGCAGTCAGGCAGAGGCACATCCCAGATCCTATTCCACTCAAGAACTCATATGCCACACTGGCAAACGGGAACAACCAAACAGAGGTACCCAGAGAAGTGGAAAGAAAGGATGTGGAGGTTAGCCAAGGAGGTGACCTCAGCGGGGAGAGCAGTGGACCCCAGAGGGGGAGGAAGCGAATCCTGGTGGGGGACTTCGCAATCTCTCGTAAGAAGGCAGAGTTCCTGTCCAGAGAGATAGCGGCTGCACGGAATAGACCAGCTCAGCTCTTTTGGACTGTGGACAGACTGTGCAATCCAGTCTGTCTTCAGCCCAGGAGAGCCTTATCTCAAGAATGGTGTGATGAACTTGCTCTCTTCTTTGCAGATAAGGTTGTCAAAATCAGATCGGATATTCGCTCTTCCCTCCCCAACGGGAGCGACGGTGGTCGGCAGGAGATGTCGAACACCCAGTTTAGATGGTCTGACTTCAGCCTTCCCACAATTGATGATGTTGTGATGATCATTCGAGCGCTGCGACTGACTAGCTGTGATTTGGACCCTGGCCCCACACGCCTCTTAGTGGGTTGTGTGGATAAAATCGGCCTAGTCCTGGCTTTGATCATCTGGAAGTCTTTGGAGAGGGGGATCTTTCCAGATTCCCTTAAAGAGGCTATAGTTAAGCCTCTATTAAAGAAATCCTCCTTAGATCCAGATTGTCTAGCAAATTACAGACCAGTCTCTAACTTACCCTTTGTGGGTAAAGTTATTGAGAAAGTGGTCGCAGTGCAGTTGGAGGATCATCTGACCAACAACAATATCTACGATTCTCTCCAGTCTGGATTTAGGAAAAGGCATAGTACCGAGACAGCGCTTGTACGGGTACTAAATGACCTCCTAATAGCGAGAGATCGTAGGACCCGATCCATCTTGGTACTACTTGATCTCTCTGCAATGTTTGACACCGTTGACCATGGTGTGCTGTTAGAGTGTTTGCGGTCTGTCTGTGGACTGTGTGGTACGGTCCTCAGATGGTTTCGATCTTACCTCGAGGGTAGGACTCAGAGGGTGGTGTCAGGAATTTTTTCCTCGGCATCACTCTCCCTATCCTGCGGGGTACCGCAGGGTTCTATCTTAGCGCCTATGTTGTTTGCGGTGTATATGCTGCCGTTAGGGTGATTATTAGACGATACGGTTTGGGTTTCATTGCTATGCAGATGATACCCAGCTGTATATGTCTTTCATGCTTGCCAGGACGCTGCCTTCTCGGTATTTAATAACTGCCTTGCAGAAATCCAAGACTGGATGAATGGGGTTGGCTGAGGTTAAACCCGGAGAAAACTGAGGTGTTGGTTTTGGACAAAGGCCGCTGTGGCGGGTCTGCCGGAGGGATCACCCTCAGGCTTATGGCTTGGAGGTGTTCAACTGGCGACCTCAGATCAGGTACGGAATCTTGGCGTAATAATTGACGACCTTCTGACACTTAAATCTCAGGTGTCAGCGGTGGTCAAAACTTCCTTTTTCCATCTGAGGAATATTGCCAGAGTGAAGCACCTGGTTCCTCCAGAGGACCTCCCAACATTGATCCACGCCTTGGTTACCTCCCGTCTTGACTACTGTAATTCCCTATACCTAGGGCTATCGGGGGGTTGAACTTCGCCGTCTGCAGCTAGTGCAGAATGCGGCAGCCAGGTTGTTGACTGGATCTTCTAGATCCAGCCATATAATGCCTGTGCTTCACGGACTGCACTGGCTGCCAGTGTTTTGGCGAATCACCTTCAAGGTCGGTTTACTGACCTATAAAGCCCTACATGATCTGGGACCTACCTACCTACCTGAAAGAGCTCCTTTGCCCTTACTGTCCCTCCCGCTCCCTCCGATCCACTGACGAGGGATTGCTAGAGATTCCCAGGGTTCGTTTGAAAACATCAGGTGCTAGATCGTTTAGTTTTATGGCACCGACCCTGTGGAATTCTCTACCTCGTCAGGTGCGAAATTGCCCGACCGTCCTTAGTTTTAAAGGAGCTTTGAAGACCCACCTTTTTAGCATAGCTTTTAAGGATTTATATTAGTTTTAATTTCATTATATTTATTGTTTTGTGAATTTGTACAGGCGCTTTGGTTTTAAGAAAAGCGCCTTTTAAAAATAAAGATGAATTGAATTGAGTTGAATTGAATAAGAGGGATCCAGCTAGGAACACAGGAGGAGGAGGAGGACAGGAAGGTGAGGTGCCTACTAGGTGCCACGACACGGAAGGATGGAAGGAAGATCCTGGGGATCACTGGGAAGGCAAGATGGGAGGGTGAGCTGGATGTCATTATCCACCTAGGTACTAATGACCTGGCAAATGGGGAGCCAAAGGAAGTTCAGGAAGAGTTTAGGAAATTGGGGAAGGGTCTCAAGCAAGTAGCTACTTCTGTCACTTTCTCAAAAGTACTACCCGCGAGAGGCAAGGGAAAGCATAGGGGTGCATGCACCAGGAACTTTAACTCATGGTTGAAGAACTGGTGCTGTAAGGAAAGATTTGGATTCATTGGTGGTTGGGGACCCACCTGGAGGGATGGAGATTTGTTCAAGCCTGACTGCCTGCATCCATCCTGGAGGGGAGTCCAAGCACTCAATGATAAGTTTAAATGCTACATTGACAAGCATTTAAACTAGCAAAGGGGGGTGGCAGGCCAGCAAGGAGGGTACCTACTTGCTCACCCCCCACAGTTAGCAGTGGAACCAGTGAACCGGAGGAGTGGCTATCTCTACAAAGCAGTTTGTAAAAGATGGAGATTAGCACCCAAGAGGTGGATAGGCAGAAAAGGGGCAAAATTCAGCAGAAGGGCAGACAGCAAGGAGAACCAGGGATAAAGGACAACCAAGGAAGGGCTGAGTAGAACAGTGAAACTGTCTAGGGAGGTCAAATCATGGAAGGCCATGTGTGCCGATGCCAGGAGCCTTAGCAACAAGATGGAAGATCTGGAGGCTGTCATGGTGCAATCAGACCTGGACATTGTGGCCATCACTGAAACCTGATGTAATGATAACCATGATTGGGAGATGGCCATACCTGGCTACAACATATTCAGAAGAGACAGGGCAGGTAGGAAGGGAGGAGGAGGAGTGGGACTGTATGTGAAAAATGACATAAGGGCCACAGAGATCCAGGAGGAACAAAATGGGGGAGCGATACTGTAGGTTAAGCTGGAAAGGAAAATGGGGCCAGCCATCCACACAGGTGTGGTCTATAGACCACCAGCCCAGGAGGAAGAAACAGATAGGGAGCTGATGCTAGCCTTCCAAAGGATGGCAGACAAGGGTGAGGTAGTATGGTTGGAGACTTCAGTATTCCAGACGTGGACTGGAGCATCCCAGCAGCAGCATCAACTAGGAGCAGATTTATCCTGACTCCTTCAGGGTGCCTTCCTAAGCAACTGGTCATGGAACCAACTCGGCAGAAGGCAATACTGGACCTTGTGCTCACAAACAGGGACAGTGTGATGGGGGTAACAGTGGGGAGCACCTGGGGAACAGTGACCACCAGTCATTGTGGTTTGAAATCATAGAAAGAGCAGAACCAAACCACACAAAAACACGTATCCTGGATTTTAGGGGTCAGACTTTGGGAAAATGGGAAGATACTTTAAAGAGGCATTAAGGGGAATGGGGCAGGAATCAGGGGTTGAGGAACAGTGGGCAGTATTTAAAATGGGGATTACAAGAGCAACGGAATTATGCATTAAGCAGGTTAGCAAAAGGAAAAGGAAGAGGAGACCATTATGGTTTTCTAAAGAGGTAGCAAAGAAAGTGAAAGCCAAAAAGATTGCATTCAGGCAATACAAAATGACACAGGCAGAAGGGGATAGGGAGAAGTACGAAGAGAAGCAAAGGGAGGCAGGGAGGTCAGTAAAAGAAGCCAAATCTCAGACAGAAGAACACATTGCAAAATCAGTGGGTACAAAACCTTTTACAGGTACATAAGTGAAAAAAGAAAGGCAAAGGGAGACTGAAGGGGGAGGATTGGGGGCCGCGTGGAGGATGACAACAGTAAAGCTGACATATTGAACAGGTATTTCTGCTCAGTCTTTACCGAGGAAGAGGAGGGTAATGGGTCTGAAGGGAGTACAAGGGGCAAGAATGGTGCAGAAATGGACACAAGTCCCTTTACACGAGAAAGGGTCCTGAAGGAACTGGAAGTAATAATAGTTGATAAAGCAATGGGGCCAGATGGGGTTCACCCCCAGGGTCCTTAAAGAGCTAAGAGAGGTGGTGGCTGAACCTCTGGCTATCCTGTTAAGCCGATCACTGGAAACAGGGGAGGTACCCAAAGACTGGAGGACAGCAGATGTAGTCCCCTTATACAAAAGTGGGAACAAAGAGGAAGCGGGGAGCTACAGACCAGTCAGCCTCACCTTGGTAGTGGGGAAGATCATGGAAGCAGTACTGAAGGAGAGATTGGTGGAACATCTGGTTGTCGGTGGACTACAGGACCCAAGGCAGCATGGTTTCACCAGGGGGAGGTCATGTCAGACCAACCTCGTTGAATTTTTTGACTGGGTGACTAGGGGAGGTGGATCAGGGGAGGGCAGTGGACATGGCCTATCTGGACTTCAGCAAGGCCTTTGACACTGTGCCACATAGAAGTCTATTACACAAACTGGGGAATATGGGTGTGGGCAGGACAGTAGTGTGGTGGGTAGGTAACTGGCTGGGCGGCAGGACACAGAGGGTGGTGGTAAATGGCTGTCACTCCACAGAGGGAAGAGTGACCAGTAGGGTACCACAGGGATCAGTGCTGGGACCAGTCCTATTCAACATCTTCATCAGTGACATTGCGCAGGACCTAGAAGGCAGAATTTCACTGTTCGCTGATGACACAAAGCTCTGTAACAGAGTAGACACACCAGAGGTGTAGACAGAATGAGAAGGACCTGCAGAAACTTGAAGAATGGTCAGGGGTTTGGCAGTTGAAATTCAATGCAAAGAAGTGCAAGATAATGCATATGGGGCACAAAAACCCTGGCACAATATATCAGTTGGGGGTGAGGATATAGCATGCACCAAGCAGGAAAGGGATCTTGAGGTTATCATCTCTGATGACCTCAAGGTAGGAAACAGTGTGACAAGGCAGCAGGTAAAGCAAATAGGATGCTGGGATGTATAGGCAGGGGCATCACCAGCAGGAAAAGGGAGGTCATAATTCCACTATACAGGACACTAGTGAGGCCCCACCTGGAGTACAGTGTACAGTTCTGGAGATCTTACCTACGTAAGGACATAGGCAGGGTAGAGAAGGTTCAGAGGAGGGCAGCAAAGATGGTACATGGATTGCATCACATGTCCTATGAGGACAGGTTGAAGGAACTGAATATGTACTCCCTGGAGGAGAGGAGGGAGAGAGGGGATATGATAGAGACATACAAGTATCTTACAGGGAAGAACAGGGCGCAGGAATACACTATTTTTAAGCGAGAAAGATGCTCCAGGACTAGAGGGCATGGGATGAAGTTGGAGGGAGGACGATTCAGAGGCAACGTGAGGAAGAATTTCTTCACAGAATGGGTGGTGGACAAGTGGAACACCCTGCTAGAGGAAGTGGTGGGGGCTGAAACAATCACGGGATTTAAGAATGCATGGGATAGACATAAAGGAATTCTGGAGGTCAGGGGTAAGGGGCAGCAGACTTCTAGGAAAACATAAACTGAACTTACAAGCTCAAATGGGCAGACTGGGTGGGCCATAGGCCCTTATCTGCCGACACTGTCTATGTATCTATGTACACTGTCACAGACAGAGAGCGCGATTGTGGACCAGAACAGACAGAGAAGCGGAGCAATTCTCTCTCACACTGTCACAGACAGAGAGCGTGATCATGGACCAGAAGAGATAGACAGAGGAAACGGGAGCAATTCTCTTTCACACTATCACAGACAGAGTGCACCATCACAGGCCAGAACAGATAGACATAGGAAACCGGAGCAATTCCCTCTCACACTGTCACAGACAGCGAGCGCGATCATGGACCAGAACAGACAGACAGACAGAGGAAACGGGAGCAATTCTCTCTCACACTGTCGCAGACAGCGAGCGTAACCATGGACCAGAACAGATAGACAGAGGAAACGGGAGCAATTCTCTCTTACACTGTCACAGACAGAGTGCACCATCATGGGCCAGAACAGATAGACGGAGGAAACGGGAGCAATTCTCTCTCACACTGTCACAGACAGCGAGCGCGATCATGGACCTGAACAGATAGACAGAGGAAACAGGAGCAATTCTTTCTCACACTGTCACAGTGTCTGTACTTCTCCCTGGAGCATGGTGTGCTGCGGACAACTATTGTCGTGGGGGGGGGGCAGTCAGTATGGGTGTGGGACAGATGCTTGGGTCACAATACTTTGGGACAGATAGCACAGGGAGCGCAGATTGTCCGGGGAGGGGGAGAGGTGTGCCTGCGGTTGCCGGCATGTGGAATTGGCTAGCTATCTACTGACAGAGAGCTAGAGAGAGAGAGATGGCTCTATCACTGCATCTGTCGCTCTATCCCACTGTAACAGGACGGCTTGGTACAGAAACCCAGGACACATAGGGGTCGGGTCTGTGAACATAATTCAACAGTGACTCACCGGTACATGGAGATTCATGGGGTGGGTGGGTGAAGGACAATGGAGATCCGTGGGGTGGGTGGGTGTGTAGCTATGAGAATCAGTGGTCAGAATGGCTCTTTCTTTCTGCCTGATGGACTGAAGGTGAAAAGCACTGCCTGCCAGCAAGCTGTTGCTTGAGTTGCTCTCGCTAGGCTGCCAATTATAAATGGCTGGTTCTCGCGTTCATTCCGTCAATCACAAAAAAAGAGCCATTCTGCCCACTGATACTGCTGGCCACCCCTTCGCACCAGCACCAGGGGATTAATCAACACCCACGCACAGGGAGTAAACCAGTGGGATCTAATATTTCAAACAACATGAAGTCCTGCTGTATTCTGACATATGCAGTTAGCCCCAGCACTTCACTTGCTCCGGAGAGGAAAGAGTTAACTCTATGCCAAAGCGTAGAATATTGAGTTCGAGCTCGGTTCAAACCTCTGTCTGCTACACTTCAAAGTGTAATCATCAGATTCTTTATTCCACCTAACTGAACAGTCGCTCCGGAGATTGCTCTTTCGCTTGTTGGTTCGGTCTTAGTAAAACGTCAGTTTTATACCTTATTTTGTCTTATTTTTTTTTCGTTTCGGATCCCTGTCTGCGGTAGAGTAAGTGTTGCAGGTAGTGGACTTTAGTTTAGTTGCTGTTTATTTTCTGATTATTCTGTGTGGAAATTGTAAAATCTGTCAATCGGTCCAGTTCGGAACCGATTGTGTTGGTTGATTTATTTCTTTAATTTCTTAGTGTGAGGTACCAGTCCCTATCGGTTTTAAAAAAAAACATATTTTTAGACGTTTTTTCCACAGCCCGTAACACAGTTGGTAACTTATGGGGGGTCTTGCCTGGCTTTAAAACTGCAAAGGGGTAAGTGTTAGGATGGCTACGTTTGAGAAACCCAAGAGAAAAAACGGGCCCACTGGGTTTCAACACTGTAGTGAGCGTGGGGATGCCTTTGCTAAGGCAGGCTCCCACACCACCTGTGTTTATTGTCTGGGGTTTGACCACCTCGATTCAGACTGCCAAATATGTAAAAATTTTCCGAAGACCACCTTGGACAAGAGATTGGGTAGGGTTAGGGAGAAGGAGGCCGAGAAGTCCACTGATCTGGATGGCCAGCCCGGTTCAGTTCCATCTGAACCTGAGGGAGTGCCCACTGACCTGGGCAATACTTCCTTGGGCAAAAGGAGAGCCAATCCAGAGGGGTTGGTTCCGTCAAAAAGAAAGACGAAATTGGCTGGTTCGGATTCAGAACCGTTATGTCCAACCGCCGAAGAGATAGCCAGGGTGATTAGCATTGTGGAATCGCTCCGTTCGGTTCCGTCCGATCCAGCGCCTCCTGGTAGCTGCTCAGTTCAGTCAGTTCCTCCGGTTCCGGAATATTGTCCAGATGATTATTATGAACTGATTTGGAAGGGGAAGTAAGGTACGACAATGACGATGATGATGATGGTGTGGAAGATCTGGATGAGCCCATTGAACCGGACATCTCCCCAGACAGGCCTTCTAATGCTTCCCTTCCCAGGCTGTCTGAGTCCCCATCCCACTATTTGTTCTACAAAAAAGTGGCAGAAACCCTCCAGCTTCCTCTGGTTGAAGCTGCTGAGGAACAAGAGGAACCTGACTTCGTTGAAATGATGGACATCCCAGAGTCCAAGAGGCTGTCTATTCCCCTGCATAAATCTTGTGGGAAACAGACACAAATAATTTTCCAAACACCAAATTCTTTATCTCCTGTGGACAAGAGAATGGACAGGAGGTATATGTTGTCACGCTCAGGTATGGAGTTCTTACTCCAACAATGCAGCCATGTTGGGGTCATGCAGGCTGCTGCCTGTAACAAGGCTAACATACCCTTGGCTTCACACACCCCAGATAAAGACTCTAGGAAGGTGGATGCTATGGCCAAAAAGCAGTACTTGGCATCCTCCTTGGTACTCAGGCAGGCAAATTGTATGGCCTACACAGCCAGACACCAGAAGTCCAGATGGGATACTGTTCTGGAACTGGCTAAACAGGCTTCCCCCCCAGCTAGCCAAGGAGCTGGAGAAGGTGGCTGCTGATGGGATTGAGGCATCTAAGATCCAATTTCATGCTGCTCTGTGGACTCAAATGATGTGTCATCATGAGTCATGGCTACATCTGTGTCTCTTCTGAGATTTCCTTGGCTCAGATGTACTAGCCTCTCATAGGACACTCAGGCTAAGGCCATGGATTTCCCTGTGGTGGGTAATTCTCTGTTTGGGGAGCAGACAGAGAATTACATGAAAAAAATGGATGAATACATGACCACCTACAGGAGTGCCCAGGCCAAGGAAAGGCAGGCAACTCCTCAAAAGCAGCAGTCTATGGGCAGGGGCAGGCTTTTTCACAGGCATTTCTACCAGGCACAGGCCTCCTCTCCTTTTCTTCAGAGGGGGTTCTTCAGAGGGAGAGGCAGAAGGGGGATGAGCAGGGCTGCATCCTTCTCTCAGTCTAAGGTTTCTGCCAAGCAGACACGCCAATGTGTCAGCCTAGGTCGACTCCCCTATTCCAGTAGGAGGCAGGCTGGCTTACTACTTCCAGGCCTGGAAGTCTGTTACCTCAGACAAGTGGGTCCTGGAAGTAGTAAGCCAGGAACTGGCACTCAGCTTCAAAAAATTTCCAAAACTGAGGGTCAGGTCTTTTCCACCTGCAAACACCTCTGAAAGCATTGCCCTAGAGGCAGAGGTTTCCTCTCTGCTGGCTCTCAGAGCCATAGAGAGAGTTCCTACTCCATACAGGGGCAAGGGTCTGTACTCCAGATACTTCCTTACTCCAAAAAACATAGGGGAATTGAGGCCCATCCCTAGACTTAAGATACCTAAAGAAGCACCTAGTCAAGCCAAAATTAAAAATGGTGATTCTGGGAGTAATTCTTCCCTCTCTGAGGCCAGGGGATTGGTTAGCCTCCCTGGACCTCAAGGATGCCTACTTTAACATTCCTATCAGGTGCTGCCACAGAAAGTACCTCAGGTTCGAATTGCCTTTAGGCCATTATCAGTTCAGAACAATGCCCTTCGGACTAACATCAGCTCCAAGGGTGTTCACAAAATGCCTAGCGGGAGTAGTGGCCTTTCTAAGTAGACAAAACATCTCCATTTTCCCACACCTGGACGACGGCTCATTGTGGGGCAGTCTCCAGACCAAGTCAAGTCAAACCTGCAAGTGACGCAACAATTGTTCACTTCTTTGGGATTCCTCCTCAATCGTCCAAAGTCAGTTCTCAAGCCAGTGCAACTCCTGACCTTCATAGGGATAGAGCTGGACACTGTCAAAGCAAAGGCTTTTCTGCCTCTGACAAGGGCAAAGGCCCTTACAGACCTGGCTTCTTCTTTTCGCCTTCTGGTGTCTCGACCAGCAAGACATTTTCTTCAGGCTCCTGGGTCACATGGCAGCTTCCACTGTAGTGGTGCAGGGAGCCAGATTTCAGATGAGGGACATTCAGTTCCATCTGAGGTCCTTTTGGTCTCAGAAAAAAGATCCTCTAACCAGGCTGATTCCAGTGACTCAGACTCTGATCCAAGCTCCTCCAATGGTGGTTAGATCAGGACAGTCGCAGACAAGGAGTCCTGTTTATCAACCAGTCTCATTCAGTGGTGTTAACCACAGATGCTTCTCTCCTGGGATGGGGAGCTCACTTGGGAGCCATCACAGCACAATGAGTGTGGTCCCCTCAGGAGTCTCTACTTCATATCAGTCTTCTGGAGCTCAGGGCAGTATACCTGGCTCTTCAAGCTTTCTTGGACTCAGTACAGAACAAGGTGGTTCAGGACAGACAACCCCACCACCATGTGGTACATCAACAAGCAGGGAGGCATTCAGTCTATGGCCTTGTGCATGGATGCCATGAAATTATGGTCTCTGTCTTATTCTCTGCAGACATCTGTGGTAGCAGTCTACCTTCCAGGGAAGGACAATGTGCTAGCAAATGTCCTGAGCAGGATATCTCAGGGCCATCACAAATGGTCCCTGGATCCCTTGGTGTTGAAGGTAATTTTCTCAAGATGGGGCACTCCAGAGATAGATCTCTTTGTAGCCCCACACAATCATCAACTCCCTCTCTTCTGTTGCAGACCCCCAGTCATGGGTTCAGTTTCCCTGGTTGCTCTGGTTCTGGATTGGGAGGGGAAATTCCTGTATGTCTTTCCTCCTTTTCCTCTGTTGTTCAAGATTCTGGTCAAGATAAGGTCACAGTCATGCAAAGTGATCCTGATTGCTCCAGACTGGGCCAGGCAGCCTTGGTGTCCTCTAATGATGTCTCTAACAGTCCATCTTCCTCTGTCTCTTCCCAAGAAACACAATCTGTTAACCTCCTCTCAGGGGAGGTTACGGTACCCCAACCTTCGGTCTCTCAACCTCAAGGCTTGGCTCTTGAAGAGTTAAGAGTATGCAAGTCTGCATCTGTCTCAGGGGGTTCTGGATATTCTTAAAGCCTCTTGAAAAACTGCAACCAGAAAAACTTATAATTCCAAATGGAAAATATTTAGCATTTGGTGTTCCAATAAGGATGTCTTACCAGATACTGCTGATTTAGCTACAGTTCTGGATTACATGGTTCATCTTAATGGCTTAGGCCTCAGGCCAGCCACTTTAAAAGTACACTTAGCAGCTGTCTCTGCATTCCTGTCAGTAGGGAAGGCTTCCTCCCTGGCATCTCGCCCTATTTTCTGTAAGTTATTTAAAGGTTTGCTCCATACCAACCCTCTCTTTAAAGACCCTACCCCTGCTTGGGATCTTAATGTTTGCATTGCTCAGCTTATGCAACCTCCCTTTGAGCATTTGGCTTCAGCAGAACTTAAGCACTTGACTTGGAAAACTGTGCTCCTGGTAGCTATCACTTCTGCCAGGTGTATTAGTGAATTACAAGCTCGGTCAGTGGAGCCTGATTTTATCTCATTTCATAGAGATAAGGTGGTTCTTAGAACTGACAGGAGGTTCTTACCAAAGGTGGCTTCAGATTTTCATCTGAACCAGTCTGCGTCTCTTCCTGTGTTCTTCACTGATCATTCTTCTTTAGGAGAAAGATTACACAGTCTGGATGTTAAGAGGGCATTTAGCTACTACATTGAGCGTACTAAGGCACTTAGGTTTGACTGTCCTCAGTTGTTTCCTCACTTATAGTGAAGTGGGAAAAGGGTAAACCTGCTACTAAGAGAACTGTTGCCTGGTGGATTGTCTCTTGTATAGAATTCTGCTATGAAAAGCTAGGCAAAATACCCCCCTCAGGCCTGAGGACTCATTCGACTAGAGGTACAGCTGATTCTCTGGCTGCTGACAGATATATTTCCTTACTAGAAATATGCAAAGCAGCCACCTGGAAAACAGTCCATACATTCACCAAGCATTACTCTGTGGATATCCAAGCTAGGAGTGATGCTAGGTTTGGTATAGCAGTACTGCAGAGCCTATTCCCAAAATAGGTTCAGTCCCTCCTCTTTGGAGGTAATGCTTGGTAGTCTGCATATGTCAGAATACAGCAAGTCTTCATGTTGTTTGAAGAAAAAAATTACTCACCATAGTAATTATGTTTCTTCTAATGGAGTCTTGCTAACCTCCCTCCCTGCCTCCCCTCTCAGAACCTGATTTTTGGGAAGTGGGCTGGCAAGTACAGTGTTGCACCTCGAGGTGTACTTGGCACTCCCCCCTTTTAGAAAGGTGGAGTGGGTTATGTTTATGTTTTTTTGTTTGTAGTTATGTTTGTTCACTACCTGGTTATTATTTTGGAGTTTTCGACTTGAGTCTTTTGTTGACCCACAAAAAAATTGGTTGCCTGTTGGCTAGTTTATTTACAATTTCCACCTAGGAGGTGTAGTTAGTTAGTATTAGCTCATAAGAATCTGACGGTTACATTTGAAGTGCAGCAGACAGAGGTTTGAACTGATCCTGAGCCCAACATTCTATGCTCTGGTATAGAGTTAACTCTTTCCTCTCCGGAGCAGTTCAAGTGCTAGGGCTAACTGCATATGTCAGAATACAGCAAGACTCCATTAGAAGAAACACAATTACTAAGGTGAGTAATTTTTTTTTCTTCTACTCACTTTCACCTATCCATGTTATAAGAAGTTTTATTGGTGTGCTAACACCTTCCATCAGCTTCAAATAGAAAATGAGGCCAGTTTGTTTCCCAAGATAGTGTTGCTTAATTATCCCATTACTTCAAATCCATTGCATTTCCTCCATGTTTATAGCAAAGATACAGTAAAGTTGTGACCGCAGTTCAGCGTTCATATTTATAGGAATAGTATTTTTTGTTTAGATTGCACTGGTGTACTGTGATGCCTCACCATGTCTGCACCCAGGCATGATGCAGCATACCATTATCTGCAGTGGGATTCTACCTGCAGCATAGTGCCCTCATTAGCGTTATAGTTATCACTTTCCTGAAGTCTTATCTGTATAGCGGAGCAACCCTCTGGTGCCAGAAACCTCTAGCATAATGTAATGGAATTCTGATAAGATCATATTTGCCAGGATAATGTACAGCATGAAATCAGTTGTAAGAGTTCTTGATTAATGCTCTTAGTGCAACTGCTGAACTGAATAAGATTACATGTTGGATAAAGTTACAATTTGGTTCTGATGATGTCATGTTATCTGGGAAACAGCCTTAAATGCAGTGAGTCTTGTGGTAAAATAATAAAGGTATTGCAAAATAAAAAAAAGAGTAGTGTTTGGGAACTTTAGACATGCTTACACAATGACTGGATTTCAGTACTTCTGAAATAGCCTTGATCTTTTTTTTTTCCTCAAAAGGCTTCAAAACTATTTTCTCAGCTTTGGCACCACTGTCTTATGGCTATTATGTTGAATTATATATCCAGAGTAGTAGTTTAGTGGCGTTATCTCTTGATTGTAAAATTTGCCATTTTATGTTTGTTACCCTTCACTTTTATTCGGTTTATAAGTACGCTCTAACATATTTCTCTAAAATTGATATTGATCTATAATTGGAGGTAAGTGGTGGCAGTCCACCAAGTTGCATGGAGCAGCAAGGGTCAAGGGCTCTCGATTTTAGATACATGTTGCTTGTCTTGAGTCTGAGGGAGTAGCGGAAAGAAGGTGGTGTACTGTGGGAGGCAGTAGGACGGCAGTAAAGGCAGCTGACCTTGGTCGCCTTGTTATGGTGGCGGGTCACATGACTGCATCCATCAGATCACACAACTGCAGTCTGAGGGTTGTGTAAAGGTTCCTCTCTTGCAGTCCAGTGAGAGCAGCACCGAGCTGCATGGAGGGGCAACAGTAAGGGACTTTTATTTTAAATGAAAACAGAGTGGACTTGATTGTTTGTGGCTGGGTGTGGTCTGAGGGAGAGGAATGAGAGAGGTGGTGCATTGTGGGAGGAGTTGGGGCAGCAGTGAAGGCAGCTGACCTCAGCACCATTGTTGTGGGGTGCAGGTCACATGATTGTAGTCACTCCATCATGTAGCCGCAGTAGGGGGTTATAAAGGATTGTCTGTGGGTTTTTACTTTGCAGTACAGGAATGGCAGCCACTGAACTGCATGGAGAAGCAAGTTTTAATGGGTTCTCGATTTAAAAAAAAAACAGAGTGTACTTGATTGTTTGATGCTGGGTTTGGGCCTGAGGGAGGGAGAAAGAAAATGGTGGTGCATTGTGGTAGGCGGTGGGGTGGGATTTTAAGCAGTCAGCCTTGATGCTATTCTTGTGAAGGGCAGGTCTTGTGACTGTAGTCACCCAATCACGTGACGTCAGCTCAGTATTTTCTATAAGGGCCAGCGACCCCATAGCATACAGGAGAACAGAGTGTGAGGACGGTGGGCCAGTCCATCAGCAAGCGATAGCACAAACACTCACAACGCCGATGACCCAGGTTCGGGAATGAGCTCGAGTTGTCAGAGGGCTGGTCGGGGAAGTGAGCTGAGCATCTCAGAGAATGCTCTCCACCTTGGGGAGGGAGGGTTGATGGACTCTGCTCTACTATTGCCACCTGGGTGACCACAAGTGGCAATGCAGGCAGAGCCGCAGAACTAGGTGGGATGCAGATGTTGTGCAATGCATGTGGATGTACTGTATGCACACATGTCTAGGGTTCTGTTGGTGTCCCACAAGGGCTTTGCCAGAAAAACAGAAAACACTACTAGGCGCTGTAGGAGGACTTCCGCCCTTCACCTCAGGCCTCCCACCACTGGCTGAGGCACTACTCTCTGAAGAGCACTGACCAAGTCTCCCTTAGGGGGTAAGTGACCCCTCCTGACTGCCCAGGCCTGGAGGGGTAAGCCAGGGTGTCTGTAGAAGGAGGTATGTCCCAAGGAAGGTGGGTGAGGGAGCTTGGTGTGTAGGTAGGACCGATGGGGGCTGGCTGGCGTGAGGGGTGAAAATATAGTAAATAAGAGTATGAGGACAATGGAGCTGGAGGATGATGTCTGCAGTGGTATCCGTAAGGCGGTCCACAGGGACTCTGTTTGTCACACCATCTGCTCCAAGATAAGACCTACCTAGTGTACTTTGTAAACAGAGAATATCTGTATATTTTATCTACAGTTTGTTGAATGGTCTAAGGAGATGGTGGCCCTGTAACAACTAGAACAGGTGGGGATTGAGGAGTGTACTTTAGGAGCTAGAATAAGTCTAATGTGCAAAAATCCTGTCTGAGATAGGGCTGCTGGTTGAACTGCTGGTCTTCAGTAAAGCAGTCCTATCGGCAAAAGAGGTGTACGTATATAAAGAGAGGGTTTGTGGCCTACAGCAGTAAAACCTTATCTAGATTACATTAGCATAATTGTGAGCGGCAAGCCACTTTACTGGATTGGTGGAGGGGGGTTATTAAGCCTTCTGTAATAGTAACTGACAAGGGTATGATGAAAGGGCCTACAACTAGAACATTTTAGGATAATAAAAGAGGGAAAGAAGGCAGGCCCCCAGGGGGTGAGATGGGACGTTGTCAGTTGTGGGGGATGCAGAGTGAACATATTTAGGTAGGTGCTCCTGGAGAGGTGTGGCTGTACTATATGTTGGAGCCTGGCAGCACTCTCTCCTGAGCTAGCTGTCACAAAGGGAAGAGGATTACGGGCTAAATGTAGAGCTCCGTGGGGTCTGGGAGTCCCACAGCTGACTCCACTCCCTTAAAGGACCAGATGAAGAAGGGTGGTGGTGGGGGGCAAGAGGAAGAGGACCACCCAAGTAGTGAGTTTTACCCACTTCACTCCACTAAATGAGGTTAGCGTAGATGTCAGGTAGGACTGATGGCCAAACAAATGCAGTAAGTCTTTAAGGGAGCATACATTCACTAAACACTATAGTGTGGACATTGTCTGTCATAGACATGCCTGCTTGGGCCTCAGTGTTCTACAAGGCTTCCTTACTCAAGATTATTAGGTTTTGCAATCCTACCTCAGTGCATGGTACTGCTTTGGAGTCATTCCATGATGTGGCTCATTGGAGGGAGATATCCTCGAAGGAAATAGAACAGTTGCTTGACGTAACAGTAGATTTTCAAGAGAATACTCTGGAGAGTAAAGAGTTAATTCTATGCACAAGCATAGAACGTTGAACTCGAACTCGGTTTTCAAACCTCTGTCTGTGGTACTCTGAAGTCTATCCGTCAGATTTCTTACTCCGCCTAACTCTGAAGTCGCTCCGGAGATCTCTCCTGCACTTTGATTTGGTAAAGTTCGAATCGGTCGGTTGTTTCAACTGTAGTTCGTTCATTTTTCGGTATTCTTACCTCTGTCCTGGTACAGTAAGTGACAGTAGTGGGTAGTGTTGTTTCTATTGTTTCTACTGTTAGAAATTGTTTTTCTCTTCGGTTCTTTTCTGGTTGGTCCGGTTTAGAACTGAAACTGAGTGTTTTTTACTGATAAAGTAACAAAAATTGTGGTTTTATCGGTACTTATCAGTTCCTAAAAAAATCTGTTTTTTCTGGGATTTTTTTTTAACCAACCCGTCACACAGTTGGAATCGATAGGTCTTAGTTACCTGGCTTAAAAGCTGTGAAGGGTGACTTTTGATTTTCGGCATATCTGAGAAACCCAAAAAGAAAACCGGTCCCACTGGGTTTCAGCACTGTTCCAAGTGTGGGGAGGACTTTGCTAAGGCCGATCCCCACCTGGTATGTATGTATTGTCTAGAGTTTGACCACTTCAAGGAAGACTGACAAATCTGTAAAAACTTTCCGAAAGCCACCATGGATAAACGTTTTGGTAGGTTGAAGGAAAGGGAGGCCGATAAGTCCCTTGACCTGGATGGCCAGCCCGGTTCGGTTGCGGCTGAATCTGAAGAGGTGCTCACTGACCTGGGCGACACCTCTTTGGGCAAAAGGAGAGCTGACTCTGCAGAGTTGGTTCCGTCAAAAAGAAAGCGAAAATCAGCCGGTTCGGATCCTACACCCCATGTTCCGACCGTTGAAGAAATGGTGAAAGCGATCACAATAGTTCAATTACTTTGCCCGGTTCTCACTGAACTGGCATCGGTTCAGAGCCCATCGGTTCGGTCGGAAGTAGCTGCTTCTGATATAGATCCTGAGGCATACTATGAGGGCGATTGGGAGGAGGAGGAATATTATGAAGAAGAGCACTGTGAAGGCCTAGATGAGCCAATAGAGCCTGACATCTCCCCAGACAGGCCTTCCCATGTTTCTCCTCCCAGGCTTTCTGAGTCCCCTTCCCATTTCTTGTTTTACAAGAAAGTGGCTGAGACTCTTCAGCTTCCTATGGAAGAGGCTGAACAAGATCAGGAAGAACCTGACTATATGGAAATGATGGATATCCCAGAGTCAGAGAGAGTGTCTATCCCTTTACATAAATCCTTGGGGAAGCAGACACAGAAAATTTTACAGTTTCCTACATCCATTCCTCCCATGGAAAAAAAGAGTGGACTGTGCCTATGCTTTATCAGGTCCTGGGACAGAATTATTTTCAAGTCATAGCAGCCATGTTGGGATAGTGCAAGCTGCAGCCTGTGACAAGGCTAACATTCCCCTGGCATCTCACCCCCAAATAAGGATTCCAGGAAATTGGATGCCTTGGCAAAAAAACAGTACTTGGCATCCTCTTTGGGACTCAGACAATCAAATTATATTGCATATACAGCAAGGTAACCAGAAATCTGTGTGGGATATGGTTCTGGAGCTGGCTAGGAATGCCCCTCCTCAGCTGGCCAAGGAGCTGGAGCAGGTGGCTGCAAATGGTATTGAGGCATCCAAGGTGCAATTCCATGCTGCTGTAGACTCAAATGATGTTTATTGCAGGGTCATGGCTACATCTATCTCCATGAGGAGATTTGCTTGGCTTAGGTGTACCAACCTCTCACAGGATTCCCAGGCTAAGACCATAGATTTTCCTGTAACTGGTAATTCTCTCTTTGGGGACCAAACAGAGAATTACATGAAAAAGATGGATGAATACAGGACCACCTATAGGAGTGCTGCAGCCAAAGAAAAGCAGACCACTCCTCAGAGGCAGCAGTTTAGGGGCAGGCCTTTTCACAGGCCTTTTTACCAAGCTCAGGCCTCCTCCTCTTCTTTCCAGCAGAGGGGGGGTTCTTTAGGGGAAGAGGCAGACGTGGGGTGACCAGGACCCCATCATCCACTCAGTCTAAGCCCCCTGCCAAGCAGATACCCTAAGGTGTCGGTCAGGGTTGCTTCCCCAGTGCCAGTAGGGGGCAGGCTGGCTCACTACTCCCAGGCTTGAGTGTCTATTACTTCAGATAAATGGGTCCTGGAAGTAGTGAGCCAGGGACTTGCTCTCAGTTTCAAAAGGTTCCCAAAAATAAGAGCAAGGTCCTTCAGACCTCCCTCCTCCTTGGAGACAAAGGCCTTAGAGGCAGAACTCTCCTCTCTTCTGCAAGCAGTAGAGAAGGTACCTCATTGTCACGGGAAAAGGACTATATTCCAGATACTTCCTTACCCCAAAAAAGACAAGGGAGTGGTGACCCATTCTAGATTTAACGTACCTGAACAAACACTTAAACCCGAAATTCAAAATGGTGACTCTGGGAGTAATTCTTCCCTCTCTAAGACCAGGAGACTGGCTAGCCTCTCTGTATCTCAAGGATGCCTACTTCCACATACCTATCGGACATTCCCACAGAAAGTACCTCAGGTTCGAGTTGCTCACAGGCCATTATCACTTCAGGGCCATGCCTTTCGGCCTAACATCTGCGCCAAGGGTGTTCACCAATAGTCTCACAGTGGTGGTGGCATTCCTCAGAAGGCAGGGCATCATTCTGTTCCCATATCTGGACAACTGACTAGTGGTAGGCCAGTCCGCAGACTAAGTCAAGTCAGCCCTAGAGGCCACTCAAAAGCTTCTAGACTCATTGGGGTTTATCCTGAACCTAGAAAAGTTTGTCCTGCAACCAGCTTAGACCCTCACATTCATAGGGGTGGAACTGGACACTATTCAGGCAAGAGCATTTCTCCCTCTTTCAGGGGTTCAGTCCCTTGTCACTCTAGCTTCCTGTTTTCATCCTCTAGTTTCTCATCCAGCCAAGCACTTTCTGCAGTTGCTGGGTCACATGGCAGCTTCCACAGCAGTGGTCCGGGGAACAAGGTTTCAGATGAGAGATATTCAGTTTCATCTCAGATCCTATTGGTCTCAGAAAAAAGACCCTCTCTCCAAATTGGTTCCTGTGTCTCAGACCCTAGTTCAGGCTCTCCAGTGGTGGCTAGAGGAGGACAATCTTCGACAAGGTGTCCCCTTTATCAGTCAGGCTCCTTCAGTGATTCTCACTACAGATGCATCTTTATTAGGGTGGGGGGCTCACCTAGATCAGCTTACAGCTCAGGGAACCTGGTCTCACCAGGAGTCCCTTCTTCACATAAACCTTCTCGAACTAAGAGCTGTCTTTCTGGCACTTCAGACATTCTCAACTGCTGTTCAGAGGAAAGTAGTGCAGATCAGGACAGACAATACCACAACCATGTGGTACATCAACAAGCAGGGAGACACTCGGTCCTCGGCCTTGTGCACAGAGGCCATGAAAGTATGGTCTCCAGCTTATTCCCTTCAGACTTCCCTGATAGCTGTGCATCTCCCAGGGAAGGACAACATTCCAGCAGATGCTCTCAGCAGGATTTCCCGGGGCCACCACGAATGGACCCTGAACCCTCTAATTCTTCAGGTTATTTTCAAGAGATGGGGCATTGCAGAGATAGATCTCTTTGCAGCCCTGGACAATCATCAACTTCCTCTTTATTGTTGCAGACCACCTCTTCTGGGCCCTGTCCCTCAGGATGCTCTTTTACTGAACTGGACAAGTAAGTTTATGCATGCATTTCCTCCCTTTCCTCTGATATTCAGGGTCCTGATCAAGATCAGGTCTCAACTCTGCAAGGTGATTTTGGTGGCTCCAGATTGGGCCAGACAGCCTTGACATCCTCTACTGTTGTCACTGTCAGTAACAATGCCCTTGTGTCTTCCCAGACAGTATAATCTCCTCACTTCCTCACAGGGGAGGATTCTGTATCCCAATTGGGACCTTCAGACTCTCAGGCTCAAAGCCTGGCTCTTGAAGAGCTAGAATATGCAAGCTTGCATCTCTCTCAGTCAGTCTTGGGTATTTTAAAGGTTAGCAGGAAACCTGCTACTAGAAAGACTTGCAACTCCAAATGGAAAAGATTTGGGTTTTGGTGTTCGCAATAGCACATCAAGCCAGAGCTGGCTGACATTGCCACTGTATTGGACTATTTGGTGCATCTTAAAGTTTAGGCCTCTGGCCTACCACTCTCAAGGTACATTTGACAGCTGTGTCTGCTTTTCTTTGTGCTGGCAACGGCTGTTCCCTAGCATCTCATCCAGTCTTCAAAAAAATTTTTCAATAGCCTAATACATGTTAACCCTCCCTTTCGGGAGCCTACTCCTTCCTGCAACCCGAATATATGTATTGCACAGCTTATGCACCCCCCTTTTGAACCCCTATCCTCAGCTGAATTGAAGTACTTGACTTGGAAAACTAAATTCCTGGTAGCCATTACCTCTGTCAGGAGAATCAGTGAATTGCAGGCATTATCAGTGGAACCTGACTTTATTTCATTTCACAGGGATAAGGTGGTCCTTCGAACCAACAGAAGGTTTCTTCCCAAAGTAGTATCAGACTTTCACTTGAATCAGTCTGTCATTGCCTGTATTTTTCACTGACCATTCTTCCACTGGGGAGAGAAGATTACACAGTCTTGATGTAAAAAGGGCTCTTAGTTACTATGTAGAGCATACTAAGGCCCATAGGAATGGCTGTTCTCAGTTATTTCTTACCTATGGAGAAGTGGGAAAGGGAAAACCTGCCACTAAGAGAACTATTGCTGGGTGGATTGTCTCCTGTATCTAGTTCTGCTATTCAGAGTTGTGGAAAGAGCCTCCCTCAGGCCTGACAGCTCACTCCACCAGAGGTACAGCTGCTTCGGTCGCAGCAGCTAGAGACATACCATTAGTGGGAATCTGTAAGGCAGCCACCTGGAAAGCTGTTCACATGTTTACCAAGCATTACTCTCTTGACTTTCAGTCAAGAAGTGATGCTGGGTTTGGCACAGCTGTGCTGCAGATCTTGTTCCGAAAATAGGTTCTGTGACTCCCTCCTCCAAGGGGGTACTGCTTGGTAGTCTGCATATAGTCAGAATACAGAAAGACTTCATGTTGTTTGAAGAAAAAATTACTCACCCTAGTAATGTTGTTTCTTCTAATGGAGTCTTACTGTATTCTGACCTCCCTCCCTGCCCCCTCTCCTGGACCCTAGTGTTTTGGGATGTGGCATGGCAGGCACAGTGCTGCACCCTGGAGGTGTACTTGACATGCCTTATCTTTTAAGGGTTTATCTTTAATATTCTGGTTGTTCACTACCTACTTATTGTTTTTTTGGGGGGGTTCTTGACTTGAGTCTTTTGACCCTAAAAATCTGTGTTATGCCCTTTGGCAAAAAAGTTTTAGAAACAATTTCTAACTATAGAGTTAGTTTAGTGCTCGTAAGAATCTGACGGTTAGACTTCAGAGTACAACAGACAGAGGTTTGAAACCAAGCTCGAGCTCAACATTCTATGCTTGTACATAGAGTTAACTCTTTACTCTCTGGAGCAGTTCAAGTGCTTGGGCTAACTGCATATAGTTAGAATACAGCAAGACTTCATTAGAAGAAACAACATTACTAAGGTGAGTAATTTTTTTCTTTCCCTCACACCTTCCACAACTGGCAAGTGACGGGTGACTGTAGTGACTGCTGTCACAAGTTGTTTCTCCTCTGATGCCCCCTATGGCATCTGTACTCAGATTTCCATATCCTCTTCTGTATGCCTGGTGTGGTCTTGGTTGTTTCAGTCCCTGCCGGTCCGATGATTCTCTGAGCTTGTCTCTAGCTGGGAACTGAGGCATGCTGGTGATACCGACATTAAATGAGTGCCGACAAGATGCGTCGATGAGTTAGGCCCCCAGTCTGCAAAACGTTTCTAGGTGGTCCTGATGCTGACAGCTGACAGATCCTTGATATAGCTCAATGGAGGATATTCTCTTGAAGATCTACTGTTATGGTAGGTACCCCACGGAAAACTTCTAGCTAGCAGTTATTAGCGGGGGACTGCCCCCTGACATTGGCCCACCCCTGACGTCTGCCTGTGGTATAAAAGTGGTGGTCCCCCAGCCCAGCTTCAGTTATTTTTCCGCTATCGACCTGCGCAGGTTGGACCTTCACTGATGCCTTCTGCTATAGTCGACCACCATTTTCTCCATGTTTACCCATGATTTATTATTTTGATAATATTCTTCATTTTACAGCATTTTTTTGCATGTCTTCTTCTCCATCCTCTTCTTCGGAGCAGCGGCAGACAAAGTGTGCTTGTGGCAAGCAGCATCCCATAATGATGGCCACTCTACTTGTCTACTCTGCCTGGGCCCGGACCTCGACACTGAGGCCTGCCATCACTGCCAGGATTTCAACCAGTGCACTAGGTTACACTGCCAGAAGACCATGGAAGCCTTCCTGCTACAGCAGAGATTATCAGCGATGGAAAAGGAGCTCCAGGGCAAAAAGCACCTCGTCTTCCCCAGCCTCTGGGGCTTCCACTTCTTCTTCATCATCTTACAAGGAGAAGTCATCCAGCAGACAGCTCAAATACAGGGAGAAACACAGGGGCAAACCCCAGTCAGCTTCCCATTCCTGGTCTCTGTGCCAGTCGGCGACTGAGTCTGGGTCTTCCTCCTGCAGGAGGTCAACCTCTTCTACTCAGGCAGTCCTCACCCCCTCCAGGCTCCCTGTGGTCAAACCACCTGCTCTTGTTACCATCTCAGGCGGTGGTTCTCCGGGGCTTGGGACTTTGTCCCCAGCCTCTCAGCCCCTGACGCTCAGGCCCTTATATTATGCGTGTCCTCAGCCAAGTGGCTCGACTGGGTCCTCACTGGGTGGCTGGTCTTTGCCCGTCACTCTCCTGGTCCTGGCATCAGCTAAGTCGGCCTCGACTTCAGGGTCTGACACCACAGGGCATGCACTCACCTCCTCCGCGAGAGTGACGCTTCTGTCCCGCTCGGGAGTTAGCTCCCCAGGACAGGCCTCTCTTTCTTGTCCAGCACTGGCTGCATCACCAGACCAGCGTCAGCCTATGCCTGTCCGGTCGATGCTGACCACCCCAACTTTGACCTCAGTGACACCCCAGCCATCGTCGCCTAACCCTCCTCTGTCGCCACTCCTCAGCCAATGCCCGAGGGTCCAACGCCTGGCCTGTCGACTCCCACCAGCCTAATGCCAGATGGCTCAACACCCCAGGGGCTGATGCCAGTTAACCCGGCACCTCCAGAACTGACACCCAGATTACCAAAGCCTAAGGAACTGATACCAGGACCCTCTCCGCCCCCCCCCACCTCCAGCCCTCTCAGACACACCTCAGAATCTGCCCACAGATCTCAGTGCTCTTTTCGCAGCTTGGTGGGTGTATGTTAAAGACAAAGAGTCTTCGATGGAGCCCCCTACTCCTGCTCCTAGGGATCCTCCTTCAAATCCGGGTAAGGACCAGGTTCCCCTTAAGAAGGCTCTGTCTGATGCCACCTCCTCTGGAGCCTACCCCACAGCCTTACAGGACTGGTGCCAGCCACCTGAGGGCTCACCAGCGAAAGCATCATTGCTTGTCCTCTTCATCTCCAGACTTGGTCGAGTTGGGAAGATATTCCTCCTCCTTCTCTTCAGATGAGTCTGAAGGCACTGACTTACTGTCAGAACCGGAAGAACCCAAGGATACCCCTCAATCCCCTCCAGATGATCCTACTTTCATGGAGGTGATGAGGCACATCCAATCCATTATGAGTTGGGACACAGAAGAAGTGGACGCTGAGCGATGTTGGCTGGCCGCCTTTCTCCGTAAAAAGGAGTCACTACCTTTGGTCATTCCACGCCTTATTGATTCCTTCAAGGACCTCAATAGGGCTTCCTGGAAGCATCCATCCTCTACTCTGGCAGTTTCCAAGAAGGCAGATCACCTTTTAATGCTCCAAGGAATGAGCCCTTTTATGGAGAGCACCCAGAGTCTGACTCTGTAATCAGTGACGCTGCCCATGACCGCTCTTAGCGGCCCAGGCATCTTAGCACTCAGCCTCCCGACAAATACTCCAGACAGATAGACCAATTCGGTAAGAAGGTCTGTGTCTCTGCCTCCTGCACTATCCGTTCCCTGAACTTTCAGGCCCACATGGTCCAGTACCAGAATGCCATGTGGGAGAAGACTTTGGAGGTAGCACAAGCTCAGCCTAATGTTCCTGGCAAGACCAAGCTGCTGCACCTTCTGAAATTGGGCTTGGATGTTGGTTCTTGTGTTTTCCAAGCCTCCTATGACTCGGCAGACTCCACAGGCAGGGCTGTGTCTATGGGAGTTTGTCTTCATCGGTACTCCTGGCTCAGAGTCTTCGTTTTCGGTCCAGATGTGCAGTCCAAAATTTTGGATGCCCTTTTCAGGGGTCCTGTTCTTTTTGGAGAGGATTCCCAGAACATAATCACTTGCCTACAAGAGCTGAGCAAGGCTTTGCACCCAATGCACACTTTATACCGATCCCAGCCTAAATCCTCCCAGCGGCAGTCCTTTCTTCAGCCCTCCAAGCAGCAGTCCAGGGGCCAACAGCCCAGAAGTGCCTTTAAGCAAAAAGCCACTACCCAAGCCTCTGGAGGTTCGGCCCCCAGGGCTCCCAGAACCTCCCATGCCGCATTGCCTGTCCCTGTATCTTCAGCCTGACTCCTTACCTGACCCCCCTTCCCTGGCCAAAACCCTATGGGAGGTCATGGGAGGCTGTTTTTCTCTCTACCTAGAGGGGTGGCACAGAATAACATCAGACCAATGGGTTCTTCAACTCGTGGAAAGGGGCACACCCTAGAGTTCATGAAGATGCCCCTGGACAATCCCCCCCCCTTGCTCTCCCATTACCCCCAGGCCCGCATCACCCTCATCCAGGAGGTGATTCAGGCACTCATACAAAAAGAGGCCATAGAACCTATCCCACCAGCACAACGAGGGAGGGGATTCTATTCTCATTTCTTCCTGGTCCTAAATAGAACTGGTGACCTACGTCCCCTCCTAGATCACAGCCACGTGAACCAGTATGTAGAATACAAATGCTTCAAGATGGTCACTCTTCCATGGCTTTCAGCCCCGGCTCCATCAGGGGATTCGATTTGTTCTCTGGACATGCAGGGCACTTATCTTCACATCCTGGTCTTTCCACCCCACAGGAGGGTCGTTTTCTTCCAGGGAAACCATTACCAGTTTTGGGCTCTTCCAGTCTGCCTGTCCTCAGCTGTCCGAGTCTTTACAAAGCTCTCACAGTAGTGGCTGCAGCCTTAAGGAGGAAAGGCCATTATGTCTTCCCTTACCTGGATGATTGGCTTCTGACAGCTCCCATCAAGGAACAGCTGCTCAGAACCATGGAGGCCACCTTCACCTTGTTTCAGGATCTGGAAATCACTCTCAGTCTCTCCAAATCCTCCCCTTGGTCAAGCCAGAGGCTTCAGTACATCAGGACAACCTTGGACACTGCACAAGGCAAAGCTTTTCTGCCCCCAGACAGGGCAGAATGCCTTCAGGCACAAGCTCAACTGGTCTAATCATCTTGCCAGGGCCCAGACAGGTCTTTTCTAAGGCTGCTGGGACATATGACAGTGGCCATTGCAGTGGTTCCCCTGGCTCGCCTACACATGAGGGTGGCCCAGTGGACCCTTTGGGTCCAATAGGATCAGTGCACAGACAATTTGGAGCAAGTGGTGTTAGTCTCTAACCCTGTGCAACAGACTCTGGAATGGTGGTTGAACCCCTTCAACCTCTCCAAGAAGGTTAACTTTTGGGCAGAGTCACTTCGTCAGATCCTGACCATGGATGCATCGGGCCTGGGCTGGGGCGCCTATTTGGTAGACTGTCGGACTCAAGGGACTTGGTCCCCACAGGAGCAGCATCTCCACATCAGTGTTCTGCAGATGCGGGATCCTTTATGCCCTGCAGGCCTTTCAGACAGACTTGCCCCCTTGCCCTCTTTTGATCCAGATGGACAATATGTCAGTGGTCTTTTACATAAACAATCGGGGGGAACACACTCTTACCTCCTTTGCAGGGAGGCCATGAGAATCTGATATTGGGCCATAGAGCATCACTTGGACCTGACTGCTGTGCATGTTCTGGGTGTTCTAAATTCCTTGGCCGACAGCTTAAGCCGGTCTCAGTCCAAGGCACGTGAATGGGAACTTCTTCTCTCTGTGCTCGAAGATCTCTTCATCTGGTGGGGCCATCCCAAGCTTGACCTCTTTGCATCCCCATTCAGCACAAAACTGCCCAGTTTCTGCTTGCTAGATCTAGGGCCTGGTGTTTTCTGGTGTGATACGTTGTCCCTCTCCTGTACAGGGAGGTTTATGTACATCTTCTCTCCCTTTCCATTACTGCAGAGAGTTCTTTTCAAGTTCCAGTCAGAGGGAGCAGAGATGATCTTAATAGCCCCTTACTGGCTGTGCCAGATATGGTTTCCACTCCAGCAACTAGCAGTGGAACCTCTTATCCCCTGCCCATGTGCTCTGACTTGCTCTCCCAGGAGCAGGGCATTCTGGTCCATCCGGACTTCAAGTCTCTGCATCTTCACGTATGGCTCCTGCAGACTTAGCAGTAGCCTGATTTGGGGTTTCAAACAACATGAAGTCTTGCTATATTATGACATATGCAGTGAGTCCCAACCTTCAAACTGCGCCGGAGGTGAAAGAGTTAACTTTCCATGCCAGGCATGGAACGCTGAGCTCGAGCTCGGTTGAAACTCTGTCTGTTGTTCTTCAAACTCAAACCATCAGATTCTTTACTCCGCCTCACTGAACAGTCGCTCTGGAGATTTCTCCTTTTGCTCGGTTAATTTTGTCGGTTAAAGTATTGTTTTTCTCGGTTTTTGACCGAATTTAAACCGCAACCGATCGGTTCAGACTCTGTCTGTGGTATTTGTGAGTACTAGATAGGTTTTACATTAATTTCCATTCTGTGTGGAACTTGTAAACGTTTATCGGTTCGGTTTGAACTGATCAGATTGTTTAAAATATATTAATCTGTCATTTAGAGTGTGGTTACCGGTTCTTATCGGTTCTAAAAAAAACGGATTTTATTGCGGTTTTTTCCACGACCCGTGACACGGTTGGCAACCGATAAGAGGGTCTTACCTGGCGGATTGCCATAAACGGGTACGTTTGGTTAGGACTGGCACTATGTCTGAGAAACCCAAAAGAAAAACTGGGCCCACTGGGTTTCAACACTGCAGTGTCTGTGGGGAAGTCTTTGCCAAGGCTGACCCCCACACCACCTGTGTTTATTGTCTGGGGTTTGACCACCTCAATGCAGACTGCCAGATTTGTAAAAATTTTCCTGCAGCTACCCTGGAAAAGAGAGTTGGTAGGCTCAGGGAAAGGGAGGCCAAAAAGTCCGCTGAACCGAATGGCCAGCCCGGTTCGGTTCAACCGAACTGGAGGGAGTGCCCTCTGGCCAGGCGAGACTTCCTCGGGCAAAGGAGATCCGACTCTGAGGTCGGTTCCAATAAAGGACTAGGAAATCAGCTGGTGTGGAGCCAAACTTTCCTCTCCAACCGCTGAAGAAATAGCCAAGCGATTAAAATTGTCCAGTCGCTTTCCCAGTTCCGACCGAACCGGCACCATCAGGTAAATCTTGATTCGGCTGGTTCCACTGGTTTCAAGAGTATGATTTAGAGGAATATTATCAACCGGAGGAGGGGGAAGAGGAGTATGAGGAGAGTGAATGTGGATTTGAAAGTCTGGATGTGCCCATTGACCCAGACATCTCCCCAGACAGACCTTCAGGAGTGTCTCCTCCTAGGCTTTCCGAGTCCCCTTCTCATTTTATGTTTTATAAGAAGGTGGCTGAAACCCTCCAGCTCCCTATGGAGGAAGCTGTGGATGATCAAGAGGAGCCTGACTATGTGGAAATGATGGATATCCCAGAGTCTAGGAGATTGTCTATTCCCTTGCATAAATCTTTTGGGAAACAGACAGTTAAAATTCTAAAAACTCCTCACACTATACCTCCTGTGGATAAAAGAATGGACAAGAGGTACACATTGTCAGGCTCTGATACGGAGTTCCTTACACAACAATGCAGCCATGTTGGGGTAGTGCAGGCTGCAGCCTGTGACAAGGCAAATATTCCCCTGACTTCACACCCCCCTGACAAGGACTCCAGGAGGATTGATGCCATGGCAAAGAAACAGTACATGGCAGCATCCTTGGGACTCAGACAGGCAAATTATATGGCTTATGTTGCTAGATATCAGAAATCCAGATGGGATACTGTTTATGGCTCTAGCAAAACAGGTCCCTGGCCAGCTTGCCAAGGAGCTGGAGCAGGTGGCTGCTGGTGGTATTGAGGCATCCAAGGTGCAATTCCATGCTGCAGTGGACTCTAATGATGTGTCATCAAGAGTCATGGCTACATCTGTGGCCGCAGAATGGCTTGGCTCAGATGTACTAGTCTGTCTGGGATACCCAGACTAAGGCCATGGATTTTCCTGTTGTGGGTAATTCTCTGTTTGGGGAGCAGACAGAGGATACATGAAAAATGAATGAGTATAGGACCACCTATAGGAGTGCACAGGCCAAGGAAAGGCAGGCCACTCCTCAAAGGCAGCTTTCCAGGGGCAGGGGCAGGCCCTTTCATAGGCCTTTTTACCAAGCCCAGGCCTCCTCTTCTGCTTATGCCCAGAGGGGGTTCTTCAGAGGGAGAGGCAGCCGGGGTACTAGCAGGCCTGCTTCCACTCCTCAGCCCAAAGCCCCTGCCAAACAGGCACCCTGATGGGGTTGCCAGAGCTGATTCTCAGCTACCTGTAGGGGGCAGGCTGGCTTACTTTGTCCAGGACTGGAAGTCTCTGACATCAGACAAGTGGGTCCTGGAAGTAGTAAGCCAGGGACTGGTTCTCAGCTTCAAAAAATTTCCAAAGATGAGAACCAGATCCTTTCCACCTGCAAATCCACCAGAGGCACTTGCCTAGAGGCAGAGGTCTCTTCCCTCCTGGCTCTCAGAGCTGTGGAAAGGGTTCCACCCCTACACCAGGGCAAAGGGTTGTACTCCAGGTACTTCCTTACCCTAAAAAAGACAGGAGAATGGCGTCCCATCCTGGATCTCAGATATTTAAACAAGCACCTTTTAAAACCAAAATTCAAAATGGTGACTCTGGGAATTATTCTACCCTCTCTAAGGCCAGGGGACTGGCTAGCGTCCCTGGACCTTAAGGATGCTTACTTCCATATTCTCATCAGAAGCTCCCATCGAAAGCACCTCAGGTTCGAGCTGCCCTCAGGCCATTACCAGTTCAGAGCAATGCCCTTTGGTTTCACCTCTGCTCCAAGGGTATTCACAAAATGCCTGGCAGTAGCAGTTGCTTCCCTAAGAAGGCAAAAAATTGCCATCTTCCCTTACCTGGACGACTGGCTCATAGTAGGCCAGTCTCCAGACCAAGTCAAGTTACATCTACAGATAACTCAGTAACTGCTCACCTCTCTAGGTTTCCTTCTGAATCTTTCAAAGTCAGTTCTAGAGCCTGTCCAGCTCCTCACCTTCATAGACGCAGAGCTGAACACAGAGAAAGCCAGAGCCTTCCTTCCTTTGGACAGGGCAAGGACCCTGGTCTCTCTGGCCTCCTCCTTCACCCTGCAGGTCTCTTGACCAGCAAGGCATTTTCTACAGCTCCTGGGGCACATGGCTGCTTCTACAGCAGTAGTGCAGGGAGCAAGATTTCAGATGAGGGACATCCGGTTCCATTTGAGAGCCTTTTGGTCTCAAAGGAAAGACCCTCTAACCAAATTGATCCCAGTAACTCGAACCCTGATCCAGGCCCTACAGTGGTGGCAGGATCAGAGCAATCTGAGACAAGGGGTTCCCTTTGTCACTCAGTCTCACTCCTTAATCCTTACTACAGATGCATCCCTCTTGGGGTGGGAGCTCACATGGGCGACCTCACTGTGTGGTCCCCTCAGGAATCTCTGCTCCACATCAATCTGTTGGAACTCAGAGCAGTTTTTCTAGCACTTCAAGTTTTTTCCAAATCTGTTCAGAACAAAGTTGTACAGGTCAGAAAAGACAACACCACCACAATGTGGTACATCAACAAGCAAGGGGCACTCGGTCTACGGCCTTGCGCACCGAAGCAATGAAGTTGTGGTCTCTGGCTTACTCCCTGAACACCTCCCTTATGGCAGTTCACCTCCCAGGCAAGGACAATGTCCTGGCAGATGCTCTCAGCAGGATTTCCCAGGGCTATCACGAATGGTCACTGGACCCCCTGGTCTTGGAGGTGATATTTGCCAGATGGGGCACCCCGCAGATAGATCTTTTTGCAGCCCTAGACAATCACCAACTTCCCCTTTTTTGCTGCAGGCCCCCAGTGTTGGGCTTATTCCCTCTGGATGCCTTAGTTCTCAATTGGGAAGGGAAGTTTCTCTATGCTTTCCCCTCTTTCCCTCTCCTGTTCAAAGTGCTAGTCAAAATCAGATCTCAACCCTGCAAGATGATCCTGATTGCTCCAGATTGGGCCAGACAACCCTGATATCCACTCCTACTGTCCTTAGCAGTCCATCTTCCCCTGTGTCTTCCCAGGGATCACAACCTGTTAACCTGTGCTCAGGGGAGGGTTTGGTACCCGAACCTCAAATCTCTCAACCTCAAGGCCTGGCTCTTGAAGTGTTAGAGTTTGCTGATCTACACCTCTCCCAAGGTGTAATGGATATACTGAAGGCTTCAAGAAACCTTCCACCAGGGCTACCTATAATTCCAAATGGAAAAGGTTTTCCCATATGGTGCTCTGAAAGCATATTTCCCAGAATCTGCTGATTTACCCACAGTCCTGGATTATATGGTCCATTTAAATACCTTGGGGCTGAGACCAGCTACCCTAAAAGTACATTTGGCAGCTGTGTCTGCTTTTATTTCAGCAGGTAAACCCTCTTCTCTTTCAGCTCATCCTGTATTCTCCAAGTTTTTAAGGGATTGCTTCACACCAACCCTCCATTCAGGGACCCTGCCCCTGCCTGGGATCTTAATGTTTGCATTGCTCAGCTTATGCAACCCCTCTTTGAGCCTTTGTCTTCAGCAGAGCTTAAGTACTTGACTTGGAAGACTGTGTTTCTGGTAGCCATCACTTCTGCCAGACGCATAAGTGAATTACAAGCTTTGTCAGTGGAGCCTGATTTTATCTCCTTTCATAGAGATAAGGTGGTCCTCAGGACTAACAGGAAGTTCTTGCCTAAGGTGGTTTCAGATTTCCACCTTAATCAATCTATATCTCTTCCAGTGTACTTCACTGACCATTCCTCCTCTGGCGAGGAGGCTGCACAACTTGGATGTGAAGAGAGCCCTTAGTTACTACATAGGCGTACCAAGGGTCACAGGTTTGACTCCCTCCAACTGTTCCTTACTTATGATGAGGCTGGTAAAGGGAAACCTGCCACTAAAAGATCCATTGCCAGGTGGATTGTCTCTTGTATCCAATTCTGTTATAAAAAGCTGGGTAAGGTTCCTCCCTCAGGCCTGAGGGCTCACTCTACCAGAGGTACAGCTGCTTCCCTGGCTGCTGCCAGGGACATCCCTATTCTAGAGATATGTCAAGCAGCTACCTGGAAAACAGTTCACACTTTTACCAAGCATTACTCCCTGGACATCCAGGCTAGGAGTGATAGAAACATAGAAACATAGAATTTGACGGCAGATAAGGACCGCTTGGCCCACCCAGTCTGCCCATTTCCCTACCTGATGGATAAGCTGCAGATCCTAGTTAACCAGCAGCCTACTTCTTCCTACCCCCACCCCCTAGAATTGCCTTATGACTGTCCCATGCATGCTTGAATTCCACCACTGTTTTTGACTCCACAACCTCCTCTGGAAGGCTGTTCCATACATCCACAACCCTCTCTGTGAAAAATACTTCCTAAATTACCTCTGAGCCACCCCTTCTATCTTCAAATTGTGCCCCTTGTTCTTGCACACCTCTTTTTTGAAAGATGCTACCCTCTTGGACTTTGTTGATTCCTTGAGGTACTTGAAAGTTTCTATCATGTCCCCCTCTCCCTCCTTTCCTCGAGGCTATACATATTAAGCTCCTTAAGTCTCTCTTCATATGTCTTCCGGTGCAGACCCTGCACCATTTTAGTTGCCCTCCTCTGGACAGCTTCCATCCTGTCTATGTCTTTGTGGAGATTGGGTCTCCAGAACTGCACGCAGTACTCCAGATGTGGTCTCACCAGCTGTCTGTACAGAGGGATAATAACTTCTTGTTTTCTACTGGTGATGCCTCTCCCTATTTATTTATTTATTTAGTTTTTGTTTACCGGGTAGGTGCGCTAGCCAGCAGGTGACTATTTACAGGCACGACCTGGGAGAGTACAATACATCATAACACATGGAAGCAACAATACAATTGAGGCAACAACCATATAAGTACATTCCAGACATATAGAGGCGGTTCCAGCTAGTCTAACATGATTTAGGCTATACTAAGCAGTGACCAGCAGGCCAAGAGCAAGGAGGTGTTTACAGCTGGTGTTGGTACAGGTAAGGGGTAAGGAAGGGAGTATAGGGCCAAGGACTGCTACGGCTTTACAGGGAATGCGTATGGAGACTGCGGGTTTGTGGTTCCCCAGCCAGGCAGGATGATGTGGAGTGACAGGGAAGGGTGCAGGCAACAGGAATAGCGGGAGAAGTAATCGGCCAGTGCATATCGGGGTGGGCCATATATGGGACACATATAGAGCACCAGCAGCGAGAAAAAGTCAGGAGGAGGGTGCAGAAGGATCTGTAACCTGGCGGCTGGCAACAGCCAGCCTGACAGCAGCAGGGGGGGACCCAGGGAAGTAAGGGAGGATGCCAGAGACATCCAGTGGTAGGCTACAGGGATGCCAGGTTCATGGCCCCACAGTCAGGGGATGAAGAATATGGGAGGGGTGGACGGGAGGAAAGGGTGGCATGAAATACGGCTTTGGCGGTAGGAGGCGTGTAGATGCAGCCGGGTCGTGGTTCGAGGCTGGGCATGAGGGCGGTGGCAGTCTCTGGCCTTGGACATCCTGCGGCAAATGGTAGACAAGAGAGGGGAGGAGGAGGTGAGGCCTTATTTTACAACATCCACCTGTGGTAAGTTTGGGCAGTGCCCAGGTAGGCGCAGAGGATAAGAGGCAGGAGGAAGGGTGGAAGGAGCCGTAATCTGTCGGCAAGTCAGCAACCAGCCAGAGCAGCAGCAGGTGCCCAGGAAGTAAGAGGATGTCGAGACATGTCGGCGGCAGGCTAGAGGACGCTAGGTTCATGGTACCATTGTCAGGGAAGAAGAAAATGGAAGGGGTGGGTGGGGAGTAAAGGCGGCTTGAAATACGGCTTTAGCGGTAGGAGGCGGGTAGGTGCAGCCAGGCTTGTGGTTCCGAGGCTGGGCATAAGGGCCGGTGGCAGTCGCTGGCCATGGACATCTTGCGGTAATGGAGGACAAGTGAAGGGGAGGGAGGAGGTGAGGCCTTACAGTACCAACATCCACCTGTGGCAAGTTTGGGCAGTGCCTAGGTAGCACAGAGGATAAAAACAGTACAAGATACAACAGTAATGTAGATAGTAGTAAGTAAGTGCAAGTATGCATCCCAGTATCCCCCCAGCCCTCCTTACTGCCCTCTCACATTGCTTGCCCACCTTTAGGTCATCTGATATGACTACCCCCAGGTCCCTTTCCATTTTTGTTGTTGTTAGTATCTCACCCCCCATTGTGTACTCTTCCCCTGGGTTTTTGTTTCCCAGGTGCATTACCTTGCACTTCTTAGCATTGAATCTAAGCTGCCATACATTTGACCATTCCTCTAACCTTGCCAAGTCCCTTCTCATCCTTTCCACCCCACCTTGTGCATCAACTCTGTTGCAGATCTTTGTGTCATCTGCAAAGAGACATACTTTCCTTCCAGTCCCTCTGCAATGTAAGCTTATAAAGACATTGAAGAGGACCGATCTCACACAACTGTGCTTCAGAGCCTATTTCCTAAGTAGGTTCTGTCCTCCATGGAAGTACTGCTGTGTAGTCTGCATATGTCATAATATAGCAAGACTTCATGTTGTTTGAAGAAAAAATTACTCACCTTAGTAATGTTGTTTCTTCTAATGGAGTCTTGCTATATTATGACCTCCCCGCCTGCCCCTCTCAGAACCTCTGTTTTTGGGATGTGGGTGGGCAGTGCAGTGTTGGCACTTAGTAGATGCCTACCTTGTTGTTTTCACCCATCCTTTTTTGGGGTGACTTGTTGTTGTGTTTTTATTTTTGGGTCTCCTGACTTGAGTCTTTGTTTTGGGACCAAAAAATGTATTCTTATGTTTAGTAGCCAGTTGGCTAGTGTAGGTTTACAGCTTCCACACAGGACCTCAGTGAGTTTAGCTCATAAAGATCTAACGGTTTGAGTTTGAAGAACAACAGACAGAGTTTCAACCGAGCTCGAGCTCAGCGTTCCATGCCTGGCATGGAAGTTAACTCTTTCACCTCTGGAGCAGTTCGAAGGTTGGGACTCACTGCATATGTCATAATATAGCAAGACTCCATTAGAAGAAACAACATTACTAAGGTGAGTAATTTTTTCTTCTCCCCAGGTGGCTGATATTCTAGTAGCAGCCAGGAAACCTTCCACTAGAGCCACGTATGCTATGAAGTGGAAGCGGTTCTGTATATGGGCCACCACGTGTCACCTGGATCCTTTCACCTGTCTGGCGAATCTAGCTCTAGAGTACTTACTTTCCCTGTCGGACTCAGGTCTGGGTTACTCATTGCTTAAGGTGCACTTATGTGCCATCTCTGTGTACCATGCACCTGTTGAAGGCAAGACCCTTACCCAGCTGGATCTTTCCCGCACTTTTCTGCGGGGCGTACTGCATCTGAAACGTCCCATCAGGGACCCTGTCCCTCCATGGGACCTTTTGTTTATTTTAGAGAAGCTTACCTTGCCTCCTTCTGAATCTGCTGCAAGCTGCGAGCTACACTTTCTGTCATGGAAAGTGTTGTTGTTAGTTGCTATTACTTCTGCTCAAAGGATTTCCGAGCATCAGGCTCTGATGTGTAAAGAGCCTTATATAGTTTTCCACAAGGACAGGGTGTCCTTGCGAACTAATCCTAAGTTTCCACCTAAAGTGGTCTCTAAATTTACACTGAATCAAGACATCCGTCTGCCTGTTTATTAGCCAGAGTATTCAAATCGAGGGGAGGCTTTACTTCACACTCTGGATGTCCACCGGGTGCTCCGCTATTATTTGGACTGTACCCGTGTCATTAGAAAATCTGATTAGTTGTTTGTTTTATTCGCCCCCTAGGAGAGAAGGGGCCCCTGTTTCGAAGCAGTGTTTGTCCAAACAGTCATTTGCATTGTTTATTGTTACTGCAAGTATGACAGGCCTTTACCGGAGCTGGTTAAATGCCATTCTACCAGGGGCATTGCTGCTTCTTTTGTTCCTCCAGGAATGTGTCAGTTGCTGATGTCTGTGCAGCTGCCACTTGGAGTTCTGTTCATACTTTCATCCGGCATTACAGTCTGGACATTGCTTCTAGGCACAGGGCAGGTTTTGGACTGGCAGTCCTGCAGGGCCTTCTCTCTTGAGAGCCTTTCACTGACTTCTGCCTCCCCCCAGCTGACCGGGGTCAGTCCTTTCACTGCTTAGGACTTGGTTCTAATGGTGTTGTCTTCTGCAAGAGCCCCAGCAAAGTAAGATAGTACAGTTATGTAAGAACTTACCATAACAGTAGATCTTTGAGAGGAGCTCTTGCAGCAGATGCTGCTTTCCCTCCCTCCTTCCCCCTGGTGACTACATCTCCATCACTGTTATCTTTCTTTCCTCAGAGTAGAGGAACCATCTCAGTTCTCCAATTTCTGTATGTGCCAGAGTCTCTGGCAGGAAAATAGATTGAGGTGGGGGACCAGCCATTTTTTACCATAGGTGGACATCAGGGCAGGCTGGCGTCAGGAGGTGTTCTCTTGCTAATGACTGCTAGCTAGAAGTTTTTTATGGGTCCTGGCGCCTTCCAGCTTCAGTCCTAATGGTGTTGCCTTCTGCAAGAGCTCCACTCAAAGATCTACTGTTACGGTAAATTCTTATGTAACTGTACTTTTTGTACACATCCAAGGTGTGGGATGCTACATAAACACCCGGAGCAAAGCTCAAGGGGGTTTATAAAAGAATTCCACACCAAGGGTGTTTATAAAATTATGTGTCACACACATCTACCCATGTTTTTTTTTCTTATAATTACTGACCAGCATTTTTAATAAGGGGAGGGTTTAAAGAGATACTGTATAAGCCACTTCCATCCAGAACAGCCGAAGTCCAGTAGTCTGGGTACAAGGGTCTGAATTTTAAGTTGACAGTCAGCTCTATGAAGGAGAAAAGCAATCAAATCCATAGAAGGAGTAAAGGTCAGTGCTCCTTCTAGTCCTGTCACTGTCAAAGACAGTGTTTGCAGGGTTATTCTCAGAAGGACTGCAGTCAGATTTGATAGGCACATTAGGGCGATTAGTCTAAATCTGGACATCTTAGTATCTGCTTATGCTTCCCCTCCATTATAGCATCCATAAGCAGCCTACCTCAGCAGGTGAGGTAAAGCAGCAGTTCTGACTTCCCATGACAAGAATTGCCAGTTACTTTGTCCTGTATTTAAGACCCTACTTCTGAATAGCCGTCTTCATTGGTTAAATGGCTTTCCTCCTCCATGCTAGTTCTGGAGAGAAATTGGGGGGAGAGGGGAGAGAAATGAAACACAGGCTGCAGGATCTCCTCCATCTCTACAAAGTGGAGGAACCCCATAATGACTTCTTGTTGTCTCCACTGTGATGGTGGTTTTGGGGCCATGGCTTAGTGGGCCTATCTGTATACAGCTTCATTGGCAGATCTGGGACTTCACAAAAGTGAAGTACCACCTTGTCCTCCACATCTTTCAGTGGGCTGATGAGTGAGCCTTAGATTATTCTGCTGGTCCTCGTTTTCCTAATCCTGGAGGCGCACTTTTATGAGTTGTCAAAAATGTAGATTTTCAGTCTTTCGTACACCCCGTTCCTTAAGTTTTAAGACTTTGTCCGTTTAGTGGAAGTCGTCTGCTTGACCTCATTTAAACTGCTGTCTTGGCTTCTAGTTGTTTCTTGCAGGCCTCACAAGACTGTCTCCATGGAGTCTAGCCTTTCATTTATTGCAGACAAGTTCTTAGCTGAGTCCAGGGAGCTGTTGGGCTTAGCAGCCTAGTTTGATTGATTGTTAAGTCATTTTTGCCTGTGTTGCCCATCCCCTTCAGAGTCACTTTCCTGGTCTCCTTTGAACTTTTTGTAGGCTGTTCTTGATCCACACCTGCCGTACTGTCCAGAATCTCTCAATTGTCTATGAGGGAGAGACCAAACACACAACAGAGATCTGAATGATATCCTTACAGTCTCAGCCAGGAATGTCCAATAAATCCAAAAATATTTTAATTAAAGGTATCTTGATGACACGAGTTGGTAAACATTGCAGTTGAAAGTACTTTAAAGGATGCTCAGGCTTTTATATGCTATGGCCTGATATTCAACCTTTGTCCCTTAGTTTTGGACTGGATGGGTTGACTTGTTAGGTAGGATTATAGAGATGAGACAATATGGGACTCCGTTCTACTTGCTTTCCAGGTGGTAGTACTATGCCTCTGATACCTTGTGCCCCTTCCCCGGCTCCTTGAAAACTGCCCTGTCATTTGCTCATTTGAACCCCACTAACCTATAGGACAGAAATGTTATATGAATGCAAATTTACTCGAGCTGTACCAAATCGGTTATGATGTTGTGGTAATCACTAACTGTACCACTGGAGTAATAGGATTATCTGTAAGGCCCTGTCCACACTATGCCTCTGTAACGGTACAGAGGGCTCAAACCGTTACCAAAACGGTTTGCGTTTACATCTGTAACGTTACAGAAGGCGTTTTCATAACTGTTGTTGAAACCACTTATGAGGTGGTTTGAACAACGGTTATGAAAACGGTTGTGCCCCTGTAACGTTACCAGCCATAGTGTGGACGCGTGAGCGTGTAGCTCCAGTATTCCCCCAGTGCAACACGAACTGCATTGTGGGATAGGGTGCAGCTGTAACGTTACAGGGCACCCACAAATGTGGACGGGCTGTAACGGTTCCAAACCGTTATCGAGACTGTTTGCCGGCAGTGTGGACACACTGTAACGGTTCCGGTCTGTAACGGTGTGGAACCGTTACAGACTGTAAGTGGATTAGTGTGGACAGGGCCTAAGCCATTTGACATACTTATGTGTCTGAATGCAACTCTGCAAGCTCAATAAACAAAGTTACAAAAAAAGTAATTTAAAGAGGTTTTATTTTCTGAATTAGGTGGGAGCTCAGTAGGACACATCCACTCTCTGCTGTGCTCCATAGCGCTACCATCTTTTTTGTACTCGGAAATAAATCTGTCTGGATTTAGCAGATTTTTTAGAGGTCGATTACAGCAGCATGTTATTTCTTTCCAAGCAGTAATGAAAAACATCACAATCCTTCGAATTTTCTTTCTCTCTTTATAGCTTATTTACCCAGGATTGCCGAAGTGACTTACAGTATCTTGTTTTCAGTTGAAGTGCTGCGTTTCCCTACTTTTAAAGCTGGGTGTACTAAAGCCCTGAGAGGTTAAAGAAAAGCACTCTGTTTTCTTTTTTTATGGTTAATTACTTTATTTCTTTTATCACCTTTTCATAATCTGTACAAAGCATAAATATAAAGAAATCCCAAAAGTGGCTAAGGGAATCCATGCCAGAACCTCACCAAAAACAGGGATCCAAAGACAGTAAGAAAGGTGGCTAACTAGGCAGCTAGTGTGTGAATAGCAGCAGTAAAGAGACCATACTTTGTCTCTGTTTAAAAAGCCTTTATCTGAATAAATAGCTCATAAACGACGCACCCGACCAGCAGCAGCCAACACATTAGTTGCCTAGTTAGCCACCTTTCTTACTGTCTTTACAAAACATAGGTATGTAGCAAAACATCTTATCTGATCGTGGTTACTGCACTGACCAAGTGTTTAATGCAGACGAGATGGGCTTATTTTGGAAGTGCTTGTCTGATGTTACCCTAGCAAGTAAGGGGAAGCCAGTGCTAACAATGATTTTAAAGTTGCAAAAGATTGGGTGGAAGTTATTTTCTGCTGTAACGCGACTAGAACCCACAAACTGAAGTCCATATGCATAGGAATGTTCAAGACCTCCTGCTGTTTCCACCATGTTAATATAAACTCATTACCCCTTCTCGACAGGCACAGTAAAAATGCCTGGATGACTGCCTTACTTTTCAGAGAGTGGTTTTTCGACTCTTTTATACCCTCTGTTCGTACTTTCCTTAGGGGGGAAAAAATCCCAACCAAAAGCTCTGCTCCTGCTCGATCAATGCCCCACTCACCCATCAGAGGCTGAATTAAGGTTGCGCGATGGAAAAATAAGGACACTATTCCTCCCACCACCCCCATGCACACAGAAGCGATTTGTGGGCTGGAGATTAGACTGGAATGGCTGTCTAATCAAGAGGTGGATCCAATTAAAATAATCCAGTTCAGATAGCTTGTATCCTTTGCAATAGACGTTGCCACAGAGCGAAACAAACAAATGAAAATTGATAACTTCTTCAACGCTTTGCACTAATGTACAGTACTGTACTGTACTCTACTGTAAGAACTGTAAGCACTTGCACTAAGCACAAACACAAGCACAAGAAAGGCAAAGAAAAATGACACACTAAGCACAAACACTATACACACTCCCTACCAGTTCCCCGATCCTGATCTAGATCCCTGCTAACAGCCTAAGGCAAACAGAGCACTACTCAAGAAAATAAATTATAAAACTAGAAGAAGGTTACAAGATACTTAAATACACAAAATACATAAGCATAAACATAAGCTTGTAAACACAGCATGTATGTTATTGGGTCAAAATGTCTAACTGTGCGACTACAAGCTGTTCTGGCTTGCTTCCCATACTGTCCTTCGTTTTAATGAACGGAGAGCTATAACAAACAGCCGCTTTGGCTCCCAAGCCATTCGTTATAGTGAGGGGCTACTGTATGCTGCTATTTAATGTCAAAAAGACTAATCCTATGCTATTAGGCTCTAAACTGAAACTCTCCAACCAGTCCTAACCTTTAATTGTAGCCTACTGTGATGGCTGGATCGTGGAGCAGGTACGCACTTTCAGATACCTAGGAGCCACACTTGAGCACTTTCAGATACCTAGGAGCCACACTTGACCCCCTTCCTCACCTATTCAGACCACATTGATTCTCTGATTAAAAGAACTCAAACTGAAAAACTCCATAACACCTGCGATATGCCTCACCATTGCAAGAAGTACTATGCTGCCTGTACTGGAGCATGCCTGTCCCATTTACTTACAAGTCACTGCAAAAGACATCTCCCAGCTAACCACAGTTTATAACAGCATAGGTCTGTTTGCCTCATTGGTCCCTTGTAGAACAGACCACTGTGACCTTTACAGTAAGCTCGACTGTCTGTCCCCACAGGTGCGCAGTGACTTCACCGTCTGCTCCCTGACTTAGAAGTTACTATGCACCTCTAACCTTGCTCTCTTCTCAAAGTTCCAAAGCCACAAGACAAATCAACGTGACATGCACTTCTCTGATCACTTTCTGCTTGAAGTACCATGGGTAAATTCTAACATAGGCAAAATGGCTTTCTCCTCTGCTCTCCCATCCCTCTGGAATGGCCTTCCAATGGGAAATAGAACTGTCCCCTTTCATTCCCTCTTTAAATCACAGTTTCTTGATCACTTATTGAGTGCATCCCACAGCAGTTTTGCATCCTAAGATACTAACTACTGTCTTCTCAGTATATGTGTGCTATGTTAGCAACACTTGTACTCACAGTGTTGTATAAGTACCAGCAGTGAATTCTTACAAAAAATTGTTTAACTCTTGTGAATTGGACTACATGGGATCTTCAATGAGAAATTGTTTTGGCCTTTTTGACTGTTCTCTGTTGTTACTACATAAAGATGTATAGGTTGTTCTTTATAACATTGGCATTACTGAGAAAGTGTGTCACATTTTACTGATTTAATAAAGGCCATTTATGTTGTCTGTTTTGGAGAAAATGTGTTTTTCCAAAATGAGACCCCAACATTATGCTTCTTATATGTCTTTGATTTGTCTTGTGTACCAGTTTGCTGTCCTTAAGTGTGGTGTCACTCAGTAACCCCTGCTTACTATATGTAGACTAAACTGGAACTCTTGCATCACCTAACGTTGGGGACCTGTTAAGAACGCTATCATTTTCAGAATGTGTTAGCTTTTCAGTGCAGGCTCTTTGCTTTCTTCTTCATTCTTACTTTTTCTTCCATAGAGAGCAAACTATCCCCATCCCCTTGCCTGATGTAGCAAGACAGAGATATATACTGCATCTCTGACCCCTCTCCTCCATCCCAGGTTTTCTCCCCCAACCCTTCCTGCCACCTTCAAGTGCTCTTCCTTTCTGCTCCTTGTCTTATTAGCTATCTTCTACAACTCTCTCTTTTGTGACTGGAGAACACAGATCTCACTTTGAGGGGGAACTCTTGCAATAGGCAATACCATTAGGAATAAGGCCACCAGGCATTAGGATCCCACGGAAAAATCTTCTAGCTGGCAGTCTATGGCGGGGGATGTCCGACATGGTATAAAGAGGGCAGTCCCCCGGCACCATCCCAGTTCTTTTCCCACCACCGAGCCGCTAACATCGGATCCACAGATGCCATAGTTGCAGTCAACCGCCATTTTTTTGTGCCTCGCACTTTTTTCTTACAGTTCGTTTTTCCTTCATAATTTTTCATCAGTGAAGTGCATGTCTTCATCGACACAGCGGTGAAAGTCAGAGTGTGTGTCCGGGAAGCAGATCCTGGCAAAAGACGGCCACTGTGCCTGCCTGATCTGCCTAGGCCCAGACCACTGGCCTGACGACTGCCTGCACTGCCAAAAGTTTCATAATAAAACTCGAATTTGCAGCGCCAATACTGTCAAGGCCTATCTACTGGAGAAACAAGTGGCCGCCATGCAGAAGGCTCCATTGGGGCATAGTTCAGGGTTTTAAATAATTGATTAGCAGTTTTTTTTCTTGGGACAATACTAACTGTACAGAAAGTATTTATATAGATTTTCTAGAAGTGTTATGGTTGTTAAACACAGTGAGGCAAGTGCTATATATTTTCACAATGTTTTAGCACTTTTATGAGCAAAACGCTAATCAATTTTTAGAGTTAAATAAAACCCTGTAGTTCATCCTCTTCAGCCAGGGAGTCTCCTCCCAAAGAGAAAAGATTGGGAGGGAAATACCATCACTGGGAGAAGGAGAGAGCCAGGTCAGAATTTTGCTCAAACTCCCCTCACAGGACTTCTGCTACCTCCACCTGTGGCGAGAGGTCGAAGTCGGTTCCCCATGGTACCACAGCAGTTTTGGGAGTTACTCAAAGGAAGTCAACTGCCTCTTCACATTGAAAAGGTAGGGAGTCTTGATCCCAGGGGCATTCATCCACCCAAGTTCTCTTGGCCCACCGACCCTACAAACATTCGCATGGGTCGACCCAAGAGAGACCGGTGTCAGCTTCAGGCAATCCCTCAGAATCCAGTGCCTGCAAGCACTCCGATTCGTCCGAGAGACACAGAAAGTCGGATGATTCCGCCAGACGCCAGGAGGTTGTCAGGTACCGGGCGCTCCCCCACCTGAAGACAGGGTGACATCAGCCTGCAAAGGAAGGCAGGCTACAGGCCACTCTGACTGTGTGTCAGACAGGGATCAGGCACCACCGGCCAAAGAGCGGACGTTGGCCCTGGAGGATAGGTCAACGATCTAAGCCCCAAGGGCACAGGACACCCAGCCACGTCCTCCAAAGGAACCGGATGCCAGACCACAAGGGAGTTCAGCTCTGCCAAACAAGATGCCAGAGACATCTATAGAGAAGGTGCCTGAGGACCAGACGCCGGCACCTGAAGGTCCACAGGGTCCGACGCCTGGCCCCTCCGGCATCCCAAACCCGATGCCCCTTCCCCCAGTTGTTTCACTGGCTGAGGTAGGAGCACTCTTTAATGCTTGGTGTAACACCATAAAAGGGGATCTTCTCCCAAAAGCCAGGGACCCATCCCTCAGTCCAGCCACCGCCCAAGGACCAGTCACCCCAGCAGCTCCTACCATTGCTAGAGCATCCAATGACAGGTGATGAAGACAGGTGGATGTCTGGGTCGGGCGCTAGGAAAAGGTACGCATCACCCATCCCATCCATGGGTAGATGCCCGCCATCGACTTCAGGGGAGGATGCTGGAGATTCTTCATCCGACTACTCCTCAGAGGACGAGTTGCCTATCCCAGCTCCAGATCCAAGAAGAGACTAGCCGAGGTCACCTCTGGATGACACATCCTTCTTGGACATCATGAGGCACATACAAGTGCTGTACTAGTGGGAAACTGAAGAATTGGACCCTGAAAGGTGCTGGTTGTTGAAATTTCTGGGGGCCACTGACCCTAAACCCTTGGTTATTCCCCCATTAGTAGAGCTATTTCATGATGTCACCAGTTCAACGTGGAAACATCCTGCCACCATGACCGTAGTACGCTGGAAAGCAGACAGGCTCTATAAAATGCCTAAAGAGGAGCCTTTCTTGGGTGAACATCCGAAAGCTGACTCAATGGTACTGACGGCTGCTCATGGCAGGGCACAGCAACCATGACACATAAGTGCCCACCTCCCAGACACAGAGTCCAAAAAACTTGATCAAATGGGCTGTAAAGTATACTCATCGACAACCAGCACAGTAAGGTCCTTAAACATCCTTGCCCACATGGTAAAGTATCAGGCAGTGGATCTGGCCAAGGCCCAGCCAGACTCGGAGGGTAAGGCAGAACTCCTCTCCATCATACAGTCCAGTATGGACGTAGGTAAGCATGTCCTAAGGAGCTCTTATGACTCCGTTGACATGACCGCAAGAGCAGCAGCCACTGGTATTTGTATGCGGAGGCACATCTGGCTCAGAGTTTCTGGTTTCCGACAGGACTTACAAGATGCCATTTTGGATGCTTCCTTTCAGGGACCAGTCCTGTTCAGCCAGGAGACTGAGAAGCTTATAACAGGACTACAAGATTCTGACAAAGCAGTATCTGAAGTCCACAGAATGTACAGGCCAGAGCCACAGGCCACCCGACCCCGTCCCTTTAGAAAAAAACAGGGACAGCTGGGAAGACACCAGACAAAGCGTAAGGGAGGCTTTACAAGAAGAGGAGACCCTGTCCCTTCAGGTGCCCAAGGCCCCAAAAATCCAAAGGCACCCAGATCTCCCCTGCCTATGCCCTCAGCATGATTCCCTACAACCCCCCCTCCACTGGAGGAAATCCAGGAGGAGGCAGTAGGAGGGAGATTCTCCCTTTACCAATCCACATGGTCCAATATCATGTCAGATCAATGGGCTTCCACATAGTGGAAAGAGGATACTCCCTAGAGTGTTCCCAGATCCCAACAGGCAATCCACCAGTCCCCTCCCACTGCTCACCCCTCCCATGCACTTCTCCTGCGGGCAGAAATTCAGGCCTTGTTAGACAAGAGAGCCATCCAGGAGGTCCCCTATGCTTAGAGAGGCAAAGGATTTTACTCCCATTTCTTCCTTGTCCTGAAGAAGACGGGAGGCCTCCGTCCCATTCTGGACCTGAGACAACTGAACATTTTTATCGAATACAGAAGGTTCAGAATGGTGACATTAGCAAGCCTGTTGCCCGTGCTCCATCAAGGAGACTGGCTTTGCTCCCTGGACATGCAGGATGCATACATGCATATCAGGATCCTGCCGTCCCACAGAAAGTACCTTCACTTCACCTTCCAAGGTGGGCAGTACCAGTTCAGGGCACTGCCATTCAGTCTGTCATCAGCACCACGGGTCTTTACCAAGTGCATGGCAGTAGTGGCAGCGGCTCTCAGGAGAGGGGGTCACTTTGTTTACCCATACCTGGGCAATTGTTTTCTTACAACTCCAGCAGAAGACCAATTGAACAGGACACTGGAGGAGACATTCAGTCTATTCCAGACTCTGGGTATTACCCTGAACATGCCCAAGTCACACCCATGGCCTGCTCAAAGGCTGCATTGCATAGGAGCAGTCCTGGAGACTGTCCAAGGGAAAGCCTTTCCTCATGAAGATCAGGCATCCAGGCTAAGAGAGGTCGCTCACAGGGTGATGGACTTGGACTTGGTCCCAGCGAGAGTGTTTCTGCGGCTTCGAGGTCATATGGCCACAGCCATAGTCACAGTCCCCCTCGCACGTCTGAACAAGAGGATCCTGCAGTGGCACCTTAGAGTACAGTGTGACTGTCGTCGAGGCACAGGTCAGGAAGCATAGGAAAAACCAGGAGCAGTTGTAAAATTCACAACAAGAGTTTTATTTGTACTAGCAGTTACATAGAAAAAATAATATTGTTCAGTATAACTATTTACAAAGGCCAAATAAAAAGAAAAGGTCCATCTGAGTGTTTCTTCAATCTCTGTGTCCATCTCCAAGCCATTGCAGCTCTGTCTTTTTATACGTCCTTGCAACAACCCCCCCCCCTTAACAAGCATCCTGTTTTTTATAAAATGTCCTTGTAAGTATCAGGCAGGTGCTGCTAAAACCACAGTGTGCCTGAGCTGAGGCCCCCTTTCCACAGCTCTTTTGCAAAAGGCTTAAAAATTGCGCTCAGGTAACCCCTCGATTTTCCAATAGCTTTTTGCAATAATCTCAAACCACAATTATATACATTTAAAAAATTAACCCTATACAATTTCTAAACAAAAATATCCCAATGTCAGTTACATTTCCACATAATGATTTGCATATATTTTTGTATCAGCAGATGTGCAAGGAAGAAAAAGAGACAGTGAGATGCAAATAATTGTGAGACTGCCGGGGTACTCAAATCCTAGGTCTCACAGGAAAATTTGGTTGCGTAACCAGACAGACAAGGGACAGGAAAAGGAAAGAACAGATCCTTGCATTTAAATACTTTCTCCATAAAAACTGGGACAGGGTCCTATTCCACCCTGTCACATACATCCCCTTCTTAAGAGGGAACCTGTTTTATCAAACAGGTTTCCAAAACTCTCTCTTAATTCTCTAATAATACAAGCTTCTAATTTTCAGAAATTAAGCACATGTGCATCATCTGTTTTTTCTATAACAGTACAACAAACAGTAAAGTTCAAACCCATATATTTGGTTTTTCAACCTTCAGAACCCTCAATTCCTGATCCATATCTTGACAGAAAATCAGCATTGCTATTCTCTCTACCAGATTTGTGTATCACACTGAATTTAAATAGCTGTAGTGCCAGGTACCACTTTGTGATTCTGAAATTTTTATATTTCATTTGGTTAAGGCAACTGAGAGGATTGTGATCTATTATAAGTACAAGGTCAGCTCCTAGTAAATAAAACTTAAGAGACTCCATGGCCCACTTTGCTGCTAAACATTCATTTTCAATGGTGGAGTACCTTTTCTCTCTATCATGCAACCTCCTACTTATGTACAGAATATGATGTTCCGTCCTATCTGTATTTTGACTCAGTACTGCACCTAGGCCTACCTCTGATGCATCTGTTTAATAAAAATGGTTTCTCAGAGTCTGGGCTTCTTAAAACAGGGCCGAATATAATGCAGCCTTAATGGCTTGAAAAGCTTCATCACACTCTGAAGTCCATTTCACATGATTTGGGTACCGTTTTTTTTGTGAATTTAGTGAGGGGAATAGCTAACTCAGCAAAGTTGGGAACAAATCTCCGATAATAACCAGCCAGCCCTAAAAATGACCTGACATGTTTCTTTGTTTCAGGAACAGGGCTGTTAGCTGCAGCTTCTATTTTAGAAACCTCTGGCTTAACTTCTCCATTTCTCAACATGTAGCTGAAATATCTGGTTTTCTGCATGCCCAATGCACATTTGGTAGGATTAATAGTCAGTCCTGCATTTTTGAAAGCTTGGATAACTGCTTGTAGGTGTTCCAGTCTGGACTGTACACCACAACATCATCCAGGTATTCAGCACAGTAACCAGTGTGAGGTGATAATATTACATCCATGTACCGCTGGAATGTAGCTGGCGCACCATATAAACCAAATGGCATGGTGGTGAACTGACAGAATCCAACAGGAGTGCCAAGTGCAGTTTTGTCTCTGGATTCTTTAGCTAAAGGTATTTTGCCAGTAACCCTTGGTGAGATTGAGGGTACTGATATACTTTGCACTCCCCAGTCTGTCCACCAAATCATCTATTGTGGGCATAGGATAACCGTCAAATTCTGACACTTGATTAAATTTCCTAAAATCAAGGCAGATTCTAACACCACCTTCTTTTTTGTTTACAGTTATCATGGGAGATGACCAAGCACCCCTCAACTCCTCTATGATACCCATTTCTTTCATTTTTTGTATTTCCTTAACCATGTCAGCTCTTAACTGCTCTGGTAACCTGTATGTCTTTTGCCTAATAGGGCGAGCATTCCTTGGCACTATTATGTGCTTGGCCCCTTTTGCTTGGCCTGGTACTGTGGTAAAAGTACTGTTAAATGTCTTTAGCACATTACGAATGTCTGCAGTTTGTTCTGAGGTTAAGGAAACATTCACCTTTACAGCATCAGCATTTACAGTTTGTTCCAGTCTATCATAAGTTACATCAATATCTTCTTTATCAGTTTCTGGTAAAACTAGCAAAGCAGCTTTTGGCATTTTTTTCAACCCATTTCTGTGAGGAGGTTAGCATGGTATATCTTAGTAGGAGTTTTCCTGTCAGGGGTCTCAGTCTCCTAGTTAACTGTGCCAGTATGTCTAAGCACTCTATAAGGCCCTTGCCACTTCATTAACAGTTTAGTTTCTGTTGTGGTAACAGTAGCAAAACCTTTTCACCTGGCTCAAAAACTTTTTCTTTTACCCCATGGTCATAATATACCTTCTGCTGGTTTGGGGCCTCTTCCTGATTACTAGGGGCAATTTCAACATATTTTGCCAGCTTCTTTCTTAGGGCACACATATAAGACATTATAGATCATCTCCGAGTGGGGTTATCTTCCCACGTTTCTTTTATCACATCCAGTTGCCCTCTTGGTTGCCTATCATGCAGCATTTCAAATGGTGAAAGCCCTGTTGAAGCCTGTGGCATTTCTCTGTAAGCAAAAAGTAGGAAAGGCAAGTATTGGTCCCAATCTTTCCATTCCCCTTTTACAAACCTTTTTAACATGCAATCTTATCTGTGTCAGTCTTCACCATTCATCACAGATGGGTATCTGGCCGAGGTCAGGACCCCACGGGAGCTCTTTTTTTTTAAAGGTAGGCAGAGCCGACACACCATCGGCGCCGCCCTCGGGGCCGACGGACTGCGTGGCGCTCGCGGGTTGGCCGTTAGGCTATGTCGACTCCGCCTGCCTGCCAGTTCTTCGTCTCCCACCGTAGAGGTCACCTCGTGTGGAAGCTCTCCGTGACACACATCTCGTGTCGAAGTCCGTCGGTTATCCTGCTGGTTCTGTGTTGCTTACTCAACGTCGCCCGGTAAGATCTTTCCATTATTATTCTTTTTGCGATGTCGAGTCTGTTTTTGGTGTTTTTTTCCCCTTAGGTCATGACTTGGTCAGAGGGCAAGAAATCTTCCAAGACGGGTTGGCCCCCCATGCGACGGTGCCCATGTGGCCGAAATTTCTGTCACCGATCAGCACAACCGGTGTCTCTTGTGTCTTGGCCCGCTTCACGACATGGATTCGTGGAACGCCTGCTTCTCCATGGACCGCCGGGTCCTCGAACAACATGCGTGGAAAGTGGAGCGAGCTCTGCCGACTTTCCGGGATCGGGTGCGCACTCGGGCCAAGCCATGCTCTCTCGGTCTTTCCTCCGAGTCCCCTCCCGGTTCTCTATGGACTGAGGAGGAGGGAGCCTTGGCTACTTGTAGCCTAGCCATTGCCGAGGCTTCTTCTGCAGGAGGCCCGTCCCACTCCTTCCTGGGAGTGGGTGGGAGGCGCTGCCATGGCAATTGCCCATTCGGGGGTTAAGGCTCCCCCGGTGTCGCTCCCGCGGCTCAGAAGGCCTGGGGTGGCGCCGTCCTTGATGCCATCAGCTGGCGCTGTTGGAGTCCTCGGCGCAGTTCGCGGCGCTGTGGGCCCTGACAGGGCCGTCTTCGGTGCCGTCTTGTTGCGCGGTGCTGTGACCTCTGTCGAAGCCGTTCATAGCGCGGCACTGTCGCCCGATGCTGATGAAGATCTACTGCTGACGCCGTCTGCCACGCCTCGCCTCAGCGCTGTCCTCGGCGCCGAGATTGAGCATGGCACCATGTCCTCGAGGCTCGGTGCCATGGGGCCTTCAGTTTCCTCAGTTGGCACAGTCTTCGGCGTCACCCTGCCTCGGCGCGGCTCGCGGCGACGTGTCCCTCTTGGGGCCATCCTCGGCGCCACCCCGCCCTCAGTGCAGTTAGCGGCACCGGGCAGGTGCGCCGAGGATCAGCCGATGGTGCCGCCAGTATCGTCGCTCTGTGTTGTCTCTCGGCCCCCGCGCTGCTCGCGACGCCTGTGGGACCAGATGGTACCATGACTGGTCCCAGCTCTGGATCTCTGACTCGGGCTGGGGCCTCGCCTCCCTCGGATTCCGCTCGCGGGGTTGTGGGAGGCGCTGGCATTGACTTGGGCACAGGTGTGTTCTCTGGGCCTGGTGGTAAGGACGGCTCTGCACGCCCTCCCACGGTTTGGCACAGGGCCTCGGACTCTATCTCCTCGGAGATGGAGTCGAGCTCTGAGTCGGACATGCAGTCTGACCCCTCAGGGTTGGCTGTTGAGGTGGGCAGCACAGTAGTCTCTTCGACCAGTCGGAGCGGCCCTCTTCTGAGGTGAGGTCGGTGGCTACCGAGACTAGGGTCAGGGGTGCTGACCAGCAGGCAGTGGTGTGGGCCACCATAGCTCTGCAGCCTGGTCTTGGCGGTTTCACTGACCCCCTCAGTTGTGGTACTCCCTCCGGTGGTGTGTCTTGATCGCCCAACTTTGGGGCCAATCGGAGCACCTGCAGGGGGGGAGGGTACTGCACCCTAGGTAACCCCTTCGGTGGCTGCCCAGAGATGCCAGCTACCTAGGCTGGCCCTCCCGAGGAGGAGGAGGGCTCTATCAGACTCCGAGGGGTCGAGGGGTGTGGGGTCGGCGCATCTGCCTTTTTCTGGGGTCCACCCGGGCCTGGGAGAAGCTGTAGTGCGGATCTCCGCTCTTCCTCCTCAGTCTCTTTGAGAGAGTCCCTTTCTTTTGAGGCAGGAGACCGTCCTTCTGGACCTATACGTCCCCGGTCGCCTCACAGGGAGGATTCTTCTGGGCGCAGCCAAGGCAGTACCGATGTGGTTGTTCAGCTGTCGGCTGTGGGGTCTTCCAGGGAACCTTCTTCCGCGGGTGCCCACGGTCCGCTCCTTAGCCCAGGCGGAGGTCAGCCGACATCTCTTTGGCTCTGTCCCCATCCCTCTGCCACACTGTCCTGCGCTCCCAGGCATCCTCGGTCCTAGCGGGCCTCTCACCTGGGAGCAGTTCAGAGCGGTGGCTGCTCGGTTCCCTGCTTATGTTAGGGCAGTGGACAGCCAGGTTTTTCAGCCTCCCCCCGTGCAGCCACCCACTGAACAGACGGTGACCTCCAGCTCCTCATCCCCCTCTTCAGGGGGAGAGGAACCCTCTGTCCACATCTCTCCAGCTGCTGATCTCTCTGAGTATCAGCGATTCCTTGTGAGGCTGTTGGAGGATTTGCACCTTACTCCTCCCACTATTAGCAATCCTGAACACTCGATGCACGCCTTTCTAGACGATTTTGCCGAGGCCACCCTTGTGGTGCCGCCATGGCCGGCTCCCTTTTGGAAGGCTTTGTTGCGTTCCTGGCAGAGGCTCTTCTCCGGAGTTCCTGCCCCAAGGGATCTCCGCCAGAAGTATTGCGCACCCCCAGAGTCTCCAGGTTCCATGCCTCATCCACAGTCTGGATTGACGCAGTTGGATACTCTTGATGGGCTTCGCGCCCTTCACCGTGACGGCCTCCAGATCAAGACTCCTTGGATTTTGATTTCTGGGTTAGGAGGACTTTCTACTCGGCATGGTTACTTCTCTCTATCTCTGCACATCAGGCCCACTATGCAGCCTACGACAGGTTCTTGTGGTCCAGGCTAGGTCAGCTCCTAGCCTCATTGCCTGACACGGAGCAAACCAGACAAGCCATTGCACTCTCTGCGCGTGGCCTGGAGCTAGCAAGGCACCAGGTGAGGGCATCTTATGATGCCAACGAGGTAGCTACCAGGGTCGTAGGGACAGCGATCTGCACTAGGCGGATGGCATGGCTACGCCTTTCCCGGTTGTCACCCTTGGCCCGGCGTAGGGTGATTAACTCCGCCCACCAGGGAACCTACCTTTTCTCCCAGAGAGTGAGATGGCGCTTGTCGGGGCAACTTCCTCTCCTCCGGGGACTCAGTCTCTCTCTCCCCACTCGGCCTCTCCAGGCCTGGAGGTTCCCCCAGTGTGTCACCCACTGGGGGCTAGGGACTTTGTCCCTTAGGGTGTAGAAAACCCCTTCGGGGGGGCTCGGTACTCACCCATCTGTGATGAATGGTGAAGACTGACACAGATAAGATATGAAAATTACGTACCTACCGTAATTATGATCTTTCTGTGTATCTTCACCATTCATCACAACCCCACCCTCCATCCCCCTGGGGCCTCAGTCTCTGGGTCCCCTCCTCTCTGTGACTCCCCATCTCCTCCTTAGGAGTGGGGTAAAATAGGGACACACAGGGGAGTATTTTTCCTGGAAGAGTGGACAGCTTGAGTGGCACTCCTTCTCCAGTACCTTGTCTCCACCCCTGTGGGGTGGGAGTTGGTAGTTGCCCTCCTTCTCTCCTCCTCCCTGTTTCCATCCAACCTATTTCTCCTAAAAAAAAACAAAAAAAAACAAAACCTTTTTTTCACCAAACATCTTTCCTTGAGAGGGTGCTGAATCCCTGTATCCTATCCATCTTCCAGAATAGCTAACTCTGCTTATCCAGAGTGTTTGCCAGCTATTCTGTGCCTTGAATTCTGGCAGAAAGCTTTGCTACTCCTTGCAGTTCCTATACAATCTGGAGACGGACCAGGGTCCGGGATGTCTTATCCTTTCCCTCTCTCCTAAATTCTTTACCTGCCCTACCCCCCCTTCTTCCTCTTCCAGAGATTGGGGCCCCTCTCAACCCTTTAGTTTCTAACCCTTTCTTTCTGTCCTCTCAGTCATTATTTCTCCTTTTAGTTCATGCATCTTTTCCTTTTCTGTCCCTTGGACTCCCTTGTCCCACCCTCCACCTTCCTCTTACCTTTCCGGCGACTCAGAACTGGCAGGCTGGCGGGTCGACACAACCCTAACGGCCAACCCGCGGCGCCCGCAGAATCGTCGACCCGAGGGTGACTGCCGGTGAGGTATTAATCGTGCTTACCTTTAAAAAAAAAAAAAAAAAAAGCTCTGCGGGTCCTGACCTCCGGCCAGATACCCATCTGTGATGAATGGTGGTGATACACAGAAAGATCATAATTACAGTAGGTACGTAATTTTCATTTTTAGGGTTTGGTTAAAACACTTGGCAAGCCTGTCTGTCTGAGGGTGATAGGGGGAGGTCCTTATGGCAGTGATACCTAGTAGTTCGCGCAGCTCCTTAAGTAATGCAGCACCAAAATTACTACCCTGATCAGTAATAATTTCTTTAGGTATGCCCACTCTGCTGAAAATTTTTGCAAGCTCTGCTGTCACTTTTGAAACTGTGACAGTATGCATTAGAACTACCTCTGGGTATCGAGTAGCATAGTCGTATACTACCAGGATAAATCTATTACCCTCTTTACTTTTGTCTAAAGGACTAAACACGTCCATTGCCATTTTCTCAAAAGGCACATCTGTCATGAGTAGGGGCACCTTGTCTTTTCTAGTGACTGGGACTACTTTCTGACGCTCAGCACATGAATTACAATAGGTAGCAACATCTTCATGAATTCCAAGCCAATAAAATCTATGCAACAATCTGCTAGGGGGTGCGATCCCTCCCTGAGTGACCAGCCATAGGACTATCATGTGCTATCTGTAACAACTCTTTTGTATACTTCTGTGGCATAACCAATTGTTCTGACTGTTCCTGTGTCTGAGGTTTAACTCAAACTCTGTACAGTAACCCATTATATTTTTTAAACATTGGTCTACCCTGTTTTGGTTTCACCCCCAGCTGCTTAAAATAACCCTGGAGAGAAACATCATTAGCTTGCTCTGAAAGACAATCACAATCAGTTACCAGCTTAGTTTCAGCATTTTCATATTTTAACCCTTCATGTCCATCAGTCATTTGTTGCCACAATTTCTTCAGGCATCGTCTTTCTTTCCTGGACTTCCGGACCCTTGGAGCTGTGCTCAAACAAGTCCAAATCATAATCACTGAAAGGAAAAGAGTCCCCACCATCTGAATTTTATTTTGCCTGAGCTCTTGTCACCACAGCTGCTGAAACATCAGGATTTACTCCCTCTTTGATTAACTCAAATCCTGGAAAGTCATTTCAGATAATCACAGGTATAGGTAATTTAGGTACTACCCCACTTTCATTTGGTGTGATACACCCTTAATGGTCAGCATCACGTGGGTGATGGGATAGTATCGAGTGTCCCCATGGATGCAGATGACACCAGTACCTGGTCCTTTTACACAATGTTTTCCCAGCACTTCAACATGCACTAGGGTCTGTCTGCTTCCAAAATCAATGAGTCCCTTTATAGTCTTATCCCCCACCTTCACATCTGTTAAGTACTTGCCCCAATTTGCCAAGGACAAATCTGCTCCAGTGCCACTCTCCTTACTACGGCAGTGTCTTGCAGTATGGCCTGGCTTATTACAGTTATAGCAGATAACGTCTTTGGGCACAGATTTGTTACCCCACCAGAGTTCTTATCAGACTTGGAGTTTAAACGGGAAAAAGAGTGTCTTACCGGTGCTTGGCTGTTACCGCGCTGCTGTGGTGTCTGTCTGGCTATTTTGTAGTCCTCCTCCAAAGAAACAGCCTTTCCCCCCACTTTCTGGTTGGTGTTCCTTTACCCAAAGCTGCACATCTGTAGGCAGGATGTTGATGAATTGCTCCATGGCAAATGTGTCGATGTTTTGTACGACTGTTTTGCCGTCTGGTTGGAGCCATTTTATCAGTAGTTCTCTAAGTCGGGTGAAGGCTTGTTGAGAATTGTCGACTGAGTTGTACTTCAGAGATTGAAATCTCTGCCTGTATGTCTCTCCCAAGATGTCATACCTTTTCAGGATTTTGCTTTTCACCAGTTCATAGTTTTCTGACTGTGCAGTGTCCATATTGCTGTAGGCAAGTTGGACTTTCCCTGTCAGGTAAGGTTCCAGTCTGATTGTCCATTGCTGCTTTGGCCATTGGCAGGCTGTGGCAACTCTTTCAAAAGTTGTCAGGTATGTCTCAATATCATTCGAGGGACACAACTTTGTAAGTGTAATGGCTTTTAAGTTGCTTGTGTTTTGTTGCTTGTCAGGATCTGTGCCAGATCCTCTGCCTTTGATAGCTTGCAAGGCATCCAGCCATTGCTGCCCCTGTCGCTGCATTTCTTCTTTTTTCTGTGCTTCTAAACATTGAAGCTCTTTTTCTCTCTGCTTCTCTGCCTCTTTTTGTTGTATAGCCCACCATTTGAAAAAGTCCATCATGCTTTCAGGTTCTGTCACTACCTGTTCTTTTTCCATAACTTGTGCTGGCTGTACAATCTCAGCTTGGACTTCTGTCTCTGCTAGTTTGGCTGCCATTTTTCTGGTAACCACTCCTGGACTTGCTGTTGCAGAATCCATACCTTTCTCCATGCTTCCCCTGGTAGTAGGTCTAGTGCCCATGCACAAAACTCCTGGCTTAGAGTATGCACAACGTAAATCCCACTTAAGCTGACGCCATCTGTCATCGCGGCACGGGTCAGGAAGCATAAGAAAAACCAGAAGCAGTTGTAAAATTTGCAACAAGAGTTTTATTTGTACTGGCAGTTACATAAAAAAATAATATTGTTCAGTATAACTATTTACAAAGGCCAATTAAAAAGAAAAAGTCCATCTGAGTTTTTCTTTAGTCAGTGTGTCCATCTCCAAGCCATTGCAGCTCTGTCTTTTTATAAGTCCTTGCAACAACCCCCCTTCTTAACAAGCAGCCTGTTTTTTGTAAAACGTCCTTGTAAGTATCAGGCAAGTGTTGCTAGAACACAGTGTGCCTGAGCTGAGGTCCCTTTTCCACAGCTCTTCTGCAAAAGGCTTAAAAATTGCACTTAGGTAACCCCTTAATTTTCCAATAGCTTTTTGCAATCATATCAAACCACAATTACATACATTTCAAAAATTAACACTATATAATTTCTAAACAAAAGGATCCCAATGTCAGTTACATTTCCACCTGATGATTTGCATTTATTTTTATATCAGCTGATATGCAAGGGGAAAAAAAGAAACAGTGAGAGGCAAATAATTGCAAGACTGTTGGGGTGATCAAATCCTAGGTCTCACAGGAAAATTTGGTTGTGCAACCAGACAGACAAGGGACAGGAAAAGGAAAGAACAGATCTTTGCATTTAAACACTTTCTCCATAACAACTGGGACAGGGTCCTATTCCACCCTGTCACAGGGACCAAGCTACAGACAAGCTAGAGGAGCCCATCCAGATCTCCAGTGCGTCCATCAGCCCCTGACCTGGTGGGTCACCCCAGCTCATTTGGCCGTAGGAGTTCCCTTCCAGTGACCCAGACTACAGCAGATTCTTACCACGGATGCCTTGGGACTGGGATGGGGAGCACATCTTGCTTCTCATCAGACGATGGGTTCTTGGAATTCAACGGAGCGGTGTCTCCACATCAGTATTCTGGAAATAAGAGACGTACTGTATGCCCTTCAAGCCTTCCAAGGGGTACTCCTTCCAGGGCCTCTTCTGGTCCAGTTGGACAATACTCCAGTAGTCTTCCGTCTCAACAAGCAAGGGGGCATGCACTCTTATCCCCTATGCAGAGAGGCAATGAGAGTGTGGACTTTGGGCAGTGGATCACAGCCTAGATCCCCCATTCTCTAGATCCCCTCAGTCCATTGTGGGGGGTAGGAAGAAATAGGCTGTTGGTTAAATAGGATCTGCAGCTTATCCTCTAGGCAGGGAAATTGGCAGACTAGGTGGGCCAAGCGGTCCTTATCTGCCGTCAAAGTCTATGTTTCTATGTTCCAGGGATTGACAACGTCCTTGCAGACAGCCTAAGTCATTCCCAGACTCAGAACCATGAGTGGGAACTACAGCAAGAAGTCGAAGATGTCTTCTTCGAAAGGGGGGGGGTGTCAGCCAGAACTGGACCTCTTTGTATCCCCACACAACACCAAACTACCCAATTTCTGCTCGTTAGATCCAGGGCCTGGTGTTTTTTGGCAAGATGCATTGTCCCTCTTCTGGACAGGGAGGTTTCTGTATGCCTTCCCTCCCTCTCCCTTTCTCCAGAGGGTCCTGCTCCAGTAACAGGCAGAAGGAGCCCGGATGATACTGGCAGCACCCTTCTGGCCTCGACAGATTTGGTTTCCTGCTGTTGCCACAGCTGGCATCAGAACTGCCAGTTCCATTGCTCCTCTCCACTCACTTGCTCTCCCAAGAGCAAGGGACGTTGCTCCATCTGGCCCTCTGGTCTCTGCATCTGCATGCATGACTCCTGCAGACTTAGCCAGGGATAGATTTGGAGTATCCCTCAGAGTGGCAAAGGTGCTCGTGCCGATGAGAAAACCCTCTGCCAGGGCTACATAAAATACATATGCCATGAAATGGAAGCATTTCTGCTTGTTGGCGTTCCCCCATTCTCTAGATCCCCTCAGTTGTCCGGTGGAATCTGTGCTGGAGTATCTTCTCTACCGCAAAAAAGAAAGGAAACAGCACTCTTGATTTCAGGCAAAAAACAAGTGGTGGCACGTATTTGCACTTTATTAAATAGACTTCGGGTAGCGAGTGGAATAGGCAATTGCGCCAAGAAGTTTCAGCAAGTAAAAACGCTGTTTTGAGAAAGTGGACATGGTGGAGGAAAAAGAAAAAGAAACACAACCCAAATATGTGTGGTAAAGTACAGAACTTTATGGTCTTTAAAAACACACTGAACCATTAAGGTATTTAAAAATAAACTGAACTTTTGATAAAAAGAAACAAAGGAAACACTGTGCACCTGTCTATGAATAAAAAAGAGTAAGAAATAAAATATTTTAAAATTGGTAAATCCCAATGTGTGAAGTTCTGTAAAAACAGGACAAAAGGAAGCAGCATCTTCTCTACCTATCGGATTTGGGCCTTATTTATTTGTCCATTAAGGTGCACCTCTGTGCGTTGTCAGCTTACCATGCACCATTAAATGTGAAGACTCTGGCACAGTTAGAGATCTGCAAGACCTTTCTAAGAGGTGTCTTGCATATCAAACTCCTCAGGAGAGACCCAGTGCCACCTTGGGACCTCCGGTTTATTATGGAGAAGCTCACCTTCCCCCCTGTGAGCCAGCCGCAAGTTGCGAGCTATACCTTCTGTCTTGGAAGACGTTATTTTTAGTTGCCATTACCTCAGCTCAGAGGATTTCTGAGCTGCAGGCTCTGATGTGTAGAGTCTTATCTTATTTTTCACAGGGACAGGGTAGCCCTGCGTATAAACCCTAAGTTTCTACCAAAGGTAGTGTCTGAGTTCACGTTGAACCAGGACATCCAACTACCAATTTATTACCCAGAGTACTCAAATATAGGGGAGACTTTGTTACACACACAGTGTACACAGAATTCTGCTTTATTGTTTTTCCAGGATCAGTTCCACGAGAAAGACAGACCAGTTGTTTGTCTCCTTTGCCCACAGAAAGGTTGGGGCTCCCTTGATGAAGCAGACACTAACTAAATGGCTAGTGTATTGCATTATGTTCTGCTACCAACAGCACAACAAGCCCTTACTGGGACTGGTTAGGGGTCATTCCACCAGAGAGATGGCGACATCCTTTCGCTTCCCTTCGGAACATTTCTTCAGCGGACTTCTGTGTGGCTGCTACTTGGAGTTCATTGCACACCTTTATTAGGCACTACAGTGTGGATATTGCTTCCAGGAGGAGAGCAGGTTTCTGCCTAGCGGTCCTTCAGGGACTCCTCTCCTAACTGCCTACAGCATAGCACTATTGTCCTCCACCCTTCTGACCTGGGTCTCTACTTGGGCACTGTTTGGGACTCAATCCTAATGATATTACCTGCTGCAAGAGATCCCCCTCGAAGTGAGATAGTACAGTTACGTAAGAACTTACCATAGCAGTAGATCTTCGAGAGGAGCTCTTGCAGCATGTGGCTTTCCCGCCCACCTGCCCCCGGGGACAAATTTAATTATTTTCTCTTTGGGGTAGGAGATCCTCCTCATTCTCCATCTGTTTTTCAGCCGGGTCCCTGGCAGGAGAACTGAGGTGGTGCCAGAGGACTGCACCCTTTATACCACGTCTGACGTCGGGATGGAGCTGACAGCGTGGGTGGTCCTCTGCCATAGACTGCTAGCTAGAAGATTTTTCCATGGGGTCCTAACGCCTGACGGCCTTAGTCCTAATGGTATTACCTGCTGCAAGAGCTCCTCTTGAAGATCTACTGTTATGGTAAGTTCTTACATAACTGTACTTTCAAACAACATGAAGTCTTGCTATATTATGACAATTGCAGTATGACCGCAGGTTAGAACTGCTCCGGAGGTGAAATAGTTAACTTTCCATGCGGGCATGGAACTTAGAGCGCGAGCTCGGTTGAAAACTCTGTCTGTTGTTCTTCAAACGCAAACTGTCAGATTCTTAACTCCGCCTCACTGAACAGTCACTCTGGAGATTTCTCCTTCTGCTCGGTTCATTTTTGTCGATTTAAAAGTATTATTTTTCGGTTTTTAGCCGAAATTAAACCGCAGCCGGTCGGTTCAAGCTCTGTCTGTGGTAATGTAAGTAATAGATAGGTTTTTCATTTAGTTTTTCTGTGTGGAACTTGTTATTCTTTATCGGTACGGTTTGAACCGATCAGGTTGTATTTAAATCTACTAGTCCTTTTTTAGAGTGCGGTTCCCGGTTCTTATCGGTTCTAAAAAAATGGATTTCATTATGGTTTTTTCCACGACCCGTGACACGGTTGGGAACCGATAAGGGTGTCTTGCTTGGTGGATTGCCATAAACGGGCAAGTTGGTTAGGCTGGCATTATGTCTGAGAAACCCAAAAGTAAAACCGGACCCACTGGGTTTCAACACTGTAGTGTTTGTGGGGAAGCTTTTGCTAAGGCTGACCCACACACCACATGTGTCTATTGTCTGGGGTTTGACTACCTCAATTCAGACTGCCAGATTTGTCACAATTTCCCTGCTGCCACCATAGGTAAGGGAGTTGGTAGGCTCAGGGAAAGGGAGGCCAAAAAGTCCACTGACCCGGATGGCCAGCCCAGTTCGGTACCAACCGAACCGGAGGGAGTGCCCTCTGACCAGGGCGATACTTCCTCGGGCAAACGAAGAGCCGGTTCTGAGGAGCCGGTTCCAGCAAAAAGGACTAGAAAGTCAGTTAGTGTAGAGCCAAAAGTTCTCTCCCCAACTGCTGAGGAAATAGCTAAAGCAATTCAAATTGTCCAGTCTCTCTCTCCCGTTCCGACCGAACCGACACCTTCAGGTAAGCGTTCGGTTCGGCCGGTTCCACCGGTTCAAGATTATGATTTTGAGGATTTTTATGAACCGGGGAGGGGAAGAGGAATATGAGGAGAGTGAATATGGTTTTGAAGATCTGGATGTGCCCATTGATCCGGACGTCTCTCCAGATAGACCCCTAGGGGTTTCTCCTCCAAGGCTTTCTGAGTCCCCTTCTCATTTCATGTTTTATAAAAAAGTTGCTGAAACTCTCCAGCTCCCTGTTGAGGAAGCTGTTGATGACCAAGAGGAGCCAGACTATGTAGAAATGATGGATATTGCAGAGTCTAAGAGACTGTCTATTCCTTTGCATAAATCTTTTCGGAAACAGACAGTAAAAGTTTTAAAAACTCCTCACACTATACCTCCTGTGGATAAAAGGATGGACAAGAGGTATACCTTATCAGGCTCCGACACTGATTTCCTCACTCAACAATGCAGCCATGTGGGTGTAGTGCAGGCTGCAGCCTGTGACAAGGCTAATATTCCCCTAGCTTCACACCCCCCTGAGAAGGACTCCAGTAAGATTGATGCTATGGCAAAGAAACAGTACATGGCAGCACCTTTGGGACTCAGACAAGCAAATTATATATTATGCTGCTAGGTACCAGAAACCAGATGGGATACTGTGCTGGCCCTAGTAAAACAAGTCCCTGACCAGCTTGCCAGGGAGCTGGAACAGGTGGCTATGGATGGTATTGAGGCATCCAAGGTGCAATTTCATGCTGCAGTGGACTCTAATGATGTTTCATCAAGAGTCATGGCTACATCTGTGGCACTTCGCAGGATGGCTTGGCTCAGATGTACTACCCTGTCTCAGGATACCCAGTCTGAGGCCATGGATTTTCCTGTTGTGGGAAATTCTCTGTTTGGGGAGCAAACAGAGAATTACATGAAGAAAATGGATGAATATAGGACCACCTATAGGAGTGCACAGGCCAAGGAAAGGCAGGCCACTCCTCAAAAGCACAGGGCCGATTCTCCTCTACCTGTAGGGGGCAGGCTGGCTTACTTTGTCCAGGACTGGAAGTCTTTAACATCAGACAAGTGGGTCCTGGAAGTAGTAAGCCAAGGACTGGTTCTCAGCTTCAAAAAATTTCCAAAGCTGAGAACCAGATCTTTTCCACCTGCAACTCCATCAGAGGCACTCGCCCTAGAGGCAGAGGTCTCTACCCTCCTGACTGTCAGAGCTGTGGAAAGGGTTCCTTCCCTACACCAGGGCAAAGGTTTGTACTCCAGGTACTTCCTTACCCCAAAAAAGACAGGAGAATGGCGGCCCATCCTAGATCTCAGATATTTAAACAAGCACCTTTTAAAGCCAAAGTTCAAAATGGTGACTCTGGGAATTATCCTACCCTCTCTAAGGCCAGGGGACTGGCTAGCTTCCCTGGACCTCAAGGATGCCTACTTCCATATTCCCATCAGAAGCTCCCATCGAAAATACCTCAGGTTCGAGCTGCCCTCAGGCCACTACCAGTTCAGAGCAATGCCCTTCGGCCTCACTTCTGCCCCAAGGGTATTCACCAAATGCCTGGCAGTAGCAGTTGCCTACCAAAGAAGGCAAAAGATTGCCATCTTTCCTTACCTGGACGATTGGCTCATAGTAGGCCAGTCCCCAGACCAGGTCAGTTTACACCTTCAGATAACGCAGCAACTGCTTACCTCTCTAGGTTTCCTTCTGAATCTCTCAAAGTCAGTTCCAGAGCCTGTCCAGCTTCTTACCTTCATAGGCGCAGAACTGAACACACAGGAAGCCAGGGCCTTCCTTCCCCTGGACAGGGCAAAGACCCTAGTCTCCCTGGCCTCCTCTTTTACCCTGCAGGTCTCCCCGCCAGCAAGGCATTTTCTGCAGCTCCTAGGACACATGGCTGCTTCCACAGCAGTTGTGCAGGGAACAGGATTTCAGATGAGGGACATCCAGTTCCATTTGAGAGCGTTTTGGTCTCAAAGAAAGGATCCTCTTACCAAGTTGATCCCAGTAACTCGAACCCTGATCCAAGCCCTACAGTGGTGGCAGGATCAGAGCAACCTGAGACAAGGGGTTCCTTTTGTCACTCAGTCTCATTCTCTAATCCTTACTACAGATGTGTCCCTCTTGGGCTGAGGAGCTCACATGGGAGACCTCACCACCCAGGGTCTGTGGTCTCCCCAGGAATCTCTGCTCCACATCAACCTGTTGGAGCTCAGTGCAGTTTTTCTAGCACTTCAAGCTTTTTCCAAATCTGTTCAGAACAAGAGTATTCAGGTCAGAACAGACAACACCACTACAATGTGGTACATCAACAAGCAAAGGAGCACTCGGTCTACGGCCTTGTGCACCGAAGCGATGAAGTTGTGGTCTCTGGCTTACCCCTGAACACCTCCCTTACGGCAGTCCACCTCCCAGGCAAGGACAATGTCCTGGCAGATGCTCTCAGCAGGATTTCCCAGGGCCACCACGAATGGTCACTGGATCCCCTGGTCTTGGGAGTAGTATTTGCCAGATGGGGCACCCCGCAGATAGATCTTTTGCAGCCCCAGACAATCAACAACTTCTCTTTTTGCTGCAGGCCCCAGTGTTGGGCTCACTCCCTGGATGCCTTACCTCAGTTGGAAGGGAAGTTTCATGCCTTCCCTCCTGTTCAAAGTGCTAGTCAAAATCAGATCCCAATCCTGCAAAGTCATTCTGATAGCTCCGGATTGGGCCAGACAGCCCTGGTATCCACTCCTGCTGTCCTTAACAGTCCATCCTCCCCTGTGCCTTCCCAGGAATCACAATCTGTTAACCTGTGCCCAAGGAAGGGTCTGGTATCCGAATCTCAAATCTCTCAATCTCAAGGCTTGGTTCTTGAAGAGTTAGAGTTTACTGATTTACACCTTTCCCAAGGTGTAATGGATATATTGAAGGCCTCAAGGAAGCCTTCCACTAGGGCTACTTACAATTCCAAATGGAAAAGGTTTTCCATATGGTGCTCGGAAAAGCATATTTCCCCAGTCTCTGCTGATCTACCCACAGTCCTGGATTATATGGTCCACCTGAATTCTTTGGGGCTGAGACCAGCTACCCTGAAGGTGCACTTGGCAGCTGTCTGCTTACATCTAGCAGGTAAATCTCTTCTCTTTCAGCTCATCCTGTATTTTCCAAGTTTTTAAGGGGTTGTTTCACACCACCCTCCATTCAGGGATCCTGCCCCTGCCTGGGATCTTAATGTTTGCATTGCTCAGCTTATGCAACCCCCTTGAGCCTTTGTCTTCAGCTGAGCTCAAGTACTTGACTTGGAAAACTGTGTTTCTGGTAGCCATCACCTCTGCCAGACGCATAAGTGAATTACAAGCGTTGTCAGTGGAGCAGGAGTTTATCTCTTTTCACAGAGATAAGGTGGTCCTTCGGACTAACAGAAAGTTCCTGCCTAAGGTGGTTTCAGATTTCCACCTTAATCAATCTATTTCTCTTCCAGTGTACTTCACTGACCACTCCTCCTCTGGGGAGAGGAGGCTGCACAGCCTAGATGTGAAGAGAGCCCTTAGTTATTACATAGAGCGTACCAAGGGTCATAGGTTTGACTCCCTCCAACTGTTCCTCACTTATGGCGAAGTTGGTAAAGGGAAGCCAGCCACTAAAAGATCCATTGCCAGGTGGATTGTCTCTTGTATCCAATTCTGCTACGTGAAGTTGGGTAAAGTTCCCCCCTCAGGCCTGAGGGCTCACTCTACCAGAGGTACAGCTGCTTCTCTGGCTGCTGCCAGAGACATTCCTATTCTAGAAATATGTCAAGCAGCTACCTGGAAAACAGTTCACACTTTACCAAGCATTACTCCCTGGACATCCAGGCTAGGAGTGATGCTCGGTTTGCACTGCTTCGTGCTTCAGAGCCTATTTCCTAAGTAGGTTCTGTCCCTCCTCCATGGGGGTACTGCTGTGTAGTTTGTAATTAGTCATAATATAGCAAGACTTCATGTTGTTTGAAGAAAAAATTACTCACCTTAGTAATGTTGTTTCTTCTAATGGAGTCTTAGCTATTACTCCTCCTGCCTGCCCCTCTCAGAACCTCTGTTTTGGGATGTGGGTGGCAGTACAGGGTGGCACTTTTTGATGCCCACCTTGTTGTTTTTCACCTACCTTTTGGGTGAATTGGTGTTGTGTTTTTGCATTTTTGAGTCTCCTGACTTGAGTCTTTGTTTTAGGCCAAAAAATGAGTGTTTATGTTAGTAGCCAGTTGGCTAGTGTAGGTTTACAGCTTCCACACAGAAACTTAGTGAGTTTTAGCTCGTAAAGATCTGACAGTTTGCGTTTGAAGAACAATAAACAGAGTTTTCAACCGAGCTTGCGCTCTAAGTTCCATGCCTGCATGGAAAGTTAACTATTTCACCTCTGGAGCAGTTCTAACCTGCGGTCATACTGCAATTGTCATAATATAGCAAGACTCCATTAGAAGAAACAACATTACTAAGATGAGTAATTTTTTCTTCTGTGATATACCCAGTGTCTACTAGCCTAAGCATGTGTGTTGCAGACTCCCTCCCAAAAATGTTTTTTGCTGCATCTGCAGCTAGGCCTTATTATTTTTATGTTTGCTTGCACGAACAGCGTACAAGAAACATATTGAGATAGTAGAGCATTACAGAGGTGTGGCAGTGTTGTGGCCAATGCAGTGGACACTGTAATGGGCGTGTCCCTTGGCCACCAATTACATAAATTAATACTGAAGTTGCTGATGATGGCAGTTTCAGAGTGAGCGCCACACCTGAAAGAAATCTTCGCTGCAGTTGGGCAGTTTCGTCATTGCAGTGGCAGTTCCCCCTTCCTCCCAACCAGGCACACAACAGGACAACATATTTAAATGTTAACTCCCTCCCACTGCTACTGCCTGCCCCACACCCTCCGTTCTCCGTCCCCTGATGACATTGGGGTGCTCAATCCCCATGTCAGCATGTACCCCCCCCATTAATGTGGCACACTGGGAGCCCGCCCCAGTGTGCCAAAAAATACTTCATTGATGTTTCCGACACCGGGATGCCCACTCCCAGTGTCGGATGTGCTGCCCCCACAAGCCCCTATGTTCTTAGCTGACCTTGAGGTGCCCAATCCCTGGGTCAGCATTGATCCCCCCCCTTCTCCAGTACTCTGGCAGACTGGGAGCCCACCCCAGTGTGCCGAAATCCATTTTGTTAATATTTCACCTGTAAAAAATAAAGCAGTCCCACAACATGTTTTTTCTTTTTTAAAACCTGGAAAAAGAAAACGGTCCCTTGTCATTCCCTTCGGCCCCCTTCCCCAACCTGCACCCTTCCTCTGTGCACCCTAACTCCCCGCACCCCTCCTTCACCCATACTTACCTCCAGAGGTTGGGAACAGTGATCTTCTGTGGACCGGAAACATGTCTGCACTCTTTAAAGACCAACTGGGAACTGATGAAATGATGGTAAGCCCTATAATGGCAGTCAATGGGGGGTTTTCAACTTAGGTTGATATCTCAGCCAATTTTTGGAGTTTTGGTCCCAAATTTTCAACATGGGGTTCTTGGGACCCCATCTCATGAATACTGGCACTATCATTTTGTTTCTCGGTTCCAAAAGGTGATTTTGTAGTCGTTGCGTAGAATCACCTTTCGGGACCAGTTAACAAAATGACAGTGCCACTAGTGTTCATGAGGTGGCATCACAAAAAGCCCTTATTGCACATTTGAAAAAAAAAAATCTGCAAAAAATGACTGCGTTACGAGTGTCCAGCTATACATTGTTCATAACTTCATCAGTTTTTAATATTTTCACTCCAAATTTCCATCATTGCCATTGTTTCACATCGCCTTATGAACAGTATAGCTGTCATTTTTTTGCATCCTTCCCAAAATGTGATTTTGCACTTTTGGTGCAGAATGGCGTGGTTGCTGTGCAAAATCAACTTTCGTGACAGAGTAATGAGATCATAGTGCCACTGTTCATGAGGGGAGATCCCAAAAAGGCCAGGCTAAAAATTCAGTGAAAACATTCCAAAAAAATGACTGTGTTATGAGTGTGCATTGCACAGTTTCTATGCACACTTGTAGCTTCGGTGCTTTTTCATATTTATACTCCAGATTTCAATATTGAAATTTCTTCACACCTCCTCTTGAACAGTACAGCTGTCATTTTTCACATCCTGCGTGAAAAGTCTTTTTGCACCTGTGGCACCAAATGGCACACTCGCTGTGCGAAATCACCTTTTGGGGTAGAGTAACAAAATGATATTGCCACTGTTCATGCGGTGGGGTCCGAAAAAGCCCATGTTGAAAATTTGTAGCAAAAATACCAACAAACGCCTGGGGCTTTAGGGTTTCCAACCATAACGGCTGTAATGCTCAAACCCGTCCACCCCCACCCTGCAGTCACTGACAGGCTTTGAGGTGTGCCTTAGGGTCTTCAGCCCTAGCATTCAGTCCATTCTCCTGTATTGCACCCATCTTGGCTTATTTCCTTATGGAATGGGGTGAGCTAAGGCCAATGACCTCGACACACTGCGACACCTGTCAGTGTCTGCAGGGTGGAGTGAGGTGGAATAGCATGAGTGTTATGGCTGACAACTCAAGAGGCACACCCCCAATGCCTGTCAAGTCTCTGCAGGGTGGGGTTTGGCATTACTTCAGTACTTCACTGCCATTCCTATTATGCATCTCTCTTAACTCCTGCACAACCAATGCCAATACCAGGAAGCAAACATTCTGCATTGACAAATGCTTGTTTTATTCTTACTTTGCTGGGAACATTGGTCATTGAACCCATAGCTTGAACATATAGAGTATATTGCGCCATCACCATTTTATTTTTTCACTGGTGACAGTGTGGATTGTGTGGAAAGAAAGACAAATGTAGATTAAGCAGTTCCAAATGCTTAAAATGTGAGAAATGTGTATATTGGTCTCCTAATACAGTATGTCATGTTCATGTCAAACTATAAAGCTGCTTGTGAAGTTTTGTTTCACCATTCTTTAATTAAGTATAAAATATGTGTGTGCTGCCACATTTTATGGTTGAAATCAAAAGTCTGTGAACAAGTTTACATCCATTTTTTCTCAGTAATTTATAATACTCTAATTCCATGCTACTGTGCAGGGTGAATGGCCTTCGGCTTGACTTAAGATGTGGAATGTATAGGCTATAAAATACTTGCCATAAAATAAATCATGGAAGCACGTGTTAACCTCTTTCAGGGCAACAAGTTTTTTTCAAGATCATTAAACCGTAGTTCATTTACCTCTGTGTGCTTCATTTTAGGAAGTATACAGAAAAAAAGAAGCTAAGATATTTTCCTGTGTTGCATAGGAATGAAATATTTTCTTGAACATTTTATGAGACTTCAGCCGCAGTGACTCAATCAACTTTAGTGCAATTGTGCAATTGTTCAGTCCAGCAAATTCATTTTCTCATTTTTGGTTTGATACAAACTTGGAATATCTTCATGTAACCCCTAGATGGCGCTATCGCAGGGGCTACTACCCCTGCCTGATTTGCCACTAACAGGTTGAGGGGCCTGGATCCAATGGCGGGTGCCTCCACCCAGAGGTCAGGGTTTGCAATAGTTAAACTAACTTGGTCACAGCCCTCTGGGACACTGCAACCCCCCTTTCTTCCCACTAGTGGCCCACACAATATATCAGAATTACCTTCACAGTATACACTTACCCCCAGGTCTGGTTCCGCACTGGGACCTCTGTGAAATGAGATACAGTGCAACAATCACAGTACAGTACTTTTAACATAGACAAATACCTCAGGCAGTATAACTTTGCTGAAACAAGCAGCTCTGATTTATTTAGGGATATAACAAGGACAGGGAAATCAGGTTAATTAGCTTATCACTCTAATAATCTACCTATGGCTCTGTGCACAGGCCTATCCTATCAGTTACTGTCCCTCGGTACCCAAGCCCTAGTGGCTAGTCCAAACCGTGGCAGCTGGTAGGGGCCCTTTCACACAGAGAAAAGGAGAATTAAACAGTCAGCAGTACAGTAATTCCATTTGATTTAATGTGGCAATTCAACAGGGAGCGACCCTGAATTAGTACTCACGACCTCCAAATAAGATAGGGTCCTTCAATGTCAGCAGGGCTCACTTGAGGTACACAAACCTCTTCACACATCCATATAAAAGAAAGCACTATACCAGGCAGGCTGCATCTGTATCCCGATCGCAATTACTGCACAATACCCGGGAGACCACACAGCAGATTCAGTTCCTGACAGACCGAGTGCAATTTTCAGCAATTCCTCCAGTCTTCTACAGGGTGAGCCTGGTTTCTACTCTTCAGAGATCCTTTGATTCTTTTCACAGGACGGATTCAGTCCTAACAAGCTGTTACACAAGCTGCAGACCGGAACTCTGGGCCTACACACATTTTTGACTAAAACTGCACACTGAAAAGCACAGGGCTCCTTCCTTCTTCACTGCCAAAGCTCAACTGAAACTCCAACCGACAAAACGGCACTTCCTTTGAGTTCCTCCCAGTTCTTGACTGGATTGGCTGTCACTCACAATAGACTGCTGCTGTTGGTCCAAAAGGCACTGAAGTCTAAACTACATCTCCCAGAGTCACTGCCCATACAATCCTCTTGTGGCTGGCTCAGATTATGAGTCCAAGTTCTGATTGTCCAAGGCACCATTTTAGAGCTAGCTTACCCCACACTGATTGGTCCAGTTCAGCAGTTCAAAACTAGAATGGGGAACTAGCAGACACAGTTCTGACTGCAAAGAAAGCAGGTTAGACAAACTGTAATTTCATTATTACTCTAAATAATTTCTGGCAAACAGTTACATCTTTCAGATAGGTTCCCTTGCACTCCTAGTGACTGCAAAATGAAGTGAATTGGCAGCAGCTCTGAGTGGTACTCAGAGAAGCACACAGTCCCCCCATACAAACTAATTATGTCTGCAAGCAGACAGCTCTTAAAGAGACAGTACCAGAGGCTCTAAAAACACTCACTGATAAATGGCTTAAATGCCAAACACCATTCAGGCTTGGAGCATTCAAGCAAGCTCCTGGAAGTCTTTTGGGAACCCCCATTTGCAGGGGGGTTACATTCAGATTTCTGTTTTCACTGCGGAAAGTGGTTTTACAGCTTGTTGCTAAAGCAAGGTTGACAACTGCCCCAGTTAGTTTCAGAAGCTTAGCTGCTATACAAGACAGTATGTACAGAACAACTTTCTGTTACAGCAGCAGTACTAGTTGATAAAAATGTTTTTTTTTCTTTTCATTGTTGTGTTAAAGAAGAACTGTGGGCTCCCTTTACAAAGCCTTTAGTCAAGAGTCAGAGGATATAGGAAACTGATTGCATGTCACAAAAGACTAAAACTGGAGCCCTCGAAAAACGTTGCAGCACACTTAATGCAGTCAGGCATTTCGTGCTCTGCCTTTGCCCGCCCCCGAGACTGTGTTTGGCGAGTACAGTATCTGTAGATGATGATGCCCTAGTGTTCCTCACAGTACAGTTCCTATGTACAGAGATTTTCAACTTAGGCTGTATCATGTCTGCTGCTCTCTTTACCAAGACTAAGCCAAACTTCCATGTTTATTAAAAGCATAGAAATGGAAGTCTGGCTTAGTCTTGTCAAACACAGCAGATGACATGGTATCCTAAGTTGAGTAACAGAACCCTTGCACAAAAGTGACAGCCCACATAAGGCAATCAGGCCTACCTCCGCCTGTTCCCACGACTAGGCTTGATGAGCGGTGTAATACTATGAGATGATGTTGGCCTGGTGCCCTTTTCAGAACAGTGCCCTATGAATGGAGGTTTTCAGTTTAGGATACACTATACTTTAACCCCTGCTGTGTTTGACAAGACTAAGTCTAACTTACATGTTTATTATAACCATAAACATGGAAGTTAAGCTTCATTTTGTCAAACAGAGCATAGGATATGGTATGTCACAAGCTGAAAATGTCAGTACACAGGGCACTGCACTGTGAAGGGCACCAGTGCATCATAATCTCATGGTGTTACTGTCCTTGTCAAGTCTGACCTCTGTGACAGGCAGAGGCTGGGCATGAAATGCCTGTCTACATTATGTGGATCATGACTTTTTTACAAATGTTGTGTTTTTTGCTACACGGACTGAATTTTGTATTGGGAGACACAGTCTGTTTCCTATACCCCCTGTGTCTTCACTGCAGGCTTTGCAAGGTCAGCCCACAGTTTTCTCTAAGAAAAGTTCCAAAACTAACAAACCTCTAATCCTTTCTTTGTGCTCTTTATTTTCCTGAAAGTGTAACACAGACTCTTGCAAGACAAGCAATATTAGATTCTGAGGGAAAAGGCATGGTACCATTCTGTCATGGTTATTTTGTCTGATATAACTGGCAAGCACCATCTCTTCCATTCCTTGTATACAATGTATAGGGCCTACAGGCAGACGGGATGGGCCTAGTAGTTCTTATCTGCCGACAGTTTCTATGCTAAGTGCTCATAGGAGCAAGCTATGTAAACAAAGGCTGAAGAAATTAAGTTGTATAGAACTGCCATGTTTCCTGTGGAGTCACACACAACAATATATTAAAAATCAATAGACACAATTAAAAAGAGAAGGTGCCTCAAAAGTAAAATCAGAATTTTTAAACTACCAGGCAGTGCAAAAAACTAAGGAAGTGATGGACACGTCTTGGTTAACTAGTACTGCTGCTTCATGGTTAGCAGGGTGTTTTAGTATTATTGTAGCTGAAATGGCACACCTTGAAATGACCCAATTTTAACCCAAGGTTGATTTGTTGTCAAGTAGTAGAAAGGAAAAAGGAAAAGAGAGGAAAAAAAAGCTTGTAGACTAATTCTTCATCAGAGGGAAAATGATGGCTGTGAAAAGATATATTGCTTGAAATGGGTTTGTTTTCTTTTTTCTTGCTTGCTAGTTTCCTCTGTGAATTGTGCCTGGGCCAGTCACTGTTGAGTGATTTGATGTCTGGTTCTGCAGTACCTACACTGTTCTCCCCACTTTGTGGATTTTGCTAGTTCAGTATGGTTGACTCAGTGAAATTATCTGTAGACACACACTTTTTGGCACTCTGGCTAAATGTGGTTCTTGCTTTATGTTGCTTACAGTGGAAACTCATTTATAACTCCACATTCTAGCAGCATGTTCTGTATATGTGCAGAAGCTTCAGAATGTTCAGATGTTTGCAGACAGTGCCCTTGTGAGGGTGGAGTAGCAGAGGATAATTCCCGTGGCCCAGCCCTCCCAGCATACTGTATGCAGGGAAGGGGCTGCGAGTTGGTAGGGGGCCCTTGAGTCCAAACTTTCCCCAGGGCCTGGCATTCCTCTCAAGGGGCCAGTTTGCAAGCCATTTATAGTACACCGTGACCCCGTATTGTATACGGATTTCCGTACATTAAGAAATCCCATTGTACCACAGTTCAGAGGTCAAAAAAGTTGTGTAGTAGACATGTCAATACTACAGCTTTTAGTTCTAAAGTGCTAGCGCTACATTGATCGCATGTTTCAGCTGACAGTTTTCACTTTACTGTCAAACTACCACTGCTGTTATCACCAACAATTTAGTGCTCTCACAACAACAATGGCTGCCTCGGTTTTCTGTAAGCCTGTCGGTGACAAGGCAGCTTTCATTGCCAGGCAGGAGAACCAGAGAGTAAGAAAAAAAAAACGCGGTAGACTTAAAAATAGTATCGCAAGTAACCAGTATTGTACAGCAGCCGGTCCAGCAAAAGACAGTGGTGCCACACCTCTAGTCCGTCCCAGAAAGCAAGCGCTCTTTAGATAAGACACCGTGACTGTAAATCATCTGATGTGACTTACGAATTACAGTTGCTTCACTAGTTGTGTTGCATAACTGAAATGTTCGCTTGATTACGTGTTTGCTGTAAATGAAATGCCAGTGGAGTTTGCTGTGAATGAAATGCCTATTTTCACTCAGCCTAGTAAAGCTTTATTTATTTGCACAGTACTGATTTGTTTCATTTTTTCACTCGATTTAACAATAAGGGGTAACAACGTACTATAAAAAATAACTGGGACCGTGCGCACAAACAAGGCTTAGTATCCACCTCGGGGATTCAATAACATTGGGAAGCCCTTTAATACACTAAAATGAAAATATTTTTTGACAGAATAGTTAACCCATGGAACCAACTACCTGTTGACGTGGCTATAAGTAAAACAAAGGAGGAATTAAAAAAAAGGTTGGCTAAATATATTCTATCAGGAGGTAATCTTAGTTACTATTTAACTTGAGAAAGAATAGGAGCAATTATGGGCAGTCTGCCTTTGGCTCCTTGACCTACCTTAATATGAACCTTAGTTTCACAGATCTCTTGAGCTTTACTGTCGCGGTCTGTGATGTCACAGAATCCCCTTCATGGAAGCACAGTCTTGCTGTGCACACTTACCTCTCTGTTATTCTATATATTTTTCACTGATCTGATCCCACCAACTGTATAATCTTCTTCATCCTCCTGAACAAGTTAGTGCCCTTCTTTTTTTCTTGATAGTTCAATCAATATTTTTTGATTAGGTTCAGTGACAACAGTACTCTGTTTCACTTCTGCATGTCAGTCTTCAAAAGAAGTAATATTTATATTGAATCTGTCTTTTTACTTGGGTTTAGCTCTGATTTCAGGAATCCTAGGCATGGTGTCCTCAACGGGACTGCGTTACTCTGGGTTTAGTATTGGCTTTTTGTTCCCAGATAATGTTGATTATTCAACATGACCAGTATTTAGTTGCCTTGAACTTAGTTTTCCAAGATTTACCGATGACAGTCTGTGCTATTCTTTGAAGCATTGGTGTGGTATCCTTGAAAGATCATAGTTAATCTGAGTATGGAGCCTGACAGCAGCTGGCAGATATTCTTAAGGCCCTGTTCTTTAACAGGCTTTTCTCGTTCAGGTCCTATTGCAATAGTCTTTTATATGTATGATGTTTAAAAGTTTGGGTCGCCGCATCTCTGTGGTGCCAAGTGATGAGGATCGCTCTGGTGACTGGGGTTTGTGCTTCAAGCCTGAGACATCAGGAGAGGATGCCAGCAGGGAGGTCCAAGGGAGCAATTCTCGCTGCATTACTCTGTAGTGGCTCCTTGTTTTGGAGGTGCCTCCTGTGAGTGGGTGGCCACATGCCATCAGGCACACCCCCAGGCCAGCAGCAGCAGCAGCAGCATGCATAACTCAGCAGGAGAGTGGAGAGAAAAATGTAGAAATAACATTCTGGTTTGCTGGCTGATGGCCTTGCGGTCCCCCTATGCCCACAGACCCTCCACAAGTACAACACAGATAGGATCTCACCAGTCAGCATCCCAGGAGTGTTGTTCTTCCATCGGGCCATGGGGAGGCCCCTGGCAGGGACAAGCCAGCAACTAAAGAGGATGCCCCCACACTGGTATGGGCAAAAAGCATAAACAAGTGCTACCAACCATCTGAGCAGTTTGTTCATTACAGCATAAGCACACACCCTTCAGTGTGATCATCAGAGTATAACCCCATACTTTTTGGCCCTTTTATAGCAACCCAGCCACTTAACATTGTAAAAATCTCCATCCTTCCTCTTCTAGACTGTAGAGCATTCTTGTACAGTTTTATCCCCATGCACACTCGCACACACCACCACCACCATTATCTCTGTCTCTCTCGGCTCCTGCATTATCGAGCATTTTGGGATGCAGTCTGATCTAATTTGAATTCCAGACCGCTTTTTCAATTCGCTGTCTGTCACAATCCTCAAGACTATTCAGGTTGGCTGCAGCATAGCCCTATACATTCTGAGGCAGACTGGAAAGATGGCTGAAGAGCAGCCAAACAGGAATTAAGCAACACTGTGGCCTAAGTGTGGCTCTGCATTAGAGGTGGGTGTGAGATATCCCCCAAGACAAAAATGAACAGCACCATGGCATACGTGTTCTGTATGGCAGACGGGACAGAGTGAGCGTTTGTCTGTCACTGTGGCTTGGTGTTTGCTCTGCATAATAGACATGATGAAGGGAAAGCTAGCATGACTCAAACTAAGCCACATCATGGACTATGTGTACTCCAAGGTAGACAGGAGGCAGGGAGAGTCCCCAGGAAATAAAGTTAGTTACATTACAGCTTGAGATGTGCTTTGCAGGACATGGAGGTGGTAGGCAAGTCCCCTTTACACAAAGTCCACAAAGGGACCTGTTGGGACGTGAAAGTTTGTGTACTGTATCCTCTTTGTGCGAGACATATGTTGGTCCAATAAAATGTATCAAACTATCCAGTGACTCCTTTTTTTTTTACAAGGATCAATATGGCAGGAATCTGTTTTTACTAAACTGAGGTCCAAACGTACTTTTTATTTTAAGGGCGTCTCCTTACCAGCTTGCCACATACTTTTAAACCTCAGAAAATGCTGCAGGTCATCTGGCAAATGAGTAAAAGAATAAGTCTATGCACAGTACACGTTTAGTAAAACATAGCGTTTTTTAAGTATCTGTCAGATGTCCTACAAGTAGTATTGCTGTACAACATCCAGCTATAGTGATACAGTACTTGCATGAGGCAGACAAGGGCCAGTCACAGAGGTGAGAGGTGGGTCTGTGTTGTTCACCGTGCCTTGATATGACAAGTGGGGAAAGACGGGTGGCATACAGTCCAAGGATCAGGAGGGTGTCTACTAGATTACCAGGCCCTTAGATTAAAGACATAGCAGTATGATGGGGATTGAATGAAATGGGGTGGAGGGGGCACTACACTACTGGGGACTTAGAATAGCAATACAGCGAAGATAGGGTGATGGAGAAAGACCTTAACAGTTTTATGTTGTTTTTCACACACAGCACCACATATGCATGGGAGAGGAACAGTGCTTCATGCAGTCCATGGAGTGCAGTGTGCTGTAATACCTCACAACTTAATGAGGTCATAATAGGATGCAAATGACTCCTTAGTGCTTTGTATGTGTAGAGGGGTAATTTGCATAGGGACCTTTAAATATAGCAAGTTAATGCAGTTGCCATGATGGGTTTCAGACACCCTTATAGATTTTGCTCCTTGCCATATTGGTAAATTTCTCTGCTTCTTCATACCTGGAACTTGTCTCTTTGCCCTGCATTGCTTTATAGATCAGCTCCTTTGCTCCTCTACTGCAGCATCTGTTATGAAGTTTCTTAAACCTTCTCACTAGTGTTATCCTTTAGGGTCTAATGACAAACCCGTGTTGGTAGTTCCGAGAGTGAACACCAACATGGGGGACCAGGCCTTTCATGCATTTGCCCCTAGACTATGGAATTCAAACAACATGAAGTCTTGCTGTATTCTGACTACGTGCAGTTAGCCCCAGCACTTGAACTGCTCCAGAGAGGAAAGGGTTAACTGTATGCCAGAGCATAGAACATTGAGCTCGAGCTTGTTTTTGAAACCTTTATCTCTGGTACATCTCGGTGTAACCGTAACATTCTTTACTCTGCCTAACTGTGAAGACGCTCCGGAGAATTCTTCTTCGCTGCTTCGATTAAAGTAAAATCAGTTGGTTTCATCCATTTTTCATTTATTTTTCGGTATCAGATCTCTCTCTATGGTACAGGTAGTGTTATAGATAGATAGTGAGGGGTTTCTGTTAAGAAATTGTTTTTCCTTCGTTCCAGTTGGCCCGGTTGGGAACCAAAATGATTCTTGTTTCTGTTTTATTGTAATATTTGGTGTGGTGTTCTGGTACCTATTGATTCCTTTAAAAAAAAAAAAAAAGGGTTTTTTTTCTTAACCGACCCGTGACATGGTTGGAACCGATAGGCTGTTGTTACCTAGCTTGAAGGCTAAAAAGGGTAACTTTAAAATTTTAGGCATGTCAGAGAAACCCAAAAAGAAAACTGGTCCCACTGGGTTTCAGCACTGTACTAAGTGTGGGGACGCATTTGCCAAGGCTGATCCGCACCTCGTCTGTGTATATTGTCTGGGGTTTGACCACCTCAAAGAAGACTGCTGAATCTTTAAATCTTTCCCAAAGCCACTTTGGATAAACATTTAAGTAGGCTAAAGGAAAGACAGGCCAAGAAGTCCGCTGATCCGGATGGCCAGCCCGGTTCGGTCCTGACCGAACCTCAGGAGATGCCCACTGACCCGGGCAATACATCCTCGGGCAAAAGGAGAGCCGATTTTGTGGAATCAGTTCCTAGTAAAAGAAAGCAAAAGTCAGCCTGTTCGGATCCCAGTTCCCATGTTCCAACCGCTGAGGAGATTGCTAAGGCGATCACTATCGTCCAGTCGCTTTGCCCGGTCCCAACCGAACCGACTCCGACACATAGACAGTCGGTTCGGCTGGAGTCTGCTCCCTCGGATTACAATTTTATGAGGGCGAATGGAAAGGAAAAGAAGAATATCCTGATGATGATGATGATGACTATGAAGGCCTAGATGAGCCAGTAGAGCCTGACATCTCCCCAGACAGGCCTTTTAATGTTTCTTCTCCCAGACTTTCTGAGTCCCCTTCCCACGTCTTGTTTTACAAGAAGGTGGCTGAGTCTCTCCAGCTTCCTGTGGAAGAAGCTGAGCAGGATCAGGAGGAGCCTGATTACAGGGAAATGATGGATGTCCCAGAGTCCAAAAGAGTGTCTATCCCTCTGCACAAGTCCCTGGGGAAACAGACACAAAGACTGTTACAATTTCCCACATCTATACCTCCTGTAGACAGGAAAATGGACAGGAGGTATACTTTGTCAGGCCCTGGTACGGAATTCTTAACCACTCATTGCAGCCATGTTGGGGTAGTGCAAGCTGCAGCCTGTGGCAAGGCTAATATTCCTTTGTCATCTCACCCCCCAGATAAGGATTCCAGGAAAGTGGATGCTATGGCCAAAAAACAACACTTGGCATCCTCTTTAGGACTCAGGCAGGCTACCTATTTAGCATACACAGCCAGGTACCAGAAATCTAGGTGGGATATGGTTCTGGAACTGGCTAAGAATGCCCCTTCCGTGCTATCCAAGTAGCTGGAGCAGGTGGCTGCAGATGGTGTTGAGGCATCCAAGGATCAATTTCACGCTGCTGTGGACTCAAGTGATGTGCATTCCAGAGTTATGGCTACATCTGTCTCCATGCGGAGATTTGCTTGGCTCAGATGAGACCAGTTTGTCTCAGGATGCCCAGACTAAGGCCGTGGATTTTCCTGTTATGGGTAATTCTCTGTTTGGAGAACAAACAGAGGCTTACTTGAGAAAGATGGAAGAGTACAGGACCACCTACAGGAGTGCTGCAGCTAAAGAGAAGCAGACCACTCTTCAAAAGCAGCAATCTAGGGCTGGCAGGGGCAGGCCTTTTCGCAGGCCTTTCTACTAAACTCAGGCCTCCTCTTCTTTTCAGCAGAGGGGGTTCTTTAGGGGAAGAGGTAGAAGGGGGATGAGCAGAACTGCTTCCTTCTCTCAGTCTAAGCCCCCTGCCAAGCAGACACCCTGATGTATCAGCCAGGGTTGTCTCCTCAGTCCCAGTGGGTGGCAGACTGACGTGCTACTTCCAGGACCGGAAGTCTATCAAGCCAGACAAATGGGTTCTAGACATGGTAAGCCAGGGACTTGCTCTCAGTTTCAAAAGGTTCCCCAAAACGAGAATAAAGTCTTTCAGTCCTCCTACTCCCTTGGAAACAGAGGCCTTAGAGGCCCTCAGGTCATTATCAGTTCAGAGCAATGCCCTTTGGCCTAACATCTGCCCCAAGGGTGTTCACAAAATGCCTAGCAGTAGTAGTAGCCTTCCTCAGGAGACAAGGCATTTCAGTGTTCCCTTATCTGGATGACTGGCTCATAGTAGGTCAGTCCTCAGACCAAGTCAAGTCAGCTCTCGGAACCACTCAGAAGCTTCTAGAGTCTCTAGGGTTCATCCTACACCTAACAAAGTCCATTCTCGAACTGGTCCAGCTTCTCACTTTCATAGGGGCAAGGCTGGACACTGTTCAGGCAAAGACCTTTCTTCTCCTCTCGAGGGTAAAGGCCTTCACAGCTCTGGCTTCTTCTTTTCAACCACTGGTGTCTTGACCAGCCAGGCACTTCCTACAACTACTAGGCCACATGGCAGCTTCCGCTGCAGTGGTGCAAAGGGCAAGATTCCAGATGAGGGACATTCAGTTCCAATTAAGGTCCTTTTGGTCCCAAAGAAAGGACCCTCTTACCCAGTTAGTTCCAGTGACTCAGACACTTGTCCGGGCTCTCCACTGGTGGCTGGAAGAGGACAACCTGAGGCAGGGCATCCCTTTCCTCAGTCAGACCCCTTCAGTGATTCTCACAGCAGATGCTTCCCTACTGGGATGGGGAGCTCATCTGGATCATCTTTCTGCTCCGGGGACATGGTCTCATCAGGAGTCCCTTTTGCACATAAATCTTCTGAAACTCAGAACTGTCTTTTTAGCTATTAAGGCATTCCCACAATCAATTCAAGGGAAAGTGGTGCAGATCAGGACAGACAACACCACAACCACATGGTACATAAACAAGCAAGGGGGCACACGGTCCACAGCCTTGTGCACAGAAGCCATGAAAATATGGTCGCTGGTTTACTCTCTTCAAGCTTTCCTGATCGCAGTTCATCTCCCAGGGAAGGACTGTGTGTTGGCAGTCTGGCAGATGCACACAGCAGAATTTCTCAGAGTCACCCCAAGTGGTCCCTGAATCCCCAAATTCTTCAGGCCATTTTCAAGAGATGGGGTACCCCAGAGATAGATCTCTTTGCAGCCCCAGACAATCACTAACTTCCCCTGTTCTGTTGCAGACCCCCTCTTTTGGGGTCTGTTCCTCAGGATGCTGTCCTGTTGGATTGGACAGACAGGTTTCTGTATGCATTTCCTTCCTTTCCTCAGATTCTCAGAGTGCTAATAAAGATCAGGTCTCAGTTCTACAAAGTGATTCTAGTGGCTCCAGACTGGGCCAGGCAACCATGGTACCCCCCTCTTATTGTCACTATCAGTGACAGTTCCTCTTTGTCTCCCCAGAAGATGCAATCTACTGACATCCTCTCAGTGGAGGGTACCGTACCCCAACCTCCAGTCTCTCAGGCTCAAAGCCTGGCTCTTGAGGAGCTAGAACATGCAGGCCTGCATCTCTCTCAGTCAGTTCCGGATATCCTTAAGGTTAGTAGAAAACCTTGTACTAGGAAAACTTGCAATTCCAAATGGAGGAGATTTGGCATTTGTGTTCTCAGAGGCACATTCAGCCAGATTCAGCTGATGTAGACACTGCCTTGGATTATCTGGCTCATCTTAAGAGTTTAGGCCTTAGGCCTTCCACTCTTAAGGTTCATCTGGCAGCTGTGTCTGCAGTCATTTCGGCTAGGAAGGACTCTTCCTCAGCTTCTCATCCAGTATTTTAGAAATTCTTCAATGTCTGGCTCATATCAACCCTCCCTTTAGGGAGCTTACTCCTGTTTGGGACCTGAATATCTGTATTGCACAGCTTATGCAGACCCCCTTCGAACCACTATTTTCAGCTGAACTTGAGTACTTGACTTGGAAGATGGTGTTCCTGGTAGCCATTACTTCTGCCAGGAGAATCAGTGAAATGCAGGCGTTGTCAATGGAATCTGATTTTATCTCATTCCACAGGGATAAGGTTGTTCTTCGGACAAATAGAAAGTTCCTTCCCAAGGTGGTATCAGACTTTCATTTGAATCAATCTATGCCATTGCCTGTCTTTTTCAAAGACCATTCTTCTTCTGGGGAATGAAGAATACACAGTCTAGATGTAAAAAGGGCCCTCAGTTACTACATAGAGTACACTAAGGCCCATAGAAATGACTGTTCACAACTGTTTCTCACTTATGGAGAAGTGGGAAACGGTAAACCTGCCACCAAAAGAACCAGGTGGATTGTCTCCTGTATCCAATTTTGCTGTTCAAAGTTGGGGAAAGAGCCAACTTCAGGCCTGAGGGCTCACTCCACCAGAGGTACAGCTGCTTCGCTAGCATCAGCTGGAGACATTCCTTTACTGGAAATTTGTAAAGCAGCCACCTGGAAAACTGTTCATACATTTACCAGGCATTACTCTCTCGACATCCAGTCCAGAAATGATTCTAGGTTTGGTACAGCAGTACTGCAGATCTTGTTCCCAAAATAGGTTCTGTAGCCCCTCCTCCTGGGGGGGGTGGCTGCTTGGTAGTCTGCATATAGTCAGAATACAGCAAGACTTTATGTTGTTTTGAAGAAAAAAATTACTCACTGAAGTAATGTTGTTTCTTCTAATGGAGTCTTGCTGTATTCTGACCTCCCTCCCTGCCTCCCCTCTCAGAACCAAGTCTTGTTTTGGGATGTGGGTTGGCAGGAACAGTGCTGCACCCCAGAGGTGTACCTTTGCACCCTTCCCTTCCTTTCTATGAGGGGTTTTTCTTCTTGCTTTATGCTTTTTGTTATTTATCACTATCTACATGGATTCTTTTTGGGGTTCTCGACTTGAGTCTTATGGACCCAAGCTGTTATTGCCTTTTGGCTTAAAATTTCAAAAAATGTCTGTACTTAGTAGTTAGTATGGTGCTCATAAGAATCTGACGGTTACACTGAGATGTACCAGAGACAGAGGTTTGAAAACCGAGCTTGAGCTCAACGTTCTGTGCTCTGGCATAGAGTTAACCCTTTCCTCTCTAGAGCAGTTCAAGTGCTGGGGCAAACTGCATATAGTCAGAATACAGCAAGACTCCATTAGAAGAAATGACATTACTTCGGTGAGTAATTTTTTCTTCTTTCCCACTGCTGGTCCACGATTCTCCCTCCCACTACCTTTTTAGAAAGTACTTTTGGTGTCATCAGCTAACAGGTGCAGCCTATAATTGCACCAGACCTCGCCCTCATACTTGTTTACCTTTTGATGCTGCAGATGCTTTTTATTTCTCATAATGTGTCAGTTGCGACATCACCTTAATTACCCTGGCAATGTCCTTGCCACACACTTTTCTGTGTAAGGTTATTACTGTGTAAGTGCCTCTAATTGATTTGTAACTGGGTTGATGGTGTTTCTTGTCATTCATATGTTTATTTGCTTTAACTCAACTGTAGTATATACCTGATGGTTTTATTGCTACTGGATAGATGCCTTTTCCAGCTGTCCTGGTTATTGTTTAACTATTTCTTGTATAATAAGCTAGATTTCTCCTATTGTATGAGCTGATCCTTTCTGTTACTTATTTTTCTTTTTTTTTTTTTTGCTGTATTTTCTCTGGTCATGCTAAGTAATGGGCACTTAATTGTCTAGTGTACTTACCTGATTAAAGAAAACTGAATAAATAAAAAAAACTAATTTATACAATGTTATTTGTTGATACTCCCCCCTTGTATATATTGTAATGGTACTCTTTTATACTGTCCCGAGTTGTACTTTGCAGCAGTTTTTCTTAGTTGGCAAAAAATTTAATCATTTAGTTTTTTAGCAAAAATGTATTTTTAACATCCTGCAGTTCATGCTCGGTGTAGTCTTAGTTTTCGCAGTATTGTTAAAACAACTTTTACAGTTAATTTTGTAATTAATGACTCACATCATTAAAGATGGCTGCCACTTGCCACTTTTATAAATCTCTTCAGCTGAGGTTACCTGTTGAATGTATATACTAGATTTATACTGTAGTTGTATTAGGATGGTGCTGCCACATGTTTCTGATGGCAAACAGCACAACACTGTACCAAGATATTACATTTTTTCACAGTGGGCATGGCACAGGAGTAGGAACTTTTAAAAACTTCACAATCCCATTGCTTGGATCAAGAATGAAAGAAAATGAGAAGAAAAATGTGTATCTTGATATTTTTACCAGTCGAACATTATTGCTGGAAAATATATATATATATATATATATTAGGGGCGCGCTATATTTAGGGTTGAGTAGTAGCTATACCAAGACAAATTTTATCTTATAATTTTAAGAAGAAATTTCTCTTGTGTCACAAAGAGGCCATCACAAGGATTACAAATCATTTACAACATTTTTAAATTGGAGTTACGGTTGCTGAAATACAAGAGTTTTAATATGGTAAAAAGGTGCTCATTTTTGGATCATCAGCCTGTTAAAATGCATAGGGAAAAACACACCCAGACACGTCTAAAATTGATGTCCATTTTTTTGTTTTTCTTCATAAAATATGCATAAGTACTTAATAAGCATTCATAATGTTTTGAAACTCGGAATATTTATGTATTTGTGTACTGTGAATTCATTGGTTGCATTATTTTTGTTGTCAGAATTAATTTTGATACACAAAATTAACCATTAAATGACTAATTTGGCATCAAAACCATTTAGATTAACGTTGTACACATTATTTTTGATATTTCTAGAGGTACAGATGCACCCAAATTAACAGTAAATGCTAGTAATTTAATATATTTAATATTATTTTTGTTATATAACTTCAATTTCTATTTTTGAATTAGTAGCGGCCATTTTTAAATTCAATATGGCCACCATATTTTGATAACCAGTTAACATAACTTAGAAATATCAAGTTACATATCATATGACAAGTAAAGTACAGTTCTACTTAATGTAATCATTGAATACCCACAACTAACATTTTTTGGACTGATGGTGGCTATTTTTAATTCCAAGATGGCTGCCAGCAGCTACTTGGCATAGATCCTTCATCTGGCAAGATGAGAGGTGGTCCAGTCATCTCACACCTGATACTGAACATCAGGAACAGTCTTATAATTTACCAAAGGTAAAAAAAAAAAGTACTTAAAATGTAAAAAGTTAGTGGATGACTACATTTAGAAACTGTAATACCTGTTTTGGCACACTAGCTCTTTCATTTGCCCACTTGATCTGGTGAGTGAAATATAGCCTGATGCTAGTTTTAACTCAGTCTTCTGTCCTTCGTTTTTTTTTTTTGCCGGCATGTGTTCTACATATTTGAAAATGTACATTTCCAGTTCTCTGCTGTCCGATTGGAATTGTCATCTTTTTTTTTTTAATTAATCCATTTTTTTTTTTTTTGCAAATAACTTTATTTTCTGAGAACAGATTTTAACATAAGCATATAAAGACACAAAACAAAAATTCCATCATGGCTGGACAAACACAGACATGTTCATAATACAATAATCATAAACAACATAAGAAAACCCTGAGAATAAGTAACCCCCCCACCCTGCAGCAGCCCCCTCTTCCATGGCCCAGTTACACCTGAGACAGATACCATATAAACAAAGTGGACCCTTGTAAAGACCCATGTAAAGATTCATGGCACAACCCTTTAACCACGAAAACACCAAATATAGCGAAAAGGGGAAAACCTAAAAAAAACAACAGAAAAATACTAAAAAGATACTATGACCCCCCAATGAAACCGTAGTGATGAAGATATCACTTTAAAAGTAGATCTCTTATCGTATAAATGTATGAGAGGGGTCCTAGGCATTGACAGGAGGAAAGGGGAAAAAAATCTGGTGGGTGCTAATTCAATATCCAGATTTATCCTTAAGGATTGAAAAAAGCTCACCCCAACATTCTTGGAACTTCTCACCAGAGTGGGAGAACCTAGCTACACATCTTTCTGCATTTAAGGCAGTAAGAAATTCCACCCACCATTCTCTATAAGAGGGTTCCCGTTCCTCCTTCCAATGTCTTAAGAATTACCAACTTTGTGACCAAAGGCAACCAATGCTATCTGTACTTTTTGAAAAAAGGTAGGGATAGATGAATACATGCCTAAAAGGCAGGTGTCCTCATCAAAGTATGGGGCAATTTTAAGATAAGGTGCCACCCGCCTTTTGATTGTGTCCCAAAAATTTAACTATCCTGGGGCACGACCACAATTTGTGGTGTAATGTAGCAAAATCAGAACCACAGTCCTTACATTCTTCAGAGGACAACCTGCCTATCCGGTATAATTTACTAGGCGTATCATATAAATTGTGTAGAATATTGAACTGGATGTTTCTCAGTCGGTCTTGCTTAATTAAAAGATAGTTGTCAGTCCAGATCTTTTCCCATGTTTTATCTGAAAAATCCTTAGTATGATTATTTTTCCAGTAATAAGCTATAGGGGAGGGATTTATCAAAGCATGACTTACAATTCCCTTATACAGTTTGGCTATTGATTTCCGACCCCTAGACAATTCCCAGAGGGTATTTAAAACTTCCCCGCAGAATCCGACCATGGAAATTTGCCCAGAAAATGTTTAATACACAGACGTATTTGGATTAACTAAAACTGAAATTTAGAGGGAACTTTGAACTTATTTTGCAAGTTAGAAATAGATACCATTAAGTTCCCCGAAATGAAATCTTTTAAACATAACTCATTATGAGATCCCCCGAGGAAGGTTTTAACTATTTTCTTGTCTATTTTTAAGTTTGGATTATTAAACAAAGGTTGCCTCAGGTCCTTTATAGTGTGGATCTGGAGCAAAGAACATAATTGTTGTAAAGTGCTCACATCCCACCCAAGAGGAGAGTCTCTGGGCCAGATATTCAAAAGAGTTGAGCCATGCACAATAGGGTTGCACCTGCGCAAGTCCGAAATACGCCATTCTGTGATATTCAGCAGGAGGCAGTTGCGCCCCCCCAAATCATGCTGAGCAACAGCGCAATGATAATGAAGGCATGCGCAACCGAAGGGGGAGGAACCATGCATAAACTGCACAGCCCGATATTCAGCCCGGGCCGTATAGAGTTATGCAGGCGCAATCCCTACCTGCGCCTGCACAAAGTTACGCCCCCAAAAAAAGGAACAAGTCGTGGGCCACCTACAGGTGAGCTGCCGCATTGCAGGGCGCAACACAGCAGCTGCCACCTGTGGGTGGCCTTCGACTTGTTTCTGGCACACCTGGCGGCGCCCCCCCATGTCCTGATCGCAGGCATAACTGTACCTCCCCCAGTAGCCCAATCGTGGGCATGGCCAGTATTCGCGCCCCCCAGTGGCCCAATTACGGGCATAATAGTATTCTTCTCCCCCATTAGCCCAATGGGCATAATAGTATTCTTCTCCCCGTAGCCCGATCGCGGGCATAATAGTATTCTCCCCCGGTAGCCGATCACGGGCATAATAGTATTCTCTCCCGCCCCTATCGCTGGTATCTGTCTGTCTCCCTCCTCCAAAGTCCAATATCCCTGGTGGTCCAGTGGACTGAACGGAGCCCGATCACGGTGGCAGTCCTCCCCCCTCCAGAGTCCGAAATCCCTGGTGATCTAGTGGCCCCACCCACCCGCCCACGGAGCCCCACCACCCGCTCCCCGTCAGCGGCGGGCGGCAGACTCCCACTCACCTGCTGCCCGCCGACTGACTTTTAGTGAGCTGCACGCCCATTGGTTCAGAGCATGAGCCAATGGGCGGCAGTTTATATATACAGCAGCCGTCCAGATATGGACATATGATCTGACTTGATTTCAGAGCCGGGCAGTTGTCATTGCCTGCTCTGAACCAATGGGCGGCAGCTGTACCAAACTGTCAGTCGGCGGGCAGGGGCGCAGGCGGGTGGGTGCTGCCGCCTACCGCTGACGGGGAGCGGTAGTGGGGCTCTGTGGGTGGGTGGGTGCCACCAGATCACCAGGGATTTCGGACTTTGGGGTGAGGAATGCCACCGCAATCGGGTCTGCTCGTCCACTGGACCACCAGGGATATTGGACTTTGGGAACAGATGCCCGCGATCGGGCTTGGAGGGAAGAATACTATTATGCCCGCAATCAGGCTGGGGACTACTATTATGCCCACGATTGGGCTGGGGAGAAGAATACTTATTATGCCCACGATCGGGCTACTGGGGAATATCGTTATGCCCGCGATCGGGCTGGGGAGAATACTATTATGCCCGCTGATTGGGCTGGGGGGAGAAGAATACTATTATGTCCGCGATTGGGCTGGGGGAGAAGAATACTATTATGTCCGCGATCGGGCTACTCGGGGGGGTGGGGATACTGTTATGCCCGCAATCGGGCTGGGGGGAGAATACTATTATGCCCGCGATCGGGCTGGGGGAGGGAGAAGAATACTATTATGCCAGCGATCGGGCTGCAGGGGGCGTCGGTCCCTGACGGCTGCTACCTGGCAGGGCGCTAGGTGCAAGTCGTCGGGGATCGGCGCACCTGCATGCTAATGGCATGCAAATGGGGCCGTAATTAGACGCAAATGACCCCCCTGTGCCTTGCATAAATTATGGCCCCATTTGCATGTCACACTTTGAATATCGCAGGTGCTGTGCATGGCACAATGGAACTTGCGCCACCGCATCTCAATGCTCCACTCTGACCACTTGCGCTGGCGCAGTTCCACTACGCCATGCACAGTGGGTGTGGCCAGGGGGCGATATTCAAATTGTGCCATAGTGCAACTCCGTTGAATATCGCCCTGCCCACGCCCCTTCGCAACTATTTTGAGCGGCGCAGGGGCTTGCACCACTAAATGGTGCAGTGTGAATATCTGGGCCTCTGAGTTTAAATGGAATATTTGACCATGGGTTAAACAGCAAAGCAGCCAGGGCCAGATTACTAGAACAAGATTGCTGGTTATCCAAATGTAACCACGAGGGGCTCTCCATAATACTGGCCTTAGGCGTAAACCAGTGCAATAATCTGTTAGCATGAATTGCCAAGTAGTAAACATAAAAATCTGGTAATTGTAGCCCCCCCCACCCCATTGCCCTAGGGCAGGTGAGTTTCCTATAAGCCCTACGCGAAGCCTTCCCCTTCCATAGAAAATCTGAACGTATTCTCTGGAGAGACAAAAAGAAGGATTTAGGGAGATAAATATTAAGATTATTAAGGGGGTAAAAAAATCTGGGCAAAATTGTCATTTTCAAGACATTCGACCTCCCCCAAAAAGATATCGGTAAATTTTTCCGCCTGGCCAGATCTTCTTTAGTTGTTTTTTTCAATGGATCCAAATTAAGTTCCTTAAGTCTAGTAGTATTTTTAGAAATGTTGATACCTGAGTAAGTTAGGTACTCTTTTTCCCATTGGAGGCCCATACTTTCAGTTTGGTCCCTCGTGAGAAGAGGGGATAGGGAATATACCATAGTTTTATTTTTATTGAGTTTGTAACCTGAGAACTCACTAAACTGTGATATTATTTGAAGGGCACGAGGGAGGGCCAGCCTGCTACTCGAAGTATGCAGGAGTAGATCATCAGCAAACAGGGATAACTTAAATTCCAAATGTTCTAATCGTATACCTCTTATCCCCTGTTCTGAGTTGAGCACTCTAGCTAAGGGTTCTATTTACAAATTAAACAGATGGGGGAAAGAGGGCATCCCTGCCGCGTGCCTCGACAAAGGGGGAAGAAATCTGAAATATGATCATTACACTGCAATCTTGCTGTTGGACCACAATACAAAACTCGGACTTGTTCAACAAAGGACTGTGGAATGCCAAATTTTGACAGGACCTCAAACAAGTATGTCCACTTTACCCTATCAAACGCTTTTTCTGCATCCGGGGACACCAAGACAGCTTCCGGCTCGGGGTCCCTGGATGCAGAAATCAGGTGGAATAACTTCCTAAAATGGTCTGATGAAATACGCCCCGCCACAAACCCTGCTTGTTCCGGGCTTATCAAACACTTCCATACTCCCGCCAACCTGTTGGCCAAAATTTTTGCGTAGATTTTAAAATCACTATTAAGCAGGGAAATAGGCCGGTAATTACTTGATCACTGTAGGATCCTTCCCTGGTTTGGGCAGGAGAATTATTCTCGCTTCAAATGATGACTGGTCCTGGACTGGGAAGGAACTCCAGTAAGTATACAGCTGTAACAACAAAGGAGTGAGATACTTTTTGAAAGTTTTGTAAAACAGGCCTGTGAAGCCATCTGGGCCCAGTGCATTGTCTGGTTTCAAAGAATCAATCACCGCCGAGATTTCCTCCACAGTGATTGGAGCTGCTAAGTGGATCTGGTTATCTCCCGATAATGTGGGCAAGTCTGCTCTAGTTATAAATGTTGACATTTTTTCATATTGAGTACCCGATAAGGGGTCGGGGGAGTACAATTCCTTGTAATACTCTCTAAAGAGAGTTAACATCTCAGGAGGATTAACCACCAAGGAACCTGACTGTGGGTGTTTAATGGCTGCAATCCATTTTGATGCTGACTGTTGCTTTAATTGCCAAGTAAGTAGTTTATTTGCTTTGCTGCCCTGGCCAATATAAGAAGCTTTTAGTAGAGAAGCCGACCTCTCTACTTTCTCTAGTAAAGTACTTGCATAGTGTGTTCTTAGTCTAATAAGTTCCTGTTCTTCTAGGGACGAAAGGTTGTCCCCTCCCTTGATTTCCAAATTCCTGATTGTCTGCAAACAAATATTGGTTTGGATTGCCTTTTTCTTTTTTTGTACTGTAGCAATACGTATAAGTTCCCCCCTCCATGTAGCTTTTAAAGCTGCCCAAACCAGATCCACTGCAGGGACTGAGTTATAATTGACCTGAATGGAGTCCTGCAAAAATTGTTGAAATCTTGAAATTATTTGTTTATCCTTTAATAGACTATTATTTAACGACCACGTATGGGACCTGATAGGAACATTGGGTATTTCTAAATGAACTACAATTAAGGAGTGGTCGGAAATTACCCGGGCTAATTTTTGGATTCGGTAATACATGAGATTAACTGATGACCAACTAAAAAATAATCAATGCGAGAATAGCTTTTGTGCACTGGGGGGGAAAAAAAGTAAACTCTTTACCTGATGGGTTAAATAATCTCCATGGGTCTATAAGACCTAAAAAGGAAATAAATTCCCCTAAAGCCTTTTGAGCTGAAGATAATCCCACCCCTCTCAGATATGTACAGTCCAAATCGCCTACTTGAACTAAATTCCAATCCCCACCAATTATAATAGGATATTGCAAAAAGGGGGCCAATACCAGTGCTAGGTGTGTAAAGAAGGAAGGGGTTTCCACATTCGGGCCATAAACTGACCCTAATACTATATCAAGGTTTCCCAATTTACCTAAAACAAAGATGAACTTCCCCTCAGGATCGCTACCGTATCTACAGGAGTAAAGGGTAATCTTTTGGCTAGCAACAGGGCCACACCCCGCTTACTAGAGCTGAATCCTGCTCCAAAAACCTGGCCCACCCAGCTCTTTTTAAAAAACTTTAGCTGTTTTGGAAGCATGTGTGTTTCTTGGAGAAACACTATCATAAGGTCGAATTTAGCAAGATGGTTTAAATAACATATTTTTTCCCTATTGTTCTTCCCCCCCCATTAATGTTCCAAGAAAAGATATTCCGAACGTTAAGCATAGGTTGATAGATTGTTGTGCCATGCAGTGGAAATGAGTTCAAGGGCTATGCTGCTACCACTCCTCCCCTCCCAACAAAAGAAAAAGGCTACCCCACATATATCCCCCGAACACACTAAAGCTAAGCTAAATAACGAAACACATGAACTATGTACAAATCTCCTCACCCGGGCCCTAAGCCCCCTCCCTACATCTTGGTCCATGATACTCTCAAAGGGAGAGCAACGCTCTATCACCTCCCAACCTAAAAAAAAAATCACATGGATAACTTCTGTCACACCCTCCGGCATCCCTCCAATACAGAACCTCTCCTCCTCAGGGTGGAGTAGTAGTTCCGGAAAAGTGGGATAATCCATACCATAACCCAACACTAGCTATGTAACAAACTCCCACGGTTGGGTATACAAAAGAGAGAATAAAATAACGGTCCTATTTTCCAGCTGAAATAATCGCTGGATTATGTATATCATAGCCTTGACATGATCCCAAGAGACAAGAAAAAAAGCAAAAAGAAGAACAATATTGTAACCAAAGCTTAGGATCCTGTCCGAGACTAAATTCCATTGATAAACCCTGTAATTCCATATATAAACTGGCTCCAAAATAGTTTTCTAAATATCATACTGCGAGCACAGTTTAAACTGATATCAAGAGCTACCTCATAGGCTGTGAATTGCGTGTCTAAACAATCTAAACTTGCTGTGTATTATGCCAGACTGATAAAACAGAATAGAGGGAAAAAAAAAAAAACAGCACCAAAAAAAATGGCTAAACTGCATGAGACTGAGCTGTCTCAGCTGGGGCTCCTCTAACTTTTTATCACTTCTCTCCCAAGAAATTGCTGTCAGGTTCCCTCTGTAGGTCCACAGAACTCATATTTAGCTCGCTCCCAGCTAATAACACACTAGGGCATATACAGTGCTTAGTTGTAGCTACTTAATCTTACTTTGCAAAAGGGAATGATAAAAAGAAAACAAAACAATGGGCAAAGATAAAGAAAGCCTTTTAAACATAATTTAAAAAATCTTGGCAATAATCGCATGCCTGCTAACCAGAAGGTGTTTGGCACCCTCTAGTGGATAAAACCGAGCAGCGAGGTGCACAACAGCTTCTTTATGCATTAACCTAGGGTGTGAATAAAACCGAAAATTAGACTTAAAAAAATAACTATAAAATGGTGCCTCTGCATCCGTGCTTTGCCTTCTTTAGTAAATTATTCCTTATATCTGTCTACCAAACTGTCGAGTACAACAGAGCCGCACAGAAACGATTAAACATTGTAGTACTACTCTGTCCCTTCTCGAATGTTTTTTATAGATGACTCTTTAGTCCCATATTTAACTATGCTACATCTTTCTCATTTGGGAAATAGGTCAGGGTAGCTTCTTCCACCGAGTCAAAATGCTTGGCACCTTCTGTTAGGGTAACCTCTAGTCGGGCTGGTTATAGAAGACAATGCTTTATACCAGCTGCCCACAGCTTTGAAGTAATGGGACGAAATGAAGCTCGTAACTGGCAGGTTTTCAGCGTTAAATCTGGCACCAGCCTCAGTTTTTTAACCTCCCAAAGGATAGCTGATAGCTTCTTAGCTTCCTTATGGATGAATTCTCGATCTAAGTAATTTAACAGTTTGAAAATAATTGGTCTAGGCAGATCAGGCGGGGAGGGTTTTGCCCTAAGAGATCTATGTGCTCTTTCAATAATAAACTCTGGGCCATTTGGGGAGGGACCCACAGTCTTTTTCAGAAACCGCTGCAGGAACTGTATTGTATTAGGGCCCTCTTCACCCTCAGGAAGGCCTAACAGCACCAGATTGTTCCTCCTGTTCCTCCCCTCCAGGTCATCAAAATGGTCCTCAAGTTTAGATAGACTCTTTTTTATCTCCACCACCTCAGGCTCCATCTTGTCCTGCTTCCTCTCTATGGAGGCTACTCTGGCTTCCGCGTCAGTAACTCTTCGGGCTAACTGCATAAGTGCCGGCTTAAAATCCGCTACATCTTCAATAAGTTTCAGCAGAGCCTCCTTAATAGATGTGAGCTCCGAATAGATATGTGAGGACGAAAGCTCCTCTGGAGATAATTGGGGAGAAGAGCAGCGGCGGGGGCGCTTGGCCTCTGATTCTTATGTGGCCTCCTCGGCTAGTTGCTGCGTGGACATATTTAAGGGAATGTCCGTCTTCAAATACCGTCAAAAACAGCCTCTGTGACTCCCGAATACTTTAACTTCCAGAAATTAGTATAACAAATGGAATAAAGCGGGTGTTTGTGGCAATTTAGGTCGGTGAAAGAACGGAGCTCCGACGAACACGTCCTATCCCTTGCTCAGCATCACATGACTCCTGGAATTGTCATCTTTTAACTTCCTATATATTTATCACCAGATTAATCAAATTAATGAATTTAGATTTTATCCTTCTCCGAGTTAATAAGTTATTTTCATAGATACACTATTGGGCAGACTACAAATCGGATAGTTTTCAAACTCTGGAAACACACCAATGCTTTTTTCAGTACAGATTTAATCAACCGCTGTACAATGTCAGAGATCACAAGTAGACATTCTAGACCATGATGTCGCTCTTATTCTCAGTTATAAGAATTCCATCTTCAGAATCTGTATCTAGGTTAGAAAACTTGAATTGCTCCTATACCCACTGGCTGTCTTCACCATTGAAATCATTTGGAGGCGGTTGTTTAAATTAATTTTTACCATTTGCTGGTGCTACAACAGCAAAGTGAAGACAAGCGGCACTGTAGGTAACAACAAGTGTAATATAGGAACGAATGTATTAAATAGAGAATAAACCTTGATGGTGAAAACTGCAGATCACACACCTTTGCGTTATTTTTTATAATGAACAACTTGTGCTAAATAAAGTAAACAAAGATCAGAGTCTTTCATGGTCAAGTGTGACGCACACAACCTGGCACGAGACCATAAAAGCCATATCGAATCTTGGATTGATACTTTTTACAGGTCTAAAAAATATGTTGATATTGTGGGGTCACCAGTTAGTGTAATAGCTTATCGAGGGGGACGGTGATCAAATTAAATTTATAACTGCTGCATTGTGGACGCTAGTCACAGAATAAGACTGTCTTGCACCGGGGAAAGGAGTGTACCATTTGTTGGCAGACTCGTTCTATAACACCAATTACAGTTATACTTAATCATTAATGATAACAAGGCTCCCTATTGGCTAATGGATTGGTCAATAATGTCTTAGAAACAACTGATCCAGCTGCCAGGTGATGCTGGGTGGCATGCACAGCTCACACCACTCTACTGTAATGAAATAGTAGTTCTGGAATGACTACAAGCCATCAGAGAGCCGGAGATCAAATAAAATGTATAATTGCTGCACTGTGGATGCTATTTACAGAATAAGACTGTCTTGCACTGGAGAAAGGAGTGCACCATTTGTTGGCAGACTCGTTCTATAACATCAGTTACAGTTATACTTAATCATTAATGATAACAAGGCTCCCTGTTGGCTAATGGATTGGTCAATAATGTCTTAGAAACAACCGATCCAGCTGCCATGTGATGCTGTGTGACATGCACGGTTCACACCACTCTACTTTAATGAAATAGTAGTTCTGGAATGACCACAAGCCATCAGAGAGCCAGCATGGGCAGGGGTGGTGGAGGGAACAGGATTGAGCAACCAATTGACAGCTATCCTCTCCAGAGGAGGTTGCTTGCCCCTCTGTAGTTCCACTCCCGTTAGCCAGATGGAGGTCCGATGGGTAGCATCAGTGGAAGTGGTGTCATGGGATTGTCAGTGGTGGGGCGGAAGGGGCCAGCCAAGCCAGTGTTGGGCATGCATGTGCATCTCCGTGTGCGTGTCTGCCAGGTGCCAGGAGTCTGGCAGAAAACGGGAAAACAAATCAAAAATATTTAAAAAAAAAATAATTGCAAATTAAGAATACATTGGGTGAAAAAGTCATTTTTGTGACTAGACTTATCACAATAACAACTGTGAAGCTGTTCATTTCCTTGGATTAACAACCAGCTGAATGGAGGTGGCCCTCGTCTGCTCCGTTTTGCCACCCATCCTCCCAACCGGTCATTAATCCCTTGGAAATAACCAGATTCTCTGTTGTTCTACACTGATGTACAGTATGTGCCATTTATTAGATATCGAGATCTGACGTATGAGTGTGAATGTCAAAAAATTTACCTTTTTATGTATTGCCTTAATCAAGAGCAGTATTATTAAAAAATTGTCTCTGTGAACCTGTGTTTTCAATTGAGACCCAGTTTATAGTCTTTAGGATAGTGGTGATCATATTAGTATGGTTGAGAAATGGTAATTAGTTTTTTATTCTAACAGAGACATACTATGCAACAAGATGTCCCGCATTATATGAGAAAGAGGCTCGAACTCAAGTAAATGTGACATACAGACAGCAAAATGTTTCTTTGTTTTAACCATCTAGTGAGTTGGGTGGTGACATGTGTGCTATAGTCATCTCTTAACGATTTAAGAGATCGCTGTATGCACAGACACTGCAGCATAAAAGGTACAGCCATCAAACTTCGTGATCAGACCCATTTTTCCCAGCCATTTCTGTAGGTCATACATTTGTTTTCAAACAACATGAAGTCTTGCTATATTATGACAATTGCAGTTTGTCCCACCATTAGAACTTATCCGGAGGTGAAATAGTTAACTCCATTCCATGAATGGAACTTTGAGCACGAGCCCTAAAATAGAAGCTCTGTCTGTGGAGATTCAAACCTGAACTGTCAGATTCTTTACTCCGCCTCACTGAACAGTCGCCCGAGATTTCTCCTACTGCTTTGTTCATTTCTCGGTTTAAACAGTATTTTCTCGGTTAAATTAAACTCGCAGTATAATTATTTTAACATAAACTGATCGGTTCAAGCTCTGTCTGTGGTATTGTAAGTAATAGACAGGTTTTATTCTGTGTGGAACTTGTAAATGTTTATCGGTTCGGTTCGAACCCGATCAGGTTAGTTAAAACCTTAAAGACTAAGCATTTAAAGCTTCTAGAGTGCGGTTCCCGGTTCTTATCGGTTCTAAAAAAAACTGGATTTCATTACGTTTTTTTCCATGACCCGTGACACGGTTGGGAACCGATAAGGGTGTCTTGCCTGGCACTGCCGTTAAAAGGGCAAGTTTCTTGGTTAGGCTGGCATCATGTCTGAGAAACCCAAAAGAAAAACCGGGCCCACTGGGTTTCAACACTGTAGTGTCTGTGGGGAAGACTTTGCCAAGGCTGACCCACACACTACATGTGTTTATTGTCTGGGGGTTGACCACCTCATTTCAGACTGCCAGATTTGTAAAAAATTCCCTGCAGCCACCCTGGATAAGAGAGTGGGCAGGCTCAGGAACAAGAGGCCAAAAAGTCCGCTGACCCGGATGGCCAGCCCGGTTCAGTGCCAACCGAACCGGAGGGAGTGCCCTCTGACCAGGGCGAGACTTCCTCGGGCAAAAGTAAACTAAAAAAAAAAAAAAAGAAAATCAGCAGGTATGGAGTCCAAAATTCCTTCTCCAACTGCTGCAGAAGTAGCAAAAGCTATACAAATTGTACAGTCACTTTCTCCGGTTCCGTCCGAACCACCACTGTCTGGTAAAAGGTTGGTTCGGCCAGTTCCACTGGTTCAGGAATATGATATTGGGGATTTTATGAACCAAGAGCATGGGGGCATGATGATGATCAGTGTGAATGTGACTGAGAGAGTCTGGGTGTGCCCACTGAACCGGACATCTCCCCAGACTGACCCTTACAATCTCCCCTATGCTTTCTGAGTCCCCTTTTCTTTTTCTGTTTTATAAAAAGGGTTGCTGAATCCCTCCAGCTCCCATGGGAGGAAGCTGTGGATGAGCAAGAGGAACCTGAGTTTGTAGAAATTATGGATATACCAGAGTCTAGGAGATTGTCTATTCCTTTGCATAAGTCTTTTAGGAAACAAACAATAAAAATTTAAAAAACTCCTAATTCTGTGCCTCCTGTAGATGAAAAGATACACATTGTCAGGTCCTGATACAGAATTCCTTTCATAGCAGTGCAGTCATGTTGGGGTAGTTCAGGCTGCAGCCTGTGATAAAGCTAATATTCCCCTGGCTTCACATCCTCCTGACAAGGATTCCAGGAAGATTGATGCCATGGAAAAAAACAAAAACAAAAAAAAAACAGTATATGGCAGCCTCCTTGGGACTCAGGCAAGCAAATTATATGGCTTATGTAGCAAGGTATCAGAAATCTAGATGGGATACTGTTATGGAATTAGCCAAACAAGCCCATGGCCAGCTGGTTAGCGAACTAGAACAGGTGGCTGCCGATGGCATTGAGGTTTCTAGGTGCAGTTTCATGCTGCTGTGGATGTTAATGATGTTTCCTCTAGAGTCATGGCCACATCTGAGCTTTTTGTAGGTTGGCCTGGCTCAGGTGTACTAGCCTGTCACAGGATACCCAAACTAAAGGCTATGGATTTTCCTGTGGTGGGAAATTCTCTGTTTGGGAGCAGACAGAGAATTACATGAAAAGATGGATGAATATAGAGACCACTTACAAAGTGCCCAAGCTAAGGGCGGCAAGCCACCCCAGAGGCATACCCCAGGGGTAGGGGTAGGCCTTTCCACAGGCCTTTCTATCAGACTCAGGCCTCCTCTGCTTATGCTCAGAGGGGCTTCTTCAGAGGCAGAGGCAGACGGGGTGTGGGCAGGCCTGCTTCCACCCCTCAGCCTAAAGCACCTGCTAAGCAGGCACCCTGATGGGGTGCCCAGGGCCGATTCTCCTTTACCAATAGGGGGCAGGTTGGCTTACTTCAGTCAGAACTGGGCGTCTTTAACCTCAGACAAGTGGGTTCTGGAAGTAGTAAGCCAGGGTCTGGTTCTCAGCTTCAAAAAGTTTCCCAAGATGAGAACCAGGTTTTTTCTACCTGCAAGTTCTTCAGAGACCCTTGCTCTAGAAGCAGAGGTCTCAACCCTGTTGGCTCTCAGAGCAGTAGAAAGGGTTCCTCCCCTGCACCAGGGCAGGGGTCTGTATTCCAGATACCTCCTTACCCCAAAAAAGACAGGAGAATGGCGGCCCATCTTAGACCTCAGATATCTGAACAAGCATCTTTTGAAACCAAAGTTCAAAATGGTAACTCTGGCAATGATTTTACCCTCTCTAAGGCCAGGGGACTGGTTAGCTTCCCTGGACCTCAAGGATGCCTATTTTCATGTCCTAATCAGAAGCTCCCATCGAAAGTACCTCAGATTGAACTGCCCTCAGGTCATTACCAGTTCAGAGCAATGCCCTTGGCCTTACCTCTGCCCCAAGGGTATTCACAAAATGTCTGGCAGTAGCAGTGGCTCACTTAAGAAGGCAAAGGATTGCTGTTTTTCCCTATCTAGACGACTAGCTCATTGTAGGCCAGTCCCCAGAACAGGTAAAATCTCACCTGCAAGTCACCCAGCAGCTTCTCACCTCCCTGGGCTTTCTGCTAAATCTACCAAAGTCGGTTCTGGAACCAGTCCAGGTACTCACCTTTATAGGGGCAGAATTGGACACAAACCTAGCCAGAGCTTTTCGTCCCTTAAAAAGGGTAAGGAATTTAGTGGCTCTGGCCTCCTCCTTCACTCTGCAGGTCTCTCGACCAGCAAGACACTTTCTGCAGCTCCTGGGGCACATGGCTGCATCCACAGCTGTTGTGCAGGGAGCAAGATTTCAGATGAGAGACATTCAGTTTCACTTGAGAGCCTATTGGTCTCAGAGAAGAGACCCCCTTTCCAAGTTGTTCCCAGTGACTCGAACCTTGATCCAGGCCCTCCAGTGGTGGCAGGATCAGAGCAATTTGAGATTGGGGGTCCCCTTCATTCCCCCTGCTCACACTTTGACTCTCACTACAGATGTCTCCCTTCTGGGGTGGGGAGCCCACATGGGTGACCTCTCCACTCAGGGAGTGTGGTCCCCCCAGGAATCTCTGCTCCACATCAATTTGCTGGAGCTCAGAGCTGTCTTTTTAGCTCTTCAAGCGTTTTCTGCATCTGTTCAGAACAAAGTGGTACAAGTCAGAACAGACAACACCACAACAATGTGGTACATCAACAAGCAGGGGGGCACTTGGTCTTCGGCCTCGTGCTCCGAGGCAATGAAGTTGTGGTCTCTGGCCTATTCCCTGAACACTTCCCTCATAGCAGTTCACCTTCCAGGAAAGGACAATGTCCTAGCAGATGCTCTCAGCAGGATTTCCCAGGGCCACTCACCGAATGGTCCCTGGATCCTCAAGTATTGGGGATAGTCTTTGCCAGTTGAGGCACCCCTCAGATAGATCTTTTGCAGCCCCAGACAATCACCAACTTCCACTGTTCTGTTGCAGGCCTCCAGTGTTGGGTTCAGTCCCCCTGGACGCCCTTCTCCTGGATTGGGAAGGGAAGTTCTTTATGCTTGTCCCCCTTCCCTCTCCTATTCAAAGTGTTAGTCAAATCAGATCTCAGCCTTGCAGGATGATCCTGATTGCCCTGGATTGGGCCAGGCAGCCCTGGTACCCACTCCTTTTGTCTCTGACAGTCCATCTTCCCCTTTCCCTCCCCAGGAATCACAACCTATTAACCTGTGCTCAGGGGAGAGTTTGGTATCCGAACCTCAAATCCCTCAACCTCAAGGCCTGGCTCTTGAGGAGTTAGAGTTTGCTGACTTACACCTCTCTCAGGGTGTCCTTTAAATCCTAAAGGCTTCTAGGAAGCCTTCCACTAGGAGCTACTTACAATTCTAAATGGAAAAGGTTTCCATTTGGTGTGCTAAGGAAGCATATTTCCCAGAATTTGCTGATTTGCCCATTGTGTTAGATTACGGTCCATCTTAATTCCTTGGGCCTCAGACCAGCTACCCTGAGAGTTCATTTGGCAGCTGTTTCTGCTTTTGTTTCCAGCAGGAAAGTCATCTCTCTTTCCGCTCACCCTGTGTTTTCCAAGTTTTTTAAGGATTACTCCATACTAATCCACTTTTTGGGATCGGGCCCCTGCCTGGGACTTAATGTTTGCATTGCCCAGTTAATGCAACCTCTTTTGAACCTCTGTTTTCGCAGAGCTGAAGTATCTAACTTGGGAAATCTGTTTTCCTAGTGGCTATCACTTCTGCTGGACACATAGGTGAGTTGCAAGCCTTGTCAGTAGAAACTGACTTCATTTCTTTCCACAGGGATAAGGTAGTCCTCAGGACTAACAGGAAGTTTTTTCTAAGGTGGTTTCAGATTTCATTTAACCAATCTATCTCCCTTCCAGTATTTTTCTCTGAACACCTCTTCTGGTGAGAGGAGATTGCACAGCCTGGATGTTAATAGGGCTCTTAGTTACTATATAGAACGTTACCAAGGGTCACAGGTTGAATCCTCCAACTTTTCCTCACTTTTGGTGAGGTTGGGAAAGGAAACCTGCCACTAAGAGATCAATTGCCAGGTGGATTGTCTCTTGTATCCAATTTTGTTATCAGAAACTGGGCAGAGATCCCCTCTCTGGCTTGAGGGCTCATTCTACCAGAGGTACAGCCAGCCTCTCTAGCTGCTGCCAGAGACATCCCTATATTGGAGATATGCCAGGCTGCTATTTGGAAAACGGTACACACTTTCACAAGCATTACTCCTGGATGTCCAGGCTAGAGAGATGCTCGGTTTGCTTTACAACTGTTCTTCAGAGCCTATTCCTAAGTAGGTTTCTGCCTCCTCCATGGAGGTACTGCGTTGTAGAAGTCTGCAATTGAATATAATATAGTAAGACTTCATGTTGTTTGAAGAAAAATTACTCACCTTAGTAATGTTGTTTCTTCTAATGGAGTCTTGCTATATTATGACCTCCCCCAGCCTGCCCCTCTCAGAACCTCTACTTGGGTAGGGTGTGGGCAACCTAGTGTGGGCACTATTTTATGCCCTTTTAAGCTCTTTCACCCTTTTTGGGGTTTGGGTGTGGTGTTTTATTATTCTCTTGTTTTATTCTCATTTTGTTAAAATTGTATTAGTAATTCTGGTCCCCTGACTTGAGTATTGGGTGTTGGGACCAGCAATGGGTGTTATTATTTAGGTAGCCAGTTGGCTAGTGTAGGTTACAGCTTCCACACAGACCTTAGTGAGTTTTTGGTCGAAAAGATCTGACAGTTCAGGTTTGAATCTCCACAGACAGAGCTTCTATTTTAGAGCTTGTGCTCAAAGTTCCATTCATGGAATGGAGTTAACTATTTCACCTCCGGAGCAGTTCTAATGGTGGGACAAACTGCAATTTCATAATATAGCAAGACTCCATTAGAAGAAACAACATTACTAAGGTGAGTAATTTTTTCTTGCTTCTGACAGCTCTGCAGATCTATTTAAGTACTAAATGCAAAATTTACCAAAAGTCTATGATATTTTCTTTGTTAGACAGAATGAGCAGCATCTGTGGCATACAAAGCAAACTGAATGCCTACTGTACTCCAAGTCTCCAATCCATTCTCAGGTATTGATTGACACTTGTCATGAGTAATACAAAAACAAAACGATAACCAGTCATAACTGATGCTTCATTAGTACAGACGTCTGGAACTTTGTACAAGCAATACCCTTGTCATTCTGTTGGTATACTGCGCTGTAAGAAATTTTGAGTTTCCATCGTTAATTGCAGTGTTGCTGCGTCCTGACGCTCCTCGTGATGCTTGCTCTGCCTGCTGTTCATGATGCAGCATCGATTGTGGACCGCACCTCTGAGGACCATTTATTTTTCATACAAATGTGCTATACAACATAGCTCACAACGTGGTGTTTCCTTTGCCCCAGCCACAGTGGGGTCCATTTTCTTGTGTTGAGAGATCTGGGGCCAGATATTCAAAACTTTGCCCCGGGGCTAAATTAGTACTGCCCGGCGGGCAAACTTGGCCTGGAGCAAAAAGCAAGCTATATTCAAAAGGAATAGCCCGGTGCAAAACCAGCTGACTATAGCTAGCAAAGGAAGCTGGGCAAACAGGGCCAGGAGTGCAGGGCCAAAATAGCCCGGGAATAAGACAGCACTGAATATAGCAACAGGGAAGTGCACACTGCTACTGCAGCTCATTAGACCCTGGAGAAGGCCAGTGTTGCAGGTGGAGAACATTGTGTGTTATTGCACAGAGATGTCTCACATCTACTGCAAACAACAATGTAAGCCACACACTGCAGAACTGTGCAATGCTGAAGTGAGATTTGCCTGGGGCTAACCTGATTGCACAGTGCTAACACATTATCCCGGTGCAAACTGGAACTATATTCGAAACTCCCATGCAAATGAGCCTACTTAGGTAATCTGTGGGCAAACAGGCACATTTGCATGTCATTTATGTGCTGCTTAGTATACATTACCATGCAGTTTGCCCAGTGCTACTGCAGGGAGCACAGAGCTCCCCCTTTTGGTCGGAATGGAAGTATAGGCTAGACACTGCTGGCCAAGGCATGCCCATAGCATCCCTTATTGGTCGAAATAGAAGTACAGGCTGGAAGCAGCAGGAACTGTGTGCTGGCAGCCACAGTTGGTGCATATATACCTTACAACCCCTTGCCGCCTGAAATCAGGGACAAGGTTTCAAAAGATCAAGGACACAGCTTAAGAGGTACTGTTTACTCAAACTGCTGATAGAATAAGGGGATTTGTGTTAAGATGTATTTTCAGAAGCAGAACCAGTCTGTAACATTCATGTATGGCATTAATGTGTGAGGGTAATCCCCACTGTTCTGTCACAAACACACATATTCTATGAGAGACAGAAGAACATTTGGAGGCTAAATCAGGGACCTCCCTGAATATTAGGGACAGTCAGGAGGTATACAACACCCATGCATATGTGAGCCTGATACACAAGTGACCCTGGTAGTCTCGTGGTCCCTCTCACCCCCCTAAGACATATCCGGACTCCCGTTTCAAGTAAAACAAAAGACTATGGGGTCCACAGGGGTGGTGGTACGCATTACCGCCAGCTTTTTGTCGGCGCCATTGCCTGTAGCGGTGCTATACTTTTGAATATGCCACGCTGCCGGCATTCCTGGGCGCTCTCCTAACCCCGCCACTGCATACCATTTTCATTTAGCATCGGCGCTACTACACAGCGCTGGCGCTAATAGGGCTTTTGAATATTGCAGTCTGGCACTAATCCGGCACTAGTCCAGCACAACGGATTTGTGCCAGGTGCAAAGCTTTGACTATCTGGCCCCTAATGTGATTAAGCACAATTGTTTTTTTTTAAATAAAAAGTTCATGTGGTCAGCACCTTCCCAATGGTACTTCTGCATTCTCACCACTCCAACCCAGACAGAAGAAACCAAAAGAGGCAGTGACTTTTCTGGCAGGTGGATGCAGTTGGGTAGACCAGCTTTCTGGATCTTTGCTGTGTCTAGATACTCCTCAATACACACCCTCTGTGCTTGGATGGACATCCGCTTGTGGGCTCTGATGAGGGTATTAAACTGTTAAACAGAGCCAACACCGAAGCCTTCCCTCAGTCTCGATCACGTTTGTGACCATTCCCTTGCTGCGTATTCCAGCTCAGTTACACAGCTTTTTTTTTTATAATGCAACAGTTCAGGCAGTCGGCATCTGTCATGTTACTGCAGCCATCGCACCACACATCCTGTATCGAAGAAACTGAAAAGTAGACTGGTTCTGTGGCAGCTGGCCACAGGCAGGTGGGAGGCATTTTTGCTGGGTCCTGATGCTCATCACTTTTGTTCTGTACTCATTCTTTTAAAGATGCCACTGCTGAGGTAATTTTTCTTGTTTTAAAGCAACAAACTGGACCATACGGATCCCACACCGTCTCCTTTCCTTGACATGAACCATAGTTTCGGCCATTCACTTGTATGCACATACTGGCTGGATTAAACATAAATCAAGGTGGTCAGCACCTGCCCAATGGTGCTGCTGGTGTTTCATTGCTAACTATTGAGAAGACACAAGAGGAGGGAGGTTTTCTGGAAACTGGCTGCTGGTACTAGGCATGCCATCTGTATTGGTCTTTGGTGTGTCCCAATTCTCCCTCTCTTCTTGCCGTCTTAAAGATTTGGCCCTACACGTGGGCATCACTGACTAACCTTAAGGTTTTCTTTTTAAAAAGGCAGATTAACACATGGGACTAAACAGAAGCAACTCTGCAGAGTTGTCCCACACTCCCAACCACAGTTGTGGTTATTCTTGTGATGCGTATTCCATCTTTCATAAACAATTGTTCCATTTTTTGTCTGTGTCTTTGTGGGAGCCTGCTGCAAAGGTCTAGAAGTTATTGTTTGTAAGAACAACATAGTGATGAGCAGAAAATGAACCATGGTCTACAGCTATTGGCAATGGGTGATATTCATCACAACTATGACAGGTCATGTGGGTGACTGCAGGTACTACCGTTTCAACTTTTACCTCCCTATGTCCCCTCTCTTCCTTTGACACATGAAACACTTCTTGCTGACTTTTTGTTGGTCATTGGGGAGCACTTCCCGCCCCCCGAATGCACTAATCGCTGGTTGGCTCAAGTCTGATTAACAACCATTGCTGATTGCTGTCCACTCTTGAGAATTCTCTTTGTGATGCAGTTTCTCCAGTGAAGCTATCAGATATCCCACCTGAGCTGGACCTTCAGGCTGGTACCGGCTTGTGCCACAGTTTGGCATGCTGTAGAGTTCAATGTTAAAATGTGGTTCTCTGGTATTAGTACACATTAACCTGTCGTATATTGTGTGATTAGCTATCTTTACTGGAATTAATCTCAGATTTTATTTTGAGGTGATTCTGCTGCAATATAGTGCAGTGCCTAGACAGTTCTGGTACTGTATCTTTTGTGTATATTACACCTCCTTTCCATGCAGCCTTTACTTTTGTTCTTCATCAGAATGCCTTTTCTTTTTTGTTTTGTTTCAGCCATATCAATAATGAATGTGGCAATGTCTGTACCTAGATATGTATGGACCTTCCCATGCCTCAGTTTCTCAGAAATATTGCCATGACTCACCCAGGTAACAGATCTTCACAGCCGATGCGTGATATGATAAGTAGAAAACTATTATATGTGATAATACCCATTGTCTGTCTTTAGAGTAGCTACAGTAATACCTCCCAATTCCACCCTCGCTGCTTCAGTTGAAAAGTGCATTTTTTTCTTATACTTCAAAAAACTCTCTTGTCTAATGAGTATGGTTGAACCATGTTACACACTGAAATCTATGCCTGGAACAGTGTTATTATACTGCCCTGACTGTGTCACAATCTTGTGATGCAGTGACGATGTCACCAGTTCCGCACACAGTTTTGAACGTCGTCACACAAAAATATCACCAACAGCTTAATCTGGTTCAATTTCAGTTGTTTACCATCTGTATCCCCCCGGTCGCCCCTGAAAAAGGGACTTCTAGGCCCAGTGGGTTTACCGGATCAATAAAACTCAACAAATAAACGCATACACAAGAAAGTGTGCCATGTCATTGACACTGAGAGAAAGCCATGAAGTGAATGAGTGAAGAAAATCACACCTTATCTTTTGGTTTTAGAATCGTCTCTGGAGTAAATATGTGTTTTACTCCTACACCATCTTTTAGGGTATGGGTAATCAAACACAAACAATGTAGTTAAGGTCTCTAGGTTTGCTATGGTTATGAAACTCTTGAGCAGTTCTCTCAATGTTGCATGTTACCATGCAAACCTCAGTCCTTCACATGCCTTATTGTATTGGATCGGCACATACATACACATTCAGACACCAGCTTTTCTTTCTTGGCACAGAATCAAGATATACTATCAGTGCACAGACCTTCAGTCAATCAATCTTTATTTAATCAGGTGAGCATCATTGAGAAGAGCTCGTTTATAAGATGTGCCTGGGCATTGACATATATAAGTACAGGCAACAGTATATACAATGTTACAATAATTGGGAATACAACAATACAGTAATTCAAAAAAAGAAAAGAAAAAAGTAAATAAACAGTAAGTACAGGGCAGGGATATTTACAGTGTTACAACAAATTAGTGTTCATACCATGCAGTAATGCTGGCGTAAACAAGGAGAATGCACATATCGTAGATGAAAGTAGCATACATATTATGGTACAAAAACCTATGTGCATTAGCTGCGACAGGATCCTATGCAGCAAGAAAAGGTAAGGAGAAGGGGGAGTAGAAAGAGGAAAGGGGGCAAAGTCAGAGGGGGAGGAAGAGTGATACATTTGGAGAGGGCATTACATAGTTTAGGGAACAGGTCAGGGTAAAGCTACGATGTGAAAAGAGGCGGGGCACAGAAAAGAAATAAGGGAGAGGAGCTTAGAATAGAGAGTAGGTTAGGTGTGGTAAGAGTGCCATTAACGGAAGCAAGTACAGGTATCTGAAAAAGAATGTTGGCAAAGGGATTTGAAGAAGCTCAGTTTCACAGGGATTGACAACTTAGTTTTTTTTTTTTTTTTAAGTTTTAAAAAGAGTTTTCAAACCCATGATTGTTTAAGCAATAAGGCACAACAGAGTGTGGGTTATTGGGTATTTACCCACGCCTTGTGTGATGTGCCATGAGGCGCTGCTGAGTGAATGAACAGTACAAAAAGAGGGTAAGCCAGGGAATCGCCCAATAACTCCTACCCTGTTGAGCCTTATTGTAATTATTACAGTGGACTCAAAATAAATTTCAAATGTGTTTGCTTTTCTAAATGCCATTCCCCAGTTATGGGTTATGCAGGATTTAATCACAGTCATGTGACATGTTTTGAGCAATGAGGTTACAAGATTTTCACACACCGTAGTATAAATGTCTATTTTAGCTCTCCAGACAAATCATTGTGCTCCTTTCCTCTGTTAGAGAAGACCATCTTATTCAGTGGAAAGCATCTCACGAGCAGATGCACTTGTAATGCGCATGTTCCATAACAGTCCAAAAAGAAGTTTCATATTACTGAAACAGCTTGATCAATATGTCCTCAATTCAGATTCACACTCGTCGTGTAGTGCTTTAATTTGCATTGTGCTTCAGGCACACAGAACAGTTTACCTTTGCCATTTTTTATACTTTCTGTAATATTAATCCAACTTCTTCTTTTTTTATAGATATACCCTCGACACACTAATACTTCCCATCTGCTTCCACCCACTTCATTTGTTTTGTTTCCCCACTGGTCGTCTGCATAATTTTTGTATATTAATTTATTTTTAATAAAATAAATCCATCCTTGTGATCTAATACACAGGACAAACTCCTTAATTCCCTAAGTAACCCCCCCCTCAATTTTTGGTAATAATGTTATTTATGTGATATGCCCCATTTTCTTTCACTCACCAGACCATTTTTAGCTCAGTATTTTGTGTTTTTTTGCAGCTTCAATATTTAATCTGCTACTTTTTATTAAATGACTAACTGCCCAAAACAGTCCCGCTGCTGCCGTGGCTGCACTCAGAGCATCTCCTCATCCACAGCATATTTGATGAACAAATCAACTCAGTATTTACCCTAATTTCCCTTTCTGTCCGTGCTGGGATGCGGCACTCACTGATCCCCTATCTAGCCCTATTGATTGCAGACTACAGAATTGCTTTCTTCGTGTGGTCTGTATTAGAACTTGTTTTCCTCATACTGGCTGTACTCAAATTTGTAATCTTTCTTTCTTCAGGGACCCGACTTGTATGAGAACCGTGATTCCTATCCAGTGAGATGTTGGTTGTTGTTATGCTGGCTGTATTTGAGAATTTGTGGGTTTTTTCTTCAGGGACCTGACCTGTGAACCAAGATCTAACGTTACCAATATTTTTTTATATCTGGTGCCATGATGGCAGAATGGTAATTGCTGTTTTCTTCAAGGACCCGACTTGTATGAGAACCGTGATCCCTATCCAGTGAGATACTGGTTGTTGTCCTCATGCTGGCTCTATTTGAGAATTTGTGTTTTTTTTCCTTCAGGGACCTGACCTGTGAACCAAGATCCAACATTGCCAATATTTCTTTTTATCTGGTGTCATGATGGCAGAATGATAATTGTTGTTTTCTTCAGGGACCCGACTGGTATGATAACCGTGATTCCTATTCATGGAGATGCTGGTTGTTGTCCTCATGCTGGCTGTATTTGAGAATTTGTGGATTTTTTTCTTCAGGGACCTGACCTGTGAACCAAGATCCAACGTTGCCAATATTTTTTATATCTGGTGCCATGATGGCAGAATGGTAATTGTTGTTTTCTTCAGGGACCCGACTTGTATGAGAACCGTGATCTCTATCCAGTGAGATGCTGGTTGTTGTCCTCATGTTGGCTGTATTTGAGAATTCGTATTTTTTTTTTCTTCAGGGACCTGACCTGTGAACCAAGATCCAAAGTTGCCAATATTTCTTTACATCTAGTTCCACGATGGCAGAAAGGTAATTGTTTTCTTCGGGGACCCAACTTTTATGAGAACCGTGATCCCTATCCAATGAGGTGATGGTTGTTGTCCTCATGCTGGCTGTATTTGAGAATTTGAGGTTTTTTTTCTTCAGGGACCTACCTTGTGAACCTGGATCCAACATTGTCAGTATTTCTTTATATCTGGTGCCACGGTGGCAGAATAGGAAGCCTCGTGCTGTCCGTGCTGGGATGCGGCACTCAGCAGTCCCCTATGATCTAGCCTCATTAATTGAAAACGTACAGGATTGTTTTCCTTGTGTTGATTGAATTAGAACTGATTTTCCTCACGCTGGCTGTACTAGAACTTTTAATCTTTCTTTTTTCTGGGACCTGACTTTGCATGAGGACTGTAATCACTCTAATACATTGTGGTTGTTTTCTTCATGCTGGCTGTTTTAGGACTTGTCCTCCTTGTGTTTGCTGATTAGAACTTGAGAATTTGTCTGTTTTCTTCTGCAGTCTTTCCGACCATTTCAAACTAGGGACTCACAAAGATGGCAACTGTTGCTGGCACAAATCATAAACCTCCATTTCTTTTAAAAATACCCTTCAAATCCATAAACCAGCAGACCGCATATATAATAGAAATACCACAAAACATTTTTCAGTGCAGAAATTTCACGAATCCTTCCAAAACTGTGTAAAAAAATAAATAAAAGAAACTCACTCTGAAACCACCAGTCCCAACAACAGGAGGTACTCCAAAATTCTTGACCATCCTGTGTATCTTCATCATTCATCACTGGTGGGTGTCAGCCAGTGATGCAGCACCCTGCGGGAGTTTGTTTTTTCATTCACACGAAGGGGGAAGAGTGAGAACCACAGTACCACCCACGAGGCAGACGCACAACGTTGTGCTTGCAGGTTAGCCCTAACTGGCACTGACTGCTCTGATGTCTCAGTTATGCACAACGGTTAGAGGAAAAATAGAGTGATATGAGAAAAAAAGGAAACTGGGATAAGAGAGCGGGGATGAGGACTGCCCATGTACTGAGGCCTTGAGGGGTATGACAGTGGGATTCAATGATGAAGGGTGAAGATTACACATGAAGATCAAGAATTACGACAGATATGTAATTTTCATATCTTCCCCGTGTCAGTCTTCACCATTCATCGCTGGTGGGCGAGTATTAAGACCCCCCCAAAGGGTCACAGTATTTCCTCAAGGGACATGAATCCTTCAGCCCATTATAGGGGAAGACTACAGAGAGGAGAGAGGACCCTCACGTGCCATTCAAACATGTGACTGGTCAGGGTGAGTAGTGGTCTCTCTGCTGGAAAATGGGCGGGTCCCTGGAAGATTGAGGCAAGCACCCTACACCGGGACAAGGGTGACAACCATGATAGAAGAAGCCATGCCATTTACCTGATGCAGATCGCTGTCCCTGCAATTGTGGAGACTACCTCACTGGCATCCTAAGACGCCCTTGCGTGGTGCCTTGCAAGCTCCAGACCCTGACCTGAGAGGTGTTGCTGACTTCTCTCCCTTTGGATGAATGAAAAAACCTCCCGCGGGATGCTTGCATCTCTGGCTGACACCCACAAGTGATGAATGGTGAAGACTGACACGGAAGATCAACTGTTGCAAACCGCAACTCTGTCCTGGACACTTTAGCACATTGTCTTATCTGATCACCTTTTGCCAAAAACTTCCTGCTATAGGCTGCTTTTGTTTACCTTGACACAAAAAATACTGCATCCCTCGCTACACCACATTGAGCTCCACTAGAACCTGGGTAGCATGTATGAACTTAGTACTATTTTTCCTTGTGCAACACTGTCAAATCTCGTTTTATAATCACAATATCCCACTCCAGTCCTCTTGATCAATCAAAACATAGAGCATTACCCCACACCCTGTCGTGTATACTTTATTTATTCAGATAACGAATTACAGTGTTTGAGCTAAGAGCTCATTTACAGAGGTTCCACGTCAAAATAAGAGAAGCATACATAACATTTTAACAAGTAACAAATGGCAAAAATAATAGTACAGTCATTTGATAAACAAGAAAGTAAGCAATTAATTTTTTAAATAATTTAAATAGAGCAAGTCTGAATAAACAGGGTATTGCTTGGAGACCTATAGGATTGTTGTCTTCCTCATGTTGACTGTATTGGAATTTGTGATCTTCAGGGGCCCAACAGCAATGGGAACCAGTATTCCTCCAACTGAATCGCAGTAAATGGTTTATACCTTCGGTCATGCTTCCTTTATGAAATCCAAATACATTTGCTCAATGTAAGCTGAATCCGGCAAATTAAAAAGTCGTCCTCCACTAGTTGGTAATAGAGCTCTTAAAGGTCCTGCGAAGATAAATACTTGTTTTATTTCTGCTCTATCCAGAACTGTTGGACGCTTGTACTGACCATCTAGCGAGGTTGGATGGAAGAATTCTACAGAGGCAACATCAGTATTTATTGATGTAATGCTTCCAGGGTACCACCCATTTTCATATACCACTGCAATCCAGTCATTCACCGTCACGTTTTTTTCATTTGGTACTACAGTTAATGACTCAGCCACGTCCAAATATGAGAAATCACTGGGTTCTTCAATGTCACTTTCATCCGAGCTTCTGTAATTTACGATGTGCTGCTTTCCAGTCAATGCTGTTTTTTTCTTTTTCTTCTTTGGTTGGTCTTTGACATCAGTTGAAGTTCCTTCACCATTTTCTCTCTGCTTCTGTTTTAATTCCTTTTGGATCTTTTTTTCTTCTCTTCTCCGCTTCCTTTCTTGTTCTGCTTTTAGGTTATGTTCCAGTGCACTTATAGTTTTCCTTTAAAATTCTCTGTGGCTCCCCCTGAGTTGCCTTCCATTTCTGCGTGCTCTGACGAAGATGCGTTGTTTTTCAGCAAAGGTTTTACTTTCGATCCAAGCCTGTAGATCCTCACGGTTTGATTTGAGTAATAATATGGATGTGTGGAAATGAAGAGTAGCATGCCTCCTCCATTGTTGACTGGTGTCCAGTGATCCAAAGTCTCGTTCACAGGTCAGATTTGTAATTGGCACTCTATCCACAGCCTTCAATGAATCTTCTTCCAGATCATGGCTGAACTTTCCAGTAAGGAAGTCTTTCAGTTGCCTTTCACAGCACAATTTCATTACTCTGCAGATGGATGCTGTATACCTTGAAACAAATTCAGTGTCTTCCAGAATGGATGTCGCCGTTCTGAACAGTGCCGAACTTCTATTTCCTGCATATTCTAGGAACACTGGTGAGTCCCCACCTAAAAGAATAATGAGTGGATTTTCTAACCAGGTCTCGATCTGTGCATACTTTTTTTAATGTGATGATGCAGTTTTAGGCAGTTGCATGTGCCGCTGATTACTGCTTCCCAGTATGGTCCAGTTATTTTGAAGTAGATGACTGCCAGCCTGTGAACCATTGCTACTAGTCTGCTGTCTTGTAAGTCCAGAAGTACCGATTTGATTTTTGAATTCTCTGTGTCCAAATGATCAATGAACTTGATGATATCCATTCTGTGATGTAGAATCTGTGCCGCAGTTTTGAACAGACAGTTAAATCTGTTGTCTGTAAGTTTCCGATTGTCAACTTTATATTACTGTTCATCGTACAGTAGCTCAGCCACTTTTCTCTTACTCCATTTTTCTCATCTGGTACTGGGCCAAGAACCTCCGATGCCATTCTGACAGTCCTTACTGCTGCAACTTCTCAGCGTGATTTAATTATTTTATCCCGTCCAAGCAAAAGTTGTTGTCTTCCGTTTTTTTTTGAAGACCGCTTAGGTTGGCCACTGCATATTTATGGAATCCTAGTAAGACGTGGACCATGCAGTGGAATCAGTGTAGAACTTTGCATTGCGATTCATCTCCACATTCTAGTAGGATTTCGGCTCTCCAGTTTTGTAGCTGCTGGTTTGATAGTTTTTCATTTGCAGCTCTATCCGTCATGATGAATATTAATTTTCGGATGATGGTATTGAGCATGATCTCTCTGCAGTCCGATATTTCATTTAGTTCTACTTTTGAGGTTTCTGTGATGGTTTCTGCAGTTTCGCTAGTGATGCATTGGAATCCGAGAGGTAAACTCAAACCAGTGTCCAAGGTGATGGTATTGCCTAATGTTTTCTGTTTTTTCCTTGAGGTCCCATCCTTATGAAGTCCCCAGTGATCTGCTTTCTCCAGTTTGTCAGCATACATTGACTTCACGAGAAACTGTCCTTTATCTGTGATATTAACTACTGCTTGCCGAATGTGGAAGGTCCCAGCATATTTAAATATGTGTTTTCCAACCGACGCAATCACCTTATCAACTTTATCTGTAGCCACTTCCAGCGATACCAGCTCCAAAACACAAATTCTGACATCCACTGTAAATACTCCTTCAACAATAGTATCGATCCTTGTTGGGGTGTCAGAATGAATACAATCTATCCGTTCTTTTAAATTGTCAATTTGTTCATGAAGGGTGGAGTTTTCATCAATAATTTCTTCAACCTCATGTTCCTTGAAGGGATTCTTAGTAGTTTTCTTCAGTGTAGTTTTCCAGTAGCTCTTCATCTTTCTAGCCTTCCGCAGCATCCGTTTGAGAACACATACAGAATTTTGTAACTGTTCTTTATCCTTTTCTAGTTCCTTGTTCTTTCATTCCAGTTCTGCTGTCTTTTGATTCTTTTTCTGCTCTCTCTCTCTCTCTCTCTCGCGGACATTTCTAGGACGGTACTTTGTTTTCTGTGACTGCAACTTCTCTCTGTACCTCCTGGTCATTGTCTTCAGCTTCTTCAAATATGTAACTTCTTTATTTTTTTGATGCTGTCGCACATTGTAATTTTTTTGTGCAGCCATCAAACTTACATGTCTGAGTGTTGAATTGCTAGTGCTAGCATGGTCTTCATTCCTGTAGTTTTCAGTATTTTGTTTGGCACTTGTGTGTACTTCCTCGGTATCTTCGTTCTCTCCTGTAGGCTAGTCACAAGTAAAATAGAAAACTGCCTCATCCAAAGAATTCCTTTCTTTATCCTTCCGAAGTCGTCTTAGTATGCATCTTTTACTGTGTGTGGCCTCCTTATTTTTTACTACGTCCTCATCAGTGATAACACGATTATCCATTACTTGCTTAATCTACGGAACCTAAATATTTGTACCAAGAGGCTTGTAGACTCACTTCTTGCTCAACACGTAGCGATATATATCCAGAATCAAACCATTCTTGGGGTTCACAATTACAGGTAGGTGTTCCGTATTAAGTCTTCTTCACGTAGGCCAGCTGATTCTGCATATACTCCCAGTCCTAGTGGTTTGGAGCGCGTCTTCTATTTCTTGGCAGGCATGTTATATTCCAACTTGATAGCAGGTCTGTCACAGGGAGAATTCCTAGGCAGCAGGTAGAATTCCTATAGAATGCAGATGGACAGTATTTAGTATATAACTGTACATAAAGTTTGCTAAATACATTTAAGATATCCAAAATAATTGAATAAAGGATGTTTAAGAGTAAAGTTACTTACAAAATATGTTGACTGAGGAAACTCAACAGCACAGGATCTAAACGTGAAAAGAAAAATGGTAAATGCACAAGCTCATCCCACCTTGTATGGCTACCAGGCTAATCTTACCCGTGATAGAACGATACCGCACAACCAACTTACAACCTTTGTTGATGCTTCGATAGTATTCTTTCAGACGCCCTCTTATTTTCACATTGTACTTCATCATTCTACTGATTACTTCAACCTGTTTGACTTAAAAATTGGACATCTAGCATTCTAACATTACACTAAAATAATTCCTTATACAACTTGCAAGAATTATAGATTTCTGGTATCTAACTTCCATTTGCACAGTGCAATATCAAACAAAAGAGCGTGCGCTGCTATGTAAGGGAAAAATCGATCTGTAAATATTTCTAATTTAGTAATCCACATACTGTTTGTAACCACATTTATTTCACCTACCTTAGGAGCACTGCACTGGACTTGCTGGATTTCCTGAAGGATGCAATGGATGCTACTGACTGGCGACATGCCGTGACATGGATGGATGTGGATGAAACAAATAATCAAGACAATGCAGCAATGATTAGAAAGAGAATCCACACCAGATGACATGCGCAAGGTTGGGTACCGAGTGACAACATGCAGCAAAATGAATAGATGCAGATTAAAAGCAAGATAACGTGACAATGAGAGAGACAGAGAACCCTCACCGGAAGGAAGCGAGAGAGAGTGGCTAGTGAGTGGTGACATGCTGCAACATAAATGGATGCAAACGAAACAAATAACCCAAGACAACATGGTACTCCAGTAAAACTTACAGTAAATTTGCAATAATATATGACCAACTGAAGAAAGTTACCCTCGGTGGGTATAACCCAGGTGACTCTCTTACCTCAATCCAAATGGTAATGGACAGTGTATTCTACACATTTGCACAATTTCCATGAGGACAAAAATAAATAGACGTGACAGTGAGACGAGAGAGAGAGAAAGAGAAAGAGAAAATCCACACCAGAATGAATTTCGCAAGACTGGCTACTGAGTACGGATATGCTGCAACATGAAGAAATGTGGACAAAACAAATAAATCAAGACAACTTAGCGATGACAAGAAAGAGACAGAATCCACATCAGATGACGTGCACAAGATCAGGTACTGAGTGACAACATGCAGCAACATGAATGGATGCAGATAAAATAAACCATGTGACAATGAGAGAGAGAGAGAGAGAGAGACCAAACCCACATCGGAAGGAAGCGAGAATGAGTGGATAATAAGTTTTGACATGCTGCAACATGAATGGATGCGGACGAAACAAATAATCAAGACAGTTTTTAAAACCTTAAATGTGAGTTACCCATTCTATAAGTGCAGTAACCCACGACAGGGCATTATATGCATCGTCTATGAAAGAGCGTATAGTGTATACGCGGATGCTGTTGAGCATGGAAATGTATACTCAGAACGGCGTTGTTTTGTAATATTAAAACAGATGTTGCTACAATTTGTGGAGCATGTTACCCAGACTTTCCTAATACCGGATTTGAAGCCACACACCCTTGCTTACATATTTCATTAGTAAGTTTAAACAATAAGGCACAACAGGGTGTGGGTTATTGGGGGTTTACCCACGCCTTGTGTGGTGCGTCACGTGGCGCAGCCGAGTGACTGAAACACACAAGAAGTGGGTAAATTCCCAATAACTCACACCCTGGAGTGCCTTATTGCGATTATACAATAGGCCCATGTGCAAAATAAATGTAAACTGTGTTTAATTAGTAAGCAATAAGACATGATGGGGTGTGCATTACGGTGTGGTAACTGCACTCCTAGGGGCATAGTTAGGCACAAGGCTGAAGGCCAAGTGCTGGTCATCCCTAGGAGTGCAGTTATCACACCATAATGCAAAACCCCGGAGTGTCTTATTGTGCTTATAAAATGGCCCTTTATTTTTAGAATATCCCAGGGTGTGCAATAATACATATGGAGTCCTGTCATGGATTGCAGCTTGCAGCAACGCACGCCTGCAAATGACAACCCATCCTACCATCAGTTATTAAAGGGTCACATTCCTGTACAGTGGCAGATAAAGCTTGAAAGTCCATTAAAAGTTTGTTTTAAATGAGGTATTGTGCATACCTGTAGCTGCAAGCAGTGCGCAGATGTAGATGACCGAGTCTGTGCAATGTTAGTTACATCACAATGGTGCTAAGAATGGCTCTAATAGATTTATGATGCACAGACTCTGTCATCTATTTCTGTGCACTGCTTACAGCTACAGGTATGCCAAAATACCTCATTTAAAAGTAACATTTTTTTTTATTTGTGTTTTTTCCTGGAGTCCTTGCCTTGCCTTCTGATGTCCCATCTGTGCCAACCAGGTATTAGACCCTCAACCCACCCTTCAGGATCCAGTTCAGAGAAGGTGTCCTCATAGCGGCACCAGAGGGGACAATCGTCATCTGCCTACCCATCTCCACACCACGTCTACAATGTCGGTGCAGTGTCCCCTAGCTTCCTTCTCAGCGCCACCAGGCCAGCCCATTTAAAACTACTTTTAAAGGGATTTCAAACTGCGTCTGCCACTAGTATACACAGATGTATCCTTTTCACATGCATTCTCAACAGTATCCTCATTGATAATGCCTTGCTAGATTTACTTATGGTTAAATCCAGAACAGTAAAGTTGCAACAATATACGAACAGAAAAAAAAAGTTACCCTCTGTGGGTAGAAACCAGGTGAATCTTACCTTAATTCAAATGGTAATGGACAGTGTATTGTTCACAGCTGCTCAATCTCCCTGCAAGAGAAAAAAATGATTAATATATGTATGATGAAATGAACTAAGGCAAAAAAAATTATAAAAGAAAAAACAAATTAACAGTCATAACTAGTACTAATTTTTTTTTTTATCCTTACCTAGACTTCTTTCTTGGTCACCGGATGGGTCCCTCTCCTCCAAGAGGGAAGGCGCCATGGAGGACCACCTTGGTGGTAGTGCGGGACTGGGTTAGCAAAGAAGGAGCGTGCTACAGGACCCTGCAGTGTGTGCGGCCCAGCAATGGGGGGAGGGTGAAGGCATGTGAAAACAGTAAAGGACAGTCGGACAGGCTTCAGTGAAGCCTTGGCTGCACTCCAAACCTGCATTGTTGTTCCCCAGGCTATCTGGATTTGTTCTCCGCAGAGGCTGCCCTCCCCTCCCTGTTCCCGCCATGTGGGTTGGGGGAGTGTGAATCCAGGGAGGAATTACATTTGAAATTGAAGCTTAGCAAGTTTTACTTGCCCCCCCAATACTCCCTAGGATGGTGGCAGCCCCCCCATGATAGAAGGCCACACCATTTTCTGAGTGCAATAATACCCTCCAGTTTGGGCGGTACATGGACCTCATTATGCCCCTGGGTGGTCTGGTATTGCCCAATACTGACCACCCTGGAGAGTATTATTGCTTGCTTACAAGCCCAGCGATACCATAACATAATCACAATTAAAATACTTCTTACAATTAACTCACAATTAACTGGAGCTGCAGTCCACAGTATGTCTGATGTTCAGATGGATGCACAATAGGAAAAGCAGTAGTTATTTCCAATAATAGAAAATACCTATTAAAAGAAAGTGCAAGTTTGCATTCAACGCAATAACAAATGGCGTTAATAAATATAACTAGAGAGGAGTAATCAATATATACATGTATGATACTCACCTATGGTTGTAGCATTCCTTGGCCCACCCCCTTGTATTTTTAGTCCTAGTGAACAGCTGGTATTTTAATATTTTAAGTGACTTCTGTATTACTGTCAGAGATCTTTTTTCCCCCCCAAATAGTGCTGCAGAAACTGATTTGGGTACCACTATCCATGGTACTAGATGCATGGACATGTAGAGTACTGCAGATCCATTCAGTAATGGAGTATTTTCAAAGGAAAAGATGAACAAGAAAGCAGGGACCTGCAGTGAACTAGTAGAGGGAAATTAGGAGAGACTGCCTGGAACACAGTCTTCCAGTGGAAGTGGAGGGGGCCAAAACAGTGGAGTAGGCTTGAAGCATGCATGGGATAGGCACGAGAGAATCTTGCTTCTTAGATGGGAAACAGGATGAAGCTGGAGCTCAGAAACGGTCTGTGGTGACAGGATAGGCGTGAGAAAAACTGGTAGACTGGGGTGGGCAAGCATTCATTCTGCAGTCACATTCTATGTTTCTATGTAACCATCAACATAACTACATTGCACTGCCATTTACTAACCCTTTTCCACCCTGGGGGTTTGCTGTACAAATAAAGTATTGTTTTTCTCTTAAAATCATGTGTCTGCTCTTTTGTTTCGAGTGAAAGTGTATGCTACTTGGAAAATGTCCAGACATTTGGTCTGTTCAAAGCGTAGAGTGACTTGGGAGGGGTGGGGTGGCTGGCACAAACGTAACTTCAGATCTTACTTCGAGAGGGCTCTTGCAGTACGTAATTACATATAGGATTGACGTCGGCAGGCGGCCGGACCCCACGGAAAAATTTCTAGCTAGCAGTCCCTGGTGAGGGACCGCCCCCACGTCAGGTGACCGGCGTCAGACAACATCGGTATAAAGGGGTGGTCCCGGACGCCCACCTTCCAGTTCTTTCCTGCTGTCAGCTCGTGCAGCACCTTGCAGTAAAGTTTGTAGCTCAGCCCTGTTACTTCGTCAGTTTTTTACCGAAAGTTATCAGTATTTTGGTATTTTTTCGTCAGGTGAACGTCGGTTTATGTCATGCCCTTCAAAAAATAAGTGCGACTCGTGCGGCGCCCAACTGCCTCACAAGGACGGTCACTCCCTCTGCCTTTTTTTGTTTAGGCCCTGACCACATGGTCAAAAAGTGCCCGCATTGCCTGCATTTCAACGCGGCCACCCGCAGACGATGCCAGCAGTCCTTGGAAGCCCATCTCCTTAAAAAGAAGATGTCTGCAATGGAGAAGGAGTTGGAAGAAGCTTAGGCAGGCATCGACCTCCCGAGAAGGACATAAGAAGCGGGACAAAGAAAGGCACCAGGAGAAGGCCTTCTCCTCCTCCGTGACTCCGTCCGGAGCCGCAGCTCAGGTAACGTCCCCTCCAGTGGATCGCCCGACAGCAGCCTCCAAGGCTTTGGAGGAGGCGTTGGCCCGCCCGTCGGGCTTGCGTTCGGGCCCTTCGGGCGCCTCCGGGCAGAAGGAGGCTTCTGCCCCCAGTACTGCCACAGGCTTGTGGCCTACTGGCACAGGCGCCTCCCATAAGCCGGACGTTGGCACCTCCGACATGCGCCGGAAGGAGGCTGCTAAGATGCCCGACCCTTCGGGGCGGTGCACGGCAGTGTCCCTCTCGGACCGGGCCACTTCCCACCCTCGGCCCGCCTCCGACGAGGGAACCCTTAAGTCGGACGCCGGCTCCTCTGGTGTCCGCCAGGATTCAGCCCCTAAGTCGCATGTCGGCTCCTCCGATGGGCGCCGGGCATCAGAGCCTACAACAGACCCTCCATCGTCTGTCGTCCCAGGTTCCCCACAGCCTTCGCTGCCGTCCGGGGAGCCTGAGTCCCCCCTGCCTGACCCCGGGGACTTTTCTCCTCCGTCTCCGGGCGATGCTCGGGATGCCTTTCCGCCATTAGACCCTTCTCCCACAGAACCGGATCTGACGTCGGTCCCCCGGACGCCGGCCCCTCCGATGCCGGCAGGGGATATTCCTCTTCCATCGGGCCCTCCTCCCCACGGGCCTATCACTGTTGATCCACCTGTGGGGCTCCCTACTGGGCCGTCTGCTCTGGCAGCTCCTCCGGTACCTGGGTATCCACTGTGTATCCGGCGGCTTACGGTCCGCGGTATCCTGTGCCGCGGTACCAGGCGCCAGCTCCACCCGACACCGCGCGTACCCGGCGCGCAGATACCTGGCTCGGTATTCCCGCAGCTGGGTTACGGATACTCGCCTTATGGATATAATCCGTATAACTATTCCCCTCCTCCTCCTCCACTGCCCCCTAGGCCGGCGGTGGATCTTCAGGAGACTCTGGCCTCCTGGTGGGCTGTGGCCAAGGCTCAGCTCACCAAGGAAGTCGAGAGCTGCCTTACGGCGACGGTGCCACCTCCGGCCCCCGTACGCCTCAGACGGCACACTCCCTCTCTGCCTCCGGATTCCCGAGCTCTTCCCTCTGGATCCAGAGAGGGGCAGGACACGCATCCAGGGATTCCCCCTAAGGAACCCGTTCCTTCCCCTAGATGAGTCAGGGAGTCTTACTCTGCTTCCAATTCTTCTTCTTCTTCTTCTCTCTCGGACTTCTCGGATTCCTCCAACGGATGCTCCGAGAAAGACGATGAGCCTCGCTGTCCGTCCAAGCCCCGGCCGAGGACTCCTCCGGAGGATCCGTCCTTCACGGAGTTGCTCAGGAAGATCCAGGAAGTACATCAGTGGCGTTCCTTAGAGTCAGATCCTCAGCGGGATATACTCGCCGAACATCTGGACTTGCTCCTTACGGCCCCTACTTTAGTGCCACCCTGGATTGAGTCCTCATGCCCACCTTGTTTCCACTATTTGGAAACAACCGTCGGCTTTAGCCCCACTTCCTCGGAAGTCCAACAGGCTATACCAGGCTCTGGAGGGTGTAGACTTTTTAGATTCTCACCCCCGTGCAGACTCGGTTGTTATTAGCGCCACTCACGGCCGGTCAGCACACCCTAAACATCTGAGCTCGTCTCCTCCGGATAAGGAATCTTGCCTTCTGGATCAGTATGGAAGGAAGATCTACGCTTCTTCCAACTGGGGATCAGGGCCCTAAATTATGTAGCACATATGGGGGATTACCAGAAGGATGTCAAGCAGGAGTTAGCTGACCTTGTCCGTTCTGCTCGTTCGGCCAGTCGTCACATTCTGAGGACGACCTACGATGCAGTGGACACTGCAGGGCCGAGCTCCGCATTCGCCGTAAGTCTTCAGCGTCATGCCTGGCTCCGAGTGTCAGGTTTGGTCCCGGAGGTGCAGTCAGCGATTCAGGAAGCACCTTTTAAGGGTTCGGTGCTTTTCGGTGGTGATGTCAAGGACATCGTCACCGACTTGCAGGAGAAGGGGACAGCCCTGAAATCTGCGGATTCCATGTACTGTCCCCATCACCCGCAGCATCGTCCTTTTCACAGACGCAACCGGCCTCAAGCGAAACCCCAAGGAAGGCGAGCCACCAAACGCTGGGCCCCCACAGCTGCCAGTCCCCCGCCACCCAAAAAACCAGCGGGTGCCCCAGCTGCGGCGCTGCCCCACACCACCTGACTCCTTCCCTCTCCCACCGCCTCTGGACTCCCCGGAGGAACCGGTAGGAGGGAGGTTCTCCCTCCACCTTCCGGGTTGGGGAGGATAACATCGGATTCATGGGTGCTTCAGATTATCGCAGAGGGGCACTCCATAGAGTTTCTACAGAAACCTCCACGCCACCCCCTCTGAAGTCCTCTTACTCAAGGGACCATCTTCCTTTGGTCAGGGAAGAAATATTTGCTCTCCTAGTGAAGCAGGCCATAGAACCCGTCCCTCCTCACCTTCATGGGACGAGCTACTATTCCCATTTCTTCCTTGTACCAAAGAAGGACGGAGATCTCAGACCCATTCTCGATCTCAGCTCCCTGAACTTCTATGTAGAATACAAGAAGTTCAGGATGCTCTCCCTTCAAACCCTTCTGCCCCTTCTTCGGCCGTGCCAATGGCTTTGTGCACTGGATATGCAGGATGCTTACCTGCACATCCCCATTCGTCCCTCGCACCGAAAGTACCTCTGGTTTGCTTTCCAGGGGGACCATTACCAATTCTGGGCATTCCCTTTTTGGTCTTTCCTCGGCTCCCCGGGTTTTTACCAAATGCCCACCTGTGTACTTTGGAAATTCAGGTGTTTCCCTACCTGGACAACTGGCTCCTGGTGGCCTCATTCAGAGAGGAACTCCTGCATTTTCTCTCCCTCACCCAGCAGGTTTTCACTTGTCTAGGTATCACCATCAACCATTCCAAGTCTCATCTGGACCCCTCCCAGAGACTTCAGTTCATCGGGGCAATCCTTGATACGACAGTGTGCAAGGCCTTCTTGCCTTCGGACAGAGGGGGGGCCTCCCTCCAGTCACAGATTTCCCTACTTTCGGAACACAGGAAGGTTCCGGTGAGGTTGGTGCTCCGTCTTTTGGGGCTTATGGCGGCCGCCATCCCGACGGTCCTTCGCGTGCGACTCCACATGAGGATCTCTCAGTGGACTCTCCGCTCTCAGTGGGTTCAACTTGTAGATGACCTAGATCATCTGGTGCTGATCTCCTCGCCAATGTCAAGAGACTTGCAATGGTGGATGGTTCCAGAGAACCTGTTCTGGGGGGTCCCCTTCTTTCATCCTCCCCCCTCCCAGACTCTGACCACGGACGCATCAGGCGAAGGTTGGGGAGCCCTTCTGGGTCCTCACCGAACCCAGGGTTTATGGTCCAGATTGGAATTAGCTCTTCACATCAATGTGCTCGAACTACGAGCAGTTCTGTATGCTCTCCAGGCCCTTCACTAATACATTCTTCCCAGTCACCTAGCTGTCCAAATGGACATGTGCGTGGTGTGGTACATCAGCAAGCAGGGAGGGACTCGGCCCTACCCGCTGTGCAGGGAAGCGATGAGGGTTTGGGAATGGGCAACGCTTCACAACCTTCACCTCACGGCAATCCATGTTCCGGGAGTCGACAGTGTCCTGGCAGACAAGCTAAGTCATTCCTCGGCTCTGCCACACGAGTGGGAACTGGACCAAAAGGTTCTAAACGGCATCTTCCAGCTTTGGGGGACTCCACAGGTAGACCTGTTCGCGTCTTCCAAAAATGCAAAACTTCCCACCTTTTGCTCGCTCTCTCCAGAGCGAGGCGCTTTCTGGAGCAACGCTCTGTCTCTAAGCTGGAAGGACAGATTCGTCTATGCTTTTCCCCCAATTCCTCTGGTCCCTCGTGTACTGCAGAAACTTGCATTGGAAGGAGCGAGAATGATTCTGATCGCTCCTTTCTGGCCCAGGCAAATCTGGTTCTCTCTTCTACAACAATACTCAGAGGTGCCTCCTCTTCCTCTATCTCGAGGATTGCTGACCCAGGATCAGGGGACCCTGGTCCATCCGGGACTCAAGTCTCTCCAACTTCATGCATGGCTCCTGCAGACCCTAGCCCAATCTCGTTTGGCGTCTCTCCTGAGAGTGGCCGATTCTGGTGGAGGCTGAAAACCTCCACTAGGTCTACCCTCGCTATGAAATGGAAGCGATTTTCCATTTGGGCTGCCTCCAGGAACATGGAGCCTTTCTCCTGTCCTGTGACCATTCTGCTCGATTATTTGCGTCATCTTTTCGACCTGGGTCTTAGTCACTCCTCTTTGAAGGTTCACATGGCTGCTATTTCAGCCTACCATGTTCCTTTTGCTGATAAAGCCTTTGCCCAATTAGAGGTATCCAAGACCTTTCTCAGAGGGGTCCTTCATCTCAGGCCCCCTGTTCGGACTCCTGCTCCCCCTTGGGATTTGAACTTTGTTCTCGAGAAACTTACCCTTCCTCCTTTTGAGCCTGCGGCTTCCGCAGACTTGAAGTTCTTATCGTGGAAGACGCTCTTCTTGGTGGCCATTACTTCTGCTCACAGAATTTCCGAGCTCCAGGCCCTTATGTGTAAAGTCCCCTATCTGATTTTTCACAAAGAACGTGTAGCTCTTCGCACGAACCCTAAGTTTCTTCCGAAAGTGGTAGCGGAGTCTACCTTAAATCAGTCTATTGAGTTACCTGCCTTTTTCACGCAGTACTCCAACCAGGGAGAATACTTGCTCCATACTATGGATGTCCACAGGATTCTGAGATACTACACCGATAGTACGAAGGATCTCAGAAAGACTGATCAGTTGTTCATCTCTTTTGTTCAGAAAAGGGAAGTCAGTGCTGTCTCCAAGCAATGCCTGTCAAAGTGGTTGGCTCATTGCATCACTTTCTGTTATGACAAGTACAACAAGACCCTACCAGGTCAAGTCAGAGGTCACTCCACTCCTGGAGTAGCAGCCTCTGCGGCTTGTTTCAAGAATGTGTCTCCGGTGGACATCTGTGCTGCCGCCACTTGGACTTCCGTCCATACCTTTATGAAACATTACAGTTTGGACATTGCCTCTCGCTGTAGTGCAGGCTTCAGCTTAGCGGTCTTGCAAGGCCTCCTGTCTTGAGGTCTGCAAGGTTTTTTGCTACTTCTTTGAGTAGTTCCTCCTCCCGGTGCCTTTCCTTTGTTCCAGACTGCTTGGGATTCTGTCCTGTATGTAATTACCTACTGCATGAGCCCTCTCGAAGTAAGATGGTACAGTTACGTAAGAACTTACCGTAATAGTAGATCTTAGAGAGAGGCTCTTGCAGGTAATACTCTCCTGCCCTCCATCCCCCTAGGCTTTTTCAGCTCCTTTTCCAGGAATGGAAACCTCTGCTTCTCTCTTGTCCGGGCCTTCCGGGCCTGTGGTGGGAAAAGAACTGGAGGCGGGTGTCAGGACCGCCCCTTTATACGACGTCGTCTGACACCGGCCACCTGACGTGGGGGCGGTCCCTCGCCGAGACTGCTAGCTAGAAATTTTTCCGTGGGGTCCTGCCGCCTGCCAACGCCAGTCCTATATGTAATTACCTACTGCAAGAGCCTCCTCGAAGATCTACTGTTACGGTAAGTCTCACGTGAACTGTACTTTTTTGCACTTGATCCCGGCAATCACGGGTAAAGGCACTAGCACTACTCAGATACTGTACTTACATACAGTATTCACATTTCAGGCCATCTTTCAGTTATCGGGTGGGGGGGGGAGACGCACAGGACTAATCGGGTGTCCTGATATAACAAGTCACACACACAACCTATAAGTAACGCACACCACCATAAGGTGGAGTGTGTGAATGGTGACAGTGCATTCACTCATCCCAGTACACTAGTGTTACCACTCAAGCATGCCACAGGTCTGGCATCTTTTCCTGACATGACAGTCCACCAGCACCAGTTATAGCCCTTCCCACCCAGTCGAAATACAGCATGCTGACGTACCAGTGTACTGGCATTGCTCACACACCTGCTGGGGGGGGGGGGGCTGACTGGTGCTGGTGGACTGACATGTAAGGATGCCTGACTGGCAGTGTTAATGAGTGTTGACAGTGTACCGTGATGTCTGTACATACTGTGTCCCCAGTCACACAGAACAACTGCCTGGTAGTGCCTGCGACTGGTGATGCCATGATGCCTGATTGGTGGTGTGCATGAGTTGTGTGAGAGTATCATGATGTACTGTTGCACTGACTTGCTTACATTGGTACCACTCACCCACTCACAATCAGTCATCGTAACATCACAGCTGATCATCACAGCTCGTGCTCCACGTCTGTAATAAAGGGTCAAGGTATCCTGTTACTTACAATGTCAAGACACTTGGGCATAATCACCCGGGCATCCAGAATTCAAGGTCGACCATGATATCAGTATGCCTGATTGGTGTGCTCTATTCATGCCAGTGTAGTTAAATATCGGCATGCCTGATTGGGGTGTGGGGCATGAGTGGTGCCGACTGACCATGATCACACTGTTGCTAACACTGCAGCCATTACTATAGTAAGCAGTAAGACACAACGGCGTGTTGGTGTTACAAGGTTTACCCCACTTTCAGAGACTAATGAGGCCTGAGGCAAAGTCCAGTGCTTTCAGCCACCTAACAGTGGAGTAAACGTAGTACCACCAGCATCATGGAAAAGAAGACTACAAAGTTCAGAATTAAAATCTCTGCATAATTTTTTACAGCGATAGAATTCCCACCACCCACCAACACACACACACACACACACACACACACAAAATGGTAAAAGATTCAGTGCATTAATTAAGTAATGAGGCAAGACCATTTGTTATTCACAATTTAGGGTGTACTGTAATGTAAGCACAGTAAGTCGTTATACTGACACAAGGTGATTGTTAATCTAACTCCTGGGAGTGCCTTTTTGCTATTACAAAATTAAAAAACAAATGTTTTAAAAGTGTACTCTTTGAATGTTTTCCTCATTTAGATGGAGATTTTTAATAAAATAGTTCTTCGTGGGGGGGGGGGTCCACAGCGTCCATCCCGGGTGTAAAAAAAATTGCAATCTTCAACAAAGTAAAAATATTATTTCTTTCCAAAGTGATGAGCGTGCATAGACACTATGTAATGCACACTTGTAACGCAGTCATTTTTGTGAATTTTTTCACCAAATTTGAAACATAGGCATTTTTGGGAGCCCACCTCATGAACAGTGGCACTGTCGTTTTGTGAGTCCACTCAACGACCACAAAATCACCTTTCAGAGCCGAGAAATTAAATGACAGTGGCAATGTTCATGAGGTGGGGTCCCAAGAACCCCATGTTGAAAATTTGGCGCAAAAATCACTGAGATATCAACCTAAGTGGAAACCCCACATTGATTCCATTATAGCAAGGCTTACCTTAGTTTGTTCCATATGCAGTTTGCCGGTCAGCATTGAAGACTACAGACGTGTTCCCGGTTCCCAGTCTGAAGAAGATTGCTGCTCCTAACCTCGTATGGGTGAGGAGGTGTTACGGGGAGAAGGGTGCGCAGAGGGTGGGGGATGGGTGACTGGGGAGACTTTGCCGTGGGATTGTTTGTTTTTTCTACAGGTAACGGACTACAGAGTGCCTCAGAACTTTTGTGTGTGTGGTTGGGGGATTGGGCACCTCTGGCAAGTTTCAGATACCAGAGTATGCTATGAGTTGGGGGGAGCATGTACAGTGCTGCAGTCAGCAGGGGCACCGAAGGGAGAGAGTAATTCTCCTACCTGGCCAAGATTGCTTGCTAGCACAGTTCTCCAGTGCTTGGGGTGAAGTAGTAGCTCGAAGGAACTTGCCGCAGCTGCATGCCAGCTTCAGAAGCCCAGATCAGACCAGACACAATCTGTGGAACTTGGCGAGACATGGGGGTTAAGTTATTTTTACTCGGCATCATGATGTGGTATGGGGGGTCCGCTTGCCTTGATTGGCCAATCAGGATGCAGCAGAGAAACAAGGTGCTGCAGATACCGAGGTAGAGGCTTTTCAGAGGTAAAACTACTGCAAGCAGGAGTTGCAAGGCCAGTGGGTGGGTGGGTGGGTGGGGGAACATGTGGAACAGGGGCAGAAAAAAATGTTTTGTTCCATTTTGGTTTGGGACAGAGTCATTCACCGAGGAGTCTGTCATGGGTAGTGGCAGCGAGGGGGCTCAGCTGACAATGACTATTTAAATTAATTGGAACTCAGGCAGGATAAATAAACAAGTTTTATCTGAGTTTTTACAGTATTTTGATCTGAGAGAATCGGGGAGAGTCCAGTAAGACTGGGATTGATTGATACCGGCAGAGGGAGGCTCGACTACACTACAAAAAGTATTTAAAACACATTCAATCTCGGGCGGGATGAAAAAACTATTTATATTGTTATCCGAGTCCCATTCTGCAGTCATTTGATCATCTGGGATTGATGGATACAGGTGGAGGGGGGCTTGGATACTACAATTAAATTGGCACCATTGTATGGCTGTAATTTACAATTACCACCAGCATATTTGTAATTATTCACCCAGCCTGAGTTCCAGCATGTTTTAAATACTTTAATTATCTAGAAAATGCTTTCTTTTCTTGCTCGAGTAATGGCATTTGAACCCTGGGCTGTCAGTCAGTAGTACCATGAGCTCAAACGCACATCCTCCAGTAGTGGCTCTAGCCACAAATGGTTACCAGGGCACAGCTGGGGCACAACCGATGGCAGCCAGGGCACTGATATATTGTTACTATGGGGGAAGCTTTGCACCACATGGGGCACCAACTGGGGCACAGCATTTTTTTATTGGGGCACGTGCCCTGGCGGGCCCTGGTGTAGAGCCGCCACTGACAGCCTCACATAAATTTTACATGCAGTTTCAGATAACTCCGTTTTTTAAATACTAAATATACTTAGTGCAGCTTACTTTTTTATTTATTTATTTAGTTTTTGTTGACCGGGTAAGTGCACTAGGCAGATTCTGCCTATTTTCAGGCATGACCCGGGGAACTAACTAACATGCAAAATAACATGAAAACAACATCAACTTGCTAAAAAAAAACATTGCTTCTGCTCACCTTGGCAGATGTTCACAGTAAAATGGCACCTATGTTTTTTCAGTCCTTACATAATCTAGCACAAGGGCAGGAAATGTACAAAACTTGTTGCGCCATATTACAGAGATCCTAAGCTTTCTATTGATTACAAATATGGGTATTGATTTTGTGTTTATGGGGCAGTAAAACTCTAAAAAATCCAGGCACGCTTGGAAAAAAAAGACGCAGGGGGAGATGTCCCTTTACCTTAAATAATCATTGTCAGCTGAGCCCCCTTGCTGCAATGCCCTTTACCTTGGACTACCGGGGGTTGAGATTCGCCGCCTGCAGCTAGTGCAGAATGTGGCAGCCAGGCTATTGACTGGTTCTTCTAGGTCCAGTCATATAATGCCTGTGCTCCGCGGACTGCACCGGCTGCCAATTTGCTGGCGAATCACCTTCAGGGTCGGTTTGCTGACCTATAAGGCCCTACACTATCAGGGACCTGGCTACCTGAAAGATCTCCTTTGTCCCTACTGTCCCTCCCGTTCTCTCCGATCCACTGACGAGGGATTGCTAGAGATTCCCAGGGTTCGCTTAAAAACTTCAGGGGCCAGATCTTTTAGTTTTATGGCCCCAACCCTGTGGAATTCTCTACCTCGTTAGGTGCGTGATTGCCCGACTGTCCAAAGCTTTAAGGAGGCTTTACATAGAAACATAGAATTTGACGGCAGATAAGGACCGCTTGGCCCACCCAGTCTGCCCATTTCTCTACCTAATGGATAAGCTGCAGATCCTAGTTAACCAGCAGCCTACTTCTTTCTACCCCCACCCCTAGAATTGCCTTATGGCTGTCCCATGCATGTTTGAATTCAATCACTGTTTTTGACTCCACAACCTCCTCCGGAAGGCCATTCCATGCATCCACAACCCTCTCTGTGAAAAAATACTTCCTTACATTACCTCTGAGCCCCCCTCTATCTTCAAAGTGTGCCCCCTTGTTCTTGCACACCTCTTTTTTTGAAAGATGCTACCCTCTTGGACTTTGTTGATTCCCTTGAGGTACTTGAAAGTTTCTGTCATGGCCCCCCTCTCCCTCCTTTCCTCGAAGCTATACATATTAAGCTCCTTTAGTCTCTCTTCATATGTCTTCCGTGCAGACCCTGCACCATTTTAGTTGCCCTCCTCTGGACAGCTCCCATTTTGTCTATGTTCCATGGAGATTGGGTCTCCAGAACTGCACAGTACTCCAGATGGGGTCTCACCAACTGTCTGTACAGAGGATAACAACTTCCTGTTTTCTACTGGTGATGCCTCTCCTATGCATCCCAGTATCCCCAGCCCTCCTTACTGCCCTCTCACATTGCTTGCCCACCTTAAGTCATCTGATACGACTACCCCCAGGTCCCTTTCCATTTTTGTTGTTGTTAGTATCTCACCCCCCATTGTGTACTCTTCCCCTGGGTTTTTGTTTCCCAGGTGCATTACCTTGCACTTCTTAGCATTAAATCTAAGCTGCCATACATTTGATCATTCCTCTAACCTTGCCAAGTCCCTTCTCATCCTTTCCACCCCACCTTGTGCATCAACTCTGTTGCAGATCTTTGTGTCGTCTGCAAAGAGACATACTTTTCCTTCCAGTCCCTCTGCAATGTCGCACAAAGACATTGAAGAGGACCGTCCTAATACTCTGTTCCCTGCGGGCACCCCACTAGTAACCCCCCTTTCTTCAGAGTGGACTCCATTTACTATTACCCTCTGTGTCCTATTCTCCAGCCAATTCTTTACCCAGGCTATCATCTTGGGACCCACTCCCAGGCTGGCTAACTTGTATATTAATATTTTGTGTGGGACTGAGTCAAATGCCTTGCTAAAGTCTAGGTAGGCCATGTCCACAGCCCCTCCCTGATCTACTACTTTGGTCACCCAGTCAAAGAAATCTATTAAATTTGTCTGGCATGACCTTCCTGTTGTGAATCCATGCTGCCTTGGGTCCTGTGCCCTCTGGCCTCTAGGTACTGACAGTTCTTTCCTTCAGAAGTGATTCCATCATTTTCCTATCACTGAGGTTAAACTAACTGGTCTGTAGTTTCCGCTCTGCCCTGCTCCTACTTTTGTGAAGGGAATCACATCGCCCTCCTCCAGTCCTCAGGTACCACCCCATCCTCCCATGATTTGTTAAAGAGGGTAGTCAGTGGTGTCACTAGTTCTACCCTTAGTTCTTTGAATTCTGGGATGAATCCCATCAGGCCCCATTGCTTTGTCCACCTTCACTTTTAAGAGTTCTTTCAGAACTCTTTCCTCTGTAAATGGGCTGGTATCAACTTCTGTATCCAGAGTGTTTCTATTGTTTGTTTTAGGTACCTCCCCCTCTACATTTGTAAATACTGAGCAAAAATATTTGTTTAGTATCTCTGCCTTTTCACAGTCACCCTCTGCCCACCCCCCTTCCCTTTATTAAGCCTCACTGTCCCTCCCTTAGTCTTCCTTCGCTCCCTGATGTACCTAAAAAAGGTTTTATCCCCCTTCTTAACTGAGTTGGCTATCTTTTCCTCGGTTTGGGCCTTTGCTGTTCTGACTGCCTGCCCAGTCCTTTGCTTTAACTGATACAGTTCTCTGTCCTGCTCCTTCTGTGATTCCTTGTACTTTCTGAATGCTTTCTTTTTCTCTTGAACCTTCACTGCCACCTCCTTTGAGAACCATAGTGGTTTCTTACATCGTTTCGTTTTGTTTATTTGCTTCACACAAAGGCTTGTTACCTCTGTGATGGCAGTTTTTATTATTCCGCATTGTTCTTCCACCCCTCCTTCCTGCCCATTTACTAGTGCATTCCTTAGGCACTCACCCATTTTGGCAGAGTCAGCCCTCCTGAAGTCCAGTACTTTTGCCTTTGTATGGCTTGACTCTATTGTTGTGTTTATTGTGAACCATACTGTTCGATGGTCGCTAGTTCCCAGATGGCTACCCACTTCTACATCTGTGATCCACTCTACATCTCCATTTGAGAGGACCAGGTCTAAGATTGTCTCTCTCGAGTGGGTTCCAATACTAGTTGTCTAAGGCATGCCCTGTAGGGCATCTAGAATAACCCCCACTTAGAAGTGGCTGCTGCAACTGCACTCCAGTTAACATCTGGCATATTCAGGTCACCCATCAGCAATACCTCCCCTTTATCTGCCATTCTAAGTATACTTTCTATAATTTCCTTGTCCATTTCCTCCACCTGAGAGGGGGGTCTGTATACAACCCCTGTGCGGATTGTGGTGCCATTGCCTGCCTCCAAACTGACTTACAGTGCTTCTTCTCCTCCCTGTTTACCCTTTTGTTCTGTTGCTTTGATTCCTTCTCTTATGTAGAGAGCTACTCCTCCTCCTCCTCTTTTACCCTCCCTGTCCCTCCTGTAGATAGTGTATCCTGGTATCTTTACATCCCAGTCATGGTTCTGTGTGTACCATGTTTCTGTGACTGCCACCAGTATCCAGATGTTCCTCCTCCATCAAGGCCACTAATTCAGGAAGCTTGTTACCCAGACTATGGGCATTGGTACTCATTGCTCTCCAGTTTTTGATGGCTTTACCTTCTGTAGCAGACATCCCCACTGACCTTTCTACCTTGGTCTTTTTCTCATTTAGTACCCTGTTTTATAGGGGGAGGCTGGGATTTTCCTGCTGCTTATCAGTGCCTCCCCCCTTGACTAGTTTAAAAGCTTGCCAATGAAGCATTTAAACCAATTGTCCAAAAGACTTGTTCCCTTCCTGGACAGATGCATGCAAAAACATATCTTTTAGCCTAGCATACAATGAGTTTTGAACGCTTTTGTCTAGTCTAATTTTAATATTGTTTTAATTATTTATTGTTTTTATCATGTAATGTACAGGTGCCTTGGTTTTGGAAAGGCACCTTTTATAAATAAAGATTGATTGATTGAGATGTAGCAGTTTGTGACTCTGTTAAAAGAATGCGGGTAGCAATGTCAACTGCAGTTGCATGTTTCTCTCTGTTTTCTAAGCTTTGTAAACATAGAATACAATGATGACAGTACACCAGTGTTTAGTTTTTAAAGTTCTTTTATTCAATTTTACATAACAATTAATGCAGGGAATCTATTCATTTTAAATATAACATGAAACATGACCGTATACCAGCAGCTGTAATGATGCAAAACATTCACAGTATTCAGTCCAAGCACTACAGAGCACAGTATGGCATAGCTATGAGTAAACCTGTTTAATGTTAAACCTCAAATTTTGCACATTAATTAATATCTTTGGCTCTCTTTGACAAAATGAGCTGAAATTTTGCTATGTGTTTGTAACCCCCCTGCAAATGGGGGTTCCCAAAAGACTTCCAGGAGCTTGCTTGAATGCTCCAAGCCTGAATGGTGTTTGGCGTTTAAGCCATTTATCAGTGAGTGTTTTTAGAGCCTCTGGTACTCTCTCTTTAAGAGCTGTCTGCTTGCAGACATAATTAGTTTGTATGGGGGGACTGTGTGCTTCTTGTTTGAGTACCACTCGAGCTGCTGCCAATTCACTCCATTTTGCAGTCACTAGGAGTGCAAAGGGAACCTATCTGAAAGATGTAACTGTTTGCCAGAAATCATTTACAGTAATAATGAAATTACAGTTTGTCTAACCTGCTTTCTTTGCAGTCAGAACTGTGTCTGCCTAGTTCCCATTCTGGTTTTGAACTGCTGAACTGGACCAATCAGGTGGGGTAAGCTAGCTCTAAAATGGTGCCTTGGACGAATCAGAACTTGGACTCATAATCTGAGCCAGCCACAAGAGGATTGTATGGGCAGTGACTCTGGGAGATGTAGTTTAGACTTGCCTTTTTGGACCAACAGCAGCAGTCTATTGTGAGTGACAGCCAATCCAGTCAAGAACTGGGAGGAACTCAAAGGAAGTGCTCGGTTTTGTCTGTTGGAGTTTCAGTTTAGCTCTGGCAGTGAAGGGAAAGAAACCCGTGCTCCTTCAGTGCACAGTTTCAGTCAAAAACGTGTAAGGCCCAGAGTTCCGGTCTGCAGCTTGTGTAACTGCTTGTTAAGACTGAATCCGTCCTGTGAAAAGAATCAAAGGATCTCTGAAGAGTAGAAACCAGGCTCACCCTGTAGAAGACTGGAGAAATTGTTGAATTGCACTTGGTCTGTCAGGAACTGAATCTGCTGTGTGTTCTCCGGGTATTGTGCAGTAATTACGATCGGGATAGAAGCAGCCTGCCTGGTATAGTACTTTCTTTTACCATATAAATGTGTGAAGAGTCTCGTGGAGCTCAAGAGTAGCCCTGCTGACGTTGAAGAACCCTATCTTGTTTGGAGGTCGTGAGTACTAATACAGGGTCGCCTCCTGTTGAATTGCCAAATTAAATCCAAATGGAATCACTGTACTGCTGACTGTTTAAACTAATTTTCTTTTCACTGTGTGAAAGGGCCCCTACCAGCTGCCACGGGTTTGGACTAGCCACTAGGGCTTGGGTACCCAGGACAGTAACTGGTAGGGATAGGCCTGTGCACAGAGCCATAGGTAGATAGTAAAAGTGATAAGCTAATTAACCTGATTTCCCTGTCCTTGTTATATCCCCTAAATAAATCAGAGCTGCTTGTTTCAGCAAAGTTATACTGCCTGAGGTATTTGTCTATGTTAAAGTACTGTACTGTGATTGTTGCACTGTATCTTATTTCACAGGAGGTCCCAGTGCCGAACTAGTCCGGGAAAAGTGTATACCAGAAGGTAATTCTGATATATTGTGGGCCAATAGTGGGAAGAAAGGGGGTTGCAGTGTCCCAGAGGGCTGTGACCAAGTAAGTTTAACTATTGCAAACCCTGACCTCTGGGTGGAGGCACCCGCCATTGGATCCAGGCCCCTCAAGCTGTTAGTGGCAAATCAGGCAGGGGTAGTAGCCCCTGGGATAGCGCCATCTAGGGGTTACATGTTGTTTAGGAGGCAAGGTCTTGATGTGTGGACATTTTTGTGACAGCAGCTTGTGTGGTTTCTGCGATCCGCATGTGTAATTTTTTGAAAAAAAAAAAAAAAAACTTTTTTCCTTTATGCACATGTCCCATATGCCTTTTTCACATAGTATGCCATTGCCAGCGATGCTGTAAATGTTGAAGCAGCAATTTGTTTTGGTAAAAAAAAACTTTCATAGTTATTTTCTTTTTATGTTTTAGCAGGCCTTTGTTTCTGGCTGCCCTCCATTTTTTTTCTGTGCAGCCACACACCCACAATGATGTCATATAAGAGAGCTGTCAATGTTTTATATACATCAAAAAGGAATTCAGGGTAAATTATAAAGAGGTCTTAAAAGTTCCTTACTCAGAGGCGCAGTCTCTTTTTTCAGTAGTGGTGACTGCAGTATAGCACCTAATATGTAGATATCCATAGCGAAGCATTGTGGGTACAAGAAGAAGTGTTTTCCAGTTTCCTTACTGTGAGGTGCAGTCTCCTACTTCTGTAGTGGCTTCAACAATATAAGCTCTCATACGTTTATTTTCAAAACAAGGCATTGTGCATACCGTATCTAGCTGACAAGATTTCTTTACTGAGAGATGTAGTCTCCTTTTACATTAGTGAGCACAGAAATATAACAGTCTGTATACCAATTTATATAGTGAGGCATTGTGGGTACAGTAAATAGCTGATTTTTCTGTCTCCCTAATCAAAGTGCAGTCTCCTATTTCGGTAGTGTTTATGGCAGTACAATCTGTAGAAAAGCTTCTGGAAAATGTTTTTGTGATACAGGTAGGCCAAAAAGATAATTTGCCACTCTATGTAGACGTTTCACTTTTACTGCCTTCTGGTGAAGTGATAGATAGGTCTGAAGTTACAGCTCCTGTCAGAATGTGGGAGTGTGATGTTACTTTTCTGTGTTTGTTATAGGGCTTGAAAGGCTGCAAGTAGTTCAGGAGTATAGTTACGGGTCAGTGATTACACAGCTTTGAGCTGCTTTCAGCCAATTAAATCACTAGAATTTTTCTACATGTTATGATGCTAGATACAGCTACTTGAAAGCAATGTACAGAGTCAGCTAAAAACTGACAGTGTCCCTTTAAAAAACTTTGTTTCCCTTGTATGATGTCATAGTTGGGGGTTTCAGCACTGAGAGAAAAGGGCCAGGGCTATGCAAATGAAGCAGAGCACAGAAATAAAATGCTTTTTTTTTTTTTTTTTTTTTTTTTTAAGGAAAACAGCACATTTTGTCAGTTTGAATGGTAGGAGACTGATTCACAACTCCTACGGCTTACTACTCCATATTTTACTATCCTGCTTTTCTCCAATCTGGTTTCAGGAAGAGGTATAGTACTGAGACGGCATTGGTTCGGGTATTTAATGATCTCCTGATAGCGAGAGATCAGAGGAGTCATTCCATCTTTGTCCTCTTTGATCTCTCTGCAGTATTTGACACCGTGGACCATGAGGTGTTGCTCGAGAACCTGCGATTACTCTGTGGATTGTCTGGTACAGTCCTCAGATGGTTTAGATCTTTTCTCACTGGCAGGATGCAGAGAGTGGAGTCTGGGATTTTTCCCTTGGCCCTTCATGCCCTGCCACGTAGAGTACCGCTGGGTTCTATGCTTTCGTCCATGTTGTCTGCGATGTATATGTTGCCGTTAGGAGTCATTATAAGGTGGTAAAGGCTGAGTTTTCACTGCTTTGCAGATGATACTTAGCTGTACGTGTCCTTAGTACCCGAACAAAATGACGCTGTCTCTGTCATTAATAACTGCCTCTGTGAGATCCAGGAGTGGATGAGTTCCAATTGGTTCAGGTTAAATCCAGATAAGACTGAGGTGTTGGTTGTGAATCCAGGTCGTTGGGTAGAGGAGTCATTGGCTGGGCTACCCTCTGGGCCTTGTCTTGGAGGTAACCAGCTGTTGACCTCTGACTGGATGTGGAATCTGGGTGTTGTGCTTGATGATGAACTGACACTTAAGTCTCAGGTGTCGGCCATTGTCAAGACCTCTTTTTACCATCTGAGGAACATTGCTCGGATAAAGCACCTAGTCCCGCCTGACAGTCTTCCGACTTTGGTCCATGCCTTTGTGCCCCAGTGCGGTGGAGGATCACCTTCAAGGTCGGTTTACTAACCTATAGTGCCCTACACAGACAGGGACCACGCTATCTGCAAGACCTCCTATGCCCCTACCGCCCCCTTTATCCATTCTGCTTCACTGATGAAGGATTGCTAGAAATTCCCAGGGTCCGCTTGACTATGTCTGGAACTAGATCTTTTGCTTTTGTAGCACTGACCCTGTGGAATTCTCTACCTCATCAGATTAGAGAGTGCCCATCCATTGAGGCCTTTAAATCTGCCTTGAAGGCCTACCTTTTTAATTTTGCCTTCCCTGAGGTTTAATCCCTGCTGATTTTATAACTGATTTTAAGTATATGTTTTTATGACAACTGTGTTCTTTTAGTTATGTTCATGTACTATGCCATGGTCTTTTGGAATGGCAGTTTATAAATAAAATTTGCTTTGCTATGGCAAACTTGCATAAATCACTTTAACATTTTGTTGTTTTTCTTCTCTTGCCTACAGCCTACATGGAAAGGATTTTTTACATCAAACTTGCCATGTGTCATGGCCCAAAGTAGTGCCTTTGACAGGTCTGGTGTAAAAATATTTAAGGGTTCCAATTTATAAAGCTTTTAAATTTAGTGTTTTCCAACCTGTGCGTGTGCAGTTGGGTTTTCATATAACATTTTGTGGCGAAAGTAAAAATTTGATGCCGCAAATGACTGTTCTTGTTTTCACGTTACTTGATTGGCAGGGCACCAAACATTTTTTGTGCCATGCAAGCCGCCATCTTGTTCATTTTTTCCATGAACTGACAAATGTAGAAAATACATAAAACTGATGAGATTTTAAAAAAAAATCAGAAACTAGTTAAACTTGACCTGTTTAGCTAGATTCTGCTGTTTGTTTTTTTAACATTGTGCCCACTAATATGTTTTCTGATCATCCAAAATCCCAGGTGTCCAGCTTAGCAAGAGGAGCACTTCCCCAGCATTCTTTGTATGAGAACACCTGGAATTTCCTGACTTCTGCAGCTGCAGCTGAACTTGTGCTGCTGGCTGCAGTGTTAGCTGTGAGCCGCCCTTTTCCCTGGTGTCAAGTGGCACCCCCTACCTGCCGATCGCTGTCCACATAAAAAAATAGCTATATTCCATGGTGTCTAGTGGCACCCTCTGGTCGCCATTCCCTAATTTTTATTTTGGTCCCTGGTGTCTAGTGGCACCCCCCCCCACCCTCTGATCACCATCCTCCTTATTCTTGTATTAGTTCTGTTTATATAATCCGACACCAGGATGCCCACCATTGATGTTGGATGCCCCACTGCCCACTGTTTTATTGCTAGTGCTGACGTTGAGGGGCTCCAATCCCTGTGTCAGCATTACAAGCCCCCCCCCAAGCAGTGTGAGACACTGGGGAGCCCACTCCCATGTCCCAAAATAGTTATTTACTTTTATCCTATAAAAAGAAAAACGTCACCTGATGTAATTTTTTTCAAAACCTGTAAAAAAGACAATGGTCCCTCATTGTCCCCACCATCCCCTTCCCCCATCTCGATCCTCCCACTGAGCACCCACCACTCCACCCCCTTACCCTATACATACCACCAAAGGTTGTATGCTGTCATCTTCTGTGGACTGAGACACTCTGCACTCTTTAAAGCTGAACTGTGAACTGAGGAATCAAGGTAAGTGCCGTATAATGTATTTCGGTGGCCTTTTCAACTTATGTTCCTAACTTTGCCATTTTTCACAATTTTTTTCACCAGATTTTCAACATGGCCTTTTTGGGATTCCACCTCATGAACACTTGCACTGTCATTTCGTTAATCAGGCCTGGAAGGTGATTTTGTGGTTGCTGTGTGAAATCACCTTTTGGGACCGAATAATGGAATTTCACCACCAGTGTTTATGAGGTGTGGTCCCAAAAAGGCCATGTTGAAAATTTGGTGAAAAAATTCTGGAAAATGGCAGAGTTATGAGCATTCATTGAAATTTTTCTACACACACGCATAACTTTGGTAATTTTAAATATTTTGACTCCAAATTTGCAACATAGCCATTTTTTCACACCACCTCATAAACAGTAGAGCTGCCACTTTTCACATCCTGTCCTAAATGGTTTCGCACCTGTGGTGCAGAATGGCGTTTTGGCATGGATTTGAACATTTTCACTTACAGGTTTTCTGAAGTGAGGTCATAAGATTATGTTGAAAATGCGGGATCAAAATATGACAAAAATGCCAAAGTTATGACCATTCATTGCAATTTCGCTACACTTGCTCATAACTATGGAAATTCTAAATATTTTGAGTCCAGATTTTTCAACATAGCCTTCTTATTATCACACCTCATGTATGCCACAGCTATCATTTTCAAATCCTGCCCAAAATGTGTTTTCACACCTGAGGTGCAGAATGATGTTCAGGGTATTAAATAAACCAAAACAATTGATTAGCATGTAAAACTGCTAATCAGCTTTAAAAATGCATAGCACTTGGCACAGTATGGTTAGCAGACTTTAAAAATATATGTAGTTTTATTATTTTGTCTACTGTGACGAAGACTCACTGAAAAAAAAAAATGGTTAGCAGTCTGCTGCTATGCATCTTTGGAAATGGTAAGTATAACCCCCTGTTTTGCGTAGCGTTTTACTATGCTATACCAGCTGTTTAAAACCGTGGCATTATAGTTGCGCAGGATTACGTTTTAGTGGGGATTCGGAAATTTTTTGTACCGGGTACATGAGGTGAAGTAATAAGAAGGCTATGCTGACAGTTTGGTCACTGTTGTCCTATAAATGGCTTCCACAGCTACATACCTGTATGCATCTGTAGAGGGATAGGAGCACAGGGCCTGGAAGGCCATGCGCTCCTATAGGCAAATAAGTGTAACCCCACCCCATAAATGGGGGTTCCCAAAAGTCTTCCTTGGGTGTGCTTAAATGCCCACTGCCAGGTGGGTGTTCTGTGTCTTTACAGGTGTAAAAGTGCTTGTATGTGAGTGCCCTGTTAGCCTCTGTGCGTGTCTCTTTAAGATACATTATTTTTGTAGTGTATAATTAATCTGGGTATGGGCCGAGTGTTTCCATGCTCGAGTCCCCCCCGAACTGCAGTAATATTGCTCTGTTCTGCCATCGCTAATGGTGCAGATGGAGCTCTGTTAGAACTGGTAATTGTTTGTTGATTAGCTGCTCTAATAATAACGGTATTATAGTTCGTCTAACCTGCCTTTCTTTGCAGCATGGACATTTCTGTATTGCACCAATCAGTACCTTTTGGGGACCTTAAAATGGAGTCTGTGCCCATGGGTCTTGTGGGAGTGAATTTCTGTAGGAATTGTAGTTTTTCCTACTTTGGTGCCTAAATGGACCTGGAGGGAGAGCTCTAGCTGTGACAGACAGATGGATCAACCAACTGAACCTTTTGGATCTCAGAGGAAGTCCCGTTGCTGCCTGCAGCAGAGTGTCAGTCTGAGTTTGGAGTTGAGAGAGTGAACAACTCGAGTGATTCGAGCAGCTGCCCCTGCATAGTCGCGCAAGGAAACTGGTGGAAAGGCAGAGTTTGGCCTGTCTGCCTGCTGTCCCTCAAAAGGGATCCTTGAAGAGTGCTTAAATAACTGGACTGTATCCAAACCAATTGTGACAAAAGCTGCTGAATTGTGACTGTACCTTTGCCTAAAGAAGACCGAAGATTTGCTCCATGCGATTGGTCTGTCAGGACATCTGAATCACCACAGAGATCACAGTTTTGCTCAGGAAAGCTGAAATTGCAACCGGATTCATCCGAACCGTTATATTGCTTTTCTTTTACTGTAAGTGTGCTGAATGCTGTTAGTGGGTCGCGATTTGGTTCCCTACTGCCTAATTGTGTCACGCTTGCTGGAAGCTGCATCCAGCATTTACCGGACTGCATCCAAACCGTTCACCTGGCCTGGGCTCTGCCAACTTGGCTCAGCCAGCTACTCACGATGCAGAGAAAACCATCAACGAGAGACTTGCCCAGGGATCAGCCCCCCTGCTCAACACCTTGAACAGGAACGACACCTCGGTGATCTGTGTGGGCCCTGCTTCTCCTGGCAAACCAGCAAGTCAGCCTAAAGTCTCCATTTCGTCCATCCTGTGTCCTGTACTGGGTAGCATGAGTAAACACCAGGGTAGCTCCCTGCAAGAACAGCTCAATCAAAGTGTGTCATTTGATTTAGTTGTTTTGTCTAATTATCACGAACTGAGCCTCCTGGCTCCAGATTACAAATTGTGTGTGGTTGTGCATGCTTCTTCTTTGATCTCGTAACTTTAGTCTGGGGCCGAGTTGAATTTGACAGCTTGGGTTCTGCTTGATAGGTAGCTGTGGAACCAGGTTACTACTCCAGTAGAGAAACCCAGGGTTTGGAGATTTGCAAGCAGAAGAGGGTGGTTAACAAGATCGAACGCCTTGGTCAGATCAATAAACACTGCACCTATTAGATGACCCTGATCCATGGCATGAATGTGTACAGTAATGTTATTGTGTGAATCATAGTGAAATCATTATTGAATGTATGAAAAATGCATAGCAGTTGCCATAATACATATATAATCTTATGTACTGTATTAACTATTTTGGATACGTATAGTAATGGTAATGAAGCATATATTTTGTATAAGTACAGTGTCTTCAAATAACCGTATTGTGAGCATGGACTTGACGTGATGCCTAGTTCTTCCTGGCAGGGAAGGGTGTAACCCCCTATAAATGGGGGCTCCCAAAAGTCTTCCTTGGGTGTGCTTAAATGCCCACTGCCAGGCGGGCATTCTGTGTCTTTACAGGTGTAAAAGTGCTTGCATGCGAGTCCCGTGTTAGCCTTCGTGCCTGTCTCTTTAAGAGACATTATTTTTGTAGTGTATTATTAATCTGGGTAGGGGCTGAGTGTTTCCAGAGTCAAGCCCCACCCGAGCTGCAGTAATATTGCTCTGTTCTGCCATCACTGATGGTGCAGAGGGAGCTCTGTTAGAACTGGTAATTGTTTGCTGATTAGCTGCTCTACTAACAGTGGTATTATAGTTCGTCTAACCTGCCTTTCTTTGCAGCATGGACATTTCTGCATTGCACCAATCAGTACCTTTTAGGGACCTTAAAATGGAGTCTGTGTCCAGTGGTCTTGTGGGAGTGAATTTCTGTAGGAATTTATAGTTTTTCCACTTTGGCGCCTAAATGGACCTGGAGGGGGAGCTCTAGCTGTGACAGACAGACGGATCAACCAACCAAGCCTTTTGTATCTCAGAGGAAGTCCTGGTGCTGCCTGCAGCAGAGTGTCAGTCTGAGTCTGGAGTTGAGAGAGTGAACAACTCGAGTGATTCGACCAGCTGCGCCTGCGTAGTTACACAGGAAACTGGTTGAAAGGCTGAGTTTGGCCTGTCTGCCTGCTATCCCACCAAAGGAATCCTTAAAGAGTGCTTAAATAACTGGACTGTATCCAAACCAGTTGTGACAAAAGCCGCCGAATTGTGACTGTACCTTTGCCTGAAGAAGACCGAAGATTTGCTCCATGCGATCTGCCTGTCAGGACGTCTGAATCACCACAGGGATCACGGTTTTGCTCAGGAAAGCTGAAATTGCAACCAGACTGTCATCTGAACTGTGGTATTGCTTTTCTTTTACTATAAGTGTGCTGAATGCTATTAGTGGGTCGTAATTTGGTTCCTCACTGCCTAATTGTGTCACGCTTGCTGAAAGCTGCATCCAGCACTTACTGGACTGAATCTGAACTGTTTACCCGGCCTGGGCCCTGCCAGCTTGGCACAGCCAGCTTCTTGCGATGCAGAGAAAACCATCAATGAGAGACCTGCCCAGGGATCAGCCCCCTGCTCAACACCTCGAACAGGAATAATATCTCGGTGATTCGTGTGGGCCCTGCTTCTCCTGGCAAACCAGCAAGTCGTCCTAAAGTCTCCATTTTGTCCATCCTGTGTCCTGTACTGGGTAGCGTGAGTAAACACCAGGGTAGCTCCCTGCAAGAACAGCTCAATCAAAGTGTGTCATCTAATTTAGTTGTTTTCTCTAATTATCATGAACTGAGCTTCCTGGCTCCAGATTACAAATTGTGTGTGGTTGTGCATGCTTCTTCTTTCCATCACAGGGCCCCGACCAGCTGCAACGCCGTCCTACCCCGGGCAATGAATTAGGCTAGCCCCCCTTTGTTCCAACTGGGTACCCAGAGTGTGTGACTGTGAATGGACTCTAAAGTGCATGCATGATTGCCTGATTGAATCAGTTACAGAACTAATCAGCCAAATTATACCCCCTCCCTTGTTCATTCCCCCTGAATAAATCAGATCTAATTCTTTTTGAATTTAACCTGACTGTGGTTCCATTTTGTACCATAAGCAGTGTACTGTTACCTGCTGTGTCTAACCTTATTTTGCAGCTGTCTCCAGGGTCAGACTGGTGGAACCAGCCCTGGTGGTAAGTGCAAACAGAGTGGGGATTTGTTTGCTGATTAGGGGCTATTGTACCTGTGTATGCTGTTCATTGTTTAGGACACTAGAGGGGAAAGAGGGGGTTCACAGTGTCCCGGAGGGTTGTACCCAGGTCAGCTATGCTACCAGTAACCCTGTCCTCCTGGTGAAGGCATCCGTTTTCAGCACCCAGGCCTCTTAACCTGCAACTAGTCACACAGTCAGGGGTAGTAGCCTTTGGGATAGCGCCACCTGGGGTTACAATAAGGATATGATTGTACTATCTCAAAAAGTAAGGAAATAAATTGCATAAAACTTCGTTGATGCTCTAGTTAAGAGTTAAAGCCACAAAAGCAGTGAAACGTGCATAAGGGTTTCCAAACCTAATACCTCACCCCCATCTTGCACACACTAACAGGCATCGGGGTGTGCCTCGGGGTCGTCAGCACTAACGTTCACCCCATTCTCTTATACTGTGCCCATCTCGGCTTATTTACTTACAGAAAGGGGTGAGTGTTAGGGCTGACGATTCCAAGGCAGACCCCTGAAAAAACACCGCCCAACATACTGGTGTTACAACACAAAAAAGTGTTTGTTATAATTTCTTGATTAATTCCCACTGCATCTTTCCTGGACTTAGGAACACCCCATCACAGTCTAGCCTCTAATGATACAGTGGTGGGAATAGAGGGAAACTATTGTAAGTGTCTGCACTGTTTAGGAGTGTTTCTGATGTTCAGGAGGTATGCGTAAGAATATGTCCAGAATTTGAAACAAAACAGAGCTGGATATAACTATACATTAGCATGCATTTCAGTTCCACTAAGCAAGAAGGTAGGTAAAGCAACCAGCAACAGAAATGAATTTTAGAGAAGGTAAGCAGTTATAAAATGTGAGGTTTTAACTAGAAATAATATGTTGCAAAAAGGTTGAAAGTGTTCCTTCAACTGCTAGATCACAAGTACCCGCTGTTTGCCTTCAAGCTTGAGTTGCTTTTTCTGAATTTCTTGAAAATAACTTCATTATGTTGCTGTGAGATCTAGTAAATTATCTCTGAAGCACCTGATGGGTAGAAACTAATTCTGACCACCAAAAACTTTTAATGTAGTTCAAACAGAACCAGGGCACATGTACCCTTAAGAAAAGTTCAAGATATCATTTTCTTTTTGCCTACTTTTCTGGAACAGGTTTCTTATTTTATTGTAGCTTCATCATTTCAGTTTATAACAAATCTTTTACCACAGTTCAAACTTTTTTTTTTAAATAGAGCATTTAACAAGCCATGCAGCAGGTGCTAATGACAGCGTGCGCATCGATTATGTCACCACATGTAATTGCTGATGTTTCAGCAACAGACTTCCTCCAAACATCAGCAAGCCTGAACTGAGCTGTTGCAGGATAATCACCATAAAAGCAGTCTGAGAGACAGACTGAGCACTGGCAGTTCTATTTGTGAGGCAGAAACCATACCTCTCAACCTTTTGTCCCCCAAATGTGGAACATTGCCTCTCAAAATTTGGAACAAATGAGCAAAATGTGGAACACTTAATCAAATCTTTACCTAAGAAGCTCAGAACACTGTTAAAATGTTTGCATTTGTGTTCAGAAAGTCTGTTATTAATTGAATAATATATTTTTGCATCATTTACTGGAGATTTTTCCTTTAAAAATGTTAACACTGAATGTGGGACAAGTCCTCACAATGTGGAACAAGGAGATTTTGTGAAGTAAAATGAGGAACGTTCCTCGTAATGTGGTACAGTTGAGAGGTATGGCAGAAACTAATCTCTAAAATTTACAACTATACTGTATCATGGATAGTAAGCTATCTGATTAGTTTCAGTTGAAAGAAAGCTGGCAAAAATTAGCTACCAATTATAATTATAAAAGAGAAATGCGAAGATCTCTTTAGCTCTTTATGGGCTTCCTCAAACAGCAGGTTAAATTAAATACATTTCTATATTATGAACAAATAAACATAAAAAAGTACTAGTTTTAGGATGGAAGCAGGTTAGTTGCCTTTTGAGTTTGCCCCCCCCCAAACACTTCTCCGTAGTAGTGTGTGTCTACTATTGACACCCGTAAATAATCAAATTTTTTTCTTTAATCTTTCCTGATATTCATCATATTTATTTATTATACACCTTATTTACTGTATAAGTTTAATTCCAGTACATCATTGCTATGTAGTATATGCAGAACTGAAAGTTGTCCTTTCAGGCACATGATCACATCTTGTAAAAATATCATCCCTTTCTAGGAAAAGATTTACTGTACCATAAAGTTAGTTTTGTGTGCCGAATTATGTTTTGAAGCGGAATTGTGTTTTCTTGGAGCTTTCTCCTCTCAAATTCTTCCGGGCACCTCAAAGAAAATGATTGAAAATAGCCTTAATAAGTGCTCAGCGTCTTATGTGAATGAAGAAGGATCCCATGCCCCTATCATGAAAATTCTGAAAAAAACCGGGGCTGTGTCCCCTTCATATCTGTAGCCTTCTGTGCCTTGACATCTCTCAACAAGACCGATACAGGATGTTCTGCTGGGGAAAGGAGCTACTGGTGGACTCTGTACCTAACATGGCCTCTGTTTGCTGGTATACAGTGGGCAAAATTGATTGCCCAATTGTACCCACAATAACTGTACACACATACCAGGTTTCGGTCAGGGTCGAGTTCAGAGAAGGGGGAAATCCCTCTCTGCACTCCCCTTAAAAGAAACCCTGTTGACCCTCCCCCGGAGTCGGGCCACGCCTTCTCCGTTGTGGGGGCCCATGCGGAATTGGCCGCTCTGGGCCACCGTTAAATCGGCGTGGTGGCCCAGCAATATATTGCCCAACAGCAGTTTTGGGCGTGTGCAGTGACCCCAGTGAGAGGCCAGGGGGGGTCATTGCCCAATCGGACCCACAATAACTGCACACACACACCAGGTTTCAATTTTGGCATAAAAGGCCGCAGCTTTACTAACAGTAATCATTTTGTTTACAGTACTTAAAATTCTCTATATACAATCCTTAAGCTTGTACACAATTATGCAAGAGACCCCTGGGGCAGCGAATTCAGGTGGTGTGGTGTTTCCAATGAGGGGGACTCTGGCCCTCGAGTCGGGCAGACCCACCCAGGGCCATGCCTCTCCCTCAGACATTCCCCCCCCCACTCAATTGCATCTGGGGGTATCATGCCAGTTGAGCAGGGGCCAGTGCCTGCGCAGGGCTGCCTTCCCCGTCCTTCAGCCCTGAAACCCCTACGATGCCCACCGTGTTCTTGGGTACCTCTTCCCGGTAGCGTACCCACCCAAGGTTGTGCCACCCGGGCCCCGGGTCACCCAATACCACAAACGCTTAATTTACCTATCCACCCTGAATTTACGCCACTCCAACGTGCATGGCACGTTTTCTCCTTAATGCCCACAGGATCTCCCCTGTTTTACTGCTAACTCACAGAATTCCTGGATTGTGGCATTGAGGATGTCATTCCCTATCCCTGACAGATGTACTCCATCCCCGCTATACGTGGCATCACATGTCCTGGGTATTAGGAAGTGACCCAAAATGGCAATTCCATGGAGGGAGGCAAAATGGACACCTCCTGATTGACCTCTCTCCTAGTCTTCTCAATGGCTTTGATGTTGCGGGCACCCCTCCACTGACATCGAGAGATGATTCGAGACTAGGCCAGCCTGGTCATCAGGAACAAGGCCTGAAGCTGGGCCAAAACCCGCTTGATTTCCCCGCAGAGTTTTGGGGCCCCTAACCCTACTATGTCGTTTCCACCCAAGTGCACCACCAGCGCCAGGGGTGGTTTCTTGTCCCAGCTCCCACCTTATCACTGTGTCCAACAGCTGTCCCCAATGCATCCCCCCTTTTCCAGCCCAACAAAGCCTTGCTTGTTCTTTTGGGACCCCCAGCTGTGTTCCATACGGGTGGACCAATGCTCGACTGTATGCTTCCCGGATGTAGGAATGGCCGATGACCCATATATCTGCTGGCATCCTTCGCTCTGCTGTAAGATAAACAAAGAGTCATTATTGTTCCTCTCAACAGTTTCTGGTCAATATGATCTCTATTACTCTTGCACCACCTGTGGGCCCTGTTGAGGCTGGATATATCCCTTAAATGCTGCTGAAGACCACCTACCGATCTTCTTGATCTGTCTCTCCCCCAAACCCAATCTCGAGGCTTCCGTGGCTGCCATGATTCGAAATGAATGGGCGCCGAACACTTTGGGATCCTTACCTGTGAACCACAAACTTTTGCGTAAGATTGCTGAAAATTGGCGTCTGATCACAGGGGATCCATCCCTGTGCACAAACAAATGACCCCCCGCTGGTCTATCTGCTAAGAAAGCCTGTAAACAGGTGTAAGGGCAGGACTCGCTGGCACTTGAGTGATGCAAAGTGATCATTGCTGGGGGACCCATTTGGTAAGTTTTTGAACTTCCAAGACACAGGATGACTCTGTTGGGCATGTAGGAGATGTCCCCTAGCTGGATGTTGGAACCACCTGCTGCTGTTTTAGAGTCTGTCACCAACTCCAAAACCCGAAATGCCCCATAAAATGCACATGTAAACAGGGACCTGAATAACTGTGCCTCGTACCACGTGTTACATACTGTACCCAATGCTGACAGTATGGTCATCAGGTCGCCCATGCCTATTGGCATCCTGTGATCTGGTTTCTTTCCCCGGGATCTTTTCCACCCCTCCAGCATCTTGCGGGTTGTGAAGTTGCTGGTTGGGTCAGGGTGGCCCAATGCCTGCCAGATGAAAGCTATTCCAGACAAGTGTACTCGGATGGCTGCTGGTGTCCGGAGCAACTGAATAAGGTGGAACGCATACTCTTGTACTTGTTGTTGTGTTTTGTATGGGGTCTCGCTTACCTGCTGTCCCATTGAAGCTTTCCTGACTTCCAAGTTGCCAAAGTGTGTCTGGGATCGGTGTTGGGGCTGCTTCCGCGTGTGGCGCCAGCTGTCTGAAGCAGTCGAACTGCAACCAAGACAAGGCATCAGCGATCACATTATCCTTCCCAGGCACATGTTTTGCCCGGAACGTGATGTTCAAGGATAGACAGCATAACACAGACACTCGTGGTACCCTCATCACACCCTCCGACTTGGAAGATTGTGAGTTGATGATATGCACCACTGCCTTGCTGTCAGAAAATAACAGCACTGACTGGTTCTGCAGCCAATGTCCCCACACCTGGACTGCTACCATGATTGGGAACAGCTCTAGCAGCGTGATGTTTTTAGTGAACCCCTGCTCTACCCAGTTCTCTGGCCATGTTCCCACAAACCAGGACCTTTGAAAATACGCCCCAAAACCTATGCCCCCCCCGATGCATCAGTCACCATATCCAAACCATGGTGATGGGGTCCTTTATCTTGCCACATGCTTACTCTATTAAAATCAGTTAAAAAGGCTTCCCAGACCTGCAAGTCGGCCTTGAGGCCCCTTGATATCCGTATATGGTGATACGGTTTTGTAGGGCCAGACATTGCTGCTGCTAGTCTCCTGAGGAATGGGTGCCCAGGGCTCACTGCCCAGCATGCAAAGTTGAGGTGTCCCAGCAGGGACTGTAATTGTATTAGAGTGGCCTTTTTTGCTCCAGTAACTTCCCCCAGCAATCGTCGTAGGTTTTTTACCTTATCCAAAGGTAACCGTGAGACCATGGCCACGGAGTCCAGCTCAGTACCCAAGAATGAGATGCATGTGATAGGACCTTCTGTTTTTTCTACTGTTAGGGGTACCCCAAATTTTTTCATTAATGTCTGAAAGCCATTTAGAGTGTCCTGGCACTTACCCGAATCCTTGGGACCTGCGAATGAAAAATCATCAAGATAGTGAATGATTGTGGCGTTTCCCGTGTATACCTTGGTGGCCCATTCTAGAAAGGTAGAAAATGTCTCAAAAACTGCACAGCTAATTGAGCAACCCATGGGCATTGCCATGTCATAATACCATTGCCCTTGGAACATAAAACCCAGTAGATCGTAACCCTTTGGTCGTAGTGGCAACAGGCGAAATGCTGAGTTTATGTCACTCTTTGCCATCAAGGTGCTGGTACCTAAGCCTGGACCAATTCAACTGTTACATCCAGGATGCATTTCACTGACGGATCCTCTGGTCAATGGTTGGCTTACTGATCCGCCTTCGGGTAGGAAAGGTGATGGATCAGTCGGTATTCCCCTTCGTTCTTTTTTGGGACAAGACCAAGTGGAGATACTCTGAGTGTCTGGAAAGGAGGCTGGCTAAAAGGGCCCGCGACCTGTCCCACTTGTACCTCTTTGTTGATCTTGTGTGCCAACATTGATGGCAGAGCAATAGCTGATTTTAGGTTGGGGGCTGCCATAGCAATCCGTGGACCCCTGTAAGGGATTTTAAATCCCTCGCTAAAACCAGCCGACAAAAATTGTGCTGCCCATTGGTCAGGATACCGGGAAAGCCAGTTCGACATCTTTTGTAAGTCCACTGGGGTGTTTGCCAGCTTAGCCAGCCCCAGACTTGGACTTGTCCAAATGTGGAGGACCGGCAGTTCCAGACGTGGCTTTTTTGCATCGGTAACCCGGTGACCTCCTCCACACAACCTGCAGACATGATGGAATTTACAGTGGCTCAGAAAGCACTTCCCCTTATTGTAATCATAACAAGCTTTCTTGTCCCCTTTTTTGAACTCCTTTTTGTCACCGTTACTGGGTCGGGCGATCACATGTCCACTGTCAGTGTACGTTACAGAATTAGGTCTGGCCCATAGATCGAGATGCATATTTTCCCATTTTAAACTGGGTTGGCGAGCCAATTTTAGATGAAACTGCTCGTTGTATTTTAACCAGGCCCACCCGTCGAAAGACAGGTGAACAAATTTAATGGTGTCCCTATACATAAGTAAGGGCAGCAACTTATCTGGGTACTTCATCCCGTACACTGACATGAATAGGTCGAAGGCCGTAGTCCAGTTCTCAAAAGTGAATGGGACCTTCGGCCTCCGCACCCTCTCCTTCATTCTTTTTCTGTCATTCTCTTCCTCCGGGAGTTCCCTGTGTAGCAGAAAGAACATGTCTGTGTATTCTCCCTTCCATATTTTCTCCCTCATGCTGTCTGCCAAATGATCCCCTAAAGGATCCTCCAGTCCTGCATATGCCCATTTGTTATTGTTGGGTACTGGAGCTGGGGGGTCGGGGGTGTGAATCAGCTGATCGGCCGCCAAGGGCCCAGGGACCCTGCCGACCCACTTGATCCTTTTTCCTGTTCAGCAGTGCCACTCCCCTCCACGCCCTGTGGTGCAAGGGCAAGTTGGCCCCCGCTGCCACCCACCTGCATGTTGGCTGTCGCTGGGGGGGCCATCCCCACTGGTCCAAACACGTGTTGTTTCCTGTCCCCCAATTACCTATGGCCCTGGAGTCAACCTTGAAACCCCTTGAGGTAGCGTTCCCACAGAGGGTCCGGGGCCCTATATATTGTTTCCAGTGGTGGTATCAAGACCCTGGGCTCCGCCTGATGTGGGGTTCCCCACCATCCCCAAAGGTTCTGGCTCCCAGGGCCACCTGTTCCCCAGGGGTATGCCGGCCAGAGAGGAGGGCCTTGTGCCCAAAGGGGGCCCCATGTTAAAGGTGCCAGTGGGTTTGCCTGAATACCCCCCTCCGGTTGAGCCCGACCCAGTCTGGCTCCAATCGTGTCTGTCGCACTCAATGCCATGTGGTGTGCCCAGTTATGGGTCTGTGCTGGGACCCACTGCTGGTCCCCCCATCTGGTCTCCAAGACACTTGCTCCCACTCCTGGATCTTCCTGTCCACATGGATCCTCCTGTCCATGTGGCCCCTTCCCATTTCCTACCAAGTCCCTGTGAGGTGCGGGGCTACTGGGGTGACATCTGCCAAAATCCCACCCAAATACGGCAATGGGCTCATTTTGGTGCCTGTTGGCACCACGTGAGAATCCCCTTGACTCTTCACCGCTCTCTAACGGAAGGTCCAAGATACCTTTGCTTTCCTCAGTGGACCTCCACGTCCGCAGCCTCACGGGTGATTGTAACACTATTGAGGATGCGTCACTTCCCTCTTGGTCCTTATCCCCCTCCGTCAGCTCCTCCACCTCAGAATTGTGGAGCGAGCCCTCTGCCATTAAACCCCATGACTCACCAGTGGGTTCAGGTCCATTGCGCCCTCCAAACCTCGGTTCTGCTTGCTCTTCTGGCTTTGGGAGTGTTCCATCCTGTGTTGCTCCAGTACCGCTTGGCCGTTCCGTCCTTCGCTGCTGACTTCTGACCTTTTTTGTTCTTGCTTGGCATGTTGTCACCGATGCCATTTTACCTCGTCCCTCCCTCCTACCTGCAGGTGACTGGGCTACTGCTTCCAGGAGGAGTGCAGATGGCTGTCTCTGCCGTGCAGGTGGCCTCCTGGGCACTACCTCTAAGCTACTAGAAGAGGTATCACCACTCGTGCCAAGCCCCGTATCACATGCTCGTGGGGTTTGGGTGACGGGGGCAGCCACCTGCAATGCTGGATCCAGCCTGGCCGCAGCCTCCAACCAGTTGGGGCCACGTAGTTCCTTTATTCGCTGAAAAGCTTCCATGAAGGCTCTCTCCGGCCCCTCGGACTGCTGTGAGCTGGGACCGGCCATGGCTGGTGAAGCTAGCTCCAGTCTTGTCCTACTGGCTGCCATAGTAGGTTAACGGATGTTAGGAACAAGGTAAGAGTGGAGGATCCCAACCTAGGCTATGTGGAAGTGAAAAAACAATACAGTTATCCCTGCAAGCCGCTGTACATTCTGCCCCATCTTAGTGGGGGAGTCTACCAGGAGGATTATATCGCTACATCCCTGGTTCTAATTCGGATTGCATAATACACGAAGATTACCTTGCAGTTGCTGAAATAAAGCACCACCTCGGGGGTTCAAAACCCCAGCCTAAATAGGTCTACGACTTGAACAAGCCCGGCTGTTAAAATGTTAAGTGACTTGCACCCGATATCCCCACTTCTTGCCAGTTTTAATCCTGAACCATTGCAGATGAATCTGACTCACTCCTGTATAAACAACTCAGTGATTTCTATAAAGAAGTTATGAGGCCTGTTATGATCATACAGTGGGCAGTTGGTGTTTTAGGTGCCCCCATATGACTCCTGAGCAACTGCTTGCAATGCAAAGCTTTAAACCATCCCATTAAATTAGTGTGGTGCATATCGCCCCAACAACCCAAACTCTTGCTTCTCCCCATGCTGCTGCAAGCCCACCCTAACAATTCCCAGTACAAGCCTAGGGAGGCCATCCACATGGCCGAGAGCTGGCATAGCCCAGCCAAGCCTGCAGCGTGGTATTGGTGAACAAGCAGGTGGGGAGCCATAAAGGGGAAATTCCCTGCCACCTGCTGCACGGTGACTACCCCCCACCGAGCAAGGCTGAAGCACTGAAAGCTCCACCAATCCGCCTAAGCTCCCGACTGGCGGAGTCCCACTGGAGAGAGAACAGACAAACTGCAGCGATACAGTAGCCAGGGAATCAAGGGGAGGGAGCCGTTTTGGTGAGCTGCAACAGAGCTCCCAGGCCTGCAGCTTGCAAGGGAGCCCAGGCAGGCCTGTACAGTCCACGACAATCTGTGCTGTCCACAGCCCACCCCCCAATGATACAAGAGCCGCAGGGCTCCACTAGAAATACTTGCCAGGCCGGCGTGCACCTTGTACCAGGCGGAGGGGGGACTAAGTAATAGCAAGGGGTGAGAGCCACCACAGTAACTCCGAATCTATATATTGCCACATGGCTAAACGGGAAACTCCATAGTCCAGCAAAGTCTCTTGTTAAAAGCTTAGTTTTGAGATGAAGTGATTCAGCAAAATTGATAAAAAGACATTTAATAAGCCCTAGATTCCATCAAACCTTATTATCGTAATTAATGTAGACAACCTCACGGGTTAAGCACATCAGTAAAGTTCGGGTTGATAGGGGAAAAAAAAAAAATTAAGGGGGTGGGTTTAATTCATACTCTTCTCTTGAGTAGTGGATGTTTGCTGCCCTGTGCCAGAAAATTAAATGAGGAGGCAGGAGATAATGGCTGGATGCTACAAGGCCTACCACGTGGTGAGAGGAGGCCTAAAGCTTGGGCTTGCACTGCTGGCCAGAGGGGGACAGACACCTCTCCTGGGACATGCCATATAAAATGACCAAACCAGATTATTAAGAACACCCCCCAGGTGTGGTGGCAAACAGGGGCTGCAAGGGGAGATAACCTACCTAAAATTTTTTAATATGCCCAGCTCGTGACAGATCTTTACAACATGCCAGGCATGTTGGACAAAACCCTGTGAGGGCCCTCCACGTGGCGGAGGAAAAATTTTTTTTTCGAGCTAAGCAGAGCGGGAGATCCACAATCGAGCAAAAGCAGACTGCCACTTGAGGGGAAAATAAACTTGCATTCAGGCTCCTTGCTGCTGCTGGGGCTACCTGGCCAAGGCTCCGAGAAAACAAACAAATCGACTTGCTCAACTGTATGGGCCCCATAGCATGCTGGACTGTTTTAAACTGTAAATGCAAGGAATGAAAATAAACTTACTTGCTGGATAATGTAGCCTCCTGAAGTGCAGCCATGTGAAAACAGAAACCGACGAGGTGGCCTGGAATGAACTAAAAGCGATGGATTACCGCGGTATCCGATGTCCAGAAGGTCAGGGTCGAGTTCAGAGAAGGGGGAATCCCTCTCTGCACGCCCCTTAAACCCCCACCCCCTTTGACCCTCCCCCGGAAGCTCGGGCCATGCCCCCTCCCGTTGTGGGGGGCCCATGCTGATTGGCCCGCTTGGAACCGGGCTGGGCCACCATTCGCCGAGGGGCGGTGGCCCAGCAACATGGCTTGCCAATAGCAGTTTTTGGGCCACGGGCAATGATTTCCGTGAGAGGCCGGGGGGGGTCATTTTCAGTGACTCAAGATTGAATTATAAAGAATCTGCTAAGCAGTAGAAAAAGAAAAAAAGCTGGCATATCAGAATTCGCCCTTCATCCAAGAAGGAAATCTGGAGTCTACTTCTGTTTAACCTGTGTGCAGCCCCCATGTAGCAAGCTTTAAGACAGAGCTAAGAATAATTAGTGTACGTGTAAGCATACGAACATACAAATCTGCCAACAGAAACAGGCCTTGTGGTCTGTCTAGTCTGCTCAAGTGTGCAGCTAGAACCCTTAAACTGCAGCTGCCCCACCCACCTCTCCCCTCCTCCTTGACCCCCCCACACCCTGTCCCATGCCCGTTTAAAGCTGTCCACTGTCCTGCAAGGATACCACCTCCTCTGGCAGAGTGTTCCATTTCAACACCACTCTCTCTATGAAATAATGTCTCCTCATCTCTCTCTCCTAAATCTGACCCCCTCCAGCCTTAGTATGTGCTCTCTTGTGTCCCTTCCTTTCCTCAGCGTTAATAACCCATATGTGCCAGATTTGTTGATCCCCTTCAACTATCTGAAGGTCTCTATCATATCCCCCCCAACCCCTCCTCTCCTCCAGGGTGTACAAACTCAAATCCTTCAGTCTGTCCTCGTAGGTTTTGTCTTCCATCCCCTGGATCATTTTCATTGCCCTATGTTGCACCCCCTCCAGCATCCTGATATCTCTTCAGGTACAGATGCCAGTACTGCACACAGTACTCCAAGTGCGGCCCGACCAATGACATGTACAGGTGCATGATCACATCCTGTATCTGGATGAGAAACCTCTTGCAATGCATCCCAACATCCTGTTAATCCTGTGCAACATCCTGCAATGATGTAGTTTGTACATGAGAAAAAGATAATGCACTCCACAGTCGCTGTGCTGTTTTAGAGCAGAAAAGTTTTCTGGGAAACTCTTGCCTATAGCCTGAACGTCAAACATTTTGAAGTGGCCCAGCAGCAAATTACTGCTCTGTCTTTGGCACTGGGTATTAGGATTAGCCCACCCTTCGGAGTATGACCGATTAGATTTTTAGAATAGAAACAGAATTTGTTGGCAGAGGACTGCTTGGTCCACGCAGTCTGCCCAGATGATCCCTGCCTAGCCTGTTTCCGCAGACCCAAAGTGGTCTCTGGCAACCCCCAGCCTCCCCATCGCTGCTGCAGATCCATTTCTGAGTCATGAGCAGGGCCACTGGAAAATTGCGCCCACAGTATTTTTGTGGAATGCGTAATTTTCACCATTCTCCGCAAAATGCTGCCTAACTGCCTCACCATATATTAAGTTTTGCCTGGACGGCTCCTCTGTTCAGTTACTGTAAATTCTGCCTGTTTTATGTATGTCCTCTACTGTATTTGTCTACCCTCCACCCTATGTAACCGACGTAGAGCCTTTGCAAAAGAGTCTGTGACTCCAAGGTTTGTAATTCCGATTGTATTCCAATAAATAAATAAATAAAACTGACATGTTCTGCAATTTCTTGCAATTTTGGGGTGTTTATATTGAACTGTGTAAAAAGTATTAACATTTTTAATAAAATACTTTCACTACATTGACAATTTTGCTTGCAGACTTGGGTTTGGCCGAAACAGTGCAGTGCAAGGTAGAGCAAGGGTTTTATGTGACACTGATTTCTTTTGAATCTTTGTCTTGTTTGGTTTCAAAATCCACTGGCCAAGGATAAGTACACTTAAACACATAACATTTGTTTTGTGTTGAAGCAGTCTATCAGAAAACTTTTTGTTGACACACAGACTGAAACAAAAGATGGGAGAAAAGGTGCAAAGTATCCCAATCAATTAAATGGGGTGCTAACTGTGAAGCCTTTTTGTATGTGGCAGGACAAGTTCTTCCTTGTGAGCATACAGTACTTTCATTCAGACTAGTTTTGATTCAAACAGCTGAGGATTTTTGGATGATCCTGCTGATTTTAAACTTGAATAAGCTAGTTGGTAATAGTGATCTCACTCCTAGCAACTACCCCCTAGATGCTCACATGCAAAGACTACAATAAAAGCCTGACTAAAATCTAAAAACAAGCTTATAAAACACAAAACTGTATCCGAACATTTATCTTTAATGAAACAAAATCATTGCAGCCAGAGTAAAACAAAGGTAAATTACAGGATACTCTGACTACTGTATGATGCAGTAAAAATATATTGGTATTTTATTTACATTTTTGGTAACCACGTAAGGCCCACTAGGCACAAGTGCCTGTTTTCAGGTATGACCCAGGAGCACTGAGGAGGTTAAGTGACTTGCTCAGAATCACATGGTATGGAAGTGGAGGTTGAGGGAATCAAACCCAGGTCTGCTAGATGTCGTCAGCTCATTTATAGTTTGTTACTTTTACCTCTAGATTATACTGCCAGCCCCAATAACCCCCAGATTTAATCTTTAAATATGTGATTTCAAGAATAGTGTACAGTACCTACATTACCTACAGTACAAATTATGACTGTTAAACACTTTAACAACATTTTACTAAAACTCAATTATTCACCACTCTGCTTATTTTTTCTTGTACCAAAGTGGGTAAATAGCTGGCAGAGCACTGTAAACAGCTGTTGATTAGGCTTCATTATTCTACAGCCAGAAACAAAAAAAATATTTCTTCTGGCATTATTTAATATGTATTTGCTGTGGCTTACTTTATAGAATCTATTTAGCACTGTATGAGGCAGATGCTTTTAAATTTTGGAAGATAGGCAACACTTATAATAGCTTATCAGTTTCATATTCTTGCTAGGAACATAAACTTTTCTTTATGTTTTAAACATATTCAGGTGTCAGTGTATTCATTTAGCAATTTATACTGACTAATATATGCTGCAGAAAACATTAAAAGATTTATTGTGAAGCACTCAGGGTCTATAGTAGAATACCCGCAATTTCCTGCAGTTTTTGCAAAATGCTCTGCAATTTTGGGTAACCTTTTCCGCAATTTTCCAGTGGCCCTGGTCATGAGGGCCCAGCTTGAACTGCCTTCCCCGAAGAACTCAGCGACCACCCCTTCCTAGTACCTGAACTCGTCCTCCTTGCAACAGTTCCAGCAGTTGTGTGGTGCTGTCTCTCCCCTTCCTCCCTCTCTCTCGGCGAAAAACAGCTACTTTTTTCCCCTGTTGGCACTCGCCAGTACCCAGTCGTCTCTCAGTATCTTCCTCTGCCTGTACCTCCCCCATAAATCTGGGTATCTGCTCACCAGCAACTCCGATCTGAGCTTCTGTTTTTCGCCGGCGCCGTCAGCCTCTCTCTCTCTCTCCCTCCTCCCTCTGTCCACCTGCCTGCTGCCCAGTCATCCATGGTTTTCTTCATAACCAGGCTTCTCTATTGTTAAACATAGAGCATCTTTTTTTTTCCCTTTCAACTTCCCATTTCTGGGCTCCTCTTCCTACTCTCCCCCTTTCCTAGTTGTACCACCTACTGGTACCGCTGCCCTATATTCACTAATTTCACCCCTCTCTCTCTCCACACCTCATTTAATTTCTCTTGCTATGTACCTCCTACTGTCAGCTCTTTTCCTAGCTCTTTCACTTCCCTTACTCTCACCTCTCTCCTTTCTGTCCACCTCTCCCTACACCTCATCAATTGAATCACCTCCCCTCAGTACCCCCTCCGTCTTCTGCGTCTTCCTTCTCAACCCCTCCCCCTCTATCCTTTCCACCACCCCTCCCCCTCCCTCCATCATCTCACTGTTGGCCCCCGTCCTTCTTGCTTCCAACTCATTCAACCTTGAACTCCTGTATCGCCTATCTCCCCCGCAAACATCCTACTCTTGCCCTACCCCTAAATTGAAATCTCCCAAATTTAAGTGACACCTCCTTCTCCCTTTCCTCCTCCTTATCCTTTCTGGTGACATCTAATCCAACCCATGCCCTCTCTCTCTCTCTCTCTCTCTCTTCCTGACCTTTCCAAAGGCCTTAGAATCTGTCACTTGAGTGCCAGAAGCCTTCTCCCTAAGATTGATTCTCTCCAAGTCTGGGTCAGCCAATACTCCCCTGACCTCCTGTGCATTACCAAGACCTGGCTGTCATCACAAACCCCTGACTCCCAGGTATCCCTCCCAAACTACCATCTGTTTCATCAAGGCCGAGGTAAACGTGGAGGTGGTGTGGCCATCTATGCTTGTCTGACCCTGCCATGTCATTCTACCTTCAGTGTCCAGGCCCTCATCCCACGAATGTCTGTGACAGTCACCCTAAGCTTCCCATCTTCTCTTCCTCTCACCATTGTTGTGCTATATGCCTCCCCCAAAATCCCATCTTCCTCCCTGATAGATACAATCACCCCCCTTGTCGCTAATGCATCGTCAACAGAGTTACTAGTCCTAGGGGACTTTAATTTAAACTGGATTTCACCCTTGCTTAAGCCCTTCATTGAGCAAATCAGATCCCTTAATCTACTGTAACTCACCTAATCAAAGAGCCTACCTGTTCCAACCCCGTCATGCAAAACCACTCTCTCCTTGACTGGATTCTTTTGACTCGCACTCATCGGATTGTGACTGCCAGCACCTCCCCTGACATCTTCAGTGACCACCTTATGACCTTCTGTATTCTCAAACTTCATACTCCTCGCTCACCCCCTATCTACAGGTGAGTGTGCTCCTATAGGTCCCTAGATCCTGACACTCTCCTTCATGGCCTTCACTTAATTGACAGGTCGCTAATGTACTCAGCATCCGACATTGACCCCACCCTCTCCATGTTCATGTATCTCCTTCTAAATGTCTGGAACCTTCATGCCCTGCTAGAGAGGCACAAAGTTAAACACTACCACCAGCCCTGGATCTCTGCTGACATCCATCATCTGTGTAGCTCTCGAGACCTAGTTTGGGCCCGTTTTAAAGTCTCATGTGCCCCTTCTGACCTCCACCACTACAGGACCCTACGAAATGCCTGTACTAAAGCTGTAAGGACTGCCAAAGCCATATACTTCTGCTCTATGCTACACCAAAATAAAAACTTCCCTTACAATTTCTGGCACACAATCTATTCCCTTCTTGACCCTCCCTCCCAACCTTCCACCCCTTCATTTATCATTAATGGCACACCAGTCTCTGACCCAACCACTGTGGCCTCTGAACTAAGCTCCTTTTTCACTACCTGCACACTCCCCTCTAACCCCTTCCTTCCCCCCTTCCTCTCCCTTCCACCCATACTTCTATGCCTATGCTTTCCCTCTAGTCTCCAACCTTGAAGTCTACAATGCCCTCTTAGCTCTCAACCCTAATAAGACCAGCCCCAACAATCCTGACCCCTTTCTCCTACGGATCTCTGCACTGCCATTTTTCTCGTACCCACCTAGTGAACCACTCTTTCAGCCTTTGTGAGGTCCCCCTGGCTTGGAAGACTGCAAATGTAATACCCCTCCACAAGGGTGGAGACACATGCACATGAGGTAACTATTGCTCCATATCCCTTCTTACTTCTCTGGCTAAACTGCAGGAATCCCTAGTCTTTTCTTGTCTTACAGACTTTCTTAACTTCACAGACTTCCTCTCTCCTTTCCAATCTGGATTTTGAGCTAATCACTCAACTGTCACCTCTCTCTTGCGTGTAACTAATTCTGTTCTCTCTGGTATTGACAAAGGCCACTTAACAGCAGCCATCTTCATTGACCTCGCCAAAACCTTTGATTTGGTCTCCCAACCCCTCTTGCTAAACAAGCTTAGCTGTACTGGACTGTCCGCCTCAGCAGTAAATTGGTTTCATTCCTACCTTTCCTGTCGCTCTCAACATATCCTAGTAGGTGGAGCCCTCTCCCTCCCCCCTATCCTAGCTGGTGTCCCCAAGGCTCATACTTGGGGCTAGTTCTCTTTTCTATACTTCTAAATGATCTCCTGTCTGCCTGCTCTGTATCAAACACACAGATGTATGCAGATGACGCAGTTCTTTAGGTCTCTGGTCCTTCCGCACTTACTTCCGCACTTGTCGTTGAATTTCAGCTCCAAACTGATTTTCCCTCGGTCCTTCACTGGTTTCATGATAACCACGTCATAGTAAATGTCAAAAAAACTGTGTCATTGACTTTCAGTTCTCCTCACAAATTAGCTAATCTTTTCTCACCAGTCAGAATATCAACCTTGGATGGGGCCCTACTGGACGATGCCCCCAGTATAAATAGTTGGGTGTCTGGTTTGACCGCCGCTTGGATTTCACTAAACACATCAAGCGCATTCACTCTAAGCTGTACCCCAGGCTATAAGCAATGTATCAAAATAACGACTCCCTTCCCCAGCACACTCGCCTCGTTCTCCTTACAAAAATTATTTTACCCACGTTAGACTTTGCCGATGTAATCTATGGTACTGCCTCTGCCTCCGCTCTGGCTAGGCTCAGCTCCCTCTACAATGCCTTCTGCCACTTTGCCTTGAATGCCACTCCCCTATCACTACATTCTGTACTCCTCCCTCTCCTGTCCTCTCTTCACTGCCATTGCATGCTGCATTCTTCTCTCTTCATCTCCAAATTCTGATTTGGTTCCTCCTCCTACCTCTTCGCTCTCCTCTCCCCTGTGACCAAGCTCTCCTATCCCCTCCAGTCTGGAGACATCCGCACTGTCTCCCTTCCATGCCCCCTGTCTTGCGTTGGCTCTGCTGCATTCTCCTTTAGGCTTCCCTCTCTCTGGAACTCTCTCTTCTGTTATTTAGCTCGTTGTATTGCACTTGGTTACAGATGCCTTTTTGATCTATGTTAGAAACTCATTCTATGTTAGTTTTTGTTATGCCTTAAAAACATTACTGTGTAACCTCTGGCTTTCTACTTGTACCCTACTCGTTATTATGTGTAGTTCTTGTTTGAATCTCATGTATAAGTTGTTTCCTTTCTCTGCTTCCCCAGGTCGCACCAGGAAACAAGCCTTGGCTCAGTGTGCCTCTCACAGTTCCAAACTTTAAATAAATAAATAAATCCTATCTTCTCCTTGCGTATTTACCAATATTCCCCTTTTTCTGTCTCATGCATGCTTGAAGCCCTCTACTGTTTTCACCTCTGCCACTTCCAACTGGCAGTCTGTTCCAGGCCTTCACCACTCTTTCAGTGAAGTAGTACTTCCTCACATCACTCTTAAACTCCCCATCCCCCCAAGTTGCATTGCATGCCCTACAGTCTTGGTGCTCTTTCTCATTTTAAATAAACTTCTCTTGTTCACCCCCATGACGTACTTGTAGGTCTCTATCATGTCTGCTGTCTTCCAGGGTGTACATGTTGAGATCTCTGTTTCTCCTCATATGGCTTTTGATGCAACCCCTTGCACCATTTTAGTGTTCCTCCTCTGGACTGCCTCCACTCTGTCTACATCCATTCTGAGGTGCAGGCTCCAGAACTGGGCACAACACTCCAGTTGGGGTCTCACATGTGAGAGATACAGTGGCAACACCACCTCCCTCCTCCTGCTTGAGATACCTATCCCTATGCATCCCAGCATCCCACTAGTCCTACTCACTGCTTTGTCACACTGCTGTGCCACTTTGAGGTCATCAGATGATATCCCCAAGGTCTCTTTCCTGCTTAGTGACTGTAAGTACCCCCCCCAATCCTGTACTCACATCCTGGGTTTCTATGCCCTAAGTGCATGGTTTTTGTTTACTGTCTGTGGGCATATGCTTCAAATTACTTTGTAAGCTAACTAATGCCCTGCTAGAATTGTATCCTCAGTTATCCGCTCTTTACCTCCAATGGCCCATGTATAACCTTCTCTTGCTTAGCCTTAGTTCCATATAGTCACCATGGATGGGATCCATTTTAAGGTATCACGTCTGGTAAAACATTTTGAATTCTCAAGAGGTTGTAGTCCAAGTTCAAACGCTTTCTGCACAATCACATCCTGTTTCAGAGCTCTTGTGACTGCCTAAGTTGAGAATCTGCTTTGCCCTCTTGAACCTCAGTTTCAGTTCCTTTTCAACCCTCTTGCCACTAGCTTGGACTCCCCTTCTCTGGCTCATTCCTCCTCTTATCCCTTCCCACCTTTCTCCTCTCCCCCTCCCTCCTGCCACTTACCATTCTCTCGACAAAGTCCTGTGGCTGCTACCCCCCTACTTCTTCTCTCACCCCCCCTATTTTTCATCTACCCCTACTTCCCTTCCTCTCCCTGTCTACTTCATTAAATGTGATTTTTAATCTTATCTGTAATTATATTTTCAAGTTTTTACTATGCTGTTTGTTGTTAGCTGAATTTGTCTCATTTTTTTGCCTTCTTGTGTCAGTTTGTTTCCTGTTTTTGTTTTACCCTCCCTAACTATGACATGCAACCTTTGTAAATGAGCTATACTGTGCTCAAAGGTATTGTCAATCCGAGAATGAATAAATAAATTGTACAGAAATGTCATTATTTTACAAATTATTCTCTGCCTACTAAGTGATGAAAATGAGTTGTTAATCACATATTCTGGCTTCCGATTGTGCCCCAGACCCGATAGTCGCATCAGACAGTTATGTACTCACTATCCTCTGTCTGTGCTGTTTTCTGAAGATTTCCGTTGGATGGATTTGTGAATAGCTTCTTTAGTAGTCCACCTTCAATTAAAATATATGATTTTTGACTTGTTATGAAAGGGATTATCTTGTTTCTGCTGAAGAGTCCCAGCAAGGTATCTCTAAATATGTCCCCTCTATTAATTTTCCCACTTTTTGCCTGTCTTCCTCCCCGTTGATCAGCGCTTTCTCTTCCAGCTGGAAGGGCAGGTGGACAAGTGGCTGCCTACACAGCTGATACCAGTGTTGCTCCTTGGTTGGCTGGCAGAGGAGTGTATGAATGCTGTTGGGTGAAGGGCCTGGTCCCCAGCGAGCTTCAGCGTGACTTTTCTATACTGTGTGGAAATTTCATCCTCACAGGTGTCAGTATGATGTACTGATGCTACAGCACTTGACAACCCCACTAAATATGTTTGGTTGTCTGACTGCAGAACTGACCAAGCTTTACATCTTCAACTGTGTAAAGAACCCATCACTGTGAACTGGATCTCTATGTATTTATTTTTGTATATATGTATTTATATATTTAAAATGTTGTGACCGGGATAGGCACACTGAACCTGTGCTCGTTTTCAGGTGCGACCCGGGGGGGGGATACAGCAGAGAGTGAAGTAGCTATAACAAATATAGTCTAGGATGCATTGTTCCCTTTCTTTTCGAGAAACTGCCACAGATTCTTTCCCTGTTCAGTCAAATATCCTGATTTGCAGTACAAGGCTCTATTTGTTTTTGCCAAACGCCTTCTATTAGAGGCAGAATATCTTTGCAGTCATGTGTTTTCATTTACCCTTGTGGGGCAGTGGTAGCACTACTGCTCACAATGCCAGTGGCTGTGGTTTGGGAAAGAGCTTGGGCCATCAGGGGAGGGAGGATTGATTGCCCCAGGGACAGCTCTCCTGCCTCGAGGTGGAGGTAGGGGGCAGTGCGTCTTGCTGTTTGACTGCCACCAGGTGGAGGCGAGGTGGTAGCACAGGCAGTTGCACAGTGCATTGAAGGGACTGGTGCTATACACACATGTGCATCATTGCACGCTGGGAAGAACCCAGAGAACAGTGCCCATGTCCGAGAAGGACCCCCCCCCCAAGTAGGTACATTCACAACTGACGTGGAAGGCCACCCACAACCAACTGTGGCCCTGGTTATGTTGTAGATAACTAGAAGTCCATAAGAAGGTTGGTGATGGGGCAGGGGTGCAAGGCTGGAGGTCGGAGGCGTAGAAACAAAGAACGTGGAAAAAACAAGCATTTACCATTATCTGGATAGTTGGTACCATGCAGCCCAAAGCCTGTTCACTTTAAGGCTTACATTCTGGGAAGTGATGAATCAGGGATTCTGGAGGACTATTCCCCTTATTAAGCAGATAGCCATAGCCACTGCAGTGGTAGTAGCTTCCTTTGTGCTAGGGTTGAGGGAATCTCCAGGTTGTTTTGCAATAGCTACTTCTACTATGACAAGGGAAACTAACTCACCTAGGGAAGAAAAACAGCTCACATACCTTTAACCACCTCGGAGTTCAAACTGCACATAAATCTGTTAGAGGTCACAGCTATTTGCCCAGCTTCCAGGCAGCTGCTGCTTTTTTGTGTGTTTTTTTTTTTTTTTTACTTGCAGTTTAGACAAACGGAATATATCTTCTACATTCTCCTTAAACAGATAAGGAGGTCCCAGGTTATCAAAACTTTGTCTTTAATCCTTTAACTATGAAGGTAAGCATTTTGTACACAGTCATGACAGAGACTGATCCAGTGGGCCCAGAGCATTGTCAGGCAGTTTAGTTGCCCAGAAAACGTGTCTCAACAAGTTTTACCACTGGGGCCTGCTTAGCTCCATTTCTTGCACGGAAGTGAATCCTTCGAACAGAAAGGAGTTTGGTTTTGTATAGTGAATTCCATAAGCAATGTATCTTAACATGTTTTCCAAGACATTAACATTTTGTTAAATGGCAGAGCTGAATCAGGTTTGAGGTGTTAGCTGCTTTGTCTTCTCAGAAAGAACTGGAAGGGGACAGGATCAGTTGTGTTCCAGGACAGTAGCTGCTGCTGTTGTTTTCACAGGGTTCTTGTGGATTTTACTTGGTAGGTTAGTTCTTTTCTTTCTTACTTCTAAGGGGCTAGCAGGGTATTGTTTTGGGGGCTGCTGGATGTTTGAAAACTGATTTGGTGGCTGTAAGTGGGGCTCATTTTGTGGATGTTTCACTGTGTAACAGGCTGCGCTGGTAGAGGCCTATTTCTTCTGATTTAAAACCTATTTGGTGGATTTGCTTGGGCCTGGTTCTTTGGCTGCTGGGCTTGAGGGGGAGACACGGGCTGATACACTCTTCTCGAGTCAGGTGTCTGCCTCACCCGCCTCCCTAGAAGTCTGCTAATTTATAGGGGAACACCTGCCCTGCAATTGGAGGAAAAGGCTGCAGGTGCAGCTCATGTAGTTCTAGCCACTGGGGGTTGGATTTAAAGGCTGGGAGAGAGGAGCTTAGGAAGTTGTTCATTTCCCTTATAAGTTTAATGTGTTGTACTGCACCTAGTAACAGGGTTACTGGTGTACAGTGGGACTGTCTCTAAGATTAGTGGGTGACCTGATTAGGCAGTAGGGTGTATCTTGGACTAGGGGGAACCTGGTGGCTCACCCAAGGAAACCTATTTGGAAGGGGATGGAACCACACGTCATTAGGGTCGGCATCTTTGGGAGGGTGGTGGGGTGCACAGGGTGTGGAGCAGCCATGATACTGGACTGGGCTTGGAAGTTCGGTGGTTGCCCAGTGTGCTACCAGCTAGCACAGCTTAGGAGGAGGTTATGGGATTAGGAGAAAGCTTGGGGAAGGGGGTGGTATGGTTGGGGAAGGGGCTGGGAATCTCCTACTGGGTTGCACCCAAGCACTGGGGTGGGGGCATAGGAAAGGAGTGCAGGAGAATACTCAGGGTCATATAGGGACCCTGGCAGAGGGGGTCCAAAAGGACACTACCAAGGAAGCAGGCAGGTAACTGGGGACCCCTCAAAGGAGGGACGGAGGGACAACATTCTCAGGGAAGTAGGCAGATGGCCAGGGCTGGACAGAAGGAAGCAAGGCGGGAGGTGGATCAGAAACTTACACTCAATAACCGCTTCAATTCTCTTCTTCTGCTCGAGGATGAGGGGGGTGATGTAGCCACAACAGGGGTGGTTAGAGACGGAAAGGGAGTGGGAGGCAGGAGGCAGGGGCCAGATAGTAGGAAGAACGGGGGGATCCTGGAATGCAGGAGAATGGGGGAAGCAGTGAATCAGAGCAGGAGGGGCAGGGGGAAGAGGGAGGAAAGTGCAAGGAGAAGGACCAGTTGGGAGGAAAGGTAAAGGAGAAGGACCAGAAGTACAAGGAGGATTCCGTAAAGGGAGCTGAGGGTTTAGGCCAGGGAGCACGATGGCAAGGAGGAAATAAATGGAGCAGGAAGGAAGGAAGGGAGACGAGCCAGGCTAGTTTAGCAGATGGGGAGAAGGACCAGGCTATGAGCAGTGAGGGGGAATTAGCAAGGTACAGAAGGATACTCAGGAGGAGGAGGCATAGGATTGGAGGGAGGGGTGGCCATGGTAATAAGGAGGGGTGGCATGTGGCACCCAGATAGGGAGGAACAAGGAGCCGGCTGGGTGGAGGGGCCGTAGAAAGGATGAGGGACATGGAAGGGGGATGGAGGAAAAGGAGTGGTCAGAGTGCTCCTGCTGGGGGATTCTATGATCAGGGGTATCAAATGGGATAGGGAGGGAGAAGCCTGGCCAGTTAGAACAAGATGCTTCCCTGGACTAACGGTGCACAGGGCTAAGTATGAGGTATATCAGCTAGCAAAGGATTGTGGGGGTTCCCCGGACATACTGGTCCACCTGGGTACAAATGACATTGAGGGAAATAGCGAGCTAGAGATACAGGCAAGATTCAGGAGCTTGCCAGGGCCTGTCATGACATAGGATGCACAGTTTCCTTCTAGAAATCCTGCCGTGCCTAGGGCTAGTGGGAAACACAAAAGGAAGATTAGGAGATAAACAGTGGCTCAGGGAGTGGTGTGAGGCCAGAGGGTATGGGTTGATGGAGGATTGGGGGAGACCTGGAGGATAAGAGCTGTATGCTAGAGATAGACTACATCTCAATTTGGAGGGAGGGAATCCTAGTTGAAAATAGAGGGTTCATTGGTGAAAAGTGGGGTTTAAACTTGTGAAGGGGGTGGGATGGGAGAAAAGACTGTCAAGGGGTGCCGATAAAGGAGGGACTTGTCTCCACCCCTGGGGACCAGGAGGATTGCAGGAAAAGGCCGACTGGCAAAGTGCAGACCAGGGGAAAACAGAATCCCATGGGAACACGAGCAGGGAAATGGAACTATAGGAAAGGGTGGAAGGTAGTCTCATAATGCCAGGAGCTTGGGCAATAAATGCCTGAGCTCCAGGCTATGCTAACTGAGGGAGCAGTGGATGTGGTAGCGGTCACTGAGACTTGGGCCACTGCAGGACATGACTGGGACCTGAACCTGGAGGGTTACACTATGTTCAGGAAGGACAGGGGGAGGAAGGGAGGAGGGTAGCAATGATTGTCAAAAACTGCATTGGCATAGGGGAGTAGAGGAGGTGGAGGGAACCGTGGAGGCGATTTGGGTCACCTTGATAACAAGGGGGCAAGAGAGTAAAATAGGAGTGGTATAGACCCCTGCTCTGGCGGAGGAGCTGGAGGACAGTCTGGTGGCAGATGTTGGAGACACTGCAGACTGGGCAGAGGAACAGTGGTGGTGTTGGGGGACTTGGGACATGCCAGGAACAGACTGGAGACTATGACATCCTCTGTGACCAGGGAACAGAGGTTGTTGGATGTCTTTCAAGACGCTGCTCCTAACTCAGCAGGTGAGGGAACTGACCAGGGAGGCATGGTACTGGATGTGGTCCTGGCAGACAGTGACCAGATTGGGGGCCTGGAGGTAAGGGACCCATTGGGGAGTGACCATGCCACGGTCTGGTTCTGCCTGGACCTAGGAGGGTAGAAGGCTGACAAAGACGGAAGTAACCGATTTCAGGGGTGGATTTTAAGGAAATGGGAAGGATCCTAAAGGAGCATTTGGATGGGATTGGGTCAGACATGGACGCTGATAGTAGGTGGGAAATCATCAGGAGAGGGGTGCAGGATGCTACCAGCACCTGTGCAAGAGTAAGACGAAAATGCGGTAGGGCCCAAAAACCCTGCTGGTGGACCAGGGAGGTCCAGGACATGGTGCGGGGAAAGAAAGCAGCCTATAAGCAATTCAAGTGCTCAAGGAGTGAAAGGGATCGAGGGGAGTACGAGCTGGTGGCTAGAAGGGCCACTAGAGTGGTGAGGGCGGCTAAGGCAAGGAAGGAGCAGAACCTGGCCAGGGAAATTAGGAGAGGGAACAAGGGTTCTTTAGATAAATTGGGGAAAACGAAGGGTGAAAGGGCAGATTAGCAGGATTAAATCAGGGAGAGATGGGCACAAGACCTGGGGAGCAGGCTGAGGTACTAAATGAGTACTTCACCTCAGTTTTCACCAAGGAAATGGGGTGCTGCATCACACATGGGAGGAGACAGAGATACTGAGGAGGGGGGAGACCCTTAACGATCGGTGGGTCTGGGGAGAGCGGGAGGCATCACTGGCAGGTGGGGGGGAGGGCTAAGCAGGGAGATGAGGTACCGGAAGTGGAAATCAGCAGAGAGAGTAAGGGAAGCCCTCAGCTCCCTTAAGACGGAGAAAGCACTGGGGCCGGATAAATTACATCCCAGAGTGCTGAAGGAACTTGTGGATGTCCTGGCGAAACCCCTGGCGGAGCTTTTCACCATCTCTCTGAGGACAGGGTGGGTGCCCCAAGACTGGAAGGTGGCATATAGTGCCCATCCACAAGGGGGATCAAGGGAGGTGGCAGGGAACTACAGGCCTATCAGCCTGTCACGTGGTGGGCAAGGTGATGGAGGGCATTGTCAAGGAGAGGCTAGGGGGGACCTGATAGGTCAGGGTGCCTGGACGATAGACAGCATGGATTCATCCCGGGGAAATCGTGTCAGACAAACCTGGTGGAGTTCTATGACTGGGTGACAAGTGCCTTGGACCTGGGTAGACCAGTGGACATCCTCTTTCTAGACTTCAGCAAGGCATTTGACTCTGTTCCTCATGTGGGCCTGTTGGATAAGCTGGGAGAAGTGGGTGTGGGGAACCAGATGATTAGATGGATAGGCAATTGGCTCCAGGACTGGACCCAGAGGGTCGTAGTTGGTGGGATAGTCTCATCCCCAAGGAGGGTCATTAGTGGGGTCCCACAGGGATCAGTCCTTGGGCCCCTTCTGTTCAACGCCTACATATCTGACATAAGGGACAGGAATCAGGGAGGAGATGAGTCTCTTGCAGATGATTCAAACTGGGGCGGTGGTGGATGGGGAGGAGGGGAGGGTGGCCCCACAGGGGACCTGGAGGTCTGAAAGATGGTCTAGAAAGTGGAAGCTGAGGTTCAATGCAGGGAAATGCAAGGTACCCACCTAGGGGCCAGAAACCCAGGCCAAGTGTACACCCTGGGGAATGCTACAAGTCTCGATGGCTGAGAGGGACCTGGGGGTGGTGGTGGATGTCAAGATGAACAACTCTGAGACTTGTAGGAGGGCAGCAGCGCTAAGGCCAACAGGATGCTGGGATGCATCGCTAGGGGGATCACCTCCAGAAGGAGGGAAGTGATACTCCCTCTGTATAACTGCTTGGTGAGGCCGCACCTTGAGTACTGCGTGCAGTTTTGGAGGCCACACTTAAAGAGGGGCATTAACCTCCTGGAGAGGGTCCAGAGGAGGGCAACCAAAATGATTTGGGGCTTGGGGGACAGGACCTATGAGGAGAGGCTCGAAGAGCTAAATATGTACACATTGGAAGAGAGAAGGGACCGGGGGGACATGATAGAGGTCTTCAGGTACATGAAGAGAGGGTAAATAGGGAGGAACAGTCAGGGTGCTTCAAGGAAGGAGGAGGGGCCACTAGAGGGCATGGGTGGAAGCTGGAGGGGAAGATTCAGGGAGAAAGGAGGAGGTGCTACTTCACTGAGAGGGTGGTGGAGCCATGGAATGCACTGCCTAGGGGGCTGGTGGAGGCAGAGACAGTGGAGGGGTCAAGAGGTGGGACAGGTACAGGGAAGGGTCCTGGAAGCAAAATCCAATGCAGCAAGAATATCCGGAACTGGGAAGGGAGAAGCCAGAGAAGGCGAGGGGGACAGCAAGGTCAACACCCAGGGTGGGGGCTGACCAAACGAGCAGACACAAAAGACCGTTAGGCCTATTCTGCTGGCATTTTAGTATGTTAGTATTTTCTTTTGTGATAAACTTTTTTCCTACTGTACAGTATATCGTCAACCAGAAGAATCTGTGAACCACATGCTCTTCTTATGACTTCGTTTCTCAATTGATTTTATCCTGGTTTGATTTTTATTATATTATATTTCGACATAATGCAGCTTATATTACATTAATTTTCAATATTTATTATTTATTTTACATATTTATTTAAAGTTTTCACCTGGAATGCATATTGAGCTGTGAACAGCTGGTTTCTAATTACATCATGAAGTAAAGGCTACAGGGGAATCATCAGTATATGATATGTTATACAACAGACATAAAAACATCTGTAACCCGATTGGTCAGTTATGGTCTTTAACTGTGGGTAAATCCTGTAATAACCCCTGGCTGAGTAAGGGCTTTTATAAAAAACATAAACACATTTTAAATGTATTTACACATGGTCCATTGTATAATTACAGTAAGGCACTCCAGGACATTGGAAATTGGGGGAAATACCCATTTCTTATGTGGTTGATTCGGCGGCACCTCATGACACACCACACTTTGCATGGGTGAGTCCCCCGATAATCCACTCCCTGTCATGCCTTATTGCTTAATTATACAATGGGGTAAATCCAAAGTCAGAAACCCTGCAATCTCATTGACTGGCTGGCACCTTTGCCAGTGTAACAAATTCTCCAGTGTACCCACTAGAAAAGGTGTCAGTCAGCCCCTTCACCAAGATCAGTACGATCCCTGAAAATCAAAACATACACCCGCCATCTTGATTTCCCACTAAAGTACACCACAACCCAAGTAAAAAGTACTGCCACATAAACTACTGCTGTCCTGAAGCAAGGGGGGGGGGATACTTATCAAGTGAAAAAAAAAAAAAAACTTGTACTCAGCTGAAATCAGTTATCGGCCATAATGGTTCCTCCTTGCTGCCTGTGTCTGTATGGCCGACTCCCCAGACACATTTCTCCCTGTAGCCTCAGTCCGTTCTAATAACCCAAGACACAGACCGTAACAGTCACTTGCTCCACGATGATACTGCTGTTCCAAAAACGTACTTCCCCGACACATGACAAAAAATGGGCGGAAAAAACATTCCCAAAAACAGCGACAGTCGCGCATGTGCAGAATGGGGCAGCCACTGCTCCATACTTTTTCATTGCACTACACACCACCTACACAATGCTGTCCCAGCTCCTACAGCAAAAATAGAGCCGGGACACAGAAAAATAACAATGTGGAACACAATGAAAAATGCTTCCTGGGCCCAAAAGAAACAGTGAGAGTGCACACAGAAAACTCTTCTTATGTACACGCACAAAATGGGACCATAGCAACCCAGGACCGCAGCACTAGAAACCAGGAACTGTTTTTTCTCCTGGACCCAAAAATTCAATGAAAATAATTTATAATACAAAAAAAACTATTTTTAATACTTTTTTCTATCACAAAACACAAACTGGTCATTGTATAATAGCAATATACCCCTCTAGGGAGTGGGTATATATGTGGATTTACCACTTCTGGTGTATTAAGTCACTCGGCTGTGCCTTGTGACTGAACCAAACCAGGTGTGATAAATTTACCCATATACCCACACCCTGTCATGGTATATTGCTTAAATGTACAATTGAAGTGCAGAAGAAGGACTCGAGAGCAAATTGAATTCCATGTACAAACATAATGTTCAGAGTACAATAAAGGAGGACCATAAAATATTACAGTTATCAGTGTGAACATTGTCAGCTCCACCTATTCTTTACTACTGAGGACATTTGTATGAAAACTTTGTTCCCTAGACATCCTCTGCCTCTTCTGTTTTTCCATGAGTTGAAGTCATCATACTTTGTTTGCATGATCAGAATCACTACCACGGACATATATATTGTAATATATACCATAAGTCATATGAGAAGAGGCTGAAAGACCTCAATATGTATTCTGTAGAGATGCAAAGATAGAGGGGGGGACATGATGGTGACCTATAAATACCTTAAAGGGATCAGTAAGGTACAGGAGGGCAGCATCTTTCAGAAAAGAAGATGGACAAGAACTAGAGGACATGAGATGAAGTTGGAGGGAAGAAGAATCATGGGTAATGTGAGGAAGTATTTCTTTACAGAGAGGGTGGTGGATGCTTGAAACAGCCCCCCCCCCCACAGGGGTGGTAGGGGCACAGTGGAGGAATTCAAAAATGCATGGGGGACACACAAGGGAACCCTAGAAAAAAGGAAGAGTAGGAAAGCTGCAGATCAACTACAGTCTGCAGCATAAGTTAAAGGTAGAAAAAATGGGCAGACTAGATGGGCCAGGCAGTCCTTATCTGCCAACAAATTCTATGTATCTACATATCTATCTATGATTGGCAATCAAAAACAGAATTTTGACTTCAGTGGCAGGAAAAGCACGAGAAGCAGATGTTGTCTGGGGACAAAGATCCTATTTCTAAGCAGGTGCTCCCTATAAAGAATGAGGGGTGACACATTATTTGTTTATTTCAAAAGTTTCACCAGCAAAGGCATATTGAGCTGGTAACAGTTCTTTCCAAATACATCCTGGGGAAAGGGGAAGTAGGGAGTTACAGTGCAAAAAACATCAAAACCTCAATACATAAGGTATAACATAATCATAATTCTAGGGACGTGGATATGATGTTCTAGCCACACGACTTGGCAGTGTCCTTTCCCTTTAAGATGTGCAGGAAAGTCTTCAAGCTGGCTCCTCCCACCCACTGAGGTGGTAATTTCCTCGGCTCTACCCCATGATGCCAGATCTTCCTTTCATCTGGAAGAAGCAGGTTCACTCCTTACTGCTCCTGCGTTGAGTAGGCCCTAGCGCTTAAATTCTTCGGAATTACTTCCAAACCAACTCTCATGAGTTTCATCTTCAGCTCGATCTTCGATCGTGACCACGATGATCAATAAGTCCGCTTCTGGGTTCTGTTGATGCCCTTAGAGGCAAAAGATGTCCAGGACCAACTTGCACACCACGTACATCTGCTGCCTGGGGCACGACCACGATTACCAGGCCTGCGCCTTTTGCCACTCATTTCATTTTTCTGTCCTGGAGGATCATCTCGCCCTCCTGAAACTGGGCCACCTGGCGCAACGGAATCTGCTGGTCAAATCCAGGGATGCCCGTTGGGTGGTCTCTGCGGCTGCTGGGTCCACTGAGCAGCTGGCGGCCTTTGGAGGGCCCATTCCTTCTCTCAGCTTCTGCCTTCGTGTCGCTTCAGCTGGGTTTGACTTTTACGGGTTCCTTCAACCAGTTGTGCCAGTCCCTGATGATCTTTGGACAGGGACCCATCAGCAAAACTAAACCTAAGAAAAGAGTCTAAGAAAGAAAAGACTCATCATTGATTGTGGGATCGAGAGTGCTCTCAGTTGAGGGCCTCTGATACCTGTGCTTCTCCAGATTTGACTTCTGTCGAATCCTCGGCCTTGGCCGCTGGCTCCACGGTAACCCTGTTGAGCCTATCAGCTGAGATGCTGATCGACATCCCAGCCGAGATCTTTCGTGAGGCGACTGATCAACTGTCAACCGAAGAGGCCAATATTTCCTCATCTAGGACCCTGGCCTGACACACCTTGAACTCAGTGACACCTGCCCAGAAGGCCCCCAAGGGCTCCAAGCAGCATTAGAAACGGAAGCCCTTTTGGTCCTCCTCCACTTCTGTGGCCAATCCAGCCCAGCAACCGGCTGGTCAGCAGACTCAGGCTTGGCAACCTCGGCCCAAGTCAGTGGCCTTGGCTGTCTGTAAGCCAGGAGGGAGGGGCTTCCGTGGCCCCTCAGACAGGCCCTCCTCCTCCTCCTACTAGCCTGTCCAGTAACAGGATGAGGAGTACCTCCCTCATGCCAGTCATGCCTCCCCTGGGTCCTCCTGTGGGGGGGCTGGCTTCACTGCTTCCTTTCTGCCTGGTCTGCTGTCACCACAGACAGGTGGGTTCTAGAAGTGGTGGGTTAGGGTCTGCCTCTAGAGTTTGAGCAATACCCTCCTTGCTGAGCCCGTGCCCCATGGGAGTACTTGGCTTCCACGGACACACTGTCAGCTCTCAGAGATGACATAGCCCAGCTCATCTGCAGGGAGGTCCTGGTTCCTGTCGTGGATCCTCCGGCACACCCAGGGTTTGTCTCCAGGTACTTCCTGGTGTGAAAGTGGACAGGGGGCTGGTGCCCCATTTTAGATCTGCACAACCTGAACAAGTTCCTCAGGTCACGCACCTTCAGGATAGTAACTCTTTCTCAGATCAAACCATCTCTAGAGCAAAACATGTGGTTTTGCTCCCTGGATCTTCAGGATGCGTTCTTTCACGTCCCGATCCATCAGTCTCACCGAAGTTTCCTCCGCTTCCGAGCTGAAGGAACCCTCTATGAGTTCCAGGCCATGCCCTTTGGCCTCTCCTCAGCCCCCAGGGTCTTCACCAAGTGCATAGCAGTGGTGGCAGCTTACCTGAGGCACTGAGAGGTCCAGGTTTATCCCTACCTGGAAGACTGGCTGATAGCAGGTCCCTCCAGGCAGGAGGTGGAGCGATCCAGGAACCTGGCCCTTCAGACCTGCGTCAGACTTGACCTCCTGGTCAATGAGGCCAAGTCGGAACTCATGCCCTTGCAGGTAATCCGTTTCATCGGAGTGGAGCTCGACCCATGCAGAGCCAGAGCCTGGATCCCGGTTGACAGGGTGAAGGTTCTCTTCTCCTTTGCCCGATTATTTCAGGTTGGGCAATTGCACGCTGCCCGGGATTTCCTGCGCCTGCTATGCTACATGGCAGCCTGTGCCCGCATGGTCCATTGGGCCTGCTGGAGAATGCGCTCCCTGCAGTGGGAGCTGGCTAGCCAGTGGTCTCAGCACAAGGGGCACTTTGAACAGCCAGTCATGGTGACCCAGCGGATGTGGAACACAATCCAGTGGTGACTAGTCCCAGCACATTTGCAGGAAGAGATCCCGTTTGTCTGCCCAGAACTGGCAGTCATCCTGACAACTGATGCCACTCTCATGGGCTGGGGTGCCCACCTGGGGGAAAACAGAGTCCACGAGCTCTGAACCCCCGAGGAGTCCTAATATCACATCAGCCTGCTGGGGCTCCAAGCAGTTCGGCTGGTGCTAATTGCATTCATTCCATAAATTTGGGATCAATAGGTCCAAGTCCAGATGGACAATACCACGAACATGTACTATCTCAACATACAGGGTAGGACGCACTCCCTTCCTTTGTGCAAGAAAGCTCTCCATGTCTGGACCCTCATGCGCAGCCTGGAGTCAGATCACCTGGCTATCCATGTGGCAGGAGCCTTCAGTCAGCTGGTGGATGCCCTCAGACGGGTGATTGAGGTGTCTCACGAGTGGTCTCTCCATCCAGAGGTGTTCATAGTCTGTTCTCCTATTGGGGCACCCCTCAAGTGGACCTGTTCACTTCCAAGGAGAACGCAAAGCTGTGACTGTTTGTACCGCCCCCCTCAGCAGGGAACGCTGCAGGGGAATGCCTTCTTTAGGCCCTGAACCCTGGGCTTCTTTTATGCCTTCCCTTCACTTCCCTTGATCCACAGAGTGCTTCTCAAGGCCAGGAGGGATAAGGCCCAGGTGATACTGGTGGCTCCGGACCGGCCACACCAGTTCTGGTGCCCCGATCTCCTCTGCCTCAGCAGCAGGCTCACAAAGCATCTTCCCATATGCCCAGACCTGCTTTCCATGAATCAGGGAAGGTGCTCTGCCTGGACCTTTAATCCCTGCACCTGACAGCCTGGTTCCTGAGTGGCTAGAGTTCCAGGCCTTTGGTCTCTCCGAAGATGTCTTTACCATTGTGCAGGCATCTCGGAAGGAGTCAACCAGGAAGTGCTATGTCTTCAAATGGAAGAGTGTTTCGGTTCCTCTCTCAGTTGAATCTTCAGTTGACGACCCTTATGGTGCACCTGGCAGTCATCTCTGCCTATCAGGTGCGGGCTGGTCAGCAGTTGGTGGCACAGGAGAAGGTGGTTGGGCACTTTTTCAAAGGCTTTGACCACATTTCCCCTCCAGTGTGTGAACCACCACCACCGTGGGACTTGTTGCTGGTTTTGGCAAAGCTCATGGGCAAGCAATTCGAACCGATGCACAGGTGTGATCTCTCTCACCTGTCGTGGAAGACCGCCTTCTTGGTGGCTATCACGTCACCCAGAAGGATCAGTGAGCTCCAGGTGCTTTCGGTGGAGTCTCCTTATCTGGTCTTCCGGAGGGACGAGGTTGTCCTTTACCCCAACCTGAAGTTCCTCCCGAGGGTTCTGTCGGAGTTTCACCTTAACCAGGTGATTAATCTCCCGGTGTACTTCACCAGTCACATGCTGGAGGCTGAGCACAGGCTTCATACTCTGGACCTGAGGCAAGCGCTTGCTTATTAAAAAGAGTGCACGACTGGAGTTCGGGGAGAGGTTTATCACTTGTTTGTTACCTATGCTGAAGCCACACCTGGCAGACCTGCTGCCAAGTGGATGATTGGCAGGTGGATTACATCCTGCATTGATCTCTGATATAGGTTGGCGGGTAGGGAGCCTCCCAGAGGGCTAAGGACTCATTCCACCTGCCATACAGCTGCATCGGTGGCTGCAGTGGCGGAGCTAAAGGGGGAGGCTGGGGGGGCGGTCGATCCTCCTAGCTGCCCCACTGTGAGTAGCGGTGCCCCACCATGATCTTTATTCACTGTTTAGTGCCCATTGTGGAGCCCACAACTGACTGAATGCCCCCCCAGCTCCCAAACGCTCCCAAACCTGGCTCCGCCACTGGGTGGCTGCTTCCAGGGACGTCCCTGTCCAGGAAATCTGCAGGGCTGCAATCTGGAGGTCAGCACACACCTTCATTTCCCATTACTTCATTGACCCAGAGTCATGCCGGAATGCTGGTTTTGTAACCTCAGTTCTCCAATCTCTGTTCCCTAAGTAGGGTGTGTGTGCCTTGCCTCCCTCCTCCCAGAGGACTGCTAGGAGTCTGCCAAGATGTGTAGATAGAACATCATAGCCACGTCCCTAGAAAAACAGATTACTCACCTGTAACAGTAGATATTGTATGGACTGGTCTCTTGCAGTTAAGTCATTACTTATGGGAGTATCCACCAGGTGGCGCTGTCACATGGCAGCTTCTTCCAGCAGTCTTCCATGGGGGATGCCCGCATGACATCACTTCCTGTGGATGTGTATAAGAGTGGGTGGCCCCCAGTAGCCTCTGTTCATTTTCCTGCCAGCTTCAGCTTGCTCACTCAGCTCTCCTGACCTCCTGGGTTGCAGTCTTCGACTCGAACGTGAACCGATTTTCTACCTTTGGGTCCGGGACCTGAGACTTGCTCTCAGCACCCCTGGACTTCCATAACAGGCCTGTGACGCACTCACCGTAACCCTGCTGCTCCCAGACTCAGGCTGTCTTGCTGGGTCTGGGGCTTCTTTAGGGCCTAGCCCTATTTTATTCTTCTACAGCAGGCCCAGTGTTCCATTAGAGCTTCTGGTACACCTGCCGCTCCCTTGCCCAGGCACTCTTGCTGGGGCTGGGGATTCACTAGGCTGCTATTAACATCCCAGCCCGATTTTGCTTCTCTTTGCCAGGCCTGTGGAACACTCCCAGGCCCTCGCTGTTATACTTCCAGAACTTGGACCTGTGCACCACTCGCTGCACCCCCAGTTGCTGCCTCTGGTCCTGGGTATGTGTACTTCTCCCATGCCCTGGCTTTTCTACTTCCACTAGGCCGGGCCTGTGTTCCTCACAGAGCCCCGGCCCTCCTTGCTCACTGCACCCCTGCTGTTCCCTGGTCCAGGCTCTCTTGCTGGGCCTTGGGACTTGCTCATGGCTGATCAGCCAGGCCAGAACAGACCTTGGGGGGCCACTTTAAAGACTTTCCAGTCAAGGGCACTCGTTCCAGGCATAGGAGGGAGCAGGATTCACACTCCTCACACTCCCTCCGCCTTACTCCATCGGTGGTGGCTCCTCCATTATCAACGGAGCATTCTTCGTCTTCGAGGCTGCTCTCTCCGTTGACTGAGTCTGCTAGGCTTGTTGTATCTTTGACGGGCCTCATCCCATCGGCAGAGTTTGTTTCTGAACATCTCCCATCAACGGGCTGTGTTGCCCTGTCAATGGAACGTTCCTCATTGATGGGGATGCTTCCCGTCAATGACACGTGTTCTTTGTTCTCCTTCGTTGATGGGAGCTCTTCTCCCATCGACGGGACATGATTCTGCTGTTCTCACGTCAATGGAGGTTTATTTTCCGTTGACAGGGCACTCCTCGTCGACGGGGAAGCCTCTCCCGTCAACGGAACAGCGTGTTTTGCATGCCTCATTGACGGGACAAGTTCCACCATTGACGCAGAGGCTTGTTTCTGGTCTCTGTCGGCGGGCTGATTCCACCCGTCGACGCAGGCCTCTGCTCCTTCCCTCCTTGACAGGGATGCTTCCCTTGGCGATGAGGGCCTCCCACCCCAGGACACCCCCCCTGCTCGGGGCTTTGCTCCTGTGCCCCCCCTGCTTGTCCCAGCACCGGTACCTTGTTTCGGCGTCATCTGAGGGTCTCCCCCCGTCACCTGTTTTGCACCCTTTGGACGTGACTTTTCCCAGGCCTTCGACCCTGCTGAGGGGACCCAACCCTGAGTCCCTTGCCGGTCCTGGACCACAGGGGTCGGTGTGCCTTCCCCCGCTATTCAGAGTCAGCGGTTCTCGGGCTGGCTTGTCCTCCTCCTCCTAGCACCGACCTTGGGCGCCCTCCATTTCTGGACCTCCTCCCATCACGAGTGCCGGGCATCACCTGCATTGTGCTGGAGGTCCTACAGTCCATGGGCCAGTGTCCATCCTTGTCCCGTTCCCCCTCCCCTCTGCCCGGGCGCCTGCACCTGGATCTGGTGCTTCCCACCTTTCTCTCCCTCCTCCCATTTATATGGACTCCCTTTATGGAGATTCCAGGATGGGGGATCCTTTTGTGGGGGATGTTCCTGGCAGGGACCTCTCGGACCATGGGGATCTTGGTTTCCCCACCCCGTCCGCATCCTCCTTTTTGGAGCTTCCCACCTGAACCCTCTGCTCCCTCCTCACTCACGGATTCCTCCATCAAGGAGCTCATGCTGTGTATCCGGTATGCTTTGGCTTCCTGCTGCGGATCAGGACTCCTTTTGTCAGGACATGGCTGCCTACCTCAGTGTTCCCGAGGGGCCTGCCTTGGTAGTCCCGCCTTTGATTCCTGTGTATTTTCACACAGTCTCTCATAGTTGGTCTCATCCTGTTTCCACTCAGCCTGCCCTTCATGGCCCTGATCAGCTCTGCCGCTGTCTGCCATGCCCCCTTTTTCTGGGAACCTGCTGTTTGGACCTGTGCTCAGTCCATCCTGGATTCCCTTCAGGCTTCGGGGCTTACTGTCCAGTCTTTTCAGGACCTCTATCATGCCCCCACGTCCCACCCCTGCGCCCCTGCAGGTGGGCCGCCTCCTGCTGAGCCCCCCTACCGGGTTGCCTCTTGAGACTGCAGTAGGACCTCCAGGGGGTGGCTCAGTCTGCCCTTCCACGGCGTCCCAGTCCCTCACATGGGGCAGGACCCACATCTGCACCTTAACCCGCTTTTCAGGCATCCCCTGCCTCCTCTTACAGGCCTTGGAGGTGCCCAGGGATTTCTTTACCTTTCTTGGAGGTTTGCTCCTGGACTGGACATTTCACTCCTCCATGCAGATCTGTTTGTAACTCCTGCCACTCTCCCTGCTGGAGCCCTTCAGTTGTTCCTTCCTATGACCATCCAGGATGTTTTCTCCCCAGTGCTCCTTTTTCTACTATCTGAACTGCTCTCCTTGTCTATTTACTGACTTTGACTTTATGCCAGGGCCTGTCGACATCCGCCTCGTCAGCATGAATCACTGTGCCTGGCCACCTGCAGTTCTTTCTACATCATGCCTCCTGCATGCTGTCCTCACCCACCTTTGTGCCTTTCTGCCTGAGCCGGTGTGGTTTGAGTTGACATTTCTCCTAGTTTCATGCCAAATGTCTTCACCTACCCATTGGCCTATCTGCCTGCAAGAAAGGGGTTTGAGTTGGACATTTCTTCTGATTTCATGCCAAACATCTTTGCCTAACCATTGGTCTGTCTGCCTGCATAGAAGAGGCTTGAGTTGGACATTTCTGTTACTTATCAAACATTAAGTCCTTACCCCACCCCAGCCTGTCTGCCCCTGGGGGTGTGGTTGAAGTTGACATTTTATTGTGCTTTTACATCTTTGGCTTTGCCTTTTCTCCCATTTGGATTTTACTGCTTAGTAATCTCCCATACGTAATGACTTACTGCAAGAGACCAGTCCATAGAAGATAGTACAGTTACGTAAGAAGTTACCATAACAGTAGATCTTCCGAGGACTGTCTCTTGCAATAAGTCCGCCACCCTCCATCCCCCTGCCTTGTTGCCTCGAATCTGCAACTCAGGACATTGGGTGGGATCACTGTTCTCTGTTTTTCTGGCCCTCATTTACTTCGGTCCAGGTCATGCTCACCGAAGCCGATGGTGAACAGAGGGTACTGTGGGGCGCCCACTCTTACACACATCCACAGGAAGTGATTTTGTGTGGGCGGCCCCCACAAAAGACTGCTGGAAGAAGCTGCTGTGTGACAGTGCCACCTGGTGGATACTCCCATAAGTAATGACTTACTGCAAGAGACAGTCCTCGGAAGAGCTACTGTTACGGTAATTTCTTGCGTAACTGTACTTTCTAGAAGTGGTATATGATGTTCATCCACACGGACCCACCTGACCTCCCCAGCTTTGGCACACACACTTGCTGCTTCCATAGGAAAGATCTGGCATCATGGGGCGGAGCCGAGGGAGTTACCACGTGGGTGGGTGGAAGGAGCCAGCTTGAAGACTTTCCGGAACATCTTAAAGGGAAAGGACACTGCCAAGACATATGGATGAACATCACATACCACTCCTAGAACTACTGTTATAGGTGAGTGACCTGTTTTTACCGTGCATTGAAGTACTTTTATATTATACAGACATGTCGTCAAGGCACAGGTCTTGAAGCACAAGAAAACCAGGAGCAGTTGTAGAATTCACCAAAAATTATTTATTTACACTAGCAGTATCATAAAATAAACTTGTTCAGTATAACTGTTTACAAAGGCAAAATAAAATAGTGTTTTCTTTCAGTCTCTGTGCCCCTTGTTCTCCTGATCTTTCTTGCAGTTGCAGTTTAGCTCTTTTATAAGTCTTTTCAACCCCATTCTTAGCAAGCATCCTGTTCTTGTAAATTTCAGGAGCTGTTAGAACACAGTGTGCTTCTTGAGGCCCCTTTGCACTCAAGTAACCTGTGGAATTTTCCATTAGCTTTTTACAATCATCTCAAATTATAATTATATACATTTCAACAGTAACACTATATATTTTCTAAACAAAAGGGATCCTAATATCAGTTACATTTCCACACAATGAATTACATATATCTTTATATTAGCTGATATGCAAGGGAGGAAAAACAGACAGCAAGGGAAAACTGAGAGACAGTGACTGCCAAAGAATTGTGAGATTGTTGGGGTGATCAACTCCTAGGTCTCACAGGAAAATTTGGTTGTGCAACCAGATAGACGGGAGACAGAAAAGGAGTAGAACAGAACAGATCTTTGTGATTTAAACACTTTCTCTGACAACTGGGATAGGGTCCTATCCCACCCTGCCACATACACCCCCCTCCTTAAGAGGGAACCTGTTTTGCAAAAATAGGTTTCCAAAACGTTCTATTCTGTAATAACATGTGCTGCTTTCAGACACTAAGCATGTGTACAGTGTCTCTTGCTTTTTATAACAGTATAGCAGACAGTACAGTTTGAACGCATACATTTGGTTTTCAGCCTTCGGGACCCTCAATTCCTGATCCGTATCTTGACAGAAAATCAGCATTACTATTCTCTTTACCAGATTTGTGTATCACAGTGAATTTAAATGGCTGTAGTGACAGGTACCACCTTGTGATTCTGGAATTTTTATCTTTCATCTGGTTAAGCCAACAGAGAGGATTGTGATCTGTTACATGAACAAAGTCAGTTCCTAGCAAATAAAACTTAAGGGACTCCATGGCCCACTTTGATGCTAAACATTCCTTTTCGATCGTGGAGTACCTTTTCTCTCTGTCATGCAACTTTCTACTTATGTACAGAATAGGATGTTCTGTCCCATTTACATTTTGACTTAGGACAGTACCTAGGCCTATCTGTGATGCATCTGTTTGTAACAAAAATGGTTTCTCAAAACCTGGGCTTCTTAAAATGGTCTGAACATAATGCAGCCTTTATGGCTTGAAAAGCTTCATCACACTTTGGGGTCCATTTCATATTGTTTGGGTACTGTTTTTTCGTGAGTTCAGTGAGGGGAGTAGCTAACTCAGCAAAATTGGGAACAAATCTCTGATAATAACCAGCCAGCCCTAAAAATGACCTGACATGTTTCTTTGTTTTAGGGACAGGGTTGCTAGCTACAGCTTCTATTTTAGAAACCTCTGGCTTAATTTCTCCTTTTCCCAACACATGACCCAAATATCTGGTTTCCTGCATGCCCAATGCACATTTAGTAGGATTAATAGTCAGACCTGCATTTTTGATATCTTCGATAACTGCTTATAGGTGTTCCAGGTGCCTTTTTTCAGTCTGGACTGTACACCACAACATCATCCAGGCATGCAGCACAGTAACCAGTGTGAGGGGATAAAATTACATCTATGTACTGTTGAAATGTAGCTGGTGCACCATGTAAACCAAAGGGCATGGTGATGAACTGATAGAACCCTAAAGGGGTGGCAAATGCAGTTTTATCTCTGGATTCTCTAGCTAAAGGTATTTGCCAGTAACCCTCAGTGAGATCGAGGGTACTGATATACTTTGCACTCCCCAGTCTGTCCACCAAACCATCTATTCTGGGTATAGGATAACTGTCAAATTCTGACACTTGATTAAGTTTCCTAAAATCAAGGCAGATTTCTAACACTCCCTTCTTTTTTGTTTACAGTTACCATGAGAGATGACCAAGCACTCTTAGACTCCTCTATGATACCCAATTATTTCATTTTTTTATTTCCTTAACCACGTCAGCTCTTAACTGCTCTGGTAACCTGTAAGTCTTTTGCCTAATAGTACGAGCATTCCTTGTCACTATTACGTGCTCAACCCCTTTTGCTCGGCCTGGTACCGTGGTAAAAGTACTGTTAAATGTCTTTAGCATATTACAAATGTCTGCAGTTTGTTCTGAGGTTAAGGAAACATTCACCTTTACAGCATCAGCATTTACAGTTTGTTCCAGTCTGTCATAAGCTACATCAATATCTTCCTTATCAGTTTCTGGTAAAACTAGCAAAGCAGCTTTTGGCATTTTTACAACCCATTTCTTGAGGAGGTTAGCATGGTATATCTTAGTAGGATTTTTCCTGTCAGGGGTCTCAGTCTCATAGATAACTGTGCCAGTATGTCTAAGAACCTTGTATGGCCCTTGCCACTTCATTAACAGTTTATTTTCTGTTGTGGGCAACAGTAGCAAAACCTTTTCGCCTGGCTCAAAAACTTTTACTTTTACCCCATGGTCATAATATACCTTCTGCTGATTTTTGGCCTTTTCCTGATTACTATGGGCAATTTCAACATATGTTGCCATCTTCTTTCTTAGGGCACACATATAAGAAGTTATTGATTGTTTCTGAGTGGGGTTATCTTCCCACGTTTTTTTTATTGCATTCAGTGGTCCTCTTGGCTGCCTACCATACAATATTTACATGCTTACATCACAGGTGTCACTAGTCAATCAATTGGCTCTGGGTGGGGTTTCAGCTCTGTGCTTATCTCAGACATCCTTCACAGTTAGAAGCCAGTCACACTGACTTTAAAGTGTCTGTTGGAAGCTCAAACTTACTGCAAAGAACAAACTGCAACTCCATTTAGGACCTGGAAACCTGATTAAAGCATAATACTGCCAGAGCACTGGGTAAGAGAGACACACTTTCTACAAAAAGTTTTATTTGTATTTTCCTTATTGGCATTAAGCAGAGAATTGCAGGATTCCTTTAAAAGGGTAGTAATTTTATAACCAGAGTGAGATACAACTGAATTTGCTTGAGTGCAGGGGTTGAGACCTAGCATTTTGAAGGATATTTTTGTAACATTTTAAGTGTCCTGCTGGCTGAGGAGTGAGTTCATTTTTATCCCTGGACTCAGAGTGGTTTGGTTTGTGTTGGAGCCGTGGTTTAGTAAATTGTGGTGTTAGTTGTATTACTATAAAGGACAGTACTCACCAGGGTGGTGGAGCAGTTGTGTATCTGATTGTTTCTAACAGTCACCAGTGGCTGTGCACTACCCACCCACCTTCCCCACCCCACCCCCAGGCGGCATTTCCTTTTATAGCCACAGTTCTGACATCACTTCTCAATAGGTCTTGGGCAGAACTGTCATATTCCTAATAACCCTGCAACGTGCATAAAGAGTAGTACAAAACAAATAATATACATATATAATTACTTATTGTATAGAATAAGGGAGCCGGGACATGTGGGAGTGGTGCAATGCACTGGCTGTGGGGCAGCAGTTTTCCGGGAAACATTCTGGAAACTGCGTTGCTGTCCTATTGTAGGCAACTGTCAGCTCTGAGAGAGGAGGCTGCCCACCTCCAGGCTGAACTAGCAGGGACTAGAAGCCTCCCCTCCCAAGAGAGCACCACTGCCACAACCACTGGGTCAGAGGTTTGAAGTATGAAGAGCAGTAGGACCACAGTGGGTTCTGGGAGAGTGCGGGTGGTGGACCAGAGGCAGCCCCCAGTTGTACTGCTACACAAATCAGATGCCATTCTGGCAGAGCAAGGTTCCTCTATGATGGTACCTCAGTGGAGACCCAGAAGAATGCTGAGGACATCCACAGGGAGACCCACAAAAAGTGTGGCAAAGGGACACCACAGGGGAAGGAAACAGCTACTGATAGGGGACCCAATTGTTAGGGGGTAGAACTGGGGAAGGGAGAAGGAAGTAAGCTGCCTTCCTGGTGCCATGGCTTGGAGGGACAAGAAGTGAATCCTCACAATTGTAGAAGCAGCATCACAGGAGAGAGAACTAGATATCATTGTCCATCTTGGGACAAATGACCTAGCTAAGCATGGGATCAGTGCAGTGCAGAATGAATTTGTGGAGTTGGGGAGGGACCTCAGACAGGTAGCAAGCACAGTAACCTTCTCAGAGGTGCTACCAGTCCATGGCAGGAATGAGGCTAGGGTACTACACACCATGCAGTTTAATGAACGGTTGCAAAACTGGTGCAGAGCACAAGGCTTTGGCTTCATTGGGACTGGGGGTCCACCTGGAGAGATAAAGGTCTATACTGGTATGATGGTCTGCATTTGTCCACAAAGGGGGACCAAGCTCCTAGGTGACAGGTTTAAATGCTTCCTTGGCAAGCTTTTAAACTAGATAAGGGGGGAGGTACTGATAAAAGGCAGGAAAAGTCAAGCCTCCCCCCACAAAACAGGGCAGATAGTAGGGTAAAGACTGAGGTACAGAGCTCAACACAGGGTAGGATGGGGGTAAATGGTAAAATAGATAAGAGCAATAAGAGCAGGGATGGGGGAAAAAAGGATCAAGCCAACATTAAATGGAGGGCAATGACTACTAATACCCGTAGTCTGGGAAACAAGCTTTCTGAGCTAGTAGCTTTGATGGAAGATGAACAATTGGATATTGTGGCAGTCACAGAAACATGGTACACCGAGAACCATGAATGGGATGTCAACATACCAGTGTACACAATCTACAGAAGGGACAGGGAAGGCAAAAGGAGGTGGAGTAGCTCTATACATAAGGAAGGGATCAAAGCTACAGAACTAAAAAGTAAAGGGGGGACAAAAGAGGCACTCTGGGTTACCTTGGAGATGGGGAATGGCATCATAATCCTGAGGGGTTGTATACAAACCCCGTCTCAAGGGAGGAAATGGACAAGAAAATGATAGAGGACATTCTCAAAATGGCTGAAAAGGGAGATACTGTTGATGGGGACCTGAATATGCCGGGTGTTAACTGGAGGACATGTACTGCAGCCACATCCAGGAGCAGGGTCATTCTCGATGCCCTACAGGGGCAGACCTTAGACAGCTAGTGCTGGAACCACTCGGGAGGGAGCAATACTAGACCTGGTACTCTCAAATGGAGAGAGGATCACAAATTTAGGAAGTCAGTAGACATCTGGGAACAAGCGACCACTGCACAGTATGCTTACAATGAGCACAACCATGGAGATAAGCCATACAAAAACAAGGATACTGGACTTTAGAAGGGCTGACTTTGGCAAAATGGGTGAACACCTGAAGAATGCACTAGTAAATGGCCAAATAGGAGGGGTTGAAGAACAATGGAGAAAAATCAAAACTGCCATCATAGAGGCAACAAGTCTTTGTGTAAAACAAATAAAGAAAACAAAGCGGAGTAAAAAACCACTATGGTTCTCAAAAGAGGTGGCAGGGAAGGTTAAGGAGAAAAAGGCTGCATTCAAAAAGTATAAGGAATCACAGAGGGAGCACTGACAGGAACTGTATCACCAAGCAGAAAGAAGTAGGAAAGGCAGTCAGAATGGCAAAGGCACAAACTGAGGAAAAAATAGCCAACCTGGGTCAAAAGGGGATAAAACCTTTATAGGTACATTAGGGAGTATAGAAAGTTAAGGGAGGATAGTGAAGATTAATAAAGGAGAGGAGGTTGGCAGAGGAGACAGTGAAAAGGCAGAGATACTGAATGAATACTTTTGCTCAGTATTCACAAAAGAAGATGAGGAGCAGTTACCTAAACCAGACAATAGAAGCACTCTGGGTAGGGGGTTGATACCAGTCCATTCACAGAAGAAAGAGTCCTGAAAGAACCCCTAAAACTCAAGGTGGACAAAGCAATGGGGCCTAACGGGATTCACCCCAGAATCCTAAAAGAACTAAGGGGGGACCTAGTGACACCACTGACCACACTTTTTAACAAATCATGGCAGGATGGGGTGGTACCTGAGGACCGGAGGAGGGCAGATGTGATTCCCCTTTACAAAAGTGGGAGCAAGGCAGAAGCAGGAAACTACAGACCTGTAAGTTTGACCTCAGTGGTAGGGAAAATGATGGAATCACTTCTGAAAGAGAGAATTGTTGAGCACCTAGAGGCCAGCGGGGCACAGGACCCAAAGCAACATGGATTTACAGCAGGAAGGTCATGTCAGACTAATCTAATTGATTTCTTTGACTGGGTGACCAAAGTAATAGACCAGGGAGGGGCTGTGGATATGGCCTACCTAGACTTTAGCAAGGCATTTGACACAGTCCCACACAAAGATTAATAATCAAGTTAGCCAGCCTGGGAGGGGTCCCAGGTGGTAGCCTCGGTAGCGAACTGGCTGCACAACAGACACAGAAGGTGGTAGTGAATGGAACATATCCGAAGAAAGGGGGTTACTAGTGGAGTACCTCAGGGCTCAGTACTGGGTCCAATCCTCTTTAACATCTTTATAAGTGACATTGCAGAGGGTCTGAGGAAAGGTATGCCTCTTTGCAGATGACACAAAGATCTGTAACAGAGTTGATACGCAAGAGGGGTAGAAAGATGAGAGGGACTTGGCAAGGTTGGAGGAATGGTCAGACATATGGCAACTTAGATTCAATGCAAAGAAGTGCAAGTAATGCACCTGGGAAACAAAAACCCAGGAGAAGAGTACACAATAGCAGGGAGGTACTAACAACAACAAAATGGAAAGGACCTGGGAGTAGTCATATCAGATGACCTAAAGGTGGGTAAGCAATGTGAGAAGTCAGTAAGGAGAGCCAGGGATACTGGGATGCATAGGAAGGGGCATCACAAGTAGAAAAAGGGAAGTGATTATCCTCTATACAGACAGTTGGTGAGACCCCATCTGAGTACTGTGCAGTTTTGAGACCTCATCTATGCAAGGACATAGACAGGATGGAAGCAGTCCAGAGGAGGGCAACTAAAATGGTGCAGGGTCTACATCAGAAACCATATGAAGAGAGACTGAGAGAGCTTAATATGTATACCCTTGATGAAAGGAGGGACAGGGGGACATGGTAGAAACATTCAAGTACCTCAAGGGAATCAACAAAGTCCAGGAGGATAGCATCTTTCAGAAAAGAGATGTAAGAACAAGGGGCACAGTTTAAAGATAGAGGGGGATGGCTCAGGGGTAATGTGGAGGAAATTTTTTCATGGAGAGAGTGGTGGATACATGGAACAGCCTTCCTGAGGAGGTCGTTGGGTCTAAAACAGTGGGGGAATTCAAACATGCTTGGGACAGACACAAAGCAATTATAGTGTGGGGTTGCAGGAAGCAGGCTGTTGGTTAACTAGAATCTGCAGCTTATCCAGTAGGTAGGGGGAAATGGGCAGACTGGGTGGGCCAAGTGGTCCTTTTCTGCCGTCAAAGTCTATGTAACATTTCAAAAGCTGAAAACCCTGTTGATGCCTGTGGCACTTCTCTGTAGGCAAAAAGTAGGTAAGGCAAGTATTGGTCCCAGTCTTTCCCTTCCCGTTTTACAAACCTTTTTAACATGCATTTCAGGGTTTGGTTTAAACGCTCAACAAGACCATCTGTCTGAGGGTGATATGGGGAGGTTCTTATAGCAGTGATACCTAGCAGTCTGTACAGTTCCTTAAGCAATGCAGCCCCCAAATTACTACCCTGATCAGTAATCATTTCTATAGGTATGCCCACTCTGCTGAAAATGTTTGTAAGCTCTGCTGCAACTTTTTGTGCTGTAACAGTATGCATTGGAATTGCTTCTGGGTATCGAGTTGCATAGTCGCATACTACCAGGATAAATCTATTATCCTTTTTTCTTTTGTCTAAAGGACCAACCACATCTATTGCAATTCTCTCAAAAGGCACACCTATCAAGGGTAGGGGCACCAGGGGCACCTTGTCTTTTCTAGTGACTGGGGCTAGTTTCTGACACTCAGCACAGGAATTACAATAGGCAGCAACATCTTCATGAATTCTAGGCCAGTAAAATCTAGACAGCAGTCTGGTAAGGGTGCGACCGCTCCTTGAGTGACTGACCATAGGTCTATTATGTGCTATCTGTAACAATTCTGTTATATACTTCCGTGGTATAACCAATTGTTCTGTCTGTTCCTGTGTCTGAGGTTTAACCCAAACTCTGTACAGTAACCCATTACATTTTTTAAACATTAGTCCACCCTGTTTTGGTTTCACCCCCAGCTGCTTGAAATAACACTGGAAACACTGTTAGCTTGCTCTGAAAGAAAATCACAATCAGTTAAGAATTTAGTTTCAGCATTTTCCTATTTTAACCCTTTATGTCCATCAGTCATTTACTGCCACCGTTTTTTCAGGCATCATCTTTCTTTCTTGGATTTCCAGATCTTGGAGCTGTGCTCAAACAAGTCCGAATCAAAATTGCTGAAAGGAAAAGTGTCCCCACCATCTGAAATTTTCTTTGACTGAGCTGTTGTCACCACTGCTGCTGAAACATCAGGATTTACTCCCTCTTTGATTAACTCAGTAAATCCTGGGAAGTCATTTCCAATAATCACAGGTACAGGTAACTTAAGTACTACCCCCACTTTCATTTGGTGTGACACACCCTTAATGGTCAGATTCACTTGGTTGGTGGGAATAGTATTGAGTGTTCCTGTGGATACAGATGACACCAGTACCTGGTTCCTTTGCACAGTGTTTTCTCACACTTTAACATGCACTAGGGTCTGTCTGCTTCCCAAATCAGTGAGCCCCTTCACAGTCTTATCCCCCACCTTCACATCTGTTAAGTACTTGCCCCAATTTGCCAAGGACAAATCTGCTCCAGTGCCACTCTCCTTACTATGGCAGTTTCTTGTAAAATGGCCTGGCTTATTACAGTTATAGCAGATAGCGTCTTTGGGCACAGATTTGTTACCCCTACCAGAGTTCTTATCAGACTTGGACTTTAAATGGGAAAAAGAGTGTCTTACCGGTGTTTGGCTGTTACCTCGCTGCTATGGTGTCTGTCTCTGCTAGTTTGGCTGCCATTCTCCTGGTAACCACTCCTGGACTTGCTGCTGCAGAATCCATACCTTTCTCTGTGCTTCCCCGGTACTAGGTCCAGTACCCACACACAGAACTCCTGTCTTAGGGTATGCACAGCATAAATCCCACTTAGGCTGACACCATCTGTTGTTGACGCACAGGTCAGGAAGCATAGGAAAACCAGGAGCAGTTGTAGAAGTCACCAAAACTTATTTATTTACACTAGCAGTATCATAAAATAAACTTGCTCAGTATAACTATTTACAAAGGCAAAATAAAGTTTTCTTTCAGTCTCTGTGTCCCTTGTTCTCCTAATCTTTCTTACAGTTGCAACTTAGATCTTTTATACGTCTTTTCAACCCCATTCTTAGCAAGCATCCTGTTCTTGTAAGTTTCAGGAGCTGCTAGAACACAGTGTGCTTCTTGAGGCCCCATTTGCACTCAAGTAACCTCTGGAGTTTTCCATTAGCTTTTTACAATCATCTCAAATTATAATTATATACATTTCAACAGTAACACTATATATTTTCTGAAACAAAAGGGATCCCAATATCACTTACATTTCCATTAGATGAATTACATATATCTTTATATTGGCAGATATGCAAGGGAAGGAAAGCAGAGAGCAAGGGAAAACTGAGAGACAGTGATAGCCAAAGAGTTGCGAGATTGTTGGGGTGATCAAGTCCTAGATCTCACAGGAAAATTTGGTTGCGCAGCCAGATAGACGAGAGACAGAAAAGGAGTAGAACAGAACAGAACCTTGCAATTTAAACACTTTCTCTAACAACTGGGACAGGGTCTTATTCCACCCTGTCACAAGGCGCAATACTGCCTGTATGGTTATGGTTGAGCAGGCTGTTTAATGTTAAACTCACATTTTTACAGTTTAATAACCTTGGCACTGCTCAGCAAAATTGCCTGAAATTCTGCATGCAAGGTTATAGTGGTGAGTTCTTAAGACACTGCAAGTTTCATGACAGATGCGCATCAGATTCCTGAGATCCAAAATAAGTCTTTAAAAATGCAGTTTTTGGCCATTTGTTTTTGCTCACCTATGGAGAAAAAAAACTGTTTGGAATATTGTCCTGGAACTTTCAGGGTAGACAGGGCTTAGCCCAAGGGTGTGCCTTTTAAGGTTTTGTGAAAAAATATCAATTAGGTCTTGAGTCATAAGCTTTTGAAATTTGGCATCTGAGTATGCTTAGTAGGACTTCTAAGATAACCCTCTAAGTGAGTCACGTGATGCATCCGCCCGAGTTGGAGCTCTGGCAAATGCTCACACTAACCCTTCGGTATTCTAGCTTTATTCTCCACAACCTTGGGTGATTTCTTAACCCATTTCTCGGATTTTGGTCAGTAAACATCTAGTGCACCTCCTATGCGGCAGAAAAGTGTAAAAGGCGGCATAATGGAGGCGGAGATGCGACAGTGCTACCCCAGCACACACCACCGACACCAGAAAAACTCAGCAAGAAGAACAAGACGCATGCCTTTCCTACCTCGAAAGCTCCACCGGGCTGCCCTGAGCAGTCTGTTCTCACTCTGGAATGATTTCTCGAAGAGTTCCAACCGTTCAGGGAAGAGGTCCGGGGTATCACTGCAGAGCTGAAATCAGTGTCAGAAGCTCTGGAGGCCGTCACTAGAAGACGCAGTGATGTAGAAGCCTGCATATCCTCTGCTGAAAAGAAGATCACTAAAGTGGATTCGAAGGCCATCACCAGCAGACACCGACATAGCCAAGTTAGAGGCAAAAGTTGAAGATTTGGAGGGGAGAAGTTGGTGCAACAATGTTGTGATCATTGGCCTACCGGAAAAAGTAGAAGGAGCAGATTGCCTGATTTTCACCCAGAAGCTGATCTCCATGTTGGCAGGGCCTTCGCCATTTGGCCCAGCCTACACAATTGAGCGCTCTCACTGAATCCTTCGCCCACTGCCACCACCTGGTGCACCTCCTCAAACCCTGATACTAAGATTCTTGAATTATTTAGAGAAGCAGCATTTCTTAGATAAAGTCCGTGAGCTACAGCAAATTACCTGGGAAGGCTCCAAGCTCCGCGTGATGCAGGACCTCCCCTTCTTGGTGAGACGACAATGTTCGGCTTTCCACCCGCTTGTGACTAAACTGATCCAGGCCAGTATCAAGTTCAAGATACTTTACCCCGTGAGGCTGCAGATGTGGGTAGCAGACAACTGGTGCATCTATGAGGACCCCAAAATGGCAGAAGAGGCCTTAAAGGAGGCACTACCCGACTTGTTAAGAAATCGCTTAAGCTGGAGAAAGCCGAGTACCTGGAGAATTTCTCTAGTATGTGCTTTCTTGTGTTGTGTATAGCCCCGCATGGAGACAGTATGTCCTGGACTTATTTTTTTATTTTTGGGGTACGAACTCCTCTCGATGATGTGGCATGCCACTAGAATAGGCCCCACACATTCGTAGTGAAGTAATCCCTGCACTGGCTATGCTCTCAGCTTAAACTGCTGTCTGTTGCCCACTCGCTAGTGTCTAGTGGGCAGCTGGCTGCAGCTGGAAAAGAACCGTTAAGTTAAAATAAAGTGCCCAAGTGCTTCGATCCGGTGAGGTACAGGAAAAACATTTATAAACCTCTAATCCTCTGCTACCACCAGCTCTGAAGGAGCCGGTACAAATAGCCATCCACGATCCACGGAATGCCGAGCTCGTGCTGGCAACAAACGGCGTTGAAATCACCTATACCTGTGTCTTTACCACCTCTTTGAAATGGCTTTCAAATCAAAGCAGACACTCACACAGATGTCCACCAGCTGTTTCAAACAGTGTTCAAAAATAATTGTAAAGCGCAGAAGCCTGGCACTCACTCACTCACAAAAGCAGTCAGAGGAAAGCGCTTAGTACAGTGGCTCATAAGAGACACACTTGCTACCACAAACAGTCAAAACAAAAGAAAAAGCATACAAAATAAAAAAAATAATGATAAAACATAATCATCTTGTGAACCGTGCTTATGTGTGTGAGGATGGGGGCATAAAAATATACATTCTTGATGGTGTTTGTATGGGGGAGTATGAGAGGAGGCAGACATATTGCCCTTTTCATTAAGCAACAGGGACTACTTTTCTACTAAAATTTCTTTTAGTGTTTCCCACTTTTTATTTGGATTTGTGAATCTTTATATATATATATATATGTACACACTTTTTTTACTGGGGGACCCATTTTATAAGTGGAATAAGACACTCCGAGGTGTGGTTTATGGCCTGATAAGAGCACTTCCCAGGTGCTAAAGGCACTCGGCGCAAGCGCCTCGTGCCTCATTATGCACCTGGGGTGAGCTCTTATCAGGCCATAAACCACACCTCGTTGTGTCTTATTCCTTACATAAGGCTACATTGGCAATGCTCAACTCTAAGATATATAAATACCTGAAACAGAAGCTCATGGTCAACACTTTTTTGTATTTTCAGCACTGTGGGATGGAAACTATGGACGTTCTCCTGCTTGACCAGTCCCCCACTCCATTCTTTAGCTGCAGTAAAATGAGCACAGCGGCACACACCATTCACTATCATCAACTGATAATCTGCCACATTTTTATTACATTTCACCTTGCAGACATCCCATACATTCTTTTCTTTTTTACACAGAGAAGAATGTTGAAGATAGTGACATATTTACAGGAAGCAGACCACATCAGATCCCATTAATGTGCTTTCTGAATTTAATATCCGGATAACATGGTCATGACGCCACAGTCGCACTTACACTAAGCACTCATTTCTCATTCACGCTATAATGAACCACGCTGATATGGTAGCGCTATTTTCATTTGTGCTAATTTTGCCACGCTAATATCACCGGATACCAACAGATCATGGTGTTTTTTTTTCCATGATTCCTCTTACTAGGTGCAGTGGCTAATATGTGGTCTTTTGTTTCATGGAATGTCAAAGGAGCTCAGGCTAAGGTTAAAAGGTATTAAATACTCAAACATACTCACAATCTGAGGGGTGATATCTGCTTTTTGCAGGAGATGCATTTACTAGACCAGGAAACTGATTTGTTTAGGAGACAGCAAGCAGGCCAAGTCTCTGCTGCTGGAAACAGTACCCAAAGTAGGGGTGTGGCCATTCTTATCTCAAGGAGAGTCCCTTTTGTGTGCGAGCAGTGTATTAAGGACCCTGAGGGCCACTTCATATTTGTAAAAGGGCTGTTAGATAGGACTTCCATCCTATTAGGCAGTGTTTACAGACCCAACGTGGATACCCTGGCTTTCTTTACATCTCTCATGTCCACCCTGGCTCCCTTCACCGAGCTCCCCTATGTCCTCAGGGATGATTGGAACCTACCCTTCTCCCCAGACTTAGGTAAATTGGAAAGGAAGCACAGGGAATTATCCCCAGCTCAAAGGGCAATCCGAGAGATGATCGACACCCTCGGCCTCTGTGATCCATAGAGAGCCCTGCACCTGGATTTAAGAAAGTATACCTTCCGGTCAGCTGTTCATAACTCCCTGTCTAAAATAGACTATTTTTTGTTAAGCCATTCCCTCCTCCCAGGACTATTCGATAGTCAAATTGAACCAGTGGTCCTTTTGGACCATTCGGCCATTCGGTGCCATGTGAATAATTACCATAACTGTCCCAAGGAGTCTATCTGGAAAATAAATAATCAGCTACTCAGAGAGGATAGTACTGTGAAACATATTTCTAAAATAATAGATCAATACACTGAAAGTAACCTGGGTTCTACGGGGAAAATTGATATGGATTGGGGAGGTTTAAAAAATGTAGTAAGGGGGGAGCTTATTCAGCTGTCCTCATTTCAGAAGCAAATGAACCAAAAGAAGGTATCTGATCTATTGTCCCAGATTCAGACTCTGGATCATAACTTATCTCCTAGTTCATTTGAAGATACCAGGCGGTGGCTTATCGGCCTTAGAGACCAGTATAATATGCTCCTGAGGGAAAAAGCTGAATGTGCCATAGGTAAAACTAGAGCATTATAGCTTGACCAAGGGGAGAATCCTGGCAGACTCCTTGCCCTTAGGCTAAAAAACCATGAATCCTCCAGGATAGTCAAGGGTTTGGGGTCCATGACAGATAATACCCTAAAAATGCAGTCTAAAGATATTACAGAGGAGTTTGCACGTTATTATGGGCAACTTTACAATGTTATGCCCTCCTGCCCTGAAAAGAAGGAGGTAGAGGAGTTTCTAGCCACAGTCCTATTGCCGAATCTGGGGGCAGACCAAAAGCCATCTCTGATAGCCTCAATAATGGAAGAAGAGATTCAAGCCATGATCTCTTCCCTATCGCTTGATAAAACTCCCGGACCAGATGGTATTTCACCTAACCTTTTCAAAACCTTTGCTAAACAGTTAGCTCCGTGGCTGCACAAGCTGTTTGCTTGGTTTTTGGAATCAGATAATGCGGACAGAAGACTCCTGGAAGCCTTGATTATTGTAATCCACAAATTGGGTAAAGAGGCAGAGAGAGTCACAAGTTATCACCCAATTTCATGATTAAATTGTGACATTAAAATTCTAGCCAAAATACTGGCGTCCATTCTTGCAAGAGTCCTCCCCCCGCTAACTGCAAAAGAACAAGTAGGATTTATGTCCATGAGGGCATCTTTGGATCACCTGTGTAAGCTAAGCCATATTTTCTCTGTGTCCAGGGATTCCGACTATCCCAAAGGCCTGCTGTCCCTGGATGTAGAGAAAGCCTTTGACAGAGTGGATTGGCAGTTTTTATTCAGTACCACGTCTGAGTTTGGTTATCCCAGTGCTTGGGTTTATTGCAGTGGGGTGTTCTCTGACTCTTTTGTTTTACAATCAGGAACTTGGCAGGGCTGCCCCTTGTCCCTGCTTTTATTCAACATATATTTAGAACTGCTGCTAGCTAAACTGAAAGCTCACCCTGGGTCCTGGGTATACCTGTGGGGTCGCAGGAATTCAAGTTGTCGGCCTATGCCGGTGACATCTTGTTGCACCTGAGACATCCCAAAGATTCATTCCCAGTTGCTTTGGACATAATTCGGGAATACAGTCACAAGATTCATTCCCAGTTGCTTTGGACATAATTCGGGAATACAGTCACTTTTCAAATTACAAAATCAAGCTTGACAAAACCATGGCATTCCCTCTTAATAACAAACTGCTTAGCCAAGATGTTACGAAGCTCGGTATACAGTGGAGTCCCCAAGGTTTGTCCTATCTGGGTATTAGTTTGGCTAGAAGTGAGGCTGAAATGCTGAAGCTTAACATAGGCTCTCTCTTGCAAGTGATTCAGCAAGATTTAGATAGGTGGCGGTCCCTTCCACTGTCACTCTGTGGTTGGATTAGCTTGATTAAAATTAATATTTTACCTATGATCTTTTACCCCTTAAACATGTTGAATTCCTGGCTTCCCTAGTCATGGTTTAAGATGCTTCACTCAAAACTCACTGAGTTTGTCTGGCTGGGTAAACCCCTTAGAAAAGCTTATTCCAAGCTATCTGCCCCGAAAGTAAGGGAGGACTTAGATTACTACATTTTGGGCTCTATTACTGGGCCAGCCACCTCAGTAAATATCTGAGATGGCTTTCGACCCCAGCAAGGGCACAGCCGTCCATATACGTCCCCATTTGGCTGACCTTGGAGAAGGATATTATAGCACAATTCAGAGTCACTCCAGAAGCCCTGCTCCATATTCCAGTGAAGGTGATCCCTCGTTTTCTCTCAAATACTCTGATTGCAACTTTGATTAAAATCCATGGCCTTCTATGTTCTTTTTTAAGGTATAAACATACACTAGACACCGCCCAGCCTATTCTTGGAAATCCAAATCTGAAAGTAGGAGGGCAATTCATTTCAAGTCATTGGCTCCCTCAACTACAGGGTCTAAAGGTCTCTTTGAGGGTGGGGTCTGCACCTCAGTAGGGGCAATTCTGAATACTTTTAATATTCCCTGGAACAGGTTTTCAAGGTGTTTCAACTGAGGCACCTGCTATCTAATTCTAGGACCCTTCAGAGAGGTGAGAGTGCAACTGCCAAGCTAATACAGTCCCTTTCTCTATCAGCAAGTGCACCGCATGCAGTCTCAGTGATCTAGCCAGTTACGTGACAGAACTTATATTCACTTTGATGGTGTGCCCCAGTACTGGAGACATAGTTTACCATTTTAGGAGGAGACTGGGACAAGATTTGGTGCTACATGTATAAATATGTTATGCAAGATAGATTGCAATTAACTCAGTTTCAATTCCTAAATAACGTTCTGGACCACCATTAAACTCTTCAGAGTGGGTAGACTACCCTTCCCTGTCTGTCATAAATGTCAGTCAGCTGATGGCACCCTCTCGCACATTTTTTGGGACTGCCCCTTGGTCAAAGCCTTGTGGGATGCTATCGAGAGCAAGGCAAACCCTCTACTGGGCATCTCTGACTATTTCAATCCAGAGATTTGTTTAGTTGGGCAGTTTGCTAACATCTCGGATAAACAGTGCAGGTATTATATGGCCCTTATCTCCTTATCACTGAAGAAGGAATTGTTATGTCACTGGGTAGATTCATGCCCGCTCACCTATATGGAGTGGCTGCAATAGCTGTTGTTTAATCTGAGGGCTGAACAGTTCAAGGCCAGAATAAGGAGCTCCCTATCTTTTTGTAAAAGGGTCTGGGAAAGATTGCATACCTTATACTTGACTCAAGTTGGGGCTTCCCCCAGATAAGGGCTCAGCCCTACTTTTAGTCAAGGTGTCCGGTTAAGCTGACTTCACCCATGCTGTCAGCTTATGTATCCTAATCCTGTATTTTGGATATGCAACCATCTATAGCCGGGGGGGGATGGGGGATGACAAAGGGGTGGTGGGGGACGGGGGGGTTGGACATGGGCAGTTGATATCTGTTTGATTTGTTGTTCTTCCTTGAATGACTGTTTCATGTTCATCTTTGTATGAAATTAATAATGATCATTAATTTCAAAGATAACCCTCTGATGCAAAAAGGAAGAATTTTACTTTCGTCTGGTGTTTTACTTTTGCAAGAAAAAAGTTTACTATTGTAACTTTGAGCCCTAATAACTTTGGCTCCATTGAACAAAATTGCATGAGATTTTGCATCTGCAGTCAGGGTGCCAATTTCTTATTGATTGATTTTATTTTATTAACTGGACTTTGGTGACCAGGTAGGCTCATTGAGACAAATCGTCCCCTTTTTCATTAGGAACACGGAATTCATTACAAATGTTAGAACATGCACTCTTACGATTTGTCAAGTTTCATGATTGGCCACTGGTCTAGATTTGGAGATCCAGGAAGTGTAAAAGTGAGGCAAAAAAACGCTCTCTTGGCCATTTTGTTTTTTGCATCTAGAGCAAAAATGGTTTGGTATTTTATTCTGAAATTTTCAGAATAGAAGCAGCTCGGCCCAAGTAAGTACCTTTCAAAGATTTTGTGAAAAATATTAATGGAGAAAACTTGTCACAAAGTGTACTCCACACCCAAATGTGGGGCTGGTCCCAAATTGCACTTTCGGTACAGAAACATATATATATTTTTTTTTATTTTGCTTACTGTGTACTATAATACAATAGATTATATCACACTAGTTTTTCTTACTTCCAGGCTGACATTTTCTGTAACTGCAAATTCCAGAATCCACTGCAGCTGACATCAGGTTACACTGAGCACTGCATTGGACTTGAGGGTCACACACCTTCAAAAAGCCGTACTGTCCCAAAACGTTCCTTGCACATGCATGCAAGCGAATGCAAAAATAAACAAGCATTTGTCAATGCCGAATGTTGCTTGCTTCTATGTGCTGTTTAGGTATTTGGAAGTCATTGGAGTGCAAATATTGAAATTAGCGAACTTACGAGCGCAGGAACTTGCGCATAGCTATCAGTAAAAGTCATTTTTAGGAATTTTTTCACCAAATTTTCAACATAGCCATTTTAAGATCTCTGCTCATGAACAGTGACACTGTGATTTTCTTAATGTATCCCATACATTGAATTCGCACACCGACTGCGCCATTGTGCGCTACATGGGCGGAAACACGTTTTGGGCAGGATGTGAAAAATGACAGCTGTATTGCTCATGAGGAGGTGTGGTGAAATGGCAGTGTTGAAAATGTGGAGTGAAAATATTGAAAATTCGTAAACTTACGAGTGTGCGTAGGAACTGCATAGCGCACACTCGTAAAAACAATATTTTGGGAATTTTCACCAAATTTTCAACACAGCCATTTTAAGACCTCTGCTCATGAACAGTGTCACTGTGATTTTCTTAATGTGCCCCATACATTGATTTCAAGACACCGACTCGCGCCATTGTGCGCTACATGGAGGAAACATGTTTTGGGTGAGATGTGAAAATGACAGCTGTACTGCTTATAAGAAGGTGTGGTAAAATGGCAATTTTGAAAATCTGGAGTGAAAATATTGAAAGAATGCAAAAACTTACTTTAGCGCATGGAGGAACCGCGCAACTATAATTCGTAAAAAGTCATTTTTAGAATTTTTCACCAAATTTTCAATACAGCCATTTTAAGACCTCTGCTCATGAACAGTGTCACTGTGATTTCCTTAATGTGTCCCATACATTGATTTTCAAGACACTGACTGGGCGCCATTGTGCCATATGGCGAAACACGCTTTGGGCAGGATGTGAAAATGACAGCTGTACTACTCATAAGAAGGTGTGGTAAAATGGCAATGTTGCAAATCTGGAGTGAAAATATTGAAAATTCGCGAACTTACCGAGCCTCATGGTGAACTGCGCACACTAAATAAAACAGTATTTTAGGAATTTTTCCACCAGATTTTCAAAATAGGCTTTTTGAGAGCCCACCTTATGAACGCTGGCAGTGTCGTTTATAATCGGGTCCGAAGGTGATTTTGTGCGAGTGACTGCAAATCACTGACCGAACAATATGCCGTGACAGTGGCATCATTCATGAGAAGGGGTCCCAAAACCCCATGTTGAAAATTTGCGAAAAATTCCAAAAATGCCTGAGATATTCAACAAAGTTGAAAAACCCCATCTTGCCCATTATACAGCTTACCGGCATTTCCTCAGTTCGCGGTCGGCTTTGAAGAGTGCAGACGTGTTCCCGGTCCAGCGAAGATCGTCGCGCCGAGCTCTGGAGGTAAGTTTGGGGGTGAGGGGATGTGGGAGGCAGGGTGCCGTGGGTGGGTGCAGGTTGTGGGAGGGGTGGGAGACAGCGATGGAACGCTTTTCTTATTTACAGTTTTTTTTGTATTCAGACGACGGGGAAGTTTGCCACACTGGGGTGGGTTCCCAGCGTGGCAGCAGGGAAAGCTGTTTGGGGGATGTGGAGCCGACGGGGATTGGGCACCCGTGCTATAAAATAGAGTTCGCCACGCTCAGGTGTGGCACCCAGCGACACCAAAAGCTTTGGGGCGGAGGCGCCTGCCAGCACACAGCGGTGCGACGGACATTTGCCACACTGGGGTGGGCTCCCAGCATGGCAATAGGGAAAGCTGTTTGGGGGGACGTGGAGCTGACGGGGGATTGGGCACCCCTGTCGGCCAAAACAAGATTTGCCACGCTGGGGTGGGCTCCCAGCGTGGCACCAAAGCTTTGGGGGGGCGTGAGGCGCTGCCAGCACACAGCAGTGGTTTTCTTTGAAGTGAAGACCACCGCTGTCATGCACAGCACCTGCATCCATTGGTGCAGGACCGCCACGCCTGCTCAACGGAGCAGTGGATTGCACAGGACAGTCACACCTCCAAACTGTCCTATTCTTCCAAGACGTTCCTTGCGCATGCACGCAAGCGAACGTAAAAAGCTTTAACATGTACTCTAGGCTATTGGGTCTCCCACTGCTGCAGTCCAGCACTGATGTTGATTGCAGGGGATTCTGGGATTTGTAGTTTAAAAAAAAATGTCAACCCAGAAATAAGCAAAATTAGTCTGATAAAGCTAGCATACTGCAGTGAACAGTAAGTATAAAAAATGTTTTGTACATAAAGTGCAATTACTTGAGTGTGGAGCTCTTAGTGCTGTTTCCTTTTAATCCATTCTCGAGTTATAAGGATTTCTGATCATGAGTTGAGTAGGCACTTTAATGTTAAACCCTGATTTGCCTTATGAACTTTAGTAACTTTGGTGCTGTTAGACAAAATTGCATGGAGTTTTGCATGCACAGTTATAGGATCTGGCAAGTTTCATGATGGCCACTTGTCCGGATTCTAAGATCCAGGGAATGCAAAAACATCAAAAAAACACTTTTTGGTTGTTTTTCTGCTCACATCTAGAACTGGAATGGTTTGGAATTGTGTTTAGAAATTTTCAAAGTAGCAGAGGCACGACATGAGGTGACTTTTGCAGATTTTGTGAGAAAATATTAATCAGTTCTTGAGTCATAAGGTTTTAAAAATTTTACTTCTGAGCATGGGTTGAGTAGGCATTTTTATGCTAAACCCAGATTTCTAGGGACATGGATATGTTGTTCATCCACACTTATTGGCAGGCTCCTTGCCGCTTTAAATCTTGCCGGAAGGTCTTCAAGCTGGCTCCTCCCACCCACCCGGGTGGTAAAACTCTCAGCTCCGCCCCATGACGTCAGATCTTCCTTACCGCTTGGAAGCTCAGGTTCCCTCCTTAACGCTCTGCGTATAAGACTGGTTCCTAATTCTTCGAAAGTTCGAAATCAAAAAGTTTTGCTAAAAGACTTCGGTCTTCTTTCCCATGCTCACGAAGGACAAATCGACTCGGTTCGGAGGTGCCCTTGCGGGCAGAAGATGTCTAGGGCGGATCCGCACTCCACGTCGTCTACTGCTGGGCCTTGAAGCACGACCGCCGGGCCTGCGACTTGTGCTCATCCTTTTCGCCCACGCCCTGAAGACCGCAGGTTGCCCGATTCACAACTGGGGCGCCCCGAGAAGAGAATTCCACCAGTGAAATCTAAAGAGGCCCGGTTGGCGGTGTCCGCGGCGGCGGGCTCGGTGGATCAGCTCGAGCAGATGATCGCCCTCGAAGAGGAGGCGGCGCGGGCCGCTTCTACCTCGGCTGCGGCATTTGTCCCTCTCTCTCGGTGCCTCGTACTCGGCTTCTTTCAAGGAGCTTTGTCTGACCCTCTCGACAAAAGGTGAGGGTCCAACTTCTTCTGGACCCTTTTTCAGGTCCAAAAAGAGCAAGAGTAAGTCTCACCGTCGACGCTTTTGGGAGCGGGAAAGATCCCCCTCCCCTTCTTGTCGACAGTCGACTTCGGTCGACCCCTCAGCTTCGGCCACTGGTCTCACGGTGTCCCCGTCAGGCCAGTTGATCGAGACCCGCCGACGCCGGTCGAGATTTTTCTCGATCTGTTAGACGGGTTGTTGGCTGGAGAGGCTGAGAATCCCCTCTCCCCGGTTCCCCCGGTGGGAGTTGAGGATCCCGTCGGCTCGACTGTGCCTCCGGTTCCGGAGCCTTCGGTGGGATCGTCCGAGCCGAGGGGAGTGCCGATTTCCGACACTTCTCCTTGCCTTCCTCGGCCTAGTTGAGACTCGGTCTCGGTCTCGGACATCCTCGTGGTCCAGCCGATCCCGCCGTCATAGGCGGTCTCGTCCCCGCACCAAGGCAGCCGGGCGCACTGTCTTCTTCCTCCTCGACGAGGGAGGCTTGCGCTAAGTTGTGCCAGAGGTATGAGAGCTCATGTGGCAACAGCTCCTTTTGACCGGGAATAAGCCGACCCAGTCGTCTTCCCCGGCCATTAAGTGGCTGTCACCGGAGCGGCCGAAACAACCCCTCGTTGTAGCCGAGGAGCCTGTTCCCAGGCCGGTTGTTCGGCCAATTCCAGCTGCCCCACCGATTCTGGTGGAACCTCCGCCTCCACAGCCGTTAGTTGGGGCTCCGACCAAAAATTCTCGGTCGGCTTGGGTTTGCCCCATAGGCTGTCTGTCACCCTCACTCCCGATAAACCTCGGCAGGTGGAGGGTGGCTCAGGCCCGAGGCAGCTCTTTGAGGACTCTTCCGAGTCCGAGGATGATTCCTCCCTTTTCTCCAAGCGCATGGACTTGGAGTCCTCGGGAGGACAGTCAGTGGACGATAGCCCTTCGTCCTTCTTAGGATTGCTTCGGCTCATCTCGGAGTCCACCGGGATGAAGCTCGAACCCGTTTCTAAACGGGCCAGGTATCCCCTCACGGAGATTCTGGACCGAGGGGATTCTCCACGGAGGCCTTCTCCGTGGCCGAGGCCACAGTGGGTCCGCCTTGAGCTTTGGCAGCGCCTGCTTCCTGCCCTGCGCCCGGCCAGAATGGCCAGGAAGTATCGCGTCCTACCGGTTCCCTGTCCGGTTTGAACACCGCTCTACTGAGGGGTTGGTTACCGACAGCTCCGCGGCCGAACGCCAGGATGTGGACAAACCTCCCGACAAGGAATCCAAGAAATTGGATTATGCCGGGCGAAAGTCTATGCTGCGCTCTTCTCTGCCTTCGCCAGGCCAGTTCGGCCGTCCTCATGGCACATTTTTCTCATGCCCTGTTGGGCTCCCTGGATGAGGTTGTCCCTCATCTTCCCGCGGATCTGCAGACTACGGTCAGGCAGGTGCGGGACCAGGGCAGGGCAGTGGCCAAACAGCAGCTCCAGACTGCTTTAGACATCGGGGACTCATGTGCCAGGTCTGTGGTGGCCGCAGTGGCCATGCGTCGTCGGGCTTGGCTGAGGATATCCACCTTTACTCGGATACCCAGCACAAGTTGGCGGATGTTCCCTTTTTGGGGACTGACCTCTTCGGCCCTGGGGTGGAAGGTCACCTGCAGAGGATCGAGAAGTCCAATGCTACCTTGGACTCGGTCTCTTCCACAGAAGGACAAAGGCCGCAAGCCACAGCCTAAGCCCTTTGTCCTTCTGCGCCCAGCGCGCCCAGCCCAGCAACGCTAGGGCCAGCAGGCTCGACCTTGGCATCCCAAACCTGCTGCGGGCTTCTCCAACAGGAAGCAGGGAGGTAAAGGCCCAGGAGGTCCTCGCCGTCCTCCTCCAAGCCTGCCCAGTGACGGGCTGAGGGTGTCGCCCATCCCCGTCACCTACCCCTGGTTCCCCCTGGGGGACGGCTCGACACTTCCTTTCCGCCTGGTCCGCTGTTACCACGGACAGGTGGGTACTGGAGGTGGTGGGAAAAGGCCTGCCTCTAGAATTCGAGCAGGCCCCGCCCTTCAGAGCCGTCGCACCTGGGGCCTCGGGTCCGCAGCTCACTGGCGCTCGCCGAGCCGACATCGCCTCCTCCTCCAAAAGGAGGTGATCACGGAGGTGGAGGACCCCTTCAGACCCGGGGTTCGTTCCAGGTATTTCCTGGTTCCGAACGGACGGGGCTGGCGCCCCATTCTCGACCTACAGACCTGAACAAGTTCCTAAGGTCTCGAACCTTCAGGATGGTCATCCTGCACAGATAATACCATCTCTGGAACACGCGGTGGTTCTGCTCTCTGACCTACAGGACGCGTTCTTTCACGTCCCTATCCGTCCGTCACATCGAGATTCCTTCGCTTCGAGCGGAGGATCCTCTTCGAGTTCCAAGCCATGCCCTTGGCTTATCTCCAGCTCCCAGGGTCTTCACCAAATGCATGGCAGTGGTGACAGCATTCCTGCGGCGCCGAGGGGTCCGGGTGTACCCTTACCTGGACGATTGGCTGATAGCAGCCCCCTCCAGACAGGAGGTGGAGCGGTCCAGAGATCTGGCCCTCCAGGTTTGCTCTCAAGTCGGCCTTCTCATCAACGAGGCCAAGTCGGAACTCGAGCCGAAGCAGGTGATCCTGTTCATCGGGGCAGAGCTCGACTCTCTTCGAGCCAGAGCACGGCTCCCGGCGGACAGGGCCGAGGTTCTTACCTCCTTTGCCCAATCATTTCTGGTTGGGCAATCGCGCCCTGCCCGGGACTTCCTGCGCCTCCTGGGTCTCATGGCGGCCTGTACCAGCGTGGTCCGTTGGGCACGCTGGCACATGCGCCCCTTCAGTGGGGACTGGCCAGCCAGTGGTCACAACGCTGCGATCCATTGGACCAGCTAGTGATAGTGACCCAGGAGATGTGGAACGCTCTCCAGTGGTGGACCGTTCCATCTCATCTGCAGGAGGGCATCCCGTTTGTCCGCCCCGAGCCGACGGTCTCTCTATCGACCGATGCCTCTCTGATGGGTTGGGGTGCCCATCTGGGGAACACTGAGTGCCGGCCTCTGGTCCCTGGAGTCGATGCCACATCAACCTGCTGGAGCTCAGGCGGTCCGCCCAGCTCTCACGCCTTTGCTCCGTTTCTCCGGGGTCAGTGGTCCAGTCCAGACGGACAATACCACGACCATGTACTACCTGAACCGCCAGAGGCGGGGCGCGCTCCATGCTTCTATGCAAGGAAGCTCTCCGCATTTGGTCACTAGTCGCAGCCTGGGCGGATCTCCTAGCCATTCATGTGGCAGGAGCCTCCAACACCCTGGCCGATGCCCTGAGCCGGATAGGGGCTGCATCTCACAGTGGTCTCTCCTGCCGGAGGTAGTACAAGATCTGTTCTCCCACTGGGGCACACCTCAGGTGGACCTGTTTGCCTCCAGGGAGAGCGCTAAAGCTGAGGCTGTTTCATGCCTGCCCCCTCAGCAGGGCTCGCTGCAGGGGATGCCTTCTCGAGGCTGTGGACCCCAGGCCTCTTCGCCCTTTCCCCATTTCTCTTGATTCACAGGTGCTTCTCAAAGCAAGGAGGGACAAGGCGCAGGTGATCTGATAGCCCCAGACTGGCCCGCCAGTTCTGGTACCAGATCTCCTCAGCCTCAGCTCCAGGCTCCCGAGGCAGCTTCCAGCTCACCCGGACCTGCTCTCAGTCAATCAGGGGAAGGTGTTCCATCCAGACCTGCAATCCCTGCACCTGATGGCCTGGTTCCTGAGCGGCTAGAGTTCCAGGCCTTGGGTCTTTCCGATGAGGTCCTCAATGTAGTTGAGGCATCCTGTAAGGAGTCGACCAGAAAATGCTACGCCTTCAAATGGAAGAGATTCTCCATTTGGTGTCAGGGCAAGGGCTTGGACCCTTCCTCCTGTTCTGTGGCAAGCATTTTGGACTATTTATGGTCCCTTTCTAGTCAAGGGCTTAGGTCAACGACCCTAAAGGTGCACCTGGCAGCCATCTCTGCTTACCGGGCGCGGGCCGGGGAGCAGTCGGTGGCGCAGGAAAAGGTGGTCGGGCGCTTTTTCAAAGGCCTTGATCACATTTCCCCTCCGGTGCGAGAACCTCCACCTCCGTGGGATCTACCGCTGGTACTGGCAAAGCTCATGGGCAAGCCATTCGAACCAATGCACAGGTGTGAACTCTCTCACCTGTCGTGGAAGACCGCCTTCTTGGTGGCTATCACATCAGCCAGAAGGATGGGAGAGCTCCAGGCGCTTTCCATCGAGTCTCCTTACCTGGTCTTCCACAGGGACAAGGTTGTCCTGCGCCCCACCGAAATTCCTTCCGAAGGTGGTGTCGGAGTTTCACCTTAACCAGGTGCTGACTCTGCCGGTGTTCTACCCCAATCACACCTCGGGAGGCCGAATAGGCTCCATACTCTGGACCTTAGAGGCACTCGCTTATTGTGAGGAGCGCATGGCTGAAATTCCGGGAGAGGTTCGCCAGCTGTTTGTCACCTATGCTGAAGCCGCATCTGGCAGACCTGCAGCCAAGTGGACGATAGGCAGGTGGGTCACCTCCTGCATAGATCGCTGCTATGAGTTGGCGGGCATGGAGCCTCCCAGAGGGATAAGAGCTCATTCTACCCGTCATACTGCTGCATCGGTGGCTGCTTCCAGGGCCGTCCCTATCCAGGAAATCTGCAGGGCTGCTACCTGGAAGTCAGCACACACCTTTATTACCCATTACCACATCGACCTTGAGTCACGCCGGGATGCTGGTTTTGGGGCCTCGGTTCTCCAGTCCTTATTTCCCAAGTAAGTATTAAGGGGGTGTGCGCCTTGCCTCCCTCCTCCGGAGAACTGCTAGAGTCTGCCAATAAGTGTGGATGAACAACATTCCATGTCCCTAGAAATACAGGTTACTCACCTGCAACAGGAGTTCTAGGAATGGTATATTTGTTCATCCTGTTTCCACACCTCCTGGCTTCGACACACAACCTGAGCTTCCAGCGGGCAGATCTGGCGTCATGGGCGGAGCCGAGTTTTACCACCCGGGTGGGTGGGAGGAGCCAGCTTGAAGACCTTCTGGCAAGATTTAAAGCGGCAAGGAGCCTGCCAATAAGTGTGGATGAACAACATATACTATTCCTAGAACTCCTGTTACAGGTGAGTAACCTGTATTTTTGCACCTAAGTAACTTTGGTGCCACAAGGAAAAGGCCTTCAGTCCTGCCCAGAACAGGGTCACCTGACCGAGGGGTTTGAAAGGCGCTGTGCTGAGTGAGTCTAGGACAAGCGTCAGATTCCAGGGGGCAATCAGTGTCTGGGCCCTGGGGCGCAGCACTTCTACTGCTCTAAGGAAGCACCCAGTGTCGGGGTGTGCCCCTGGGCTATGTTGGCCTATGGGGCCAATAGCTGCACTAATGGTGGACAGTTGTACTCGGAGCGAAGAGTGCGATAAGCCATTATCTACACCCTGCTGCAAGCATAGAGAATGGTAGACATGTTGACCGTCTCTGGCTCCGTACCCCTATCCCTGCACCATGCCGCGAAGATGGACCATTGCCTGCCGTAAGTGGATGTGGTGGAAGGTCTTCTAGATTGCAGTAGTGTAGATATCACCGAATAGTGGTACCCAGCTTTCAGCAGTCTCTGCTTCTCAGGAGCCATTCCGTTAGCTTCAAGGTCCCCAGTGCGGGGTGGCACACGGGTCCCTGAGTCAGCATGTCCAGTCGGTGTGGTAGACTGCATCTGTCCAGCACCATGGCTACCACCGCTGAGAACCAGGCTCGGCATTACCAGAACAGAGCTACTAGTATGATTGTTCTGTGTGATTGTCGGATCTTGGAAAGAACTTGCTGGAGTACAGGGATGGGGGAAAGACATATGACCGATCCCGTGCCCAAGATTGGGATAGGGCATCGGTCCCCCATGAGTGACATTCCCTGTATGTGGAGAAGAAGCTTTTCACTTCAGTGTTCTCTGCTGTTGCCATGAGGTCCATGGCAATGGGACCCCAGGTCTCCTGTCTGTTGAAATTATTTGGGGTTAGTTGCCACTCTCCCGGATGCACCTACTGGAAACTGAGCCAATCTGCTCATATATTAAGCTTTCCTGCTAGGTGGACCATGCTAAAGTGTCTGAGGTTGGTCTGGGCCCAGTTCAGGACCCTCATCACCTCTTTCTGCATGGCTTTGCTCCTGGTGCCCCCCTGTTTGGCGATGTAGGTTACCGTAACCTGATTGTCGGAGCGAATTAGAACTGACTGACCGGAGATGGACGATTGGAAGGAACTGAGGGTATGATATACCGCTCTCATCTCCAGAATGTTAATGGGTAGCATTGCTTCTGTCGTGGTCCAATGGCCCTGTGCCGATAGGGAGCCCAAGCATGCTTCCCCATCCTAGGAGACTTGCGTCTGTTTTGATGGAAATGTCGTATTTGGCCTCCAACGGAACCCCTCGTGTGAGGGAGTGGCTTGTGGTCCACCAGACTAGCGAGCGTCAGATTGGTTCCAGTAGAGGTATCCTGACCTTCAGGTTGCGCTCGTTTGGGGAACCCTGGGTCAGCATATAGTTCTGTAGGGTGCATGTGCCATCAGGCCCATGGGACCAGGTCAATGCATGATGCCATGCAGCCTAACATTCAGGCTATTTGCCCTATGGTTGAAAGGTTGTTGGCCTTCAGTTGGTAGGCTAGGGCCCTCACCATTTTGACTCTCTTCTGGGATGGTCTGGTCCACCCCTGGGATATGTTTATCTCTGCTCCCGGGGTTTCAGTTGCTGAGTGGGCTTTTCTTGATTCACCACCCAGCCGTGTTCCTCAAGGGCTCATAGAGCCATTTGGGTGACGTGTTGTGAGTGTTCCTTGGACCGAGCTCGGATCAGCCAGTCGTTCAGTTACAGAATTAGGTCCACACCCTGTTCTCTTAGTGTGGCGACCAGAACAAGGAAACTTGGGTGAATACCCTTGGGGCTGAGGTAAGACCGAAGGGTAGTGCCTGGTACTGAAAATGTTGCCCTAGAATAGGAAGCATAAGTATTGCCTGTGACGTGGTCTGCTCCTAGCTGTTTAATACAGCCTTAAAAATACAGAACATCCTAGGAGTGTAGATGCCCTAGGGAGCTGCTGGTAATGCTGACCCTAGAGAGGGTAGTGTGGAGGATGTATAAATAACTACAGGCGGGGTTCAGCATAGGGGATCGCTATAGTGAGGGAACCCGCATGGAGAAGGCCACTTTGGAGGTCGCTGTGGGGAGGGACCACCAGGTTCTTTGTAAATGCATATGGGGTCGCTATGGAGAGGGAACCCATATGAACTTTTGGAATATAGGGTCGCTAGAGAGAGGGACCCCATATGGAGGTAGAGGAGGGCTAGGAGTGGGGGTAGGGAGGACGAGCCAGTAGGCTTTGTAGGCCTGCATAGGAACAGTATTTGAACCAGTGCTCCTGTTTGCGGCTTAGAGCCTCTAGGTTTTGTTTTCATCCCCCACTATGCAGTATGCCAGCCACGTTGTGTAGTTGCCCAGAAAAAAATAATATATAGCGCCTCACTCCCAGCATTCTACTCGAAGTAGTTCCCCAATCCCTCTGTGGCTATTCCCTCTACCTTGGAAGTTTTTTTTTTTTTTTCTTCTTCCAAGAAAAACTAGCGCTCGGTTTTTCCAGGGCCATGCACTGAGAGAATAAAGTATCAAGTGGCCACGAGCCCTAGGAAGGGGCGAACCGCTGAGAGATCGTAGTAGGACTCGGTATATCCCGCGGTCCAGCTTTTCTCTCCTGAGCTACCTTCTTTTACTTTGATTGGGAAGAGAAGGTCAACCCCCAAATGCTAGGCCTGGGGGCCGGAAGTAGGTCGCGAGAACCATGCGGCCGAAAGGAGCATGGGGGAGATGAGTAAAACGTTCCTGGATGAAAAGGATCTCTTGAAATGGGGATTCTGTGAAGAATAGCTGTACTGATTCATGGGGACGCTCTCCCGGTGGAAGACAGGTCCAACCAAGACGCCAATACCACGCACCAGGGAGAGGGGGAGGAGCGCCACGTGGAGCTCAGCAGAAGGCCAGAGGCATTGTAGCGTAAACTGCTCCCTAGCTTGAGAGGCAAGGAAATGAGCTCAAAGGAGATCTCCCTTTTTCCAGTTGAGGGCAGCGCTAGCCACCGCTTCATGGCAACCGAGTGAGTGGAAGATTAGGGAGCGCCTAGTGTGAGCTGTGCTAAGTGCGCAAGGCAGGGAGGGAGCAGTCGGACGCCAGAACCGTGAACAGTCCTGGGGAGGGCAAACCCTTTCCCTTACTAGGAAACTGGAAGAAATGCGGGGCAGAAAACCGCAATAATCTCAACAACACATTATTAGTTTGCAGAATATCTTGCTAGGCTTGAAGTAAGGCAGAAAGGAACCCAATAATTTGCAAATAGGCCAGAGAGGCCAAAGTAGAAATTAATTCTAATTAAACACATCGGAAACCATTACAAAAAACGTGCTGGCTCTAAATTCTTAGCCAAACACCGAAATATATTAATAAGCGATAACGCTGGCATCAAACCTTGTTAGCAAGGAAACCATAATGCTGCAGGAATCTCTTCCCCTTAGGGAGCTATGTTAAGAGTGATGGGAAATAAAACACACACAAAATGCTGCAGCCGAGATGGCCACTAGAGATATATTATCCTCATCATGGAGGCATGCGGGGCATTTGACTTGCTCAGGGTCACATAGTATGCAAGTGGAAGCTGTGGGATTCTAACCCAGGTCTGGTCTGCTGGATGTCACCAGATTTGCAGCTCAGAGCCTGAAATCACTGTGCTATACTGCCTCGAGGTCCCGCATTGTGGGGCAACAGATTGAATTTCCTTGCCCTCACTATCTATGGAGAGAGACGCCAAAAAAGGTGGAAGGATCATTAGGACCACAGAAGTGGTGGGCTTCCGGGGAAGACTGGATGCACCAGCAAACGAGGCAGGTACTTTCTCTGCTGAAAACACTAGAAGTACTCTATGAGGTCTGCGAGCCCCAGGGGGTGGTTGCGGTGCTGAAGTCCCCCTCAAGTGAGCGACTGCATCGCTCCGGGCCTAAGGAAAGGCTAGCAGCCTATGGAGGCCCCTTCCAAAATGGTGGCCCGGTTTGACAAAATGGTGGGCCTGATTTCAAAATGGTGTCCGAGTAGAGGTGAAGGTGTAATCCCTCCTGACGCCGACAGGGCCGCTGTAGGGAGGTGCCCTGAGGTGCAGAAACGGGAGTCAGAAAGATAGGTAGGCTGCTAGGAAAAAGGGGCCTGGACCTGCTGGACTGAGGGCTCGATTAGGCCGGCTGCTGAGAGAGGGAACCGGGCCTATTCTCGGATGTCCCCTGGCATCAGGGTAGATCTGGATTTCTTGTGGCCACGGCACCTCGTGGTTTCTGCTCGGAAGGGGATCCCACTAAGGGCCGTGACAAGAGTCGCCTTTATTCCCTCGTACTCTGTTGAAGCACCTCTGATCTTGATATGCTTAGGGTCATACAGTAGTGCAAGGGGGACTGTAGGATTCAAACCCAGGTCTCTCGGTTTCTAGCTTAGAGACTTAAACCACTGCACTATACTGCCTGGTAAGCAGGAAGATTCCCCCGCTGCAGACTACGGATTATGGGAGACCGCGGGTGTCTGATCCCCAGAGGTATTCTCCCTCATTCATATTCTCTCCTTTGAAAAAATGATGAAAAGACGATGAAAGGAGCACCTCTTCTTCTCTCTCTCTCTCTCTCCTTCTCCGCTGGCTGATGTTTGAAACAAAGCCGCTCCCGACACCACTGGGCAGAATGTGGTAGTCGGGAGACCGAAGGAGAGGGCGAGAAGAAAGAAATGATAGCAGGGAGGTGAGGCCGAGCCGATCCTTGAGGCATAGCCGTCAGAGGCCTGGTGAGACAGCGGTCGCGTCGCTCAGCTCGCGTGCAAGCGAGCCGCCATGAAGCGGCGACCAGCTGAGACAGCGAAGGATTCCTGCTGTTTCTGTCTCCTTCAGGCAGCGAGAGAGAGGCGAGGAAGGGGGTAGCGAGGGGTCATGCCACACTTGGCTAGTCTAGAATTGGGGGGACTAGGCGGTGCGCTTCGCAGTGCTGCTTCGTGGTGAGCTAGGCAGATGTAGCAGAGGGTACAGTGAAGGCCTGAATCAATTAATCCCCAAAGGTCTCACACCACAACAGCAACATAAGTGAAAGCGGCAGGATGCATTAAACAATTCTAACTAATTAATATTAACAAGCGGCAGGATGCAATAAAGAAATCTAGAAGTCATTTGTTCCAATCTCATAATCTAATGTCCCAAATGCTGGAACACCAAGCAACAAAACACAAAGCCTAGGCTGGCCCTGAAAGACCAGCCTCTGCCATTGCACTGCATAACAAAGAAATACTCTACCTCATTTCTTTTTTTTAAACTTCATACAGTATAAGCTGATAACAAAGGCTGTCTTAGGCAGGCTCAGATGCTATGTAAATTAGCACTATATTTTTATTTTCTTTCCTGTGGAAACACAGGCCTACCTTTCCTGGCTCAATTACAGGGACTCCTGGAGTGCTTGTAGCCTGATCAGATGCACAATTTGAACTGGAGAGCAGGGGCTTCTGGGACCTGGGGTCTAGAAATTTGATCCTAGGTCATGTGCATCACTAGCCTATCAGTTGGGTTAAAACCCATGCGGTAAGGTCTGGAGTGTCATGGATGGTCAACCAATCACAATGGCCACTTATCCAGAGTCTGAGGTCTGGAAATTTTAAAAGTTTTTTAAAACATACTTTTTTGCTGTTTTTTTTTGATCGTCCATGGAGCAAAAATGGTTTGGAATTGTGTTCCCACATTTTCAGGGTAGAAGGGGTTTGGCTCAAGGCTGTGCCTTTCACAGGGTAGGTGAAAAAGTATCAGTCAGTTCTTGAGTTACAGTGTAAGGTTTTAAAATGTGGTTTCTGAGCATGCTCTTACAGTTGTCAGGATAGCTGTCTGGTGTGAACAAAAAAAAATATGTTCACAAGCTGATTTTATTTTATGAGAAAATGTTTTTATGTTAGAAAATAACTTTTGGTCATGAGCACTGCCATCTTGTTTTTTCTTTTGAACAAGACATTTTCTAGAAACACATAAAAATGATGCCTTTTCAAAAAATAAACACCTGAACCATAGTAAACAGGACCAGTTTGCTAGATTTGGGAATTTGCTTGATGAGAAATTACCAAAACAAGTTCGAGGCACCCCAAAAACCTTAGATCACCAGTTTAGCGAGGGTTGTGATTCGTACATTGCTTGCCGAGAATTCTGTGTTCACAAGAAAGTGCGAATAATCGAAAGTAAAGAATTCTTTGTGAGAAAATGTGAACAAAAAAAAGCCTTGTGAACAAAGAATTCTTTGTTTGCGACATAAAAAGGTGTGAACAAAGAATTATTTGTTCCCAACATAAAAAACGCGTGGGCTAAGAATTCTTTGTTGGCAACAGAATAATTTGGACTTTGTACCCCAAATCAGCTGTTACTTATAAGTCGGCCAAATAAAAAAAATTTTCATCAGATTTTAACCAGTGTTCTTTTCTCTAATGACTAAACACAGTGGGTGAGAACACTGTCACTTCCACATCAGAATGTGCTTTTATGTTGTAACGCCATTCAAACAATTTTAATGGTCAGATTGCAAGTCCGTGACTCCTGTGAATGTCGTGGAGGCTTAAAATATGTTTTAAGAATTTGAGACACAAATAATAAAAAATTTGACATGCATTGCTGTATGATTCTGCTTTTTAGGAATGTAATGCTGGACTGCAGGATTTACATAGTGCTGGCAGGGCCCTAAGCAATATTTTGTTGTGACCAGCTGACTGTCCTGAGCAGTACAGGTGTGTCTTTTCACTGTTTTCAAAAGTACCACATCAGTGCTACTGCATTTCTGTCACATGGAAGTAGTTGTGTGCTACCTGTTCACGGATGACAAAATCAGCAGCAGAGTGGATATACCAGGGGGAGTGGAAGAAAATCAGGGAAGATTTAAAAAGATGGAAGACTGGACAAGAGTTTGGTAAACTAGGTTTCAACGCCAAAAAGTGCAAAATTATGTACATAGGACACAGAAACCCAAGGGCAACGTGTCCTTTCAGGAAGGAGGTGGTGACAACCACAAAACAGGAAAGGGTCCTGGGGGTCATCATTGCTCGTAAAATAGTTGCTGTGTACAAAATCATAAACTGGCAGACAGGTGAGGACAAGGTAATCGCAGCCATCTTACCCCTAATTCCCCTGGCGTTTTGAGCAGTTAGATCTTCATCAGGGGCCCACCTAACTGTCCCAAGTTCTCTGTATTGGCAGAGTGTAAAAACAAGAGTGAGGCGTGCAGGTGCAGTCTTGTCTGCTGTTGTCTAGCTTTCCCATACCTGCACCCCCATGCACCTTAGGTGCACTTTCCTTGCTGTACCTTTGAAATATGCATACAGCACACTGCACTGTTAAAAAAAAAAAACATACTGTGCACTGGGAGGGGTTCTTGTCTCCCATTCCTGTAGGTTTGGCACGACTCAAAGCTTGTCTGTAGAGAGAAACTGCCAAAGTATGGGCCACCCAGGTTATATAGGTGTGCCAGTGTACATCAAAGTGAGCAGGTACAGTTACACAAAACTTTCCAAGCATTCCTGATGCCAGTGGTTTATAGTTCCAAGGGTGTGGCTCCATGGAGGAGAGTCTTTTGAAGATCTGCTGTTACTGGTAAGTAACTACAGCTGGTTGTATTATCAGATGATTATTTCTCTATATTAAAACAATAAAAATTGTATTGATGAAATAAAAAACTACAGCTGGTGCCACAGTACTTATCAGAAGGGCGCTCTTCAATAGTAAGCATTTGTATCTCACCTAACAGCCTTTCAGCTGTTCATTAAAAGTGCTGAAGTGGGGAATAAATCAATTACAAGCAGCTATTGCTCCCTGAGAGGATCTCCTCCACACTGCACACACTAGATTTGCTCTAACTTTCCTCTCTTTCAGGTGTTCTTTAAAAAAAAATTATATATGTATATATATAGATAGATATTTTACAGAATCTGGACTATGAATTTGTTTTGCATGCCACATTAAAATAAAGAAACTTAAACAGTGGAAAAAGGCCACTGTTCCATGTTGTTGTCTTCCTGCTGTCCTAGCTGTTATATCCAGAACTGTGCTTTTCTTCAAAGTACTCATCAGCTTACATCTAATCAACATGAAGGGCGACACTAATGTCTGTGTTTTTAACCATGTGTTAAATTTCATTTCATGTGTGACCACAATTATTTAATCTCTTTGTGTTCCCACATGGGGCGTACAAAACCAAATATGTTGATGTGCAAAGAAGAATGAAGTCTGTAAACCACAGTTACTCAGGTAACGAACTGAACTTTGTATGTTCTATCTGAGATTTCAAACACCTGCAAAGCTTAGCCTGACATCCAGTTTCCATAACTGCAAAATGATTGTCATTTGATTAATACCGAGAATAAACTTAGGCGTTCAAATACTGTAAAATACATTGTGAATTTATTTGGGTACTATACAGAGGTCAAGATTAGTCACTTGAAATGAGTGAAGGTAAATGTTCAGTTTCCTTAGGATCTACTATACAGTGTAATATGTTAAAATGAAAGATGATTTTTATGTGCTAATGATAAAATACAAAAATGTGCTTTGTCTTAAAAGTTCTTTGCGTCTGTGTCAGGTGGCTCTATTAGTTGGGAGATGAATAAGGAGGAAACCCCCAAATGATAAAGAGAAACCAAAGTGGTCATTTTTTTACTGGGCTAGCTACAAGACCTGGGACCCCAGTTGTAGTCATAATTGGTGGCAATGAAAACCTGCTCCCCATTGTGCCACCACCAATTTCTGCCATACATACAGTAAGTTTGTCTTGGAAGTCACTGAGGAGGAAACTCCCATGTAATTAATGCAATGCAAGTTGTGTTGCCAGCATCAGTGGTGCAAGCATGGTTCGCACCCACTTACATATGATGGTGTGACACCTACAGAGGTCTCTGTATGGCAAAACACCTCGCATGGCATCATGGCATGTGTAAGCTCATGAGCAGCTGTGCTGCCGACAGAATCTTCTCTCACCTGCCTGACCTGTACCTCTTGCTGTGTTTCTGGACTGACCCCATATGTAAGATTTCCACCTCCTGAAGCCATTCCTGGTGATCCATTGGCCCTGACTGCCCACATCTTAGACATCTGACATTCACTGGTATCAAGTGGAACCCCCCTCCCTAGCCCTGTTGCCCCACGGCGATCATGCTGCTTACTGGTCCCATGATGACGGTCTCTATCATCATCATCACAGGTTTGCAACACCCCGCTTCCATGTTCGTGGATAAGCCATGGTTGTACAGTACATGGTTAGACCATAATGCACAGTTAGCAGCCACAGTCATTCATCGTTTGTCCATGATTTTAAAATGGCAGCAGAATCAACCGTGAAGTATAAAGCACAAACTGTGAGGTGCCAGTGCTGGATTAGGGCTAAAGTACAAGTGTAATCCAATAAGTAGACTCCACTCACCTCACTTCAAAACTAGAAAAAATATAAATCAGAATTATATATAGTCTGATTTATGAAGCATTTCCTGCTTAGAAATAGATTTACAGTACACTTTATGGTAGTAGTAAATGAGTGATTGTATTATTTTGTAGTGTATTATTACTTTTTAGTATGTCTAATAATTAAATCACAGCTTATCTGACTTTTTTGAGAGCTTAGAGATATGGAGAAGTTTTATATTGATTTATATGTTTATGAAGTTGTAGTTTCCTGATGAAGCTGCGCATGTTTAAGCAGTGAAACGTTGATTGTGTAATATGACTGATGAGCTGAATTGATTAAAAAATAAAGTATACTTGAATATATTTGGTGAGTGAAGGGAGTCTATTTACTGGATTCTACTTATAGCTTATAGTTTTCTCCATAGGTTCTACTCATGGTTATCTGTGGACAAACAGTGATGTTAAGTGGCCCAGGGACAGACCATGGATGTCCATGGTCAATGTAGTTTTCAAATTATTCAAGTAGGCCATGAGTCAAGCTGGCCCATTGGCACAGTGGTAGCGAGGGCTGCAGCTCGTGGCACTGGCGATTACGCGTTGGCAACCAGCGCAGGGTGCCAGGGGCCAGCTGGGGGAGGAGAATCAGGTGCTCTCCTCCTCCTCCGGGGAGGGAAGATTTCTGGCTCCACTGCCACATAGGTGACCACAGGTGATAGTGCAGCCAGGAGCAGCTAGTGGGAGGATCAGATGCAGGTGGGTGCTGCACATGTGCACCCTGATGCCAGTGCCTGAGTGGGAGGGACACAGAAATTAAGGAAAAGACAGGGCCCTGACATGAGTGAATACCAGCTCCACACAAGCCCCATACCGGCAAAGTGGCACTTCTCCATCTGGGACCTGGTTTGGCTGGCGCAGGGTGAGGCCATGCCACCCCTTAACCCATAGCCCCTGAGTAGGGAGACGACGTGCAGTGGATGGAGTTGGAAGGCAAGCCCACGAGATGCCAGGTGATGGGCTGGAGTAGCTGGTAAGATTGTGGTCCAAGGGGATAAAAAAAAGAGTTGGTCTTGGTCATTCAGTGGGATCCATGGTTGCTAATTACATACATTCCCTCTTATAAAATACAATCTTACTTCAAGAGGGCTCTTGCAGTAGATAATAACATGTAGGACTGGCACCCCCTGGCGTCAGGACTGCACAGAGCTTTGCCAGCATAGTCTGACACGAGACCGCCCACTGGACATCACGTGACTGACGTCAGTGTGACCCTGTATAGTGGGCAGTCCCCAAGTCCGCCCTCTAGTTCTTTCCCACCGTCGACCTGCACATCTTCGGACTGACTAGAGCTTGTAGTCACCATACAGAACGCCTCTCCGGATGAGTATTCACTTATTTTGATTTTTCCACGATAGTTTGTATGTCATCCTCTCCAGATCCGCATAAAAACAAGTGTGGTTCATGCGGGGTTCAACTGCCCTACAAAGATCAACATTCTCTGTGTCTCTTCTGTCTCGGGCCTACTCACAAGGTGGAGGATTGCGAGGCCTGTGCCCACTTTAATCAGGCCATGTAGAAATGACACCAGCAAGCCCTCGAGACCCACATCCTGAAAGAAAAGATGGCTGCCATGGAACAGGAGTTAAAAAAGCTGAAGAGTGCGTCTTCCTCACCTGCGGACCCTCATTAAAAGAAGAAGAGGGACAAAGAGAAACACACCCTCCATCGAAGACACCCACGGGCCCTTCGTCGGAGGACCAGTCCCCTTCTGCACTCCCGCTATCTGAGCAGGCCTTGGTCCCCCTGCCACCACTGGTTTCGGTGATGGCGGGCTCCTTGGATTCTTCCAAGGCCACCGCCACTCTTAGGCCTATTACCACCAGATGGCCAGCATGGCTGGTAAGTCGCTTGTCGGCACCTCCAGCGAATGCCTGGTTGAGATTAATAAGTGAGAGCCAGCTCCTCTGACTCCCACGCAGCCCAAGTTGATAAGCCGATCGTCGGCCTCTCCGACGATCGCCCGACTGCTTCATGTCCATCAGGCTGTGATGTGATGCTGCCAGATGATGGTCCCGTTCAGGCCAGAGATCTGGTTTCTCCAAGGGGTGCACTTCCTGAGCCCCATTGCCTGACCCATCAGAGCTTCCCGTGCTTTCGTCAGGTCTGCAAGCTCTGATGCAAGTCCACCCGTCTCTGGGGTTCCCAACGATAGTAGGCCACTCAGCCTTACTGTGACTCCTTCGTCACCTTTGGCAACACCTGACCCAGCTCCTCAATGCCCACAGGTACCTTGCCTCCTTCGGGTCTACCATCAGGCTTCCCACCATCAGGTGCACCCCACCTTCCACAGACAAGTCACCTCACGGGAGCCCCTTCGTCAGGGATTTCCATCCCTTCGGGGATAACCGCTGACCCATCAGGTCTTCCTCCGTCTGGTCCACCATCTGGTCTTCCCCATCAGGGCCATCGTCAGCCTTTCCACCATCAGGGCCAACATCAGACTTCCCTCCACTGGGGCCGCCGACAGGCTATCCCCCAGCGAGACATTTTTCTGGCTATCCCATGTTAGGTTTTTCAGCCTTTCCTCCATCTGGACTGCCTTCGGGTCACCTGTTGTCAGGCTACACATCCCTTCATCAGTATGGCCTCATGTTGGGCTTCCCATCATCAGCCTATCCTCTGTCGGGGTATTTTCCATCTGCCCCGACGCCAGACTATTCCTACCATGGCTACCCTGGTTCCTTTGCTTCACCAGGTTACCCTCATTATTTCCCTCACCATTTTGAAGGGCAGGATACTGTTTTTTCTCAATATCCACCTCCTTCCACTCCACCTCCTCAGCAACCACAGGTGAATGTACAGGAAATTCTCAGTTCATGGTGGTCGACTACCAGGAGTCAACTGGTCTCTGAACTGGCAGCAGGCATCCCGCACCACTGATTGTTAGACTCCCAGCTCCTCTGCCTAGGGTGCCTTTACCAGTGTTTACTCATCCTCCCATGTAAGATCGTCCATCTGAACCGACGACTCACCTGACGCCGGACATTGTCACCAGGGAGCCAGATCCTCCAATTTCAGAAGTTCCAGAGGATTCCAGGGATTCTGAGCCAGATTCAGATACCTCAGAAGATAGCTCGGGATTAGTACTCTTCCCCACGAGGATCCGGTCCCTCAAGAATCTCCCAACTCTCCCCCTGAAGATCTCTATTTTGTGGATGGCGGAGGCCCAAGGGTGGAAGTTGGAGGACCTAGACTTCCCTGACACAAGTCCGGTACTCACCCCATCCTGGCTGGAAACCCATGAGGATTTACAGTAGCCTCAACCATTTGGCAGAGACCCTCCTCTATCCCAGCGATGGCCAAAAAAACTGACCCTGAGGGAGAAGACCATCTGAGCGCCCATCCTAAGGTGGACTTTGTGGTTATGACAGTGGTCCATGATTGATCCGCTAAGCTACAACACCTTAGCACTTCCACTCCTGAAAAGGAGTCTAAACAAATGAACCAGTTCGGGAGGAAATTTTACTCATCTTCGACTCTGGCAATCCGTGCTTTGAAGTATGTCTCGCACATGCTGCAGTTTCAGAAGACATTGTTCCACCAGCTAGAACCTGCCGTCGAGGTCTCACTGAACTCTGACTCCAAGACAGCCTTGGCTACTTCAAAAATGGCCAAGGTGGCTGAAAGCCATTCATTACAGGCCACCTACAATGTGGTGGGTTCCTCCGCTCGAGGTGTGGCCACAGCTGTTAGCCTTAGAAGGTACTCTTGGCTGGGAGTATCATCATTAGCCCCTGATGTTCAGTCGGCTATCCAGAATACCCCTTTTAGGGAGTCTGTCCTGTTGGCAGGGATGCCCAGGACATCATTACTAGCCTGCAGGATAGGGGCACAGCTCTTTGGTTGGTCAACACTATGTACCATCTGAAACAGCAACAACAAAGTGTCTTTTTAGCCAGCAAAAAGCTCCAGGCGGAAGAATCAGCCGCACCCAAGCGCCAGTTTAAGCATAGGGCTCCCACAGCCACTGCTGGCCCTCAAGCCAAGTTCCCAAGAGCTGCGGACATGGCCCTGCCTAACCCGCCCTCCCACTCCTGACTCTGTGACCGCCCCTCCTCCTCCCCCTCCTTCGGAAGAGCAGGTGGGCAGAAGATTCACAAGGTACCTGGGAGGCTGGGAGTCCATCACATCAGATGCTTGGGTGTTCAAACTGATAAGACTTGGTCATGTTCTGGAATTTCGAGAAAAACCTCTGGATACGCTGCCGAAATTTTCTCATTACCCAAGGGCACACATCTCACTCTTAAGGGAGGAAATCAGGGCTCTTCTTCTCAAGGAAGTGATAGAGCCCATGCCGGTAAACCAGACAGAGAAGGGATTTTACTCCCATTTCTTTCTGGTTCCCAAGAGGACAGGGAATTTCTGCCCAATACTGGATCTCAGTGCTCTGAACCTCTGCATCAAGTACAACAAGTTCAGAATGCTGTCATTGCAAAGCCTGCTGCTCCTTCTGATCCAGGACCAGTGGCTGCGCTCTGGACATGAAGGATGCGTATCTTCACATTCCCATTTTCGGCCATCACAAGAAGTTCCTCAGGTTCTGTTTCCAAGGGGAGCATTATTAGTTCAAAGCACTCCCTTTTGGTCTGTCATCCGCCCTGCGCCTTTTCACCAAATTCCTGGTGGTCGTGGCAGGGACCTTGAAGTGTAAGGGGCACACTGTTTTTCTGTATCTCGACGACTGGCTTCTGGCAGCAATGTCGAGGGTGAAGTTGGAAGCTTCCCTCTCTACTACCCTGCACCATTTCCACAGGTTGGGTATTTTAGTCAGTTACCCCAAATCTCAGCTAGTCCTGTCCCAGTGCCTCCAGTTTATTGGGGCAGTTTTGGACATGGTGCAGGACATGGCCTTTCTCCCCTTGGACAGGGTAGATACCCTGGTGGGTCAGGCCAAGATAGTTTCTTCCAGTCGTCATATCTCGGCCAGAGTGGTTCTTCGTCTTCTTGGCCTCATAGCAGCGGCTATTCCCACAGTCTCTTTGGCCAGACTCCACATGTGGATTATGCAATGGATTCGTGAGCTCTCAGTGGGATCAGAAGGAAGACAATCTTGATTACCCAATTCTAATCTCCACCCCAATGCAATGACACATGTTGTGGTGGCAGGATCCCAGTAGTCTTTTTTCAGGGGCTTCTTTCCAGGCTCCTTCCCACTCCCAGGTTCTAACCACAGATGCACCAGGGCAGGGTTGGGGTGCCCATTTGGGACACCACATTCCAGGGTCTGTGGTCCCCTATAGAAATGCACTTGCACATCAATGGGCTGAAAATGAAGGCAGTGCTTTATGCTCTTCAAGCTTTTCAGCACATGCTTCTTCAACCGTCCTTTTGATTCAGACCAGGACAACATATGCATAGTGTGGTACACAAATGAACAGGGGGGCACCTGCTCATATCCCCTTTGCAGGGAAGTGATGCAGGTCTTGAATTGAGCAGTTCTGCACAAGGTCCGTCTGAGAGCGGTTCACTTCCCAGGAGTGCAGAACGTTCTCACAGACAGTCTAAGCCACACCAGGGTAAGGGCTCACAAGTGGGAGCTAAAACAAGTGGTGATACTCACATCTTTGACCTGTGGGGTCATCCAGAGGTGGATCTGTTCACAGCCCCATCAAACACAAAACTTCCCAAGTTTTACTCACTCGATCCCAGGCATGGTGTTTTCTGGCTAGACACACTGTCGCTGTCTTGGACAGGGAGGTTTCTGTGCACATTTCCTCCCTCCCACTGTTACAGAGAACGTTGACCAAGCTTCAGTTGAACGGGGTCAAATGATTTTGATAGCTCCATTATGGCCTTGACAGATCTGGTTCCCCCTGCTTTGGCGTCTAGCAGTGGAAGCTCCAATTCCCCTTCCTCTGTCTTGCGACCTTCTCACTCAGGAAAAGGGCACATTGGTTCATCTGGGACTGAAGTCCCTTCATCTTTTTGTGTGGCTCCTCAGGACATAGCTGCTTTGTGGTTTTGGGGTTTCTCCCAGTGTAGCTCAATTTTTGGTGGAAGTGAGAAAACCATCCACCAGAACTACCTATGCCATGAAGTGGAAGCGGTTCTCTATTTGGGCCACTGCCAAAGATCTGGACCCTTTTTCGTGTCCCACTCCCCAGGTCATGGAGTACTTGCTTCATCTTTCTGACCTGGGCCTGAGTTATTCCTCGTTGAAGGTGCATTTTGCAGCCGTCTCAGCCTACCATGATCCAGTAGGAGGCAAGACAATGGCTCAGATAGAGGTCTTCAAAACCTTTTGAAAGGTATTCTGCATCTGAAACCCCCGTAGAAATCCTGCCCACCGTGGGACCTTAATTTTTGTTAGAAAATTGTCTTTACCTCCTTTGAGCCGGCAAGCTCTTGTGAGTTAGGCTTTTGTCCTGGAAAGCATTAGTTTTGGTTGCCATTTCTTCAGCTCATAGAATTTCTGAGCTTCAGGTCCTGATGTGCAAGGTGCCTTATTTGATTTTTCACAGAGAATAGGTGGCTCTGCGTACAAATCCTAAGTTTCTTCCTAAGACATGTCTGAAACAACCCTTAATAAGTCCTTAGAATTGCTGGTATATTATCCCGAACATTTCAGTCGGGGTGAAGCCATCCTGCATATGTTAGATGTACACAGGATCCCTTAATTTCTACATGAATCGGACAAAAGATGTCTGTAAAATGGATCAACATTTGTTTCTTTCGCACCAAAGAGGGAAGGTGCTGCAGTTTCCGAACAGTGTCTTTCCAGATGGCTGGCAAACTGCATTACTTTCTGTTACCAGAAGTATGGTAAAGTCCTTCGGGTTCAGTCAAAGGACATTCTACCAGGGAATGGCTGCTTCCACAGCCTGTTTCGAAATGTATCTGCTGCAGATATTTGTGTGACAGCGACATGGATTTCTGTTTACACTTTCTGAAGCATTACAGTCTGGACATTGCCTCTAGGTGCATGGCTGGTTTTGGGCTAGCAGTCCTCAAGGACTCTTGTCCTAACTTCCTCAGTTGGCAATACCGGCTTATGTTTCCAGCCTCCCTAGTTTTTCTTTTGTCCCTTGGACAGATTACTGCTTGGGACTCAGTCCTACATGTTATTACCTACTGCAAGAGCCCTGTCAAAGTAATATATTACAGTTACATGAGAACTTACTGTAATAGTAGATCTTAGAGAGAGGCTCTTGCAGTAGTTAATGCTTTTCCCACCCACCTTCCTCCTTTTCTGTCTGGGGTATATTTTCATGCTCTTTTTCCAAGCTATTTCTACTGGAGATCCAGAATCCTTTTTTTCTTCTCCTGTCATATCCTTTTCTTGGTCTCCGGTGGAAGAACTGGAGGGCGGATGAGGGGGACCGCTCACTATATAGGGTCATGCTGACGCCAGTCACGTGACATCGGTGGGCGGTCCCCCATGAGACTATGCTGGCAAAAGTTTCCGTGTGGTCCTGACACCAGGGGGTGCCAGTCCTACATGCTATTACCTACTGCAAGAGCCTCTCTCGAAGATCTACTGTTACGGTAAGTTCTTACATAACTGTACTTTTTTACACTGCTCCGGTAATTTCATTGTTTCTGGCAACCTTAACATTCTGTAATGAATATATTTTATTCAAACATATTTTAGAAATTTCTCTTATCTAGTAGTTACCCATTGCTGTTACTACTCCTCTTGCTAATAAAGTTGTTTTCATTCATACCTAACACAGTGGCCCAATTCTTTAAGGCTCAAAATGTTCAGATGGTTATCCGAATCTTTTAGAACCTTTGTGCTGCAACATTAAGGCAACTGTTGTAGTTATCCATGAACTCCACCTCCCTATCCCGATTGATCCCTTGTCATAAAAAAAAAAAGTGTCCCCACATTCTCGTTGTCTAGTGGAACCTCGCCTCCTATTCCCGATCGATCTCCTGTAATAAAAATCATATTTTTTTGTTTAATATATTTCCCTGGTGTCTAGTGGACCTCGTTCCTATCCCCACTGATCTCATGACATAAAATAGGTGTCCCCATATTCCCTGGAGTCTAGTGGACCCCGCCACCCTGGCAGTTACTGCCCCCCTACTGCAATCCAGAGCGGGCATCTGGCACAACCCTCCTCTCTCCACCACAGCTGGCTGCCTGCCTGACTGAGTTGACAGTGAATAAGTGCATACTTGTACAAGCACGCGTTTATTTATTGCCAGCTCCCATTCATTCCCTGAGGTATTACTCTTTGGGTGCAGCAGAGATAAACTGTGGATGGCTGTTTTGATTGCCAGCGGAGGGGGTAGGATTGGGGAAGCGGCATTGTGGAGCCAGGGTCCCATTCCCCCCAATCGGCCCCCTCCACCAGCACAAAACAGCCCTATGCTCATCTCTGCACCAAGAGTAAGACTCAGGAATGAATGGAGTTGGCTGGCTGCCAATGAATGAGTGTGTGGTTGTACACGTCGCGCTCATTCATTGTCAGCTCAGTCAGGCAGGTAGCTGGCCATGGTGGAGAGAGGAGGGCTGTGTCGTTGCCCGCTCTGGATCTGGCGCGGGGGCAGTACCTGCCAGAGTGGAGAGTCCACTAGACACCAGGGAATATGGGGACACTTTATTTTATGATGGGATAGAAAGGGGGGTCAATGAGACACCAGGAAATTCTGTTTCAAAATATGCTTTATTACAGGGATCGATCGTGGATAGGAGAGGGGTCCGCTAGACACCAGAGAAAGGAAAACTGAGGGTGGGAGTCCACTAGACCCCAGGGAAAATAAAACCAGGGTTTTCTGAACTGATCCGAACTTCAGAAAAAGTTTGGATGTGGTTCGACTCCCTGAATTATTGCTGGCTTGGAGAGGTTCATCTTTTTCTCGAACTGGTTCGCACATCCCTATTTATAACACCATAAAATAAAACTCTTTTAAGATGTGGTGACTTAAATTTTTTTTCTGTGTGTTAAAATAATTTCCCTGTGTAAAGCTTATTTTTTTTTCATAAATTGTAACGATTATTTTGATTATTTGTATTACTTAATGTGTCAAATTCCAGATTCTGATTTGCAAATTAACTATGCAGATGTGGTTGCTATCTCATGTGGCAGTAATAGTAAACATTTTTATTCATAAAATATGAACAGAGATGGAACTCCATTGAGTAAAACTCATTTTCAAAGAGGTCTCTTGACTGCACATTCCATGTTATACATAAGTACGTAAAAAGACAAATAAAAACAATTCATATGAAGCATACGGGCGACAAGACAAGGATATTTACAATCACTGCAAAAATTACCAGAACAACATATAGCCTATCTGTAAGGAGATTCCTTGGTAGTGCTTATCCAATTATACAAATAAATTGCATAACAGAGACACATATGAACACATGAAGAAGCCAGCAGAAGAAAGATGTTTGGTCTATCAACTCTGCTCGTATTGCACGGTCCAAAGCTTGAGCTAATGTCCCTGCCCTCCTTCCCTCCTCCCATCCTCTCTACCATGACCTTTACCCTCCCCTATGTCCCAGCCTCTCTTAAAGCTGCCCACTGTTTTCTGGCAGCACATTCCAAGTGTCCACCACCCTCTCTGTGAAGAAGTGCTTCCTGACCTCACTCATAAACCTCCCACCCTCCAGCTTAAGACTGTGCCCCTCATGTTATGGTTGCCACTCAGCTTAAATAGACTCTCCTTATCAACCTTATTTATCCCTTTCAAGTACTTGAAGGTCCCAGTCATGTCCTCTCTCTCTCTCTCTCTCCTCTGTCTTCAGAGTATGTACCCTCTCTCTCTCCTGTCTTCCAAGAGTACCTGTTCAGTGCCCTCAACCTCTCCTCAAATGCTTTACCCTGCTGACTGTCTATCATCTTTGTAGCCCTCCTCTGGACCTTCTCCAGTAGGTTAATGTCCTTTTTCAGGTGTGGGCACCAGTACTGAACCCCATACTCTAGATGCGGCATTACCAGTGACCTGTACAAGGGCAGTATAACCTCCTCTCTCTTACTACAGATCCCCCTAGATACTGTATGCATCCTTGCATCTTGTTTGCCTTTGCTGCTGCTTTCTTGCACTGCATGAAGTGCTTCAGGTCACTAGTGATCATCACTCCCAGGTCCTTCTCCTCCTCTGATGCAGATACTCGGACTCCATCCAGGTAGTACTCTGTCCTAGGATTCTTGGCTCCAGTATGCATAACTTTGCATTTCTTGACATTGAAGCCAAGCTGCCGTATCCTGGACCTACCTAGATTTTCCAGATCTTCTTGTAGGTTGTGTATCCCTTCAGCTGTGTCCACTCTTCCACAGAGTTTGGTGTCATCTGCGAATAGGCACATTTTGCCCTTAATGCCGTCTCTAATGTCATTGATGAAGACATTGAACAACACCGCCCCCAGCACCGAGCCCTGCAGGACCCCACTGGTTACCTGTCTGGTGCCAGATAACTCTTCCCCCCACAGCCACCCTCTGGGTTTTGTCCTTCAGCCAGTTTTCCACTCATCTGGCCACCTTTTCCCCAACCCTGAGATCCACCAACTTCCTGATCAACCTTTTGTGGGGCACAGAGTCAAAGGCCTTGCTGAAATCAAGATAGAGAATGTCTACCGCTTGGCCCCTGTCTACTGTCTTAGTGACACAGTCAAAGAAGTCAATCAGATTTGTTTGACACAATCTCCCCATGAACCCATGCTGTCTCGCATCCTGGAGACCATGCTCCTCTAGATATTCCACCAACCTCTCCTTTAGTATGGTCTCCATGAGCTTGCCCACAGTGGAGGTCAGACTGACTGGTCTGCAATTCCCTAGGTCATCCTTGGGACGCTTTTGTGGAGTGGCACTACATGTGCTGTTCCCCAGTCCTGCGCTATGCCTGTCTCTAGTGAACTGTTAAATAGGTCTGTCAGTGGCCCTGCCAGCTCCTCAGCTAGTTCTTTTATTATCCTTGGATGTACTCCATCTGGGCCTGGTAATTTGTCCACCTTCAGTGCCAGCAGCCCTTCCTCACTCTGTCCTCCTCCTCCTCTATCACTACATCTGTGTTGCCCTTTGCCCTGCTCCTCTTTTCCCTCCTGAAAGCACTGGTCTGTCCTTCTCCCTAGTGAAGACGGAACAGAAGTATTCATTTAGTATCTGTGCTTTTCCACCATTATCCTCCACTCACTCCACCCCTTTCCTAAGCCTAACAAGCCCTTCCTTCTTTTCCCTTTTCTTACTTATATAGCAAAAGAAAGCCTTCTCCCCCTTCTTAATTCCTTCAGCTATCTGCAGCTCCTTCTGTGCCTTTGCTTGTCTGACTTTCTTGCTTGCCTCACTAGCCAACCATAGGTAATTTTCCCTATCCACCTCTCTCTCAATCTTTCTGAATTTTCTATAGGCCAGCTTCTTTTCCCTTACTGCCTGGGCAACCCCAGAACTGAACCAGCTGGGCGTTTTGGCCCTTGTGTTGTTCCTCCTGAGCTTAATGCACTCATTTGTGGCAACCAGTATTCCTTCATTAATGATGGAACACCTTTGTTCCACCCCCATATCTGCTCTGATGCCCACTAGATGGCTCCTTTGCACTTCGCCTATTTTCCTGATGTCCGCCCTCCTAAAATCCAGATTCTGATCTTAGTGGGATGCTTTCCCTGCCCATATCCAACTGGAACCATACTTTGCAATGGCGCATACTTCTATGACCATAGACAAACCATGGTCTAACATGGATGAATCATGGTTGGCAATTGTGTGTACAGGATATTTAGAAAACATATTGAGGAAAGGCCATAATTCATGAAAATGCTTGAAGAAATGCATTGCAACTTTGGCCAAGAACAGCAGCCATATGGAACCAAAGCCATTTGGAAAGAGCCACATGCTTGTTCACTTGGGTACAAATGATTGGGTGGGAAATGAGCTGGGCGAGGTACAGCAAAGGTTTAGGAATTTAGCAAGGTGCTGTTGCAGGGAAGGGGTGAGCTTTTTGGCCTTCTCGGAAGGCCTGTTGGTCCATAGTGCCAGCACAGGCAGGAAAAAGAGGATAGAAGAATTCAACAATTGGCTAAGGGAGTGGTGTGTGGGGGAGGGGTTCATCTGTGTTGAGAAATGGAGGACATGTGGAAGGACAAAGGGTTATATGCTAAAGATAGGCTGCAGCTAAATGAGTTACATGAAAAGTTTCTGTGCTGTAGTAATTGAGAGGCGCTGGATGCAAAACAAGGGTGGCTAGCCCTCATAAACACCAACTGTTCTAAAATGGAAATGCACTCACAATTTGAAGGAAAATACGGCTAGACTGTTTAAGTCAAAATTAAACTTATTTATTCCATTTGTTTAAACATAAATGCTAGAGCCGAAAGAAAACACAGACAGTACCCCAACGCTTTGCCTTCAAAATAAGGTTTAGTCAGGGGGTGGGTTCTTTGAATACAGTTGTGTGCTTATATAGTGACATCACCCATGACAAAAATAGTATCAACATTGACAGTTGAGCAAACCTAATTAAGTGCAGTTCCATTATAACATATGTAAAATTATTTTGTGGTGTTGTAACTGTCAGACAGTGCTTATTACTTCTGGAAGCTTGATGATAAAACACGTTAAATTTTTTATATAACATACCTAGTCTTAAATTTTTCTTAACAAAGTTGATGCTATTAAAAATATAAACAAATTGAATAAATAAGTTTCATTTTTGACTTAAACATTCTAGCTGTTTTTTCCTTCAAGCTGTGAAGGCATATAATTTTGCAACTAAATGAGGCAGGGTACTGAGAGAGAAACTGCAGGAATACATAGCCAAGGCTACAGATTTAAACTAAAAAGGGGGAGTATGAGGCTAGATAAAGGAAGGAGGATATAGATTAATAGACATGTGACAGCAGAAAAGGGCCTTCCTGGCCCATCAAGTCTGCCCATTCCCTCCCTTCCTCTACATGTCTCCCCCCCAAAAAAAAAATAAATAAAAAACTCCCCTTGTCCTCCCCTTGACAACCCTCTGTGTTTGTCCCAGGCCCTTTTGAATCCCTCCACTGTACTGGCACTCACCACCTCCTCCTCCGGCAGTCTGTTCCAGGGCTAAACTACTCTCTCTCTAAAGTAATACTTCCTAACATTTCCCCTAAACCTTCCACCCTCCACCTTCAGTCCATGCCCCCTAGTTTTTGTATCTACCTAGAAACAGAATTTGATGGCAGATAAGGACCGCTTGGCCCACATAGTCTGGCCATTTCCCTACCTGATGGATAAGCTGCAGATTCTAGTGAATCAACAGCTTACTTTCTCGTACCCCCCACTACAATTGCCTTATGCCTGTCCCATGCATTCTTGAATTCTCCCACTGTTCCTGACTCCACAACCTCCTCAGGAAGGCTGTTCCATGCATCCACAACCCTCTCCGTGAAAAAATACTTTCTAACCTTACCTCTGAGCCATCCCCCCTATATCTTCAAATTGTGCCCCCTTGTTCTTGCACATCTCTTCTTCTGAAAGATACTATCCTCTTGTACTTTGTTAATTCTCTTGACATACTTGCAAGTTTCTATCATGTCCTCCCTCTCCCTCCTTTCCTCAAGGGGATACATATTAAGCTGCTTTAGTCTCTCCTCGTATGGCTTCTGGTGCAGACCATGCACCGTTTTGGTTGCCCTCCTCTGGACAGCCTCCACTCTGTCTACGTCTTTGCGGAGATGAGGTCTCCAGAATTGCACGTAGTACTCCAGATGGGGTATCACTAACTGTCTGTACAGAGGGATAACAACTTCCTGTTTTCTACTGTTGATGCCTCTCCCTAAGCATCCCAGTATCCCCCCCAGTCCTCCTTACTGCCTTCTCACATTGCTTGCCTACCTTTAGGTCATCTGGTATAATTACTCCTAGGTCTCTTTTGATTTTTGTTGTTGTTATTAACTCACCCCCATTGTGTACTCTTCTCCTGGGTTTTTGTTTCCCAGATGCATTACCTTGCACTTCTTTGCATTGAATCTGAGCTGCTACATATTTGACCATTCCTCCAACCTTGCCAAGTCCCTTTTTATTTTTTCCACCCCACCTTGTATATCAACCCTGTTGCAGATCTTTGTGTCATCTGCAAAGAGACATACCTTTCCTTCCAGGTGCTCTCCAATGTCACTTATTAAGACATTAAAGAGGACTGGTCCCAGTACCGAACCCTGTGGTACCCTGCTAGTTACCCTCCTTTGTTCACTGTGGACTCTGTTTACTGTTACCCTTTGCGTCCTGTTGTCCAGCCAGTTTTTCATCCAGGCTGCCACCTTGGGACCCATTCCAAGGCTGGCTAACTTGTATATTAATCTTTTGTGTGAGACTGTGTTAAATGCCTTGCTAAAATCTAGATAGGTCATATCCACAGCTCCTACCTGGTCTACTACTTTAGTCACCCAGTCAAAGAAATCTATTAAGTTCATCTGACATGACCTTCCAGCTGTGAAACCATGCTGCCTTGGGTCCTGTGCCCCACTGGCCTCTAGGTACTCAACACTTCTTTCCTTCAGAAGTAATTCCATCATTTTCCTTACCACTGAAGTCAAACTAACTGGTCTATAGTTTCCTGCCTCTGCCCTGCTCCCACTTTTGTGAAAGTGGAATCACATTTGCCCTCCTGCAGTCCTCAGGTACCACCCCATCCTCCCATGACTTGTTAAAGAGAGTAGTCAGTGGTATTACTGGTTCTACCCTTAGTTCTTTTAGAATTCTTGGGTGAATCCCATCAGGCCCCATTGCTTTGTCCACCCTCAGTTTCAAGAGTTCTTTCAAAACCCTTTCTTCTGTGAATGGACTAGTATCGACCCCCCTATTCAGAGTTTCTGTCTTGTTTGTTTTAGGCACCTCCCTCCTCTTCCGTTGTGAATACTGAGCAGAAATATTCATTCAGTATCCCTGCTTTTTCACTGTCGCCCTCTGCCCATATTCTCTTCCCTTTATTAAGTCTCTGTATCCCTCCCTTGGTCTTTCTTCGCTCCCTAATGTACCTGTAAAAGGTTTTATCCCCCTTCTTAACAGAGTTGGCTACTTTTTCCTCAGTTTGTGCCTTTGCTATTCTGACTGCCTTCCCTGCCTCCTTCTGCTTTAACTGATAAAGTTCTCTGTCCTGCTCCTTCTGTGTTTCCCTATATTTCCTGAATGCTGTCCGTTTCTCCTTAACCATCCCTGCCACTTCTTTTGAGAACCATAGTGTTTTTTTCCTTCGTTTTGTTGATTTGCTTCACACAAAGGCTTGTTGCTTCTGCGATGGCTGTTTTGATTATTCCCCATTGTTCCGCCACCCCTCCTTCTTTCTTGTTTGCTAGTGCTTTTCTTAGGCACTCTCTCATTTTCCCAAAGTCAGCCTTCCTAAAGTCCAGTACTCTTGTTTTTGTATGGCTTGACTGTGTGGCTGTGTTTATTGTGAACCACACTGTTTGGTGGTCACTTGTTCCCAGATGGCTACCCACTTTTAAATCTAAGATCCTTTCTCCTTCCCCATTTGAGAGTACCAGGTCTAAGATTGCTCCCTCTCGAGTGGGTTCCAACACTAGCTGTCTGAGGCATGCCCCCTGTAGGGCATCAGGAATGACCTTGCTCTTGGATGTGTCTGCAGCAAATGTACTCCAGTTAACATCTGGCATATTCAGGTCCCCCATTAACAATATCTCCCCTGTTTCTGCCATTTTAAGGATGCCCTCTATCATTTCCTTGTCAATTTCCTCCCCCTGAGATGGGAGTCTGTACACAACCCCCATGAGGATTGTGGTACCATTTCCTGTCTCCAGGGTGACCCATAGTGACTCATCAACTTCCTGTTTACTCTTTAGTCCTGTTGCTTTAATCCCTTCCCTGATATAGAGAGCTACTCCTCCTCCTCCTCTTTTTCCATCCCTGTCCCTCCTGTAGACTGTGTATCCTGGTATGTTGACATCCCAGTCATGGTTCTCTGTGTACCATGTTTCAGTGACTGCCACAATATCCAGGCATCCCTCTTCCCCCACTTTATTGATCCCTTTCATATACTTGAATGTTTCAATCATGTCCCCTCTTTCCCTTCTTATCTCCAGAGGACACAAATCCAGTTCCCTCAATCTCTCCTCATATGCCATCCCTCTTAGCCCATGCACCATTTTAGTGGCCCTTCTCTGCACCCTTTCCATGTCATCTATGTCCTGTCTTAGATGGGGCCTCCAGAACTGTACCCCATACTACAGGTGTGACCTCACCATGGAGCTGTAGAGGGGCATCAGCATGTCCCTCCTGATGGTTATCCCTCTCCCTATGCATGCCAGCGTGCTGTTAGTCCTACCCACTGCTTTGCTGCACTGGGCCCCCACCTTAAGGTCATTTGTGATTATAATCAATAGATCCATCTCCTGCCTGCTTGCTGCCATTTTCTCCCCCCAGTGTGTATGTGGTATTTGGATTCCTCCTCCCCAAGTGCATTCCTTTGCATTTCCTGGCATTGAATTTCAGCTGCCATATTTCTAACCATTCTTGAGTAACCTATATCAGTCTTCATTGCCTCCACCCCCGGGTGTCCACCTGTTACTAAGTTTGTGTCATCTGCGAAAATGGCAGACCTTCCCTGAAGACCCTCTGCTATATCACCGATGTAGATGGTAAACAGAATTGGCCCCAGCACTGACCCCTGAGGACCTCTGGACACCCCAGTCTCCCAAAGTGCACCCCACTGACCACCACCTCTGGCTTCTTCCTGTCAGCCAGCTCTCCATCCATCTTACTGTTTTCTGCCCCACCACTTGAATCCCCAACCTCTGTCCAGCCTTCTGTGAGGCACGTGTCAAAGGCCTTCCCAAAGTCCAGGTGAGGCCACGTCCATTACCCCACCCTGATCAACCACCTCGTCACCTCCTCGAAGAATTCGATCAGGTTTGTCTGTCATGATCGTCCCCGAGTGAAGCCATGCTGCTGAATGTGTTACAGCCCCCCTTTCCAAATATCTAACCATCCTTTGTTTCAATATTGCCTCCATTACTTTACCCACCACCAATGTGAGACTGACCGGATGATAATTGCCCACTTCCTCCCTGCTGCCACTTTTATGAACTGGTACCACATCTGCCTTCTTTCAGTCCCCTGGTACCCACCCTGTATCCAGGGACAAGTTAAACAATCCTGGCAATGGTTCCACCAGCACCTCATTTAATTCCCTGATCACGCTAAGGTGAAGACCATCTGGTCCCATGGCCTTGTCCACCCTCAACTTACCTAATTCCTCCTTTACCTCTTCCCTCTGATTGGGCCGGGATCCACCCCCCCCCCGCTTTCCCTTCTCACTTAGCTCTGGTCCCCTTCCATCCCCCTCCATCATAAAAACCAAGCTGAAGTAACCATTCAGCACTTCAGCTTTCTCGAAATCCCTTTCCACCTGCAATCCCCTCTCTCCCTTAATCTTTTCTATCCCCTGTCTTACCTTCCTCCTTTTTCCAATTTACCAAAAGAACGTCTTGCGCCCCCCCGCCTGCCTAGCAATTCTCTCCTGAGTTTCTGCTTTAGCCATCCTAATCCTTCACTCTGCCACCCTCAGCTTCTAGTTGTAAGTTTCCCTATCCAACTTTCCTTGCGTCCTCAGATATTCCCTGAATGACCTTTTCTTCTCCCCAATTGCCCCCCTCACTTCCCTGTTGAACCACAGTGGCTTCTTCCTTCTCTTGTTCTTCCTCACCCTTCTTACACATCCCTCTGTTGCTTTAAGGAACCCCCCCTTGATCTTTTTCCATAGATCCTCTGCCCCTCCCCATCACCTCCCACCCTCTCACTACCGCCCAGAAAATCTCCCTCATCCTGGGAAAATCTGCCTGCCTAAATTCTAGTACCTTCATGGTGGTACGACTAGTCTCATATCCTGCTCTGACCTTGAAGCCCACGGTGCTGTGGTCACTATCTCCTAGGCTGGCCCCCACCTCCACTCACTCCACACTATCTCCTTTGGTAAGGACCATGTTTTATTTATTGAAATGTTTCTCCAGGACCATGTCAAGTATGTTACCCTCTCTTGTGGGCTCCCTAACCAGCTGATGCAGGAAGGCACCTTGGAGTGTCCCTAAGATCTCCCCACTCCTAGTCAACATAACTGGGGGAAGTTACGCTGGCAATCCCCCACAAACGAGGGAAGGGGATGAGGAAAGGGAAAGCAGTAAAGAGAAGAATTGGTGGAGGGCATTATGCATGAATGGCAGGAGTCTGCGCAATAAAATAGCAGATTTGGAGGCCACAATGGCAGGGGAGGATATGGATCTGGTGGCCATAATGGAGACCTGGTGTACTGAAAACCAGGACTGGGAGATGGCCATCCAAGGCTTCAGTCTGTTTAGAACAGACAGGACAGGTAGGAAGTGGGGAGTAGCCCTATGTCTGAGGGAAAGTATGCAGGCTTCAGTGGTACAGGAGGAGCAAGGGGAAGCGGAGGTACCATGGGTCACCCTGGAGAAGCGGTCAGGTGATTTCATGTGTACAGGTGTGATATGTAGGCCTCCAACACAGGAGGAAGAAGTAGACAGGGAGTTGATGTGGGCAATACAAAGGATGGCCTGAAAGGGAGAATTGTTACTGGTGGGGGACTTCAGTCTCCCTGATGTAGACTGGAGTCTTCCAGCAGCAGCAGCAGCAACAACCAGGAGTAGAGACATACTGGACTCCTTCCAGTGAGAGTTCCTCCAACAACTTATACGAGAATCAAGTCGAGGGACCTACCGGGTCAGTTTTCCATATTTCTAAATGACCTCCCGCTGGTCTGCCCAAACTCAGCCATACAAATGTACGCGGATGATACCATTCTGTACGCCTCCGGCCCTTCCAGCGAGGCCTTAAACTCTGCCCTACAGCAGGACTTTGATGCTGTCCAATCCTGGCTTAGCTCTAACCAACTCCTAAATGCTAAGAAAACCGTCTCCTTAACTTTCGGCACGCAACCGAGACTCTCCTGACTAGCTGCTCCCCCCACTTTCCATACACTAGATGGCACCACTCTGGAATCATGCACCTCCTTCAGGTACCTGGGCGTATGGCTTGATCACCACCTAGATTTCTCCGTCCACATCGTCTCCCTTCAAAAAAAAACTATATCCAAAACTAGGAGTACTCTACCGTAACAAAAGGTGCCTACCCACCTCAGTTAGGTGGGAACTAGTACTCAAAACGATTCTCTCTATCTTCGACTATGGAGATGTGATCTACAGTGCAGCCCCCAACCACTCTGGCAAACCTGGACTCCTTTTTCATTCTTTCTGCAGGCTCACTCATTAGAATACCCCCCCACTGTGATCTGTATAACACCCTAGATCTCCCTGGCTGCAATCCAGACACCAGCTTCATTGTGCAGATCTATTGTTAGTATTGGTACAGCTCTCTCCCCACCCTATCTCAGCTCCGTCCTGTCAGCTCAACCCTCCCAGGCATACTCCTGGAGAGGCTCAGACTCAAGACTTTGCATATCCCCTTCATGCACACCACAAAAGGCCAAACTCTGGAATGACCTCCCTGCTGAAATTAGGCTGTCCTCCACCCCAAAGTCCTTGAAATCTCTCCTGCAGGCCCACTTCTCAGACTCATGTATCTGTATCCTGCAGCCCAGTTCTGCTAGCAAGAGGCTTCGTATCGTGCCTTAAACTATAAAAGTGACTCTAACTGCTGCCTCCACTTATGTGTCTATGTCTGCTCATGCTTTAGTAACTCAGACCCGCTGAACTAAACTAGTATTTAAGTACTTAATGCATAGTACAGCCTGTAACATTTCCTGGACCAGATGTTTCACCCTTTATTGTATTCATTCTGTACCTGATGTATTGCACCTTTGCCTATGCTTCAATTGTAATGTATGTATATGTAATTCCCAGGTCGCATCTGGAAATGAGTGGATCCCGCTCAGTATGCTTATCTGGTAAATCTCTCAAATAAATAAATAAATAAAGTTTGCCGTATGTAGAATGGCGCACATCAAACCGCGCAACAGACACAGCGCGGGTGGGAATGGCAGTGGTGTAAAACCGCTAAATGGTCTATGCATGGTTGTGCACCATCTCTGTTCCCTCACAGAGGATAAGAACTCAGCTGGGAGGAGGGTCCACTGAGCAACTGCCATGGCTCGATAGGATGAGCCCCAGGCAGCAATGGAAGCGGTGCATCTGTGGACCGTGTATCGAATCCTGGTCCCAGACACATGGAATTTTTCTTTGTGTTGCACTTTGTGCGATTTAAGTGTAGAACCTCCCCCCCCTCCACCGGAGTTGATTATTGTAGTTGGGAGGGTTCGGGGGTGGGGTGGAGCCCCTGCAAAACATAGAGAAATGCTGCTGGCAGTATATTGCTGCAGCATTGTGTCATGGTGACATTATGACCCGTGCCCCGAGGAGGGTAATACTGGACCTTGTCCTAACCAACGGGATAGTGTCACTGATGTCACGGTGGGGGACAATCTAGGGTCTAGCACCATCACATGGTGTGGTTCAAAATAACAATGGGGGCAGAGATGAGTCAGAGGAGGACTAAGGTCATGGACTTCAGGCATGCCGATTTAATAAAATGAGGAGATCTTCAAGGAATGCCCTGGCAGGCGTAGAGAAACTGGGAGGAGTTGAGGAGCAGTGGGCAGTAATCAGAGGGGGAATCGAAAGAGCTACAGAATTCTGCCTAAGATAGGTCAGCAAAGGGAAGAAAAGAAGGAGGCTGCTTTGGTTCTGCAGGGAGGTAGCGAGATCAGTAAGGGAACAAAATAGCCTTCCAGAGGTACAAAAGTACACAGAAGGAGGAGAGAATGAAATACAAAGAGAAACAAAGGATGGCAATGGCAGATAGGAAGGTGAAGGCAGATACCGAGGAGCTGATAGCCAAGTCTGTAAAGAAAGGGATAAGACAGTCTTCAGATACCTCAGTGAGAAAAAGCAGTCCAGGACAGAGACAGTGAGAGTGATATGGAAGGAAGATATTGTAGAAGGGCTAGCCTGAAAGCAGACCCTGAACAATTGCTTTGTTCTGTTTTCATTGAAGAGGGGAAGGAAAAGGTCCGTGTTGCAAAAAGGAGCCTGAAGGGTCAGGAGGTCAATACTAGGCCATTCACAGAGAAAAGTGTCCTAAAGAACTGTCCAGATTACAGGTAGACAAAGCAATGGGTCCAAATGCAGTTCATCCTAGGGTGCTAAGGCAGCTCAAGAAGGTGCTGGTGTCACCTTTAGCATCGCTGTTCAGTCTTTCATTGGACACTGGGGAGGTTCCAGGGGGCTGGAGGAGAGTGAATGTTGTGCCTCTCCACAAAAGTGGTAGTAGAGAAGAGACAGGTAGCTACTGACTGGTCAGCCTGACCTCGGTGGCAGGAAAGGTAATGGAGTCACTCCTTAAAGAAAGAATTGTAGAGTTACTTGCAGCCAGCAGCCTACATGACCAGAGGCAACATAGATTCACAGAGGGGAGGTCCTACCAGACAAACCTAGTCGAGTTTTTTGACTGGGGGACAAGGGTGGTGGACCATGGAGGGGCAGTGGACATGGCCTACTTGTATTAAGTAAGGTGTCCGACACTGTCCCTCACAAAAGTCTGGTGGACAAACTGAGGAGTTTGGGAGTGGATCCTAAAGCAGTGAGATGGGTGGAGAGTTGGCTTAGCGGTAGAAGCCAGAGGGTGGTAGTAGATGTTGTTCACTCGGGGGAGGGCAGGGTGACAAGTGGGTGCCACAGGGGTCAGTATTTGGCCCAGTCCTCTTTAGTATCTACATTGGAGACATTGTGGTAGGTTTAGAAGGGAAGGTGCGCCTATTTGCAGATGATACAAAAATCTCCAATAGGGTGGACACACCGGCGGGGGGATGAAGGAGGACCTGGGATAGTTAGAGGACTGGTCAAGAACTTGGCAATTGAAATTCAGCATAAAGAAGGGTAGAATCATGCACTTGGGGCATAATAACCCACGTGCCACATATGAACAGGGGGGAGGGACAGTAACAGTAATAGTGCAAGAGAGGGACCTGGTGGTCATCATTTCAGATGAACTAAAGGTGGCAAAATAATATGATAAGGCAGTGAAAAAGGCAGATCGTATGTTGCGCTGTATTGGGAGGGGTACAACCAGTAGACGGAGGGAGGTGATAATTCCCCTATATAAATATCACTGGTGAGACCCCACCAGGAGTACAGTGTACAGTTCTGGAGCCCTCATCTACGTAAGGATATACACAGATAGAGGGCAACCAAAATGTTGCAGGGCCTACATCATGAGCCCTACGAGGAAAGGCTAAGAGACTTAGATCTGTACTCCCTGGAGAACAGGAGAGAGAGGGGAAACATGTTTGAGATGGTATACTGTCACCGCAGCGACTCCCCGACTGCGAAGACCATCGGGGCTGCCTCGCTGGGTGGTTGCCCCCCATCCAACTCCCACTTGGAGTTAAAATCCTAGAGACCGGGGGGTGTGGGGCCAACATCCCGTGGCTACATTGCCAACAGTCGGCATTGTAGCTGTCGCAGTAGGGGATGTCGGCACTAGCGCTGTCGAAGCGCTATAGGTAAACCATTTGAGACATTCACATACCTAAAGGGTATAAACAGGGTACAGGAAGGGACCATTTTCAAAGAAAAAGATGTCCAAAAACTAGAGCTCACAATATGAAGTTGGAGGGGGGAAGAATAAGAGGGAACATGAGAATGTATTTCTTCACAGAAAGGGTAGTGTGTCTATCCCATGCATGCTTGAAGCTGCCCACTGTTTTCTCCACTATCACTTTTGCTGGTGGTCTGCTCCATGTGTCTACCACCCTTTCAGTGAAGTAGTACTTTCTCACATCCCTTTTAAACATCCCCCCTTCAGCTTCATTGCATGACCCCTGGTCCTAGTGCCTTCTTTCATTTGAAGGAGATTCGCCTCCCGCACTCTGTTCACCCCTGTGAGGTACTTGTATGTCTCTGTCATGCTCCCTCTGGCTCTGCTCTCTTCCAGGATATACAAGCTGAGTTCCCTCAGTCTCTCCTTGTAGGCCTTTTCATGCAACCCCTGCACCAAGGAACTTGTAAGTCTCGGAAGCCATTGAAAATATACTCTGCTCACTGGACCTTTTCCTACCAATAGACAGATTAAACAACAACAAAGGGGAATGCTGTTGCTGGCTGTACATTATGCTGGTGCCGCAGTTACTTCGCATGTGCTAAGACATTGTGTGAACAGACATGTAGTGGACATCTTCCTTTGGGTACCTAGCCTGCTGTTTGTTCACAAACCTGGGAAATATTAATACAGAAACATAAAAAAATCACTGTCAGAAGATGGCTTCATGGTCTATGCAGTCTGCCCTGTGAAGCGATACATGCACCCCAGGGGTGAATACCCATCCATTCCTCCAACCCTGGCCTCTTTAGCTCCCTTAACCAAGCTTTATGACTGTCCCCTTCCCTACTAAATCTGGCCATCGTTTCCACACTGGCCACGTCTATGAGCAGCCTACTCCACATTTCCACTTGTCACTCTGTGAAGAAGTACTTTCTAAAATCCTTTTTAAGCCTACCCAACCCCCTACCAGTTTACCCTTGTTCTCCTGGTATTAATAATGTTGCCGCTCTGTGAACAGCTTGCTACGTCCACTTTGTTGGTTCCCTGCATATAGTTAAATACTTCAGTCATGTCCCCGCTTTCCATTCTGGCATTTAGAGAGTACATTTTGAAGCTCTTCTGTATCTCTGTCCTCTGCACCAAGCCCAATTTGTTTATGTCTTCCCAGAGGTGAGGGCTCCAAAATTGCATGCATTACTTCATGTCCAGTACACAGGTGTTCTGCACAGGGGCAAAAATGTGTCCACCTTAAAGAGCAGGCCTCTGCAGTGAACTATATGTTTCTGTGAACATAAATTCAGCCATTTAGCACAGTTGCTTGTTTTTGTTCTCTTCGGAGGATTTGCAGTGCGTGTTTTGTCGGTGTATCTATGTAATCTGGTTATAGGTATTGAGGATTTTCTGAGTTCATAGTGTCTATATTTAGGGTATCAAAATGCCTTGCACACCAGCAGATTGAGGTGACAGAACCCCCCCCCCCCCATGCAGGGGCATTTTTCAGGCAACTAGTCAGGGAGTTCTCTCGTGATGGGGCAGTACTGGACTTGCTGCTTACTAACAGGGGCAATATTGCAGACATCAAGGTGGGAAGCCACCCGGGGGCCAGTGATTACTCTACAGTGTGGTTGAGCATAAGGGTGGCAGTGGAAGCATTCCACACAAGGACTAGGGCCCTGGACATTAGGAGGGCAGATTTAAAAAAAAAAAAAATGGGTGCATGCTTCACAGAGGACCTAGCACATTGGAATAGCCAGGGTGGGTGGAAGAAAATTGGGCCAAATTAAGGGATGGCATAATGAAGGCAACAAACCTCTTGCAAAAAAAGTGAATAAAAACATATGGAAAAAAGCATTTGTCAGTGCCGAATGTTTGCTTGCTGGCATTGGCAGTAGTAGTGAAGTTACAGAGCTGCGTAATAGGAATGGCAGTGAAGTACTGAACTGAAACCAACCCCACCACCCTGCAGAGAGTGACAGGCATTGGGGTGTGCCTTTGGGTCGTCGGGCATAACGGCCACACCATTTCACCACACCCCACCCTGCAGACACTGACAAGTGTCACGGTGTTCCTTGGGGTCTTTGACCTTTATGCGCACCCCATTCCATTAGGAAATACGATGAAATGGGTGCGATATAGGAGAATGGGGTGAACTTTGGGGCCGAAGAGTCCAAGGCATACCTCGATGCTTCTCACTAGCTGCAGGGTGTGGAATGGTATAAGCATTATAGGCAAGAATCCCAAGTCACACCCCTGATGCCTGTCATTCTCTACAGGGTTGGGCATTATGGTTGGAAACCCTAATACCTCAGGCATTCGTTGGTATTTTCACTCCAAATTTTCAACATGTTTTTTTTGTGACCCCACCTCATGAACAGTGGCAATATCAGTTTGTTAGCCGAAAGCTGCTTATGCACAGCGACTTCGGCATTTAGCACCACAGGTGCAAAAACATTCCGAACAGGATGTAAAAAATGACAGCTGTACTGTTCATGGGGAGGTGTAAAAAATGGCAATGTTGCAAATCTGCAGTAAAAATATTAAAAATCTGGTGAAGTCATGAGCGTACATAGAAACTGTGCAACGCACACCCGTAATATAATTAGGTTGGGGATTTTTTACAGCAGATTGTCAACTCAGGCATTTTGGTGCCTCTGATCATGAACAGTGTCACGTTGATTTTCTTTATCTGTCCCGTACAATGATTTCCCACAGCGACCACGCATCTCTACGTTGAAAGTGTGAAAACACACTTCGGCCATGTTGTGAAAAATGACTGCTGTACTGTTCATAAGGAAGTGAGGAAAAATGCCACTGGTGAAAATCTGGAATGAAAATATTACAAAGTCATGAACTTACGAGGGTGCGTGGAAACTACGCAATGCTCACTCGTAACACAGTCATTTTATGGACTTTTGTCACCAGATTTTCAACATAGCCATTTTAAGACCTCTGCTCATGAACAGTGTAACTGTGATTTTCATAATCTGTCCCAAACATTGCTTTCGTACACCAACAGCACCATTGTGCGCTACATGTGCATAAATAAAAATTTTGGGAGACATATGAAAAATGGCAGCTGTACTGTTCATAAGGAAGTGTAATAAAATGGCAATGTTGAAAATCTGCAGTGAAAATATTAAATTCGCAAACTTACGAGCATGCATAGGAACTGCGCAATGCACGCTCGTAAAAGTCATTTTTAGGAAATTTTTCACCAAATTTTCAACATAGCCATTTTAAGACCTCTGTTCATGAACAGTGTCACTGTGATTTTCTTTAATTTGTCCCGTACATTGATTTACAACATCGACTGCGCCATTGTGCGCTACATAGTGGAAACACATTTTGGGTAAGATGTGAAAATGACAGCTGTACTGCTCATAAGAAGGTGTGGTAAAATGGCAGTGTTGAAAATCTGGAATGAAAATTGAAAATATCGCTAACTTATGGCGTGCGTAGGAACTGTACAACGCACGCTCGTAAAAGTCATTTTTAGGAATTTTTTACCAATGTTTCAACATAGCCATTTTAAGACCTCTGCTCATGAACAGTGTCACTGTGATTTTCTTAATTTGTTCCGTACACTGATTTTGCACACTGACTGCGCCATTATGCGCTACATGGGCGGAAACAAGTTTTGGGTGAGATGTGAAAAATGACAGCTATACTACTCATAAGAAGGTGTGGTAAAATGGCAATGTTGAAAATCTGGAGTGAAAATATTGAAAACTCGCAAATTCTGAGGCGTGATAAGGAACTACTGCATATACGCTTGTAAAACAGTCATTTTTTAAAATTTTTCACCAAATTTTCAAATAGGCTTGAGAGCCCACCTTATGAACACTGGCAGTGTCGTTTCATTAATCGGTCCCGAAGGTGATTTTGTGCAGATCAGAAATTACCCTTCGGCCCGATAACGCCAAGACAGTGTCAGCATTCTGGAGAAGGGTCCCAAAACCCCATGTTGAAAAATTTGCAAAATTCCAAAAACGCCTTGAGATATGCAACAAAGTTGAAAAACCCTATCTGTCCCATTATACAGCTTACTGGCATTTCCTCAGTTTGCGGTCGGCTTTGAAGAGTGCAGGCGTGTTCCCGTCCACCGATGATCATCACGCTGAGCTCCGGAGGTAAGTTTGGGGTGAGGGGTGTGGGGAGGCAGGGTGCGCAGTAGGTGGAGTGCGGGTTGTGGGGGCTGGGAGACTGCATGGGACGTTTTTCTTTACAGGTTTTTAAATGTCGGCCGGGGCCGTTTGCCACGCTGGTGGAGCTCTGGCGTGTACAAGATAACAATGGGCGTGGGCCACGGCGGAGGATTGGGCACCTTCAGCCACAGCATCTATTGCCACGCTGGGGTGGGCTCCCAGCGTGGCACCCTACTCTGGGGGGTGGGGACAGTGAAGCCGATGGGGATTGGGCACCCCGTCGGCTATACCATGAGTTACCATGCTGGGGTGGGGCACCCTGCGTGGCATGGAAGGCTTTGGGGAGCGCAGCACAGCCGATAGGATTGGGCACCGCCGGCTATACAGTGTGCGTAGGGGCAGCACGCAGTATGAGTGCGTGTATGTGTGTATCTGTGTATAGGGGAGCTGCGCATGAGCAGGCGATATCTGATCGCTGCTCACTGAAGCATAGCTCCCCTTTCAACTGTACTCCACTGCATTTTGGAGCTGTCATAGACAGCTGCAGCATCATGGAGGACTGGGCAGCGCCTGCCAACACACTGACTGAATTGGAAGAGGGGGTAACACACCTCTGAAAACTCGGATGATGGCACTATGTTTCTTGTACATGCGTGCAAGCAAACATAAAAAGAGATTAGGTTTCAAGGGAAGTGGCAGAAAAGGTTGAGGATAAAACTGTAGCAGTCAGAAGGTACAAAGAGATTCAGAGGGAAGATAAGGATGCCAGGGAAGCCAAGCGAATGTACATCAGGAAAGGCAGAGGGAAGTGGGGAAAGTGGTGAGGAGCCGAAACTGAGGAAAGTATAGTCAAAAGGGTAATGCCAGGTGACAAGACCCTTTTTAGGTACATTAGTGGAAAGAAGATGACTAGGGGAGGCAGTGATCCAGATAAGGTGAGTTCTGGTCAATTTTACTCATCAATTTTTCTGAAATACTCCTTAAAAAATTTTTTGGGATGAGTACCAGTACTCAACCCAGGAAATGCTCCATAAATGCTACAAAAATAGCTGTTTCTCCAAGCTTAAAGTGCTTTTACTCACCAAAACTGTATTTTACTCATCTAATGTACAAAATGTTATACATTTCTCTTGAATCTGGAGCACTGAGGGAGGTTGTAAGGTTAAAAGGGTAGGAGTTACTGTGCAAAGGAAGGTCAGGAAAAAGCAGATATCCTGAACAGATACTTCTGTGCCATCTTCATGGTGGAACAGGAGGGAAGGACCAAAATAATAACAGCAGGAATACTTGTTGGAGGGAGGCAGACACAAATCCATTTACAGAGGACAGAGTCCTGAAAGATCTTGCAAATTTGAAAGTGGACAAAGCAATGGGGCTGGATGGGGTACACCCAGTGGTGATAAGGGAGCTCGGGAGGTACTGGCTGTACCTCTAACAGCTCTAATCAATGACTCACTGGGAACAGGAGTGGTTCCAGATGACTGTGGGAGCGCAGATGTAGTCCTGCTTTATAAAAGCGGTAGCTGGAAGGAGGCTGGCATCTATAGGCCTCTCAGTCTGACATCAGTGGAGGAAGTTAATGGAGTCACTGCTAAAGGAAGGATTGTGAAGTATCTTGAATCCAACGGGTTACAAAACCTGAGGCAGCATTGGTTCACAGTGGGGAGGTCATGTCAGATGAATCTAATAGATTTCTTTACCTGGGAGACTAATGTAACCCCTAGGTGGTGCTATCCCAGGGCTACTACCTTGCCTGCTTGGCTAATGGCAGGTTAAGGGCCTGGGTAATGAAGCGGTGCCTCCACCCGGAGTCAGGAGTTGTTAGTGGTCAAGCTAACCTGAGCACAGCCCTCCGGGTAACTGTAATCCCCCTCTTTCCCTTCTAGTGGCCTGAACCATATACAATAATTACTTTCACAATGACTCTTATTCACCAGGCAATTACCCACACTGTTTGCACTTACCACCAGGGCTGGTTCCTCTAGCTTGACCCTGGGGACCCCTGTAAAACAAGGTTAAGCACAGCAAATAGCAACAGTACAATACTTTTGGCATAAACTGGAACCACAGTCAGGTTAAATGCAAACAAAGTTAAATCTGATTTATTCAGGAGACTTGAACAAGGGAGCGGTATAATCAGGTTGATTTACTTAAAAGCTATATTAGTCAGACAGTTATGCATGCAGTTCAGAGTCCTTACACAGTCACACACTCTGGGTACCCAGGTGGGAAAACGGTGGGCTAACCTGGAACGTTGCAGCTGGTTGGGTCCCCGTGACAGAAGAAAGCAACATGTACAACACACACTATTTGTAATCCGGAGCTGGATGGCTCAGTTCGTGAAAGAAAAGGCAACAAGACAATCAGATGACAACATTTTTAGACTTAGCTGTTGTTGCAGGGAGCTACCCCGATGTTTACTCACGATACCCAATACTGGACACAGGCAGGACGAAATTGAGACTGCAGGCTGTTGAGCTGGAGTACCCAGAGAAGCAGGGCCCACATGAATCACCGAGGCATCATTCCTGTTCAAGGCATTGAACAGGAGGCTGATCCCCAGGCCAGTCTCTCGTTGATGATTTTCTTTGCGTAGCAGGTGTTCTGGCTTGGCCAGTGTAGCAGGGCCCAGGCAAATGGAAATGGATATGGATTCAGTCAGTGGAGCTGGATACAGCCTCCAGCAAGCAAAACAGTTCAAACACACAGTGGGGAACCAAATCACAACCCACTATAAACACACAGCACATTCACATGTAAGGAAATTCCACTGTACCAGGCAAATGGCTCTCCGGTCGCAATTACAGAGTCTCTGCACAATCCAGGAGTTCAGAGGTAGCTGGAAGTCCTGACAGGCGATCGCATTCAGCAAATCTTCGGTCTTCTTCAGATTAAAGCCTGGCCACAATTCAGTGGCTTAATTACGCTCTCAAATTGGATTCAGTCCCAAAACTCTCTTCTCCTTTCAGGGACAGCAGGCAGACAGGCAGGACCAAAACTCAGCCCTTTCACAGTTCTCCCACGTGAATCCACTACGGATTGCTGCTCGAACTATCTTGAGCTGTTACTTCTTCATTTCCCAACTCAGATCTAACTGAAACTGCAAGCAGTGTGGGACTTTCCCCAAGATCCAAAAGATTCGATTGGCTGATCTGTCTGTCAGTCACAACAAGGGCTCCCCCTTCAGATTATTTTAGGTGCCAAAAGCCCAAAATTACAATTCCTACAAGTTTTGGCCCCACCAAGCCTCTGTAGGCAGGCTTCATTTTAGAGTCCCAAATGTACTGATTGGCCCATTCTGACAGTCCAGGGCCAAGATGATGGAAACAAACAGAACTGTCCATGCTGCAAAGAAGGCAGGTTAGAACAAACTGCAATATCATTACTACTCTAACAAATGATCAGCAAACAAGTACATCTTCTAACAGAGCTCCCTCTCAGATTAATTATAACTGCAATCCAGGCAGCTCTTAAAGAGATAGTACACAGATGCTATACAGGCACTCTCTGGCAATACATTTAAACTGCTAAAATGCAGGACACCAGCCTGTCAGTGAGCGTTTGAGCAAACTCAAGGAAGACTTTTCAGGAACCCCATTTATAGGGGTTACACTATGAAATTGATCAGGATCGGATGGTGGATGTGGCCTACTTAGACTTTACATCAGAAGGATGGCAAGCTAAACCCCTGCCCATTCATCAGATTTAATCAAATTTCTATGAATTTTACACCATACCATATAGGAGCTCATAAGGAAACTGGGCAGTTTAGGAGTGGGTTCAAAAGTGGCAAACTGGGTATGAAATTGGTTAATGGATAGGCAGCAGAGGGTGGTGGTAAATGCAACTCATTGGGGGAAGTGAGGCTGACCAGACGGGTACCTCAGGATTCAGTACTGGGGCCAGTCCTCTGTAGTGTCTTTACAAGTGACATTGTAGATAAGGTGGAAGGGAAGGTGTGTCTCTTTGCAGATGACACAAAAATCTGCAGCAGGGTGGACACTCCTGAGGGGTTACAGAGAATGTGCAGGTACCTAAGAAAACTCGAGGAGTTGTCAAGGTTTTGGCACCTCAGTTCCAGTGTCAAAAAGTGCAAAATCATGTACCTTGGGCACAGAAACCCATAGGCAGACTATGAAATGGGGGAAGTGGTAGTGACGGTCACCAAAGAGGAAAGGGACCTTGCAGTAATCATATCTGATGACCTCGTGGTGGCAAGGCAGTGCAACGAGGCAGTAGGTAGGTCTGTTTGGATGCTGGGGTGCATAGGGAGGGGTATCACCAGCAGAAGGAGGGGAAGGGAAAGGGAACATTGTTCAACCAGGAGTGGCACACTAAGCCGAAGATTGTTTCCAGATGTGACCTGGGAGCACAAGAAGGTTAAATGACTTGCTCAGGATCACACAGTGTGCACCTAGGCGGCTATGGTATCCAAACCCAGGTCTCCAGATCTGCAGCTCAGAGCCTTAACCCACTGTGCTGTACTGCCTAAGGAGGGAGTTGGTATTGCCACTGTGTAGATCTTTGGTGAGACCCCTCCTGAACTACTGTGTCCAGTTCTGGAGACCACATCTCAGGAAGGATATATGCAAGGTGGAGGTTGTCCAGAAGAAGCCAACTAAAAACAGTGCAGGGGCTGCATCAGAAGCTCTAGGAGGAGAGACTGAGGGACTGCAATATGTATACCCTGGAAGAAAAGAGGGGGACATAACAGAGACGTATACCGGGGTCGAAATTAAGTTTTGCAGTCACTAGCCAGCATGGCTAATGACTGGGAAAATCCACTAGTCTCACAGACTTTTCCGCTAGCCAGCTGATGTACTTATTGAAATGTTACCTTCTCCAGCACAAGCCTGCAGGGCTAGTTAAAGGAAAATCCTACTAGCCTAACACAAAATCTACCAGCATTTGCCTAGTGGGCCGGTGCCTATTTTGACCCCTGTTATAAATACCTCACGGGGTTGAACAAGGTACAAGAGGGGAGTATTTGTCAAAGGAGGAGGTGCACTGAGCATAGGGAAACACAGTGAAGCTGGAAGGGGTAAATTTAGGAGGGATGTGAGGAAGTACTTCTTCACTGAAAGAGTGATGGTTGCCTGGAACAGTCTTCCAGTGGAGGTAGTGGGAGTAAAAGGAGTGGTGGGCTTTAAGCATGCGTGGAATAAGCACAAGGGAACCTTAGTTGGGAAGCAGGGGAAGGGAAGGAGCTGGAGATCAAGTAGGGTCTGTGGTGATAGTATAGGCAGGGACAAATGGGCAGACTGAGTGCCAAGTGGTCCTTATCTGCCATCAAATTTTATGTTTCTATAATAATTGTGAGGTCAGTTATTGACAATCAGAGCAGTTTTAAAACACGGATAAGTACTAGTTCACTTGAAATTATTCAAAAGATGAATAGTGGAGGAAAAGTTCAGCTTTGGAATTCCTTAAAGTTAAATACAGTTCTTATTATAATTTATCAAAGTTTTATTATTTAATTACTTATTTATTAGTAGAAATATTTTCTTAGGATCCAGGCAAAAGAGAAAACTTATATCCTCATGTACACACAAAAGTGTATTACCTGGTAATTTTAGGTGCTGTTACAGGACTAAAAACTTTTGAAGTGTCAAAGAAGCCAGGGAAACATTTTAAAATAAGATATTCAGACTAAAGTCAGCTTCTGTTTTATAAGTACTTTGTATTTATTCCCCCTTGTGTTTTTATAATTGAAGACATTTGCATAAAAAGCAGGATCTCGGCTGGCCCAGTGGCATGGAGGGCTAAGGCATCACGCCTTACCTCCTACCATACCAGAGACCCGTGTTCAGAAGCAGACATGGGTCACTGGGGGTCAGCCGGGGGCGGGTGGAGAGGATCAGGCAACCAGAGGATGGCTCTCCTCTCCCGGGGTGGGTGGTTTGGCAGTCCCACTGAATGACCGCCCGCAGGTGGAGGGCTGAGGGTAGAACATACCAGGGATGCCAAAAGAAGGGAGGGTGCTGCAGGACTCCGCAGCATGCGCGTGTCTCTGTGTATGCACATTCATGTGTCATGCCCCAGCAACGGGTAGGGAAGGGAGAAAATGGAAGAAAAACCTCCTGGGCAGCAGGATGATCGACTGACCCTCTACAGGCCCTGCACTGATGGTTGGGCACAACCATAGCCCTTGGGCTGAGGAAGAAGGCGCAGGTAAGCCCCGTAGGAGCCAGTGAGAGGGCTGGAGTGGGGGGCTGGTCAAGAAGGGGTCCACCAGGGAGCGTAGGGGAGAAAATACAATACAAAAAAAAAAAAAGTAGGATCTCAGTGACTCGGGGTATGATTTTCAAACAGCTGAGTCACAGTTTAATCCCTTTTGCACTGGATTTTAGCATAGGTATGGGCACTTTTAGACCACCTGAAGGATGTTCTAATAGCGTCTGAACTTCTGTCACAGTTTCTTGCATTTGCAGCAGTCATGCCAGTGCTTGTGGAACATGCGTAATTTTTTGTCTCAAGCTACTGTAAATAGTGGAAATTGTTGAAGAAGAGTGGAGTTCCTTTGAAAATAGGGTGCTCGGATTTAGGTGCAAATGCGTGAATGCTGATGGATGCAAACATGGCATCTGCATCAAAGTCCGACCCCTTTGAAAATCCTGCCACAGACTTTATCTCGTTCTCCTGATTTTCCCTCCGCTGGAGCCATAATCCTTTTTGTGAGATCATATTTATTCCTATAACGAAAAGATACTGATGTCTTCATTAGAAGGGAAAGCAGGAGGAGATGACTTTTGAGAAAACATTTTCATGCACATGTCCTCTGTCATAAAGAATGAGCAGAGATAAATAGGGAATATGCCTCAAGGAACTGTTGGATACATTTTTTATCCATATGAGTTTTTAGTTATCATTTGACGTATGTATGTATTTATTTGTAATATATGGATGCATACAAAACAATCCCGGTAATACCACATTGAATAGTGATAATAGCATCGATTCTGCGCCATAATACTATTGTTCGGAGTTCTAAATGATAGTATTATCACAGAAACAGAAGTGTGCAAGCGCACGACTGTCTTGTGCAGAGCAAGAGCCGGCTTTCACTGTAACCATCGCATACAGTAAAAGCCAACTTGCCGCTTGCTGAAAACCAACAGAATCTCACTTGGAGCCACATATAGTAAGTGGCAAAGTGCTAACGGTCCGTCTCCTGCTCACTCTAGTTCCTGCCATTCTGACGACGTGACCTCTCACTCCCTCAGTAACACACCAGCAGTGCTGCAACACTTACCCCATCAAAACAGAAAGAATCTTTTTTTTCTATTCATTTCAGTAAAGACTAAACCACAGTAATAAAAAAAAGCATGGCGCTCCTTGACTGCTCACATACAGATGCTGCCATTTTCCCCAAGATAATCATTCAAAAAACACACGAAGCACCAACAGAAATGCACGCTGGGTGCTTCAGGGGTGTCTTGACATTCTGGCATCTATAGCAACACCTTGCAAGCAGCTCAGCTTAAGACCTAAGACACTTCACCACCCTAGGAGCTTTTCACCACCTTTCTGTAGAATACTGGAAACTCCTTGGATCCATGTAGTACAAAGAAATAAGAGATAAGAGACTGTGTATTACTTGGCTATAATACCATCAAGAGGTTCTCAGGACATGGGAACCTCTTGAGCTTCGCTCTCGAGGTTCCCATGTCTCCGGAACCTCTCGATGGTATTATAGCCTTATAATATGTGGTGCTCATTTTTTCCCATAGGGAAACGGGGTTGTAATTTCGCCATTATAACCAGTTAGTTATAACGGCGAACACATGCCTAGTTTTCCTTAGAGCAGAGCATGCGCAGCTACCGCTCTTCCACTTGCTCAAGTAAGTTTTTGAGCCTTCCTCTCCTGGGTGCCACCATCAGACTTTTACCACTGCTCCACAGTTCGCTGCACTCAGACTTGGTGGCGGTGAGTAAATTAAAAAAAAAAAAAAAAAAAAGGATTTTTTTTTAAATGGCCGACCGAGGACAAAAAAAAAACGTTTTTTTATCACAAGCCGCAGACTGCACTGAAAACCGACTGGTCCACAGCTGTCTTTATTTTATATAATTGCTGTGGCAAAAAAACGAGCACCAGCAATTATATCAAATGAAGGCTGGGTAGGGGTGTAGAACACGGATTTTATACACACTTGGTGTGGATGCCTTAATAACCCCGCTTCACTTTCGGGGTTTATGTGGCATCCCACAACTTGGGTGTGTAAAATTTCATAACCCCCACTCCAGCCATTATTTGCTGTGTAATACACAGTCCCCTATCTATTATTCTATTTATTTTTTTGACTGGGTAAGTACACTGGTTCAAGGAACCATTCTCTGCAAACAACCCAGGCCTAGGTAGGCAAAGAAAAAGGGTAGATATAAGAGAATCAGGCTTTAAACAAGCTGGGAAATACATTTTCAGGAGTATCTGAACATACAGATAAAAACAAGGTAAAGATTTTGGCCATAATTTCAGTGAAGTGACACAAAAACATGAGTCGGGCAGTTTGTTTTGTATTAATACAATACTGGTCCTAACTAATATAGAGAGTACAAGCAGTGCTAACTTGGCACATATAGACTGACAAGACAGTAGGTAGTATCTTGGGCGATTATATGAACTATGAGGCAAAAAATTGTATAGCTGTTTCATTAATGTTTATGTTGGGCTGTTGTTTACACCAGTTATTAAATAAGAGAAATGTAGAACTGGAGGCTCTGGAAAGATGGTCTAGAAAGTGGAAGCTGAGGTTCAATGCAGGAAATGCAAGGTACTCCACCAGGGGCCAGAAACCCAGGTCAAGTGTACACCCTGGGGAAATGCTACAAGTCTCGATGGCTGAGAGGGACCTGGGGGTGGTGGTGGATGTCAAGATGAACAACTCTGAGACTTGGGAGGCAGCAGCCAAGGCCAACAGGATGCTGGGATGCATCGCTGGGGGATCACCTCCAGAGGAGAGTGATACTCCTCTGTATAACTACTTGGTGAGGCCGCACTTGAGTATCAGTGCAGTTTGGAGGCCACACTTAAAGCGGGACATTAACCTCCTGGAGAGGGTCCAGAGGAGGGCAACCAAAATGATTTGGGGATTGGGGGACAGGACTTATGAGGAGAGCTGAAGAGCTAAATATATACACATTGGAAGAGAGAAGGACGCGGGGACATGATAGAGATCTTTAGGTACATGAAGAGGGTAAATAGGGGAGGAACAGTCGGGTGCTTGAAGGAAGGAGGAAGGGCCACTAGAGGCATGGCTGGAAGCTGGAGGGAAGATTCAGGGGAGAAAGGAGGAGGTGCTACTTCACTGAAAGGGTGGTGGAGCCATGGAATGCACTGCCTAGGGGCTGGTGGAGGCAGAGACAGTGGAGGGGTTCAATAGGGGTGGGACAGGTACAGGGGAAGGGTTCTGGAAGCAAAATCCAATGCAGCAAGAATATCCGGAACTGGGAAGGGAGAAGCCAGAGAAGGCGAGGGGGACAGCAAGGTCAGCACCCAGGTTGGGGACTGACCAAACGAGCAGACACGAAAGACCGTTAGGCCTATTCTGCTGGCATTTTAGTATGTTAGTATGTTAGAGCTTTCCACGTGTCCGTGTAGTGTTGGAATCTGACTTTGATATGACAGGTGCTTCAGGGAAGGGAGGGCAGTGACGTGTGGAGTGTTTGGATCCAGTTACACTGAGAGAATAAACTGTTTTGTCTCAATTAAAATGTAGAACATGGCCAGATAAATAATTTATCCTGTATGTATTGTCCCACATGCACTGCATGAATAAAGAAAATTTATTAAATATAACCTGAACTGTGCTGAACATATTATACTCTAGTTTCAAACAACTTTTGGCTACTGGAAAATCACTTTTGTTTGAAAATATGGCAATGCTTAACCTGCACAGCAGCGTCAACTCTTTGTGGCAAAACCATTTTACAAAGCTTTGTCTTTAATTGACTCTGAACATATTTTAAAAATGTTGCTATGGAACTATAACCCTAGGGAAAATGTTAACTTGCATCACAGTGCCGGGAAGCTTGGTTAACCGGCTTCCATGAAGTTGAAGAATCAAAACTGTATACAGTATTTTTTTTAATATAATGTGGGACACTTTTCATATGAGGGCTGGAGTGAAAGTCCAGCTATTATAACATTCTTTGGTTTCTTTCTGACCTCTAGGTCAGGCCTAACTCATCAGCCCTACATCAGTTACAGATGCCCGTTTGATGTGATGCAGTGGCAATTTTGTCAGTTTCACTGAACTGAGCTGAGGAAAAATGCACAGGTGAACGGCTTTTACTCCTCTTGAGTTTGTCATTTGGAGAGCTGGCTTCCTGTCATTCTTCCTTATCTCCTGTTCCTGGGTATTAAGAAGTGCTTAGCTGATCAAAGGGTGGGCTGAGTATAGTGGAAGAACCATTTGTAGTAATTAAACCTGCGTGCAGTATTTAGTCTTGAAGTGGTGGAATCAGGTTTAATAGCCTATAAATACAGCACAGAATGTCTCTCCTGAGGAACTTCAATGACAGTTAGTGGTTGATGATAGTTTAAATACTTGAGCTCCCTCATGGGAATTTCACTTCCAGTAATTACACTGAGGACAAGCCCTATAAAAACAAACTCCGCCAGGTTTTGTTTATTATTGCTTGTCATCACTGGCAGTAGAAACCTGTCCATTTTGTTTTGATAAAGGGAATGGTGTTACAGAACTATCTTTGCTGTTTAAAAAATAATTTAACTGAACAGTACCGTAAAGCCCCAATATCCTTGCTATTAAGTGCTTGGTTGTGGGATTATATCATTTTCCTTTTTATCAAAATTTGGGCAGAGTAGGAGTTGAAACTGGAGTGAACATGAGTGACGACTACCGGCCCAGAAACATTTTTGCTTTTGTTGTTGGCATACAGACCATAACAACAATATAATGACTAATGTCTGTTAAGTCTATCCTCCGGCTAGTCTTCTACTAATTAATTTCTCTCTTAATTGCTGGCTGGCAACTTCACGGAGTCTTCACGTCTGAGACTTTGTGTTGCAATAATGCTGTTTGATGGACAGAGGAATAAAAACAAGATTTACCTTCACCTGTTGCTAAGTCTAGCAGTCAGCATAACTTAGAGGCATTCCCTCACTAGAATAAACTTAAAAAAATAGTAGCACTAAAATTAATCTAGTTCCTTTTATATATTTTCCTTTCCATTGCTGCTTGTTATTGAAATAGCCATATGTAAAGATAAAGTGCATCATTCTCAGTATGATGATTTGAAAGCAGTTATCGACTTCACTAAATGATTTCATACCGCACTCTATTTAGACCAGGACCCCGAGGCAGGTCGCGAGGCGTCCAGAGCCCTCCCCATCCCTGAAGTCAGTCCACGAGAGCCGCCCCCCGAGCAGTGGAGGTGCAAGGCGCTCCATAGCCTCTCCCAACCCACCAGAGGATCTGCAGAGAAGGATAAGACCAGGACCCCGAGGAGCGGAGGTCGCAGGGCGCCCAGAGCCCTCCCCATCCCCTGAAGTCAGTCCACGCCGAGTCGGACCCCCGAGCAGCGGAGGTCACAGGCGCCCATAGCCTCCCCCAACCCACCAGAGGATCTGCAGAGAGAAGGATAAGACCAGGACCCCGAGGAGCGGAGGTCGCGAGGGCGCTCCAGAGCCTCCCCATCTCCCATGTCAGTCCACGCCGAGCCGACCCCCGAGCAGCGAGAGGTCGCGAGGGTGCTCCAGCCCTCCCCAACCCACCAGAGGATCTGCAGAGAGAAGGATAAGCAGACCAGGGCCCCGAGGAGCAGAGGTGTCGAGGCGCAGAGCCCTCCCCATCCCCCAAGTCAGTCCACACTGAGCCGACCCCAGAGCAGCGGAGGTCACGAGGGCGCCCATAGCCTCTCCCCACCACCAGAGGATCTGCAGAGAAGGATAAGCAGACCAGGAGCCCGAGGAGCAGAGGTCGCGAGGGCTCGCAGACCCTCCCCATCCCCCCGAAGTCAGTCCACGCCGAGCCGGACCCCGCCGAGCAGCAGAGGTCGTGAGGGCGCTCCATAGCCCTCTCCCCCACCAGAGGATCTGCAGAGAGAAGGATAAGGTAGCCAGCGTTTTGCAGAGATGGCAGCATTCCCTTTGTGTCCCTAAGCGCTTTGGCGCCTTTTTTTTCAAACGCTGGGAATCCAAATTGAAAAACACAAGAGAATTCTTACCTCCTTGCATCTGAACATTACTTCGTGAAAGCCCCTCTGTTTAAGGCAGCTGCTGATTGCTTTCTGTCGTCGCAGACGCGGAGATAGTTTATTTATTGGAAACTTTATATTTTACATCGTGCATGTATCTCTGTATTTGCTACAGTTCCTTTAATTGCCTCACTACTCCCCTTTAAGGCTGAGCAAGAGGGAGGACAGCTACTTTAAGTTAATTTGTTGTCCTGCATGCCTGTGGCACAAACGTGGGGATATAAAGTAATTTTTTACTGCAGTTCCTGTACTAAGTGTGTCTCTGTGTCCCTGTAAGCCCCTGCACTGCCAGTATGCATATAAATTAAATCTGTGCTCTTTGAGTCTTGAGGGTGGTAGAAATTGTACTACAGCTGAAGTGTTTAATCCACTAGGGAGAAGTTCAGCCAAGCTGACTAGGAATTCCTGCTGCTGTTGCTGTGCTGCCGTGGGGGGGGGGGGGGGGGGTTACCCTCCCCCCAACCCCAGCCCAGCATAACGATCTGTGACTCAGCCACCCTACCAGTGGCAGGCAAACCTGTTTCCATTGTTATTGCCCCTCTCCTCTCCCCACCCTAATGTCTACTTAAACCTTCTCTCTCCCTTGTTCCTTCACAGCAGACCAGGACCCCCGAGGAGCAGAGGTCGCGAGGGCACTCCAGAGCCCTCCCCCATCCCCCTGAAGTCAGTCCACGCCGAGCCGGACCCCCCCGAGCAGCAGAGGTCGCGAGGGCGCTCCATAGCCCTTCCCCAACCCACCAGAGGATCTGCAGAGAGAAGGACAAGGTAAACAGCATTTTGCAAAGACGGCAGCGTTCCCTTTGTGTCCCTAAGCGCTTTGGCGCCTTTTTTTCAAATGCTGGGAATCCAAATTGAAAAACACAAGAGAATTCCTACCTCCTTGCATCTGAACATTACTTCATGAAAGCCCCTCTGTTTAAGGCAGCTGCTGATTGCTTTCTGTCGTCGCAGACGGTCTAGCCCCCGCTTTAACGCCACACCGGGCTCCCCCACGCCTCACCACCACCCTTGGTCAGCTCTCCCTTAAGTAGGCTCATAGTGGTCACATGGGCTGAAATTTAACCTATCAGCCTAGTTTTCCATCTGCAGGTTATCTTTTTCTGCCACTAGGGACAGACCTAATAATTCCAGCTCCCACAACTCCCTAGCTGACTGAATACACTGCTGTTCTAACAAGACATACCTTGCTGCAGGTTTTGTTACATTACTGTGCACAGTTACTGGCTGAAACAATTCCAGTCGCTGTTATTCCTCCTCATAGCCCCTAACCTCGTTGCCGTCATGGCTGTCCCTTCACCCCGGGCCCTCCAGGTGGGACTAACATTCCCATCCAGGCTGGCCTCCTCCCCCCAACCCCCCATGGCGATCCACCAAGGGCTAAAAATCGTCCATCTAAGCGTCCGCAGCATTCTTCACAACCTTGTTGAGCTTACTGCCTGGGTTGCCCACTACAAGCCGGATATCTTGGGTATCACGGAAACATGGCTAAAGCCACACACTACTGATGCAGTGTGCACCCTGCCAGGGTACAGCCATATCAGACGCGATCGTGGGGGGAGCAAACGAGGCGGTGGGGTACTACTCTACTATAAGGCACACCTCAATGTGACTACCATTGATCACCCGCCTACCACCTCCCCCCGACATGTGAGCTCCTGCACACTCTTCTTCTACTTGGACACACAAAAAAAATCCACCTGATCTGCTGCTACAGCCCTCCTAGAGGTGGACTACCTGGACTCTCCTCACTTCTCCACAGTGTCAGTGCGAGAGTGGGCACAAGTGAAGTCCTTATTATAGGAGACCTCAACCTTGTCTGGTTGGGCTCTAACTCTAAATCTTATGAGCCCCTGCTCTCGGGCCTTGCCCTGAGCCAAATTATATCTGAACCAACAAGGCCCTCCCCAAGGGGGACAAGGGTTCGCTGATTGACTGGATCCTGACCAATAGACCTGACAGGATCACATCCTTGGGCATCCTACCTGATGCCATCTCGGACCACTCGCCTATTTTCTGCACTTGGGGCACCTCTCAGGCAAAGATTCCCAGTAAAGTGATACAAATGAGGGACTACTCAAAATTCTACTTACCAGACTTCCTTGCTGACCTCGGTTCAATTGACTGGTCAGGGTTACCGCCTCCTTGGACCCGGACCAAGCACTGGATGAATTCTTAATCAAGTACATCCGGCACAGAACAAACATGCCCCCTTACAAGGAGGAGATGCAGGGCACTGTCACCAAATGGCTTCGGGGCCTATTCTTCCTAATGAAACTTGGGGACAAATGCTGGGAAACCTACAAGGCTTCCCAAAGCATCAGTGATCTCACTGCTTACAGGCCTCAGAAACTCCTGTGAAAAGCCATCGGGCAGCAAAAGTGAGTTCTGCCGATCCGCCCTACTCTTCTCAGCCAGCAATCCTAGGAGCTTCTGGCAGAACATTAGAAAGCGGTTGGGGCTCTGCAAGATCGTAAGTCACGGACTTACTCATTGATGGGGTTAGCTGCAATAACCCACACACAGTTGCTAATACCTTCAACATTATGTTCTCCGAGCAGCTTCCCCTTCCCAGCCCACTGCCCCCAAGTCCCCAAACTCTCAACCACCCGAGCCCAAGTCCCCTATCACCCCTCGACTCGGCCCTGAGACCCGACCCTCCTTCTTCCTACAACAGGTATCTACCACACAGACCCAGAGGCTGCTTGCTAGCCTCTCCCCACATACTAGAGCAGGGCACGACAGCCTCGAGCCAAAGCTGCTCAAGCTAGGAGCCCACCGTCTTGCCAGACCCATAGCACATATATTCAATTCTTCTCTAACCACTAGTGTCATCCCAGATGTCTGGAAAGTGGCCAAGGTTACCCCTGTTCTTAAACAAAGAAACCCCAAAGACCCCCTGAACTACCGACCTATAGCTATCCTGTTGGCCGCCTCCAAAATTCTGGAGAAAGTTGTGGCCTCTCAGCTAACCGAGTACCTACAAGAACACAACCTCCTCTCTCCATCCCAACACGGGTTCAGGAAAGGACAAAGCACGGCTACCGCCCTCGCTGTAGTCACCTCGCAGATCAGAACTGCAACTGACCAGGGCTACCTCACTGGAGCGATCTTCGTGGATATCTCCAAAGCCTTCGACAGGGTAGATCTTTCCCTCCTTAGCTCCACTCTTCTCTCCCTCGGACTCTCAAACTCCGCCCATGTCTGGTTCCTCAATTACCTTACTGGTAGGAAGCAATACACCAACTTTACGGACTCTCTCCAACCCCACCACTGTGCAATGTGGAGTCCCACAGGGTTCCATCCTTGGTCCGGCGCTCTTCTCCCTTTTCATCAGCGAACTACCTCTGTCACCACCCATGGGCTTACCACCCTGTATGCCGATGACCTTGTCATTCTGGACAGTGCCCGCGACATTGACACCATCAATTCCCAACTAAACTCCGACTTCAAGCAGATCCAATCCTGGCTGGTGGAACACAAGCTTACCACCAACCTTAAGAAAACCCAGGCTATGCTCTTCGGCTCCCTGAACAAAACAAAATCCAGCCCTGCCCCCCTACTAATCTACGGGGCTGATGGCGCGCCCCTGCAGATGGTGGCCGCTGTCAAATACCTGGGCGTCACTCTGGACCCTCAGCTGGATCTTTCCCTGCACATCCGTAACGTCTGCAAGTCTACAAGCATCAAACTCAGTCTCGCCTACAGAGCCAAAAACTGCCTGACCCTGGCTGCTCGGGTGGCCCTAGCCAGGGGTGTTCTCCTCCCCTCTCTCTGCTATGGGCTAGTGACCTTTGCCCCCGTGCCAAAAACAGCCTTTCGAAATGGGACACGGCCTACAATGGCATCTGCCGCTTTGCGCTATCTGCCCCACCCTTAACACACCGCTGCAACCTCTACACACGCCTCGAGTGGCTCCCTCCCGAGAAACACCGCACCTTTGTAGTAGGGAACTTCATTGACAGCATTGTAAGATCAGCCACCCCCGCTGCCCTTGCCCTTCCCCTCAACCCTGACACCTCTTCCTACCACCTTAGGTCAAGCACGACACTCAACTGTCCGGTTCCTAGGACACGCACCCTTGCGGGTGATCGGGCCTTCGCCAACTATGCCCCAAACTATGGAATCTGTTCCCAGCCCTTACTCGGTCCACCCTCCCATCCAAGCTTTAAAACTTCCCTTTGGAGCTTCCTGAAGGCTCCTCCACCTGTCTATGCACCTCGTGCCCCTGCACTATGCAGGCATGGGAGTCTCTGCGCCCAGGGTTCACCACACTTATTCTCCGTCCACTGATTAAGTAATGGCTGACCGTCTTACCTCCCAAATCCAGGTTACCTGCCCTGCTAGCTCTCATCCTGAGGTCCCCCCACATGCTGGCACTTATCTCGCTTAACATATGGCTGAACCTGTGTTATGGTTATTATGTGCACTGCACCTACTGTGTCCTAACCCTTTTGAGCACTGTCAACAACCTACCCAAATCATTCTAAAGCGACCATCTCCTCCTTAATGCCATATTGATTTGCCTGCTCTCCGTTATATGTAAATCTTGACTCACTCATTGTTTGTGTATGCTCTAGCTTGTAACTCTCCGGGTCGTCTAACACCCCCGGTTCGTGACTTGTTACTGGTTGTCATTCTATTCCATCACCTGTTATTCCATTGTATGTAAAACTGATTTATCACTGTACTGCCTACCTAAGTTTGTAACTCTCCGGTCACACCTGGAAAATAGGCACTGGCTGTCTAGTGTGACTTACCCGGTCAACAAAAGCAAAAAAATAAATAAATAGATATAACAGTTCACCAAAGAACACCTTGAATACTCACTGTGAGACCTCAAGCATGTCCCTTAAGTGCTCCAATCCCTACGACCGTAGAAAAGGGTAAAGGTAGCACTCCTCTGAAATATAGAAACATAGATATCGGCAGAAAATGACCCAGTGGCCCATTGAGTCTGCCCATCCCTAATCGCCTAATGTTGGTTCTGTGAGGGCTGTAGTGACCCTTCACTCCTCCTTCGCCATTATCTTCACCAGTCCCATATGCTGATCCCACCCATGTTTGATTCATCCAGACTATCTCCCTTGATAGTCTGTTCCATTCCACCACCCTTTCTGTGAAGAAATGTTTTCTGTTGTCCCTATTATATTCCTCAGCATTTCTACCAGTTTCATTGAGTTCTCCATGGTGTTTTTGTTTTCACTCAGCATACATAACTCTCCACAATCGACTTTGTTAGTCCTATGGAGGTATTTGTATGTTTCAGTCATATCCCACTCTGTTCTTGCCTCCAGTGCGTACGCATTGAGATTTAACATCTCCATGTAACTCTTACCTTGCTGTCCCTGGATCTTTCTGGTTACTCTCCTCTGTACTGCTTCTACCCTGTCACTGTCTTTACACACAGTACTCCATGTGAAGATGAATCTGGGACCTATGCAGTGGCAGAATCACTTTGCTACTCTGGCTGTTAACCCACCTTTTGTTATGCATCCCAGTATCTTATTCCCCCTTCCTAGTGCTTGTTCCCCATGACATCACAAGATTCCATAAAATGGTGATAATGATGTATCAATACACAGTGGATTTAGCTTTATCTCTGGTTCCTTCCAGCTACAGGTATGTCCAGTACCTATTTGAAAATAACTTTATTCATGGACTTTAGAGACTGTGAACCATTGTACTTGACTGTTACTGTTTTGAAAATAGAAGCTTGGAGTCACGTTACATGGTTTTTCTGCGCATTACAGTTTTGGATGCCAGTGTACATCTACAATACACTTTTAATTATCAGCATTATGGTTGCAAGTGTAATGATGTCTATTAATGTGTTTTAACTGTACCCTTATGAAGTTGATCCTGTAGTTCTGCTACCTCAGAGTTTAATGATCCTTTGTCAAAATGAGAACATGACACATTCTCTAGTAACAGCCCTTTCTCTGGAAAGGTGGCAGGGTTTGTTTGTTACTAGTATGCTCGTTGGGGGTGCTCTGGCATCATTTCCTGTGTCATGTAGCAGGAGTGGGAGGAGTTAGAAAGGGTATAAAAAGATTTTGTCACAAAATAAAGTGGTAGGGGTTGTAGTCTGGGAGGTGCATGGGACTTGTAAGGACCTGGTGTGAGTGACAAGGTTCAAGAGTCTTGCCAGCCCTGGCTAGGAAGGGCATCATTGTTTGGGACCTTTGTTTGATGGTGAGGACCAGCCGGCACCTCTTGGTAGAGATGCTGACGGAGAGATTGCTCAGTAGTGTCCAAGCCTGCTTGTAGGATGTGCAGGTCATCCTCCATGTTCCCAGGAGTGGGGACAAAGAGACAACCCAGTCTTCTGGCTGGGTCCTGGAAAATAAGATCCAGGCATGGTGGCTTTGTGTGGGCTCTCACCTGGGGACCAGGGTTGGCTATGCTTAAATTGATGGTTACAGTTGGTTTATACCAGGTAGTTACTGCAGGGGTGGTGTAGTATATGCAGCTTCTGGCCAGTCCAGAAGTGATCCAGTCCTCAGATACCTGACCCATCAAAAGTGAAAGAAGTTGGAAGGCTGAGTTCTGTTCCAGAGGGACAGTGATGGTGTTCGAGGGAGGCAGGGATGCTGGGTGGCACACTTTCAAGGTGTGTGGCCTGATGGCTCAATGGGACTGAGTGGGATTCTGGAGAAGAGGGTACAGAGATATAGAACTGGGTGAGAGAAAGGCCCAAGAAGTGTAAGAGTCAAACCAAGGCAGCCAAGATGACCGAGGACCAGAGCGGTTGAGAGGAATGATAAGGAGAGAGGACACCACAAATATGGTAGGAGAGTTTTCCTCTGTAGTATTTGGGAGGGCCCCTAAAGAGGCTAGTTTGCTGGGCAGTGGAGGCTGCCAGAAGTGGCAAAATCTTTCTGGCAGGGTCTGTGATATGTCACAAAGGATGAGAGTGGAGCTTCTGCTGATGTCACAGATGCAGGGTACATAGATATTGGAAGTTGTGCAAGTAATAGTAAGCGGTGGCCAGAGGTTGGCAGAGACCTAGTAACCTAAAATAATAGATGACTTTTTCGGCATGACAGTTTCATGATCCTATATAAGCTATAACCCATAATAAGTGGATCTGTTTGGGGTTTGTGACTTCAGTATGATAACTAAGGAGATGCTTAGGAAGAGTACCTACTTAGTTGTTCATTGCATGAAAATGTCATAGAGACCATGAGAGTCAGGATGATGTATAAAGGTTGAGCTGCGGTTGTGGTAATGCAGTTTATTAAATACTCATCGAAGTAATAAGTTAATGTAGTGAAACCTTCTGATTTGGGTCCTTGAGGACAAGAAGGAATTTACATGGTTATAAAAATACCAACATACGAAATTGCCAGCTGAAGAATGCCATATGGTCTATCGAGTCTGTTCATTGTGAAGCTCAAGCAATTTGTGTTACATGGCACTCCTGCCCTCCCCTTGACTTTGTCCCACCCCCTTGTACTGTAAATCCCCCAACTGTTTTCTGGTTGACAACCTACTATGGTGGCTTGTGTCATCCTGTCACTATTCTCTCCATGAAGAAGTGCCTTCTGGCCTCCTTCCTGGACCCTCCACCCACCAATTTGCAGCTGTGCCCCTCATGTTCATATGTTCACCAGATCTAAAAAGATGTGCAAGATCAACCTTGTTAACATGTTTGAGGTATCTGAATGTTTCAGTCATGTCCTCTTGTTCCCTTTTCTCCTCAAGTTAGTACGTGTAGATTCTCCAGCTTTTCCTCATATGAGATTTCCTGTCGAGCCTGGATCATCTTCATAGCTTTTCTCTGCACTGCCTCCAGCTGGTTTATGTCCTTATGGTAGGGGCTCCAGTACTGCATACGATACTCCCCGTGTGGTAGCACCATCGATCTGTATGGCAGCAGAATGACCTCTGCTGGTGAACCCTTGTTATGCAGCCTAACATACTGTTCACCCTTGCCATAGTCTTTTTGCATTGCATAGAGGGTTTTAGATTGCTTGTGAAAGCAATCCTCAGGTCTTCTCTTCCAGTTTCATATGACAGTCACCTCCCCAGCCCCCCCGGGTCTGTATTCAACCCTTTGGTTCCTCCACCCTATCTGCATGACCTTGCATAGGTGAACAGAGTCGTGTGATTGATTTGCAAGGGCTTCTGGCAAGCACATACACCATCAAATACCTCTAGGCATAGGAGTGTCTTGGGTCATGCCCACTGAAATTGGGTGCGGTCAGTCAGCACTGCAGTGAATGAAGGGGGTTGTTGCATCTAAACAGCTGGGGTCAAGAATGTGGAAGTTTGGTTGTTCATTTATTTTTCAATTATATTTTATCCTCCTGTCAAATGGCCCCCTTCCACCGGTTCCCCCAGCCCCGCCACCCAGGCTTCTGCCAGGACTTACCTTGATGACACAAGGTGCCCAGCTGGCTGAGTGCGGAGCCTGCATGGAACTGGTGTCATCCTGCTGGTCGACCTCCATTTTTCATTTTCTTCCTTCCCATTGCTGGGGCATGACACATCAGCATGCATGCGTGAAGCCTTTACCGCTCCTTCATTGGCATCCCTGAACCATTCTGCCTTCAGGCCTCCACCTGGGGCAGTCATTTGGTGGGCTTGCCATACCACCTTCCCTGAGAAAGGAGAGCTGTCCTCCAGACACTCAATCCTTTCCCTCCCCAGCTGACCCCAAGCGTCCTGCTCACACCATGAACACAGGTCGCCAGCATGGCAGGAGGTAACACATCGATGCCTCAGCCCTCCGCACCACTGGGCCAGCATTTATTTATTTATTGATTGAGTTTTGGTAACCAGCTAGGCCCACTGAGACCAGAGGTCCCTTTTTGAGGGGGGCCCAGAATTAATTACAGGCAAATATGCAGGCAAGTACAAGTACAGAGATTATAATCATCTACAAGGGGCTGGAATAATAAAATATATAGTGCATTCCAGAGAAACAACCTTATAACATAGCTAAGCCCCCTACCCCATCCCATTGCAAAGAGTGATGGTGGATATTCAACATTCAGTACCTCAGGGGTCAGTGTTGGGTCTGCTAATGTCACTAACTGTCAGGAAAAGTAAACAAAGCATGGGGAGGCATTGCCAGAGACTTACAAACATTAGAAACATGGGCTATGAAGGGGCTTAGATTTAAGTAAGGAAAATGATCTTGGGTAACTGGGGCAGTAAGCTGAAGCCAGGCAGAAAACACACACACACACACAGTGTGTAGGGTCCAAGGGTTTATTTGAACCAGTCTCTGCCTGCTGTTTTCATGCTCTCCTTTAAGGCCTTAGACTTGCACTGCTTACACAGACTGTTGATTCCCCTTGGGGTGGTGCTAACAAGCCATATCTGAGCCCTATGAGACACCCAGGAAATGCAGTTGGGGGAAGAAAATTAGCTAAGGCCAGGCTGCAGCAGAGAAGTAAAAAGTGGAAAATACCTTCAGCTGTGTAGGATTCCCCCCTCCCCCCCATCTGAAAGACCTACCTGTCTGGGCTCTGGGGCCCATGCAGCACCCTCTGTTAGCCCTTGATATCTCTACACCTTCCAGTTCCCTGACCCATGGGCTGCAGCCATGAGGGACTTCCAGGCTCAATCGAAAGACACTACCTGAAGTCTGTATCAGAAATAGAACCACTCGTCTCCCTATCTTCACTGCCATTGCTACACTACTCAGACCCACAATCCCAGTCTGGATTGGACTTTGGGGTCAGGGACAAGATAGAAGAAAGCACCATTGAGTGCACAGTGGCCTCTGGCTCCAGGAAGTACAGTGGGACCAAAAACTATAAATTATAGCTCCTCTTGTCATCACAGAAGCAGCATGAGGCTGTAGAACACTAGAATGTCAAGATGTAAACAAACATGGCTACAGCCATTCAGCAGTAAGCCTGCTGACCCTGCAGGACTGCTGAGAAGGAGTCTGGAGAACCCAGTGTTTTGCCCACGAGTTTGGACCAGTCAGGAGCTCTGGCTTGCAGAGACTGTGTGCAAAACAGGGTAGGACCTACTGTAGATATGTGTTTTTTTGTGGGAGTGTTTGATCAATAAAGGATCAGCATCATTCTGAACTCTATAAAAAGGGGTGAAGCCAAGGATCTGTGCTCAGTTTTTGTCCAGTCTTTGTGCTGGGGAGACTGCAAGCCAGAGATTTCCTGGCTCCCAGGGGACTACAGTCCTGATGGGCCACATATTGTAAACACACCAAGATTAACAGGTGGAAGCATTTCTTAACTGGGACTGAGTAGGAGATCAAGCATTTAAGTGGAACTGGACAGGTTCATCCCAACAGAACCTTTCCCAAGTGGGGAGCATATCCAGCAGCAGCTGTGAAATTGACTGAGAACACTCTCTAATCAGTGGGTTTTTGTGTAGCCCCAGTAGAAGCATCAGGCGGGGAGCACCAGAGAGAGAGTGAGAGAGGCAATGAGGAAATGAGTAACGGTCCAACCATTGATCTGAGTGCTTTATTTATTTATTTATTATTTTCGTTTTAGTGGAGTTAGGATGATCCCCATGTTGCCTTGCTGAGTGGAAGTATATCCATAGATCGGGGAGTTGGGGAGCATGTGGAAGATCATTTCTAAGAAGATGGCTGCTTCATCCAAATATAGCTTCCAGTGCAGTCTTGTTACTGTGACAGGAGAGAACTGGTGTCCAATTTGAGACCCTAAGCGATTACCTCTATATACACTGAGACTCAAAACCATGAGTAATGACTAGGCTTTAGGCCCTGCAACTTGAGGGTTTAAATAAATAGGAATAGGGTAACGGTCCTGGGCAGGTCTCACATATGATAGTCTCAGACAACCTGAGGAGGCCTATTCCTTGGATTGCAAATAGGGACCTATTTGCTTTGATTGTTTGCTTCATTGTTGCATCAACATTTAAAAATTGTGCCAGCGTGTCAACCTTCCCTGATAACAGCAAATGCAGCCCAGTGAGGTACCCACTGCAACTGTGAAAGAGCTCTCAAGGCCTTTGGGGGAAAACCTGAGTGTACCTGCTCTGGGGCTGTGGGACTCATGAGGGCTGGGCATTGTGTGGGAGCTTATAGAGTATAAACTTTATTTACTGCTAGTCCTTTTACTCCCATGTTTTGCTTTGCATCCCCCTTCCTTATTAATAAAGGTGTTATTTGTTAGCATTATAGTTCCTTGTGAGAGGTAATTATTGTGTTAACTGTGTCATTGTTGTAGGGTGAGATTGTGTTGGCCAGGGCAGCATAGTATGGGGTGGATGTAATAGCTCTAAGTGTCACCCTTCATGTGTCCTTTATTGCTACTGCAGGTGATAGAACTGCATCAGTAAAAAAAAAACATCAGTAACCAGTGGAGCATGGTACCAGAAACCCAGGCTGATCCGCTGGGCGAAGCAGGAGAGGAGCAACCTGAGGACCCTGGGTAGATGCCACACCTGATTTTTACACACTCAGCTACTGGGGAGACATGCTGATCTGCAAGTACAGATTGTTTGTAGGCATGGGAATGCTCTAAGCTGAGACACAAGAGCGAAGTTTACTGATCAGCACTGCAAAGCATTTTAGAAAAACAGACATCAAAAGCCACAGTATTTGAATTTATATTTATGAGAACCTGAGAGTTATGAGAAGCCTGTTTTGACCACCGTACAGCCCTGACAAAGTGGCACTGGTCACGAAATATCAGCACCACTATCTTTATACTCAGGTGGCAGCGTTAATAGTACTACAAAATATTAATTCCAAACATTACAACAGGAGTTGAGTTTTCTGTTTTCTAAAAGTATTTCTGGTCTATAGCACCATTGTTGCACTTGTCCTCCTCCTCCACGAGCAATGTAGTTCCCACCATTAGGAGGGTGGCTTCCAGGAACCCACCCCATACAGGGTCACCATTACTCCTGCCACACCTCGAGTGTAATCTCTCACTATGGGAGTCCCTGTAGTGCTGCAGAACAACATGGTAGTAAGTTAGGTTGAGTAATATATTTATGACTTACTGCCTCGTGGGAGTGGAACCATCTTCATGTGAGGCCCTTTTAGCCATGCAGATTGACTCACCGGCACCTCTTGGTATTTGTTTATATTATTTCCTGTGCCTCGAGGGTAGTGCCTTTGCCATAGGGGCCAGAATCCCCTTTAGCCATGCAGATCAACTTGCAGCACCTCTCAGTGAAGTCCTCTAAGTGCCTGTCAATGACCTTGGTCTTGTCCATATGCTCATTCATTTAGTCCTCTTATCATCATCATCATCAGTTGTAGGTTAGACCTCCTTGTAGGTTCAGGGTTAGGCAAATGTCATCCAAGTTTGTCTTATCAGCCCATGCCTTGAGGGTGGATCTCTCTTCGCAGGTGGAGGTGGCTGCTTTGCCTATGCAGATTGACTCGGCAGCACCTCACAATTTTATCTCATTCGAGGGGTAGAGTAAGAGCATTCCCATGTAAACTCTTCCTTTGAATTAGACTTCAAATTCAGCAGTGTACAGAGTCATCATAAACTCTAACCCAACTCAGATGGGATGGTGACCAAGGTCTTCCCAAGAGGCCAAGGGGTATTGTAGCCTCCCTCCAGAGGGTGTTTTTCCTCTCTGTGCCAAAGTTCATGATATATATTAACTAATTAACTCTGTCAAGATTTGGAGCTAGATGGTGGTCCTATATTCCTATTCAGGGTTTATAGTAGCTTTTGACATTTCTTCAGCCATCACCTTACTCTTCACCATTCACCATTCCCTTTCTGCTTATGGAGATCATGCTTTAAGTCAGTGAACATTTCAGTTTCGCCTTGGCTATTTTAGGGCTTCATCCCTTGTGTACCATTAGCCTAAAGAAACATCATTTTCTCGACTCCCAGAGGGTAGGAGCCCTCCTCAGGAGGGTTCCTGTGCCTTCATGTTACCCCAAAAAGGTGGTAGTTCCGTAAGGGGCAGAGAACATGAACAGGCACAAGTACATTGCATAAGCATTTAGACTACTCACTGTCAAACTCAGTTGCAAATATCATAACAGAATAACATACTAAGTAGTACAAGCACCCTTCTGTCCTTATACAGAGTCATTCACTGACCCAGTGAACTACAAGCCTATAGTCTAGGGGTTGAGTGGGGCAGTCAGTGACTCTAGCCATGACCCCTCCAGGGCTGTTTAAGAGAGCACATTCAAGCCTATGCCAAGGCTCCTTTTCTTTGCTCCCATCACCATCATCCCATCCTCCAGCAGCTTGCCTCCCTTTTGGGGCTTCTTCCCTAAAGTACCTTCAGAAAAATGAACTTTGTTCCTTTGGCACCTATGGGTGGAACCCTCCTCCTGAGGTTTCCTGTGCCTTCATGGTACCCCAGATGGGTGGTAGACCCTGAAATGGCCGAGAACATGAACAGCCACAATGTTATGTTGCATAAGAATTCTGACTACTTACTGCAAAACAAACTTCAGTTACAAGCATCCTAACAGAATAACATACTGTACTAAATGAAACAAGCATTTGTCAATGCCGAATGTTGCTTGCTTGTATGTGCTGTTTAGGCATTTGGAAGTGATAGTTCCATGCCTTCCTCCCAAGACATCCACTGTATCTTTCTGTTCAGTATTCAGAGAAGAGTGGGAGGGGCAAGGGCCACAGCAGTACAGCAGTTGCCAAGGGGGTGAAGAGGTGGACAATAGTCCATTCAAAGACAAAACAGTCCTGCAGGAGCTCACTAAATTGAAGGTGGACAAAGCGATGGAACCAGTGGCATATTCCCAAGGATATTAACAGAACTGCGAAGGGAGATAGCAGTACCACTGGCAGCCATGTCCACTGAGTCATTCAGCATGAGTGAACTGGAGGAGGGCACATGTGGTCCCTCTACACAAGTCCGGCAGCAGGGAGGAGGCAGGGAACAATAGGCCGTTCAGCCTCACCTCAGTAGTGGGGAAGGTCATGGAGACATTGCTTAAAGAAAGGATAGTGGGGCATCTAGATGCCATCGGAGCCCAGGACCATAGACAACATGGATTCACAGTGGGGACATCATGCCAGATAAATCTAGTTGATTTCTTTGACTGGGTGACAAAGGAAGTGAATCAGGGTGGAGCAGTGGACAACGCTTACTTTGATTTCAGCAAAGCCTTTGACACCATCCCATATAGGAAGCCGATAAACTAGCTGGGTAGGCTGGGCATGGGGGAAAGGGTGGTAAACTGGGTTAGAAACTGGCTAACAGACAGGAGGCAGAGAGTGGTGGTAAATGGTGTGCAGTCTAGGGAGAGGGGGCGACCAGTGGGGTGCTGCAAGGATCGGTCCTGGGGCCAGTTCTGCTCAGTGTCTTCATTAGTAATATTGCAGAACGTCTGAAGGGAATTTTTCACCAAATTTTCATCATAGCCATTTAAGATCTCTGCTCATGAACAATGTCACTATAGTATGTGGTTAAGGCTTATTTTGGGTAGAATTCAAATCCTTTCAAAATGTTGTTGTAGGACAGTTCAAAGGTCAAAAAAGTTGTTGTACTATCGTTCTGACATCACATTGATAGTACAACAACTTCTGAGCCTTTTCCTGCCACCTGATTGGCTCTCTCCACGTACTTTTACGTCGACATTCCGCCAAGAAAATCAGCAAAAACATGGCGGCAACTTTTAGCGAGAACCGACGTGAAAAGAGCATTATACAGCTCCATGCCACAAAGTTAACTTTTGATTTAGTTATTAAAACTCACAACCAAACCAAAAAATAAATGCAGGACAAACTGACTCAGCGGCCAGGAACACCGAAGTGGGATCGGGAGAAGCAGACGGGGCTTGTGAGTAGCAACAACTAAAGCAAAGAACAAGCAGCGAGTGGGCAGGTGAGCCAGTAAGGAGAAAAAAACAGAAACCTCTTGTGTCCTGCACTTTGGAACCATATACTATATAAAAATAGTATGGACAACTGCTCCCTACAGACAAGGCGTGTTTCCATCTCGGGGTTGAGATGACATCATGACCTCTCGAACGCTTGCGAGGTCCCTGTGATGTCATCTTAACCCCTCGATGGAAACACGGCCTTGTTGTGTATGGTTGTCCATACACTATTCTATATGTGATTTTCTTAATCTGTCCCAAACATTGATTGCACACACCGAATGCGCCATTGTGCACTACATGCACGGAAACACATTTTGGGCGATATGTGAAAAATGACAGCTGTACTACTCATAAGGAGGTGTGGTAAAATGGCAATGTTAAAAATCTGGAGTGCAAATATTAAAAATTAGCGAACTTACGAGAGTGCGTAGGAACTGCGCAACACACGCTCGTAAAACAGTCATTTTTAGGAATTTTTTCACCAAATTTTCAACATAGCCATTTTAAGACCTCTGCTCATGAACAGTGTCACTGTGATTTTCTTAATCTGTCCCAAACATTGATTACTTAGACACACTGCGCCATTGTGTGCTACATGGCGGAAAACACATTTTGGGCGACATGTGAAAATGACAGCTGTACTGCTCAAAAGGAGTGTGGTAAAATGGTAATGTTGAAAATCTGGGTAAAAATAATATTAAAATGGCGAACTTACGGCGTGCGTAGGAACTGCTAGCATGCGCTCGTAAAACAGTCATTTTGGAATTTTTCACCATATTTCAATATAGGCTTTTTGAGAGCCCACCTTATGAACACTGGCAGTGTCGTTTCGTTAGTCGGTCCTGAAAGGTGATTTCACGCAGTGACCGCGAAATCACCCTTCGGGCCCCATTAACGCCATGACAGTGCAAGAATTCATGAGGAGGGGTCCCAAAAACCCCATGTTGAAAATTTGGGCCCAAAATTCCCAAAAATGCCTGAGATATGCAACAAAGTTGAAAAAACCCTATCTATCCCATTACACAGCTTACCGGCATTTCCTCAGTTCGCGGTCGGCTTTGAAGAGTGCAGACGTGTTCCTGGTCCACCGGAGATCATAGCGCCGAGCTCCAGAGGTAAGTATGGGGTGAGGGGCGTGGGGAGGCAGGGTGCGCAGTGGGTGGGTGCGGTCGTGGGAGGGGACAGGGAGAAGCGCCAGGACAGTTTTGTATTTACAGGTTTTGTTTTTTAATAAGACTACGAGGGACGTAAGACTACGAGGGACGTTGCCACACTGGGGTGGGCTCCCAGCGTGGCAGCTGGAAAGCTGTTGGGGATTGGCACCCCTGTCGGCCATAACATCAATTTGCCACGCTGGGTGGCTCCCAGCATGGCACCTGGATGCTTTGTGGGGGGCGTGCAGCTGACGGGATTAGGCACCTGTCGGCCATACAACATGTTGCCACGCTGGGGTGGGCTCCAGCTTGGCACCTGGGTGCTTTAGAGGACATGCAGCCGATGGGGATTGGGCACCCCCATCAGCCCTAACTTCAATTGCCACTCTGTGGTGGGCTGCCAGCATGGCACCTGGCGCTTTGGGGTGGGCGTGGAGCCGACGGGGATTGGGCACCCCGTCGGCCGCATACAGTGTGGGGGAGGGAAGGCGCATGACCCAGTGCGTGCTCGTGTGTGTGTGTGGAGGAGGCCTGCTCACTGAAGTGGAGCTCTCCCTTTCAACTGTATGCCACTGCATTTTCAACTGCTGTCATAGACAGCTGCAGCAGTGATTGGGGAACTGGGGCCGCGCCTGCAAACACACTGACTGCATTGGAAGACGGGTGCCACACCTCCGAAAACTTGGATGATGGCACTATGTTTCTTGCACATGCGTGCAAGCAACATAAAAATTACTTACATTAGTAATTATGTTTCTTCTAATGGAGTCTTGCTATATTCTGACTATTGCAGTTAGCCCCAGCACTTGAACTGCCCCAGAGAGTAGAAGGTTAAATTCTATGCAGAGAATAGAACATTGAGCTGGAGCTTGGTTCAGACCTGTCTGCAGCATTTTGAAGTGCAACCATCAGATTCTTACTAGCTAATACTAACTAAGACACTATGTGGAAATTGTAAAGTTTTTACAAGCCAAGTGGCAACCAAATATTTTGGATCCCCAAAGACTCAAGTCAAGAATACAAAACCAAAACCATGCAGTGAACCCATCAAAACTAATAAATAACCCACTCCTCTCTAAAAAGAGGGTGCCCAAATGCACCCCTGAGGTGCAACACTGCACCTTCCAGTCCACTTCCCAAAACAGGTTCTGAGAGGCAGGAGGGAGGTCAGAATACAGCAAGTCTCCATTAGAAGAAACATAATTACTAAGGTGAGTAATTTTTCTTCAAACAACATGAAGTCTTGTTGTATTCTGACTATTGCAGACTAAAGCAGTACCTCCATGGAGGAGGGATTCTAACCTATTTTGGGAATAGACTCTGCAGTACTGTTGTATTCAAACCAAGCATCACTCCTAGCCTGGATATCCAGGGAGTAATGCTTGGTGAATGTATGGACTGTTTTCCAGGTGGCTGCTTGCATATCTCTAGCAAAGGAATATCCTTAGCAGCAGCCAGGGAAGCAGCTGTAACTTCTAGTCTGAATGAGCCCTCAGGCCTGAGGGTGGTATTTTGCCTAGCTTCTCATAGCAGAATTGTATACAAGAGACAATCCACCTGGCAATAGTTCTCTTAGTGGCAGACTTGCCCTTTTCCACTTCCCCATAAGTGAGAAACAACTGGAGGGATTCAAACCTGTGTGCCTTAGTACGTTCAGTGTAGTAACTAAGGGCTGTTTTAACATACAGACTGTGTAATCTTCTCTCTCCTGAACAAGAATGATCATTGAAGAACACAGGGAGAGACATGGATTGGTTCAGATGAAAATCTGAAACCACTTTAGGTAAGAACCTCCTGTTGGTTCTAAGGACCACCTTACCTCTATGGAATGAGATAAAATCAGGTTCCACTGACAGAACTTGTAATTCTGGCAGAAGTAATAGCTACCAGTAACGCAGTTTTCCAAGTCAAGTACTTAAGGTCTGCTGAAGACAAAGGCTCAAAGGGTGGTTGCATAAGCTGAGCAATGCAAACATTAAGGTCCCAAGCAGGAGTAGGATCCCTAAAGGGGGGGGGATTGGTATGAAGCAATCCCTTGAAAAAATTGCAGAAAACAGGGTGAGATGACAGTGAAGAAGGCTTCCCCACTGACAGAAAAGCAGAAACAGCTGACAAGTTTACCTTGAGAGTAGCTGGTCTAAGGCCTAGGCTATTGAGATGAACCATATAATCCAGAACAGTAGATAAGCAGCAGTGTCTGGGGATATGTGCTTCTTAGAATACCAAATGCTAAACCTCTTCCACTTGGAGTTATAAGTTTTTCTGGTGGCAGGTTTTCGAGAGTCTTTGAGAATGTCCAGAACCCCTTGAGACAGGTGTAAATTTGCGTACTCTAACTCTTCAAGAGCCATGCCTTGAGATTGAGAGACCGAAGGCTGAGATACCAAATCCTCCCCTGAAAGGAGGTTAACAGGTTGTAGTTCCTGGGAAGAAACGGGGGAAGATGGAGTGCTAAGGACAGCAACAGGGGATACCAAGGCTGCCTGGCCCAGTCTGGAGCAATCAGGATCACTTTACAGGATTGTGACTTTATCTTGACCAGAACCTTGAACAGTAGAGGAGAAGGAGGGAAGGCATATAGAAATTTCCCTTCCCAATTCAGAATCAGAGCATCCAGAGGGACTGAACCCAAGACTGGGGGTCTGCAACAAAATAGAAGAAGCTGGTGATTGTCTGGGGCTGCAAAGAGATCTATCTCTGGAGTGCCCCACCTGGAAAAAAATCACTTTTAACACTAGGGGGTCCAGGGACCATTCGTGATGGCCTTGGGAAATCCTGCTCAATGCATCTGCTAGCACATTGTCCTTTCCTGGAAGGTGGACTGCTATCAGAGAGGTCTTTAGAGAATAAGCCAGGGACCACAATTTTATGGCTTCCATGCACAAGGCCATGGACCAAGTGCCTCCCTGCTTGTTGATGTACCACATGGTGGTGGTGGTGTTGTCTGTCCTGACCTGAACCACCTTGTTCTACACTGACTAAGAGAAAGCTTACAAAGCCAGAAAGACCGCCCTGAGCTCCAAGAGGTTGATATGGAGAAAGGACTCCTGAGAGGACCACAGTCCGTGGGCTGTGAGAGCCCCCAGATGGGCTCCCCACCCCAGCAGAGAGGCATCCATGGTTGAGACCACAGAATGAAACTGAGTGATGAATGGGACTCTTTCCTGAGGTTGTCCTGATTCTACCACCATTGGAGAGCCTGGATCAGGTATGATTCACTGGAATTAGTTTGGACAGAGATCTTTCTTCTGAGACAAAAAGCCCTCAGATGAAACTGAATGTCCCTCATTTGAAATCTGGCCCCTTGGACCACTGCTGAGAAGCTGTCATGGCCCAGAAGCTGAAGGAAGTGCCTTGCTGGCGAGAAACTAGAAGGTGGAAGGAAGAAGCCAGCTCTGTAATAGCCCTTGCCCTTTCCAGGGGAAGAAAAGTTCTTGCTTTGATGGTATCCAGCTCTGCCCCTATGAAGTTGAGAAGCTGTATAGGTTCGAGAACTGACTTGGGGAGATTGAGAAGAAATCCTAGGGAAGTGAGCACTTGCTGGGTCACTTGCAGGTCTGACGTGACTTGGTCTGGAGACTGACCCACAATGAGCCAGTTGTCCAGGTATGGAAATATGGAAATATTCATCCTTCTTAAAAAGGCCACTACTACTACTGCTAGGCATTTTGTGAATACCCTTGGAGCTGATGTTAGGCTGAAGGGCATTGCTTTGAACTGATAATGGCCTGAAGGCAGTTCGAACCTGAGATACTTTCTGTGGGAGCACCTAATGGGAATGTGAAAGTAGGCATCTTTTAGGTCCAGGGAGGCTAGCCAGTTCCCTGGCCTCAGAGAGGGAAGGATTATTCCCAGAGTCACCATTTTGAATTTCGGTTTTAAAAGATGTTTGTTCAGGTATCTTAAGTCTAGGATGGGTCGCCACTCCCCTGTCTTTTTTGGGGTAAGGAAGTACCTGGAGTACAGACCTTTGCTCCTGTGTAATTTAGGAACTCTCTCTATAGCCCTTAAGGTCAGCAGAAATGAAACCTCTGCCTCCAGGGCAATGGTTTTGGAGATGCTTGCAGGTGGAAAGGATCTGGCTCTCAGCTTTGGGAATTTTTTTGAAGCTCAGAACCAGCCCCAGGCTTACTACCTTAAGGACCCGCTTGTCTGAGGTAACAGACATCCAATCCTGGATGAAGTAAGTCAGCCTGCCTCCTACAGGAATAGGGGAGTCGACCAGTGCTGACACATCAGGGTGTCTGCTTGGCAGGAGCCTTAGGCTGAGGGGTGGATGCAGCTCTGCTCATCCCCCTTCTGCCTCTCCCTCTGAAGAACCCCCTCTGAGAAAAGGGAGAAGAAGCCTGTGCTTGGTAGAAAGGCCTATGAAAAGGCCTGCCCCTGCCCTTAGCTTGCTGCCTTTGAGGAGTTACCTGCCTTTCCTTGGCCTGTGCACTCCTGTAGGTGGTTCTATATTCGTCCATCTTTTTCATGTAATTCTCTGTCTGCTCCCCAAACAGAGAATTACCCACCACAGGGAAATCCATGGCCTTAGCCTGTGTTTCCTGTGAGAGGCTAGTACATCTGAGCCAAGCCATTCTTGGAAGAGCCACAGATGTAGCCATGACTCGTGATGATACATCATTGGAGTCCACAGCAGCATGAAATTGTACCTTTGATGCCTCAATCCCATCAGCAGCCACCTCCTCCAGCTCCTTGGTAAGCTGGGGGGAAGCCTGCTTAGCCAGTGCCAGTACAGTGTCCCACCTGGACTTCTGGTACCTGGCTGCATAGGCCATGTAATTAGCCTGCCTGAGTCCCAAGGAGGATGCCATGTACTGTTTCTTTGCCATGGCATCCAGCTTCCTAGAGTCTTTATCTAGGGTGTGAAGCCAAGGGTATGTTAACTTTATCACAGGCTGCAGCCTGCACAACCTCAGTGTGGCTGCATTGCTGGTACAAATACTTCATACCTGAGCCTGACAAAGTGTACCTCATCCTTCTGTCAACAGGAGGTACAGAATTTGGACTCTTTAACTGTTTTTGTGTCTGTTTCCCAAATGACTTAAGAAGGGGAATAGATAGCCTCTTGGACTCTGGGATGTCCATCATCTCCACCTAATCAGGCTCCTCTTATTCCTCCACAGCTTCTTCCACAGGGAGCTGGAGGGTTTCTGCCACTTTTCTGTAAAACATGTAGTGGGAAGGGGCTTAGAAAGCCTAGGAGGGGAAACACCAGAAGGCCTGTCTGTCGAGATGTTCGGTTCAATAGGCTCATCCAGACCTTCCATACCATCATCATCACCACCACCTTCGTAATCCTCATCCCCCTCCAAATCCGGTTCATAAAAATCTTCAGGGGCATAATCCTGAACCGACCGAACTGAACGCCTGCCAGAAGGATCAGACGGAACTGGACAAAGCGATTCCACAATCCTAATCACTGGCAGTCTCCTCGGCGGTCGGAACATGGGTCTCTGGATCCGAACCGGCCGATTTCACTTTTCGTTTTCTTTTCTACGGAACCAATCCTCGAATCAGCTCTCCTCTTGCCCAAAGAAGTATCGCCCTGGTCAGAAGGCACTCCTTCAGGTTCGGTCAGAACTGAACAGGGCTGGCCATCTGGGTCAGTGGACTTCTTGGCTTCCTTATCCCTAAGCCTGCCCAACCTTTTTTCCAGGGTAGACTTAGGGAAGTTCTTACAAATTTGGCAGTCTGAATCAAGGTGGTCAAACCCCAGACAATAAACACAGGTGGTGTGGGGATCAGCCATAGCAAAGACTTCCCCACACACACTGCAGTGTTGAAACCCAGTGGGCCTGTTTTTTTTCAGGGGTCTCTCAGACGTAGCCATCCTAACCAACAAACTTACCCTTTTTACGCAAACAGCCAGGCAAGACTCCCTTATCGGTTTGTAACCATGTCACGGGTGTTGGAAAATAAACGCAAGAAATATGTTTTTTTTTAAACCGATAAGGAGCGGTAACCACACACTAAAATGAAGGAAACAAAACACACTAGATGACCGGTTCAGCCGAACCGGTCAAAATATCACTTTACAATTTCCATAGATTTTTACTATGGCTAGTTCACTACCTAGTACTTACTGTACTACAGACAGAGATCTGAATCAAAATCAGATGAAAATAATAGGTAAAAACGACGACTTTAACCGACTGTTGAACCGCAAGCAGAGGAGAAATCTCTGGAGCGACTGTTCAGTTAGGCGGAGTAAAGAATCTGATGGTTGCACTTCAAAATGCTTCAGACAGAGGTTTGAACTGAGCTCGAGTTCAACGTTCTATGCTCTGCATAGAATTTAACCCTCTACTCTCCGGGGCAGTTCAAGTGCTGGGACTAACTGCAGTAGTCAGAATACAGCAAGACTTCATGTTATTTGAATGCACAAACACCGTTCTCTTTCTGTACTTAGTTTCTTACTGACCCAGTGAATAAAAGATAAGTATAGTTTTTTTGTACATGTGAAAATAAGAATGTGATAATTGAAAAGGTGGATACTGCCTGCGGCACTGGAAGCAGCTTTCCATTTGCTGATTAGGTATGTCTTTTGACTTCACCATAAAAAAAAAAAAAATTAAGGGAAGCCACTTTCATCTGTAGCCTCCAATGCATAAATACTAGGGGGGTCAGGTGGTTACTGTTCTCCAGCAGTCAGTCAGCTGCATGCAAAGTGTGAAGGAAGACTGAGGTGTTGATATATTTTTCTAGTACTACCCTACCCAACCTTGACACTTCCCACACGTCTGTTATCTTTTGATCTTATACTCATGAAAGTGGTGCTAGATGAAAAGATTATAGTTAGTAATTATTCTATTACAATTATTCAAGAAGAAATGAAAATGCTTATAGTCCTGACAGCACTTTACTGCATCAATATATAAGTCATGTCACTGCAAATACATTATAGCAAAGTGTGGTCCCCAAAATTCTAACAACTTAAAAAAAAACAACTTTATTTTAATTTTCAAATGCTAGCCGTATAAACATTCCAATATGTTTTGTTACTATATATAGTTTTTTTTCTCACACAAGGATTTTTATCCTCCCATGCAGGATGGGTGGCTGTCAGCCCTGTCCCCATGAGTTACAACTGTCCCCAACCGCTGCCAACCAGGGGCTAGATCACCTGCGGACCCCCCTACCCCCCGCAGTGGAGCCAGGGAGGGGAGGGCCATCCTACTGCCCCCAAGCACACATATCCACAGTGCCCCTGGCAGGATGGTAGAGCGGGCCACAACTGCACGAGCAAGGCGTAATGAAGCCTATCCCCGTGTTTTTCATCCTTATTTTTATCTCTCTGCATTGCTGGGGCATATAGGATGGTGCCTGCTTGTAGAAGCACACTCACACTGCAGAAGTCCTGCAGCTCCCTCCCTTTGTGCTGCTTCCTAACCCGTCCTACCACCATGCTTTCACCTGGTGGCAGTCACACGGCGGAGCCAGCAACTCTCCCTCTCCAGGAGAGGAGAGCAGTCCATTGGATGCTCAGTCCTCCCCCACCCACGGCTGGCCCCCAGCAACCCGAGATTGCTCCCGATCCTGGCACACCAGCATGGTGGACAGTAGCCCTCTGCCGCACCACTAGGCGGCCTTTGTTTCTATATCTTGTAAATACAGATATGGTATATTGTTACATATGTATCGACTGTCAGCATGTTTCCGCTTTACTTTTTGTATCTGTAGTTATTACTGCTTGATAAAACATTTGAACATTTTCATAAACTAATAGAATTTGCAACACTACTCCTTTTTAATCACGCTTCTATTTAGCCCCAAGAAAACAGCTGCATGCTTTGACTTAAGTCCAGCAAGCAAGGAACAAATTATGACACATTGTGTGGTAAAGAAAGATCTTACTGCATGCCTTGGCTGTATTACAAGGCATGTGGTGAATCCAAACTGATTATAACCATACTATAAGAGACATCTTAGCAGACGCTAAATGTGTGTGAACGTTTTATTCAAAACATATAATGTAAGTATTTATATAATGTAACTACCTGGATTCCTGTCACATAGGCACACCAGTGAATGATGTTCTGCTGAGCACTGGTTACAGTTTGGTTTGCTCCCCTTCTTCTTGAACCTTTGCCCATCCATGCTCTAAATATTTCTGTCCTCTAGAAAATTAAGATTGTTGAGTTAGTACCTCTTGATGCTGTCCTGCTTTTTTCTTGACAGCTTTACATTTTTCCAACTGCACCTGGCTTTTCTATAAACTGGAGCTCTTTACGTGCTTCATCAGTCCCTTTTGAAGGTTTTTCAATAATCTAAGGGCTCTTTGGTTGTGGTCACGAATTTTAATGGTGCCAAAACTGGGATTTAAGCTTTGCATGCACTTCAACTAGCAGATGTCCTCCATAGAACCTCACAGTGTGTGTTCGGACTGTCTGGGATTGGACCACAACATAATGTATTTGTGAGCTCTGCCAGTCCATGTGGACTGACATCCTTGCACACCACAGAAACTGCAAATCCTAAGAATGTTGACTTTTGTAGATGCTTCATCCTTCAAGCTCATCAAAGGAGCATCTGTCATTAACGTCTGTGTGCAACAACCTGAGAGGCCATCAGGGGTCTCGCCTCTCAGCCTTTTTTCAAGGACCCTGAAAATCAGAGTATTATCTGCTCAGTACAGTTGGCATTATGGCATTAGTGCTCAGAGAACCACACAGATTTTCCTAAACCAAGCAGATCCATCAACTGGAGAGCTGGGTATTGGCAACTCCTTCAGTGTATAACCTATGCTCATGGTTAGACTTGGTGTATTGATGCAGCCCAGTGGTTTAAGAGCACTGAGGGTCTTTGACTAAGACCCAGAAGGGGTTTTACCCATGTTAAGTGTCACCTTTATTGGTTTCCTTGACTGTCACCCCCTCCCTCAATCATGTCAGAACAGGATGATGTGAACTGAGGCGTTCCCCAACACAGGAAAAGTTGCAGTCAGGACTCAGCCTCTGATTGACCCAGTTTGCCATTAGACATGGATATGTGTCATGGCATCTACACCCTTGATTGCTTCACGCCACAGAACCAGGTTGAGAATCAGGCTCTCCCTGGGGAGGGATTGTGGATAGTCACATGTTTTCTCATTTGTTCATATCACCCCCAGCCACCTGCGGAAGCCTCCACGTCAGATGATCTCATCTTTGGTTTCCTCTGTCTCCTCAACAAGCTTGCTAAATGAGTCCACCTCAAGCATTGACTTGTTCAGGTTGGCATCATTGCTGTTGACGATGTGAGCATTGTAACTGATGGTCCCATTTAACTTTGATGCATCATCATTGCCGCCATCACATTTTATGACATAAATAGGAGAGACAGCGGAATTTCAAGATGACTGCACACCTTCTTACAGGTCAGAAAGAGCACAGCCACACTGGAAATGTGGAGTCTCTGCCCTCTTATCCTTCTGACCCTCTTTAGGATGCTCCTTGGCCAGTCTCCATTCTTCCTAAATTTGAGCATCCCTATGACTGTACCTCCATAGCTTCTGACACCTGTGGTGCCCCTTTTGTTCACCCCCAACAATTGTCTAGAAGCCCTAACCCCTTGACAGGTCCCAGACCATGATTCCGTTTCATTGGGCCCATTATGCCCAAAACAACAAATCCCTACTGGACTATATAGGACTGGCAGTCTCATCCCAGATAAGGACAGGTTTACTCATCCAGTTGGATGAATGACACAAAGAGCTTGGCCCATTCCGATGTCTCTCCACCGGAGAATTTTGGAGTTTTCCCTCACCTTCTGTGGAGGATATCCAACATGCTTATGGTCCTCTTGCAAGATGTCCAGCATAAGAGAGTCTGCAAGTTCTGTTTTGTTATCAAAGAACAGTTCCTTCTCCTTGACCTGTCCCATCAGTGGCATGAGTATGGATCAGACCTAAGCCTGGAACCATCGGCATCTGTAGGTCTTCACCCTCATTGAAGAATAGGTGAAGATAGGGGTCCCACTTATCCAATGGCCACCAACACTGGGTCTGACCACTAGTGTTTCCCTTCTGGGCTAAGGAGCTTACCTGGTGGGCCTGTGGATGTATTTACTGTGAACTCTGCAGTAACAACGGCTGGATCTGCTTAAGATGAGAGTGATTCTCTTAATGCTGTTCTTTTCAGTGGTGGCTGGAGAACATGGACAACACAACCTCTAGTCTCTATGTGAATAACAGGAGGAGTGAGTGGATCTCAAACCTCCAGATTTGCGAGGAGGCCCAGGAGACATGGGACCTGATGATGTCTCTCAACACATGGCTTCTTGCCACTCATCTGGCAGAGTCAGCTATGAGTTATTTGGCCCCATTCTGGCATAGCAACCCTTTCGCCAGTCACCCTTTACCTGAGGGTCTACGGCTAGCACTGTCTTGCCTGAGGGTCTTCTGCTGGCACCGCCTTGCATAAGGCTAAACCCTGGGGCCCCTGCCTGCTCATCCTTCTAAAATGAGTTGAAGTAACTCTTCAAGTAGGATATAAAGATGTATGTCTTGTTTGCACTGGATGTCCAGCAAGTTACTTACTCATTTTGTACAGTGGAGCCGCGGGATGCAATGCAGTGTCTAAATTTCTGCATGTGAAAAGGATTAACTGCCATTGAACTACCTTGATCTTCCAAGAATCAATGTTCAACATTCATTACTTGTGGTTCTATGCCAGAGACACAAGGACCCCATAAGGAGCATATACCTTTAAAAGCTTCAGAGGTAGGGACTGACGTTGAGGACGGTGCCACCCATGAGAAGCAAATGTATGATGTGGTGCTCATGGGCTGGCCAGTAAACAACACTGATGTTGGCCCTCCCTCCTCAGTTTGGTTTTCCACCATCGAGGTAACACTCTGTGGAGCGTTTGCTTATTTTCAACTGCATCACTAGGCATTGCTCTGTTTGTTGCCACTAGCTCGCACCATAACACTTATTGTGGCTTTTCGACGCCACCTTTGCCTTCTCTGTCCCCTTTACAGAGCCGAGCCCTGTTTTTGCTGGTTTTATTTTATTTCCATAGTCAGTCATGTCCAGATCCCAGGGGCCCCAGAAACCTAAGAACAAGTTGACCAAGAAGACAGAGTCTCCCCCCATGTGTTGGTGCCCCTGTGGGAGAAACATTTCCATCCAGATCCGACATGATTGCTGCTAGACCTGCCTTGGAACAGAACATGATATGGACCACTGTGATGCCTGCTTCTCCACGGACTTCCGCACTTTAAAGATCTGCATGATGAGGTGGGTTGGCTGCCCCCCACCTTTGGAGGCAGGCATCATGCTCCAGACTCCAAGGTAACATGTCCCTGGGCTCTCCTCTGAGTCTCTCCCTGGTACTACACGTACCGTGGGAGACCAGGCCTCTTCTTGTCCTTCTCTCGCCGAGTTGGGAAGCCTGGGGGAGGGGTCTGTGGGACAGCTGGCCCCCTCCCAAGGGCTGGTTTCGCACCCCTCCTAGTCCGGTACCCCCTCGGGGGTCTGGATACCCCCAGTGGCAAGGTGCAGCTGTTCGCTAGGCCTACACTGATGGGTCCTTTGGGTCTGTGGCCCAGGACCATTTCACTTCCTGGCACTGCGGCTGGTACCAGTGAATGGAGCGGTGCCACCTTCGCAGCTGGGTCCCCTCCTGCTGCTGCTTGCAGCACTGGGAGAGGGAACATCTCTGGAGCCAGTGGCCTGTTGGAGAGCTTCTAGATCTCATCCTCTGGGTGGTTGGATGATCTGGGAGGCAATGACTGGGATGATCCTGTCTGGCTTCTGGGCTCTGGTGAGGAAGGAGACCTTTCTGGGCCTAGTCCTAGGCCTTTAGCATCCACAGTGGCGTCCCAAGGTGTTTCTCGGTCCAGTGCCGCTAATGGTGCCACCTGTCTCCTGTCTTGTGGCACAGCTTGTGGTGCTGTGACAGTCCTGGTGCTGAATCCGGCACCAGGAGAGAGGTCAGTGCTGGGCGTGGTGCTAGGTTGGGTTCTAGCACAGCCCTTGGTGCCACGTTGGGTTCCGATGCCGCTCCCGGCGCCGAATCTGGCTCTGGTGCCATTTGCGGTGCTGAGAGGGATTCCATTGTTGCTCATGGTGCCAGCTCATGCTTGCCTCAGGTACTTGCTGCTGGTGATGTCCTTAGGCCTAGCCCAAGGGGCAGAGTCCATTCCAGTGAGGTGAGGGTTGGTAGGTACCAGTCAATGCTGTGCTTCATGCCTAGAGTGGTTAGTGGCTTTGGCAAGAGTTACAGTGTTGACTTGGGTCCTTCGGCCTCCTTATTACTGTCTGGACTTGTGGTAGGTGGGGATAGGGGCCACTCTGTGAGACCTCTACGGCTCCAATCTACCCATCTGGAGGTTCCCCCCCAAAAGCACCACTTTGATCACTGCTCTACAGTTGGGTGTTCACAGGTGGATGAGTTGCACTGCCCTCCCCTCAGGTGAGGTCCCCTCTTCACTCTCATAGCCCTGGCAGAGGGCCTGTCCTGGTCTGCCATGACCCACCTCCTCCTCCTCCTCCGCCTACCCCTGCTCTCCTGGGCATTTCGAGTCCTACTGGGCCATTGACCTGGGAACCATTCAGGACTTTGGCGCGTGCCTTGCATACTTACCTGAAGGCATTGGACCGGACTATCTTCCAGCCTGAAACCCTGGCACCATTGCCCCCAGAGTCCATCTCCTCCTTATCTTTGGCTTCCTCCTCTGAGGAAGAGGACTCTTCCATCAACCTACCCTCTGCTTTTAACACTGTTTTCACCCATTACCAGTAGTTCCTCAAAGATGTTGAGGGAACTGTGACTGTCCGTTTCTCTGTCAGCAGTCTTGCATATCTGACTCTGCCCTTCCTGGAGAGTAGAGCCATGACTACACAGTCATACCTCTGTGGCCTAGGCCTTTGCGGAGGCATTGAGAAGCGTCTGGTTCCATCCCTCTGCCCTCTCTTGCCCCATGGGACATCCAGTGCAGGTATTGTGCACCCCTAGGGTCTCCCAGAGCCATGCCACACCTCATTTCTGGGGTTCAGCTCCTGGACACCAAATGGGCATAGGCACCCAATTCACGACCATCCCCTGGAGTTAGACTCAGCCAAGTTTGATGTCAGAGGTCAAAGAGTCTTCTCGGTGGCACGCACCATGTTGTGCATTCCGCACACACCAGTTGTCCTATGGCAGGCACCTATGGCGATGCTGGGACAGTTTCTGGCATTCTTGCCAGATTGTGAGCAAACCAGACAAGCCATATGCCTTTCCACACAGGGCCTGGAGCTGATGATACCAGGCAGGGCATTCTACAACGCCAATGAGGTAGTCTTCAGGCTAGTGGGAACTGCAGTCTGCAATCGTAGATGGCATGGCTGCGTCTTTCCCAGTTGTCACCCTTGGCCTGGCATAGGGTGATCGCCTCATACTTCCATGGGCCCACTTCTTCTCCTACAGGGCCAGGTGTGAGCTTGCGGGGCACAGTCCTGCTCCCAGGCCACAGGAGCGTCCTCCAGCTTCTGACCAGTCTCAGGCCTTGCCAGGCCTGTGAAGGGCCCCTGTCTCTCTATGCTTTCCACCCACAGGAGACTGGGGGAACAGCCATTTCCCTCAGGGTTTACCAACACCATCCTTGGTGGTAAACTTGGCATTCAGACCTACCAGGAATTAATAGTGAAGATTGATTCTTTGAAGATATGAAAATCACATACTCACCATATTTCTTGATCTTTCAGAATATATTCACCATTCATTGCTGCCCTCCTTCCCTCGCAATGACCAGGCTCTGTGTAGCCTTTCTTCTTTCCTTTTGAAAATGTGTTTTTATTGTTTTTTTCGTTCAGACAGACAACCATAAACAACAATAAGCTGCTTCAATATGAATGACGCAAGTCAAAAATACAGACATTTTTCTCATATAAACAGGGGAACATCTGATATTTTTCTGTCCTCTTTCTTCTGGCCTTCACCTTCCTTCTTACCTAAAAAAAAAAAAAATATGGGAGGTAGGCTCGTGAAAGGCAAACAACTTCGGGGGCCTTGTTCCCCTCTGATGCCCCTGCTGTGGCACTCGAATAAAAAATCTTTTTTAAAAAAAGTTTATTCATTAGGGGAAGTTCTCATCCTCTAACCCTCTGGTCCCTTTCCCCTAATTGTTTAAAAAACCAAAAGAGACAAACTTAGAGCCACATTCAGGTTCTTGTCCTCCTTTCTCTTTCTAGTTCCTTCCCTAGTTAAAAAAAAAAAGGCAAAAAGAAAACCAAAAACTTAACAAAAAAACAGAGAGTAGCAGGGGCAAAACAGGGTGGAAGAAGCCCTTCTTTACCCCCCTTTTTTGGGGGTGCAGTCTGTAGTTCATTGCTGTTTTATAAGCGTCCCCTTCGTCCCTTCTCATTTGAGGCAAAGCCTTGCAGGAGAGCAGGCATACTAGGGGCAGGAAACATATTGGGAGTTGTGACCCAACTCTCCTACCTGATTCAGCTTTCTTCTCCCTTGCTGGCCCCCTCCCAGGGGCTGGTTTCGCACTCCTCCTAGTCCGGTACCCCCTCACGTCCTGCATTTTCTTATAGGTAGTCTGCTACATCTCTCTTTCTCTTAATTTCCCCCTTTATTGGGTTACCTCAGAAAGGGAAAGAGAACATGGAGAAAGGGAACCCTTCAGTTTTTTGTGGATTCCTATACCTGGCAGCTGCCCTTCTAGTGGGGAACCCCTTCTGTCTGTAATTTTCCCCTCTTAGGGGTTGCACCTTACCTCTTGAGCTCTTAGATGTCTCCTCTTGGCCTGGGAGCCTGGGCTAGTGGTGTGTATCTTGAGCCCTGGCTCTCCTGGTCATCCTTTCACCACTATCAAGGCCCTCCTCCCAACCCTCTCTGCTCCCTCTGATGGACGGTTTTAATTCCTTTGTTCCTTTTATATCCTATATCCTTTTACCTATCCCTTGGGCTTCTTGCCCCAACCCCTTTTTTTTCTTACCCTTTATTTCCTGTCTTGGTGAACAGAACTGTGGGGGGAGGGGGTGGCATTGGTTCTGGCCTGCCCACGAGCACCACGGGGCCATAATGCTTGCCCTAACAGGAATTGTCCCCAACATCAAAATGTTGCAGGTCTGGTATTTTCTGAGAGCTCTACCCCTTTAACCTCGATTTTTTTACTACCTCCGACAGTTAGCTGCAGAAACTGAATTCCTCCCTACCCGATTCGATCTTACATTTCTTACATGTCAGAGATGACAACAGCTTGGTTTAACATATATTTTTCAATTCTTAGACATCCAAGGGATACACTCTTTTGCTGACTTACAATCACAATACTCCCTGACTAATAGAGAGCTTTTCTGCTGTTTACAGGTTCACACTTTCCTGTATCATAAAGGATCTCTGAGAAGTCGCCTTACAGAACCCCTTCCAGCATTTTTAAAACTGTTTTTTGACTCCCTTAATGGCTCCCTGGGTACTTGTTTGATTGGTAGAACGTATAGAGGGTTACAAGAATTCTTAGGGGACATTACAGAATCTATATTAAAGGTATGGAATACTGACTTGGATACTAATATTCCCTACTAGCTATGGCTGAAGCACACAGTCCCATCTATTAAAATGTCCTGGGCACCTTACGTGACTTTGGCATAAGCCAACACCCCCCCCCACTGTTGCTGTGTGGCATGATATAGTTAATATGATATACAGAATAGAACGGATCACAGTATCAGTGGTGAATCGGGAATCCTAGTTTGAACTTAAATGGCGCCAGCGTGTAGTTTGTATTTTCCAGGAAGACTCCAGCTTTGTACCATAACTTTGGAACCTACACTATATTTAGGGGAGCTCAGTTTTCCTGATAGAACATTTAGAATTGGGTGGGAGAGAGCAGCCTGGACCTCATATTTTTAAAAGGGGTTTCCTACAATAGAAATAACCCAGTAATTGGCATAGAATATTTAGTATTGTATTTCGACTTTTTTTACTGATTTGAGACAGTCATTGTACAGTATCTTGTTGTCTTTGATGCATTCAATTCATGCCAATGTTATTATACATTGGTGTTCTGTACGACACTGATCTATAAATAAAGATTTAAAAAAAGAATTAAGGTGAGTATGTAATTTTCATTTTTCTGCAGTAACTCTGCTGCAGAATTGAGTTGCATCCTAGCAGAATCTACTGTATGGCCATCTATTCCCATTCTCTGGTAAGCTACTGGGAAACTGTGGAACTTGCTTCCACAGTGCCCCTTCGACAAGGTTTCCTTATTGGTTGACTGAAGACTTTCCAGGTGATTTTGACAACGTGAATGCTTCCTGGCTTCTCTTTGCAGATCCAGCATTTAGTGTAAAATGTCAGTTTTATGGCTCAGTGTGTTTTGGCACCAAGGCTGCAGAGCTCCTGAAGTCCATCCAGACTTCCTTCATCACCTGAAGTCCATTACCATCAGTGCCAGCACACAGTGTCCTATCCCAGAGTATTGGTTTCTCTTTCTGTCGTGGCTGCTGTCTGTCCACACAGCAGAGGGAAAGCCCTATGACTGCCACCCATTGAGTAAGGATATAACTCCAAAGAGGTCTCACTGCTGACCATGGCTTTTGGTAACACCTAATCATCCTCCACGTTATTCAGGGCAGGCACCATCTACTGGCATCCTTGGTTATTTCTCAGTCTCCCAGTCTGGTGCCACTAGGCTCATTTTCTACTCCAGTGGTCATCAGTCAGATCGGACCAGTGGGTTCTGAAGAGCACCCAAGATGGTGTCTCCTTACAGTCTGTGTTTCGGCCACTTCGACTGTGACAGTCCATTTCCCTTACAGAACCTCCTGAGCTGTTAGAAGTGCTTCAGGAAGTGGTCTCCTTGCTCTTGAGTTTAAAATCCATCAAGCAAGCTGTTCTGGGAGACACTGTGTGAGGTACATCTCAAAGTAATTTCTTGTGACAAGGGTGACTGGCACATGACAGTTTATCCTCAACCTGCACAGCATGTTTCTCGTATGCTCATCTGAGTTGCAGGGGAATTTCCCCAATTTTGAAGAACGCAGTTTGCCCTGTCACCAGCACCCCAGTAATTCAGCAAGAGCCTTAAAGTAGTGGCGGCCTACCTTATTCAGTGGGAAATCAGTGTGTCTCCCTACTATGCTGACTGGTTGATTTAATGTCTGTCAACGCTGGTGACATTTGAAGCCATCCAGGAGATCCTGAAGATTTTCTTCAGCTTAGAATGTATCCTCAGTTTAGAGAAATCGCAACCCACTGTGACTGCATGGAGTTCTTTTGGGAACAGCTACCTCTTTGTATGACTCAGAAGCTAATGAAGTGTGCCTACTCATTCCATTTATTTATTTAGTTTTTGTTTTTATTTATGTGACAGCCACCCAGCCAGTGTCTTTTTGCAGCTCTGGGAACCTGATGGCTGCGACAGCCTTTGTGGTACCATGGGTGCATCTGTGTATGTACCATCTCCAGTGAGAGTTGAAGGTGCAGTGGTCAGTGTAGACTGTATGCTAGTCCCAGACAGTAATGGTTACTCTCATTGTGACCCAAGCTACAGTCTAGTGGCTGAAATTGAACCATCTAAGAGAGGCGGTCCCAATTATTCCATCACCATTAACACTGATTCCAACCAACAAGGTTTTCAAAAGAGGTGGCAGGGAAGGTTAGGGAGAAAAAGATACCATTCAGGAAGTATAAGGAATCACAGAAGGAGCAGGACAGAGAACTGCATCAGTTAAAGCAAAAGGAAGCATCGAAGGCAGTCAGAATAGCAAAGGCCCAAACCGAGGAAAAGATAACCAATTCAGTTAAGAAGGGGGATAAAACCTTTTATAGGTACATAAGAGTGAAGAAAGAGCAAGGAAGTGATAGTGAGGCTTAATAAAGGGAAGGGTGGGCAGGGGTAACAGTGAAAAGGCAGAGATACTGAACAATACTTTGCTCAGTATTCACAAAAGAAGAGGAGGGGGAGATACCTTAACAAAACAATAGTAGCAGTCTGAATGGGGGCGATACCAGTCCATTCACAGAAGAAAAGGTCCTGCAAGAACTCCTAAAACTGAAGGTGGACAAAACAATGGGGCTTGACAGGATTTACCCCATAATTCTAAAAGAACTAAGGGGAGAACTAGTGACACCACTGACTACCCTTTTTAACAAATCATGGGAGGATGGTGTGGTGCCTGAGGACTGGAGGAGGGCTGATGTGATTCCCTTTTACAAAAGTGGGAGCAAGGCAGAGGCAGGAAACTACAGACCAGTTAGTTTGACCTTAGTGGTAGGGAAAATGATGGAATCACTTCTGAAAGAAAGAATTGTTGAGTACCTGGAGGCCAGCGGGACACAGGACCCAAGGCAGCATGGATTCACAGCAGTATAGCCATGTCAGACGAATCTAATAAATTTATTTGGCTGGGTGACCAAAGCAGTAGACCAAGGAGGGGCTGTGGACATGGCCTACCTAGACTTTAGCAAGGCATTTGACACAGTCCCACACAAAAGATTAATAAATAAGTTAGCCAGCCAGGGAGTGGGTCCCAGGGTGGTAGCCTGGGTAAAAAATTGGCTGGACAACAGGACGCAGAGGATAGTAGTAAATGGAGTCCACGCCGAAGAAAGGGGGGTTACTAGCTGGGTACCACAGGGTTCAGTACTGGGACCGGTCTTCTGTAATGTCTTTATAGGTGACATTGAGGAGGGGCCGGAAGGAAAAGTATGCCTCTTTGCAGACAACACAAAGATCTGCAACAGGGTTAATACACAGTAGGGGTGGGAAAGGATGAGAAGGGACCTTGCAAGGTTAGAGGAATGGTCAAATGTATGGCAGCTTAGATTCAATGCAAAGAAGTGCAAAGTAATGCACATTGGAAGCAAAAATCCAGGGGAAGAGTACACAATTTTGGGGGGGGGGAGTACTAACAACAACAAAAATGGAAAGGGACCTGGGGTAGTTATATCAGACAACCTAAAGATAGGCAAGCAATGTGAGAAGGCAGTAAGGATGGATGGGGGGATACTGGGATGCATAGGGAGAGGCATCACCAGTAGAAAACAGGAAGTTGTTATCCTTCTGTACAGGCAGTTGATGAGACCCCATCTGGAGTATTGCATGCAGTTCTAGGCCCCATCTCCTCAAGGACACAGATAGGATGGAGGCGGTCCAAGGAGGGCAGCTATAATGGTGCAAGGTCTGCACCGAGCCATATGAAGAGGACTAAGAGCTTAATATGTATACCCTCTCGAGGAAAGTAGGAGAGGGGACATGATAGAAACTTTAAAGTACCTCAAGGGTCAATGGAGGGAAGGGTGGAAGGAGGGGCAGCTGTAGAATAGGTGCTAGTTGCACATTCGAGCAGACTTGATAGACCTCTAGGCCTTTATCTGCTGGAAAATTTTGTATGTTCCTGTGTTCGTAAGGGAATCAACAGAGTCCAAGAGGGTAGCATCTTTCAGAAAAAGAGATCTGCAAGAACAAGGGGGCACAATTTGAAGATAATGGGGGGACGGCTCAGGGGCAACATGAGGAAATATTTTTTCACAGAGAGGGTGGTGGACACGTAGAATAGCCTTCCTGAGGAAGTAGTGGAGTCAAAAACAGTGGCAGTATTCAAGAATGCATGGGACAGACATAAGGCAATTCTAGTTGGAGGTAGGAGGAAGTAGGCTGTTGGTTACCTAGGATCTGCAGCTTATCCAATAGGTAGGGAAATGGGTAGACTGGGTGGGCCAAGTGGTCCATATCTGCCATCAAAGTCTATGTTTCTTGGGCTGAGGAGCTCACCTAGTGGACCTGCAGATGCATTTGCCTTTAACTTTGCTGGAGGAATTACTGCATGTGCTTGAGAACATGGAGAACGTGGCCCACCAAGGTTTCTTGAGCTGAAGAGCTCACCTGGTGGACCTGCAGATGCATTTGCTTTGAACTCTGCTGGAGTAATGACTGCATGTGCTTGAGCTGAGGACATGGCTGGTAAACATGAACAACATGATTGCCATTCTGTACGTATATATTTGGGGCATTGTATCGCGGAAGTCCAGACTCTGCGAGAAGGCCCTGGAGATGTGGAACTTAATAATGAGTCTAAATACTGGAGCCATTTGCCGTGTATTTGGCAGGGTCAGCAGTAAGTTGATGAAGAGTCTCAGTTGCCCAGGGACATATCCCAGAGTGGGCAATATGTTGTTAATGTGATTTTTAGTTGATAGAAGCCCCATTGACTTGTTTTTGTCCTGGTGGAATTGCAAACTGCCATTCTTCTATGTCTGTGTCCATGGCACTGCTTAGGACAAGACCCTTGCCCTGAGCAGGACTGTCAAGTTTCTCTGTACTTTCCCTAGGACGAGACCCTTGCCCTGAGCAAGACTGTCAGGTTTCTCTATAACTTCCCATCTTCTCCCATGGTATCCAAGACCCTGCTAAAGACTTCATTATGAATATGCAATGTGGCCTTAGGACCCTGTAGAAAAATGCAATAACAAGGAGAAGTCTGCTGCGTACCGGACAGAAATGCACAGCAGAAATAGGTAGGAAGGAGGACTCACTCACTAAACCGAAAAATGACTAATAACATTTTGTGGGTGCACCTGCTTCTTTGGGGATGGTGGGCATTTTATAAAATAACTCTCCGGCACGCTCCTTGAAATGTCATTTGCCCTCAGGGTATAAATTATTTGCCTAGAGAAAACCACAAGGAAAGGCTTCCAGATGTTGTTCACATGTCACACTAAGAAAGCTGTGCTGCTAATAGATCAGTAGTAGCCATAACACAGACCAGCATGTCTTTTCAGGATACTGAAGTTGGGCTCAAGTGGGCTGGTTGAGACTCATTCCACTGGCATTGCTGCATCATCATTGTGATAAGGGTTTGTTTTGTCTTAGCTCCAAAGCTTCCGATTACGTGTAACTTGTTTTTGTCATTTTATGCTTATGGGACCCCATTGTGATTGAACCTTGGCTCAACTGAGCTATCCTTTCCGAACATCAGAATAAACTTTACTACTACTGCTATAAGCTTACGATCATGCATCTTTGTCGGGTTGGGCCTCATCAGCTGATCCATGGGGATGATACAGCAACTGAACCTAGCATCCTTGCACCTGACAGCGTGGCTTCTGAGAGGCTAGAGCTTGTATTCTATGCTTCAGGGAGAAGGTTCTTTCTGTGGTGGAAGGTTCATGGACATTTTGTACTTTCAAATGGAAGAGATTTTGTTGTGGTGCTAGAATGTGGCCTGTCACTGGTGAAATGCTTGATTTCATAGATCTTCATCTTCTTGTGGTCATTGATCTCAGCAGGACTCAAGCCTTCCTCTGGACAGTGCAGATGGCTGCTATTCGGCCTACTGAGCAGAACTGGGAATGTTCTAAGAGTTGATCTCCTTCATAGAGTCATGCTCTTTAGTCTTAGAGATGGGTCACTAGAACACCACATAACCAGAGTTCTTGGAAACAGTGACGCCTCGTGCATGACAACAGAGTATGGCACCACACACAGAATGGCATGAAAAGAGGTGCTGGCCCCACTACCTCTGTTCCCTTTTCTCCATGGTTGCTGCTTAAGGGGGTAATGCATCCTACTGGGGGTAGTGCAGCATTAATGAATACTGCATTATATATGTGGGGCCACTGTGCTCAGTTAATACATGGTGGCTATTTAGACCACCAACCATGTCCCCTGTTAACCTTAATACTTGTGTGAAGCTGAAGCATGTAGAACCAGGAGAGCTGTCACAGATGAGATTCCCTGGTAGTTTCCTTTGCCTATAAATACAGTAAGACTAGGTTCAGCTTAGTACTTTATGACCCTTAACAACAGCAGTTCTCACAGCTGTTATACTGCACATGTTGTAGCTTCTGGTCTAAAGCCTGCTGATGGCAAAAAAGTCATTGGGCTTGATTTTAAGAGGACCCTTAGATTGTCACAATTTGCAGTGATCTACGGCTGCAGCAAACTCCAGGTGCATTAGGGACCCTGTACCCTATTTTATAAAAATGGGGGTCACTGCACCAAAGACCCAAGAGTTGCCACAGTGGCAGGGTTGCGCCAAACATGTAGCACATCTGTTTTGTTTGACAGAGGAATCTGTCACCCTCCTCACCCAGCAGGCGAAACCATAGAGGGGCTGCAAAGGTGGGTGGGGGAATAAGGCAGCAAGGAAGGGGCCGGGGGCAGAAGGAGCATGGGTGTGCCCTAGGGGTGAGGCACTCGGCAATCTGAGGGTCTGGTGACACCTAGGCGGGGTGCCATGTGCACTTGCAGAGAGTCAGTTGGTCTAGGTAGAGGGGGAATGGCAGGGATGGACCGTTACCTGGCCCCAGGTGGACACAGCCCTGGCACCTGCCCCATAGGCATACCAGTCACCAACACACTAGGCAGATAGGAGTGGCTGTAGGTTGCAGGGTGGAGGGGAACATTCCTTGGGCACCGAGGTAGTCTCCTGGTACTGAACCATCCATTTGGAGGAAGGCTGCTGCTTACATACAGTGTGGGGGGACTGGTGCACATATGGGGCAGGTTCTAGGGCTCTTTCCACCTGGGGCTGGGCCATGGTCCATCTCTGCCAGTTCCCCTCTACCCAGGCCGATTGACTCTTTGCAATTGCACATGGCACCTCCGCCAGGCTGATCGTGACACCAGTTTGCCTTGATGGGCGGAACGTTTTGTGTAGTTGGAAAAAAAAAAAGCCGAACCAATCATACGGAGACTTTTTCCTTTGATCTGCAGGACACCACCCAGCAAATAGCTGTTGGGTGTCCCAATCAGCCTGGCTGACATTTCATGGATGGGACTGACACTGCTCAAAGTAAGGGACAGGCTGTTTGAAGTTGAAATAACACCCCTGGTGGCAGAAATAAAACATATCCCCACTCCATCCCGACTCTTTTGGGCACTGTGGCCAGTCTGGTCCGGGAGCACAGAGGTGGTACCGGAACCCAGCGTAAGGCACTCAACTTCCTACTCTGGAGTCTCCAGAGACTCTAAAAAGGGAGGCAGTGGCCAGCCTGGTGGCGTGGGGTTGAGGCGCTGGCGCCTACCTCCAACCACGCCCGGCGACCCGAAGTTCGGGAATGGACCCGGGCACCATGGGTCAACAGGGGAGGATAGGATTGAGCATCCAAGGACTGCTCTCCTATCCTGGGGTGGGTTTGGGGAATGCATCGCTCTGCAGTGGCCCCCAATGGAGACTGGAGGCACTACGGGAGCGACGCAGTGAAGGGGACACAGAAAAGCGGAAAATGCTGCCTGGTGGCTGCTGGATGATGGCTCTCCATCCCTCGATGCCTCTGGTGCCTTCAGCGAGCCTCCTTCCTCAGCAGCATCCCCTGGGCCCTATCGAGTAGTGCGCTGGAACCTCCTCCTGGTGCCTTCCCCCTCGGAGGAGGAGGACCTACCCGGCGAAGGGTTACGTCCAGGATATCCTGAGGGATGGCTGCGTTTTGAGGATTGGAGAGCTTGGGTAGAGCTAGCGGGGATCGAGAAGGACTTTTCGGAGCCCAAAGGAGTGGGGGTCACCAGGAGAGAGGAGGGGCATAAACAGATTAAAGAAAAAAAACAAACAAAGGGAGGCAGTTCTGGTACCTACCAGGACATGGCAGCACAAGCAAAGTAGGGGCAGTCAACTTATCTACCGGGGCCTGGGTGGCCCAGAGAGGAGGGGTGATGTCACCTACCAGTACATGGCAGTGCATGGGCCCCCAGCGAGGGAGGGAGCTTAGAGCTCCCTGTCTGTCACTTACTCAGTCTTCAGCTCGCGTTGGTCTGGGATTATTTTTTCCAGCCTCACACTGCTGTCCGTGGCTCCAAGTTTAAGAAGCAATTGCGAGAGGAAGGTTCCCTGCTGAAGAAGCACTCTGCAGTCTGCTCCATTCAAACCTGCCCAAATGCATTGCATGCTGGGAGGCCTTGGCGATTGGCACACCTGTTTAGCTTTTTCTGCCCTGAAAGCTGCACCTTACTGTAGCTTATGGATGGATTGACACTGCTCAAAGTAAGTGGTAGGCTGTCTGAAGTTGAAGCGGAACCCTTGGTGGCGGAAATAAATGTACCCCACCCCACCCCCGCTGTCTTCAGCACTGCGGCCAGTGCTGTCCAGGAGCACAGTGGTTTTACCGGAACCCAGCGTAAGGCGCTCAACTTCATACTCTGGAGTCTCCAGAGACTCTCCAAAGGGTGACAATTCTGGTACCAACATGGCAGCTCAAGCAAAGTAGGGGTGGTCAAGTCAAAGCAGTGTCTCAGTAGCCTCTTCCTCTTCTCCCTGTGAGCTGTGTGCACTTACAACCTCTGATCAAGTGTTGACTGGTAGCCTCATAACGGTTCAACTCCTCTTCCTCCTTTCCTATGGCTACCAGGGGTTGATATCCACCGCTTGCAGCTGGTGCAGAATGTGGCAGCTAGGCTCTTGACTGAGACCCCCAGGTCCAGTCATATTACGCCTGTGCTTCACCAGCTGCACTGGCTGCCTGTTCAGTGGCAGATCACCTTTAACTTTGGCTTGCTAACCTTTAAAGCCCTACATGATCAGGGACCCGGCTACCTGCAAAACCTCCTGGTACCCTACTGCCCCCTCCATCCTCTCTGATCCGTCAACGAGGGATTGCTAGAGATTCCCAGGGTGCGACTGAAGACATCTGGTGCCCATGCTTTTTCCTTTTCGGCTCCAACCCTGTGGAATTCTCTACCTCGTCAGTTAAGAGAATGCCTGACCATTGATAGGTTTAAAATTGAGCTAAAAACATATTTATTTAATTTAGCCTTCCCTAACTATGTTTAATTTGTCTTTATTGTCCCTGTTTTTAACTTACATTTATATTTATCTGTATCTGATTTTATATACAGTGCCTTGGTTCTGAAAGGCACTATAAAAATAAAATTTGATCTGATTTGATTTGATTCCTACTTCCTCAGCAACATTCCTCATTGCAACATGGCAAAGCATAAGCTATTGCCTGGCTGAGAGGTTGATCGTCTTTTAACATTAACATTTACAACCTTTTTCTGCAAAATAAAGATATCTATGGTTTATAAAGAAAGAAAGCAGACACACATGTATGCTGTTTACTTCTGTAACCCCTAGATGGCGCTATCCCAGGGGCTACTACCCCTGCCTGATTTGCCACTAACAGGTTGAGGGGCCTGGATCCAATGGCGGGTGCCTCCACCCAGAGGTCAGGGTTTGCAATAGTTAAACTAACTTGGTCACAGCCCTCTGGGACACTGCAACCCCTTTCTTCCCACTAGTGGCCCACACAATATATCAGAATTACCTTCACAGTATACACTTACCCCCAGGTCTGGTTCCGGCACTGGGACCTCCTGTGAAATGAGATACAGTGCAACAATCACAGTACAGTACTTTAACATAGACAAATACCTCAGGCAGTATAACTTGCTGAAACAAGCAGCTCTGATTTATTTAGGGGATATAACAAGGACAGGGGAAATCAGGTTAATTAGCTTATCACTCTAATAATCTACCTATGGCTCTGTGCACAGGCCTATCCCTATCAGTTACTGTCCCTGGGTACCCAAGCCCTAGTGGCTAGTCCAAACCGTGGCAGCTGGTAGGGGCCCTTTCACACAGAGAAAAGGAGAATTAAACAGTCAGCAGTACAGTAATTCCATTTGGATTTAATGTGGCAATTCAACAGGAGCGACCCTGAATTAGTACTCCACGACCTCCAAATAAGATAGGGTCCTTCAATGTCAGCAGGGCTCACTTGAGGTACACAAACCTCTTCACACATTTATATAAAAGAAAGCACTATACCAGGCAGGCTGCATCTGTATCCCGATCGCAATTACTGCACAATACCCGGGAGAACACACAGCAGATTCAGTTCCTGACAGACCGAGTGCAATTTTCAGCAATTCTTCCAGTCTTCTACAGGGTGAGCCTGGTTTCTACTCTTCAGAGATCCTTTGATTCTTTTCACAGGACGGATTCAGTCCTAACAAGCTGCAGACCGGAACTCTGGGCCTTACACACGTTTTTTGACTAAAACTGCACACTGAAAAAGCACAGGGCTCCTTCCTTCTTCACTGCCAAAGCTCAACTGAACTCCAACTGACGAAACCGGGCACTTCCTTTGAGTTCCTCCCAGTTCTTGACTGGATTGGCTGTCACTCACAATAGACTGCTGCTGTTGGTCCAAAAAGGCACTGAAGTCTAAACTACATCTCCCAGAGTCACTGCCCATACAATCCTCTTGTGGCTGGCTCAGATTATGAGTCCAAGTTCTGATTCGTCCAAGGCATCATTTTAGAGCTAGCTTACCCCACACTGATTGGTCCAGTTCAGCAGTTCAAAACTAGAATGGGAACTAGCAGACACAGTTCTGACTGCAAAGAAAGCAGGTTAGACAAACTGTAATTTCATTATTACTCTAAATAATTTCTGGCAAACAGTTACATCTTTCAGATAGGTTCCCTTTGCACTCCTAGTGACTGCAAAATGAAGTGAATTGGCAGCAGCTCGAGTGGTACTCAGAGAAGCACACAGTCCCCCATACAAACTAATTATGTCTGCAAGCAGACAGCTCTTAAAGAGACAGTACCAGAGGCTCTAAAACACTCACTGATAAATGGCTTAAATGCCAAACACCATTCAGGCTTGGAGCATTCAAGCAAGCTCCTGAAGTCTTTGGGAACCCCATTTGCAGGGGGTTACACCCTTCCTGGATTGGGAAAGCTTGACGTCGCGTCAAGCAAGTACCCCATAAGTTTCAACTGCAACCATATACATTTGCATTAGGCTCCATATGTAATCATCAGTCAATATATCATTTTACCAAGAACACATTTCTGAAACATTGCAGTACGTCCTCTTTACACAGTATTACATACATTGTACCATAACTCAAGTTATTACCTCTTGTACATGAAACCTGAAGAGAGGGGGCCCTTCCCTATCAGTTACCTTGGGGCTGGATGGGGCAAGGGCACCATACTTAGAGGGCAACACAAGTAACTTGGAGTTAGCACTGATGCTCAGTTTGGGCAATGAGCTCGGGGACACATACACTCCTTTATGGACAACATTGAGAGGCAAGTCCACAGGCCTCCCAAGTGAATCATAACTGAGGTGCACCACAGGCTTTACAGCTCGACCAGTCTTTCTAGGGGGAACTGTTATAGTCTCTGCACTCTGAGCCTCATTTTCAGCATTGTCCTCACTTGTCAGGGGAGTCTCCATGGGGGTAGAGAGGCTAGAACCTGGGGCACTTTCAGCTCCAGGAGTTACAGTTTCTGAGTCCACAACATTTGGCTCGCATGGAGGCTTCTGGACACTGGCAGTGGACTGTCAGGGCACTCAAAATACTCTTCTTGTTCGGGTGTATCACCAGTCTGCCCCAATTTATCATTTCCTCCCTGAAAGCTCAAACAGTTCAACCATGCACAATGATTCCATTTCATCTGATCTGATGCTTTGCACTTCACTTTCTGGGAGCATTGGCTCCAGGGATGAAGCTGGGGGCTTAGACAGTCCAGAAGGCCCAGCTTTGTCTCCAGTATTGACTAGGGGATTGCCCCGAAACAATTGACTCAGTTCGTAAGAAGGATAGTATTCAAAGTCACTCTCACTTTCTTCCGATATGGACTGACAGTCATGCTCAACTGGGACTTGTGAGAGGAACACTTTAACTTTGCTTCTGTAGGTGCAGACTTTCTTGATCTTTTCTTGCAGCAGCTCTAGTCACTGGTCCAGAGGGGCATCTTCTAGGGGCTCAGACTCAATTAAGATTTGTCCAATGGGCAGTAAATGATTTCTATGCATTGTTTTTACATCTTTTGAATTATTCTCAGGCCTTACTTTGTACACTGGCAGATCATCTAGTTTGCCACTACAATGTGAGGGAGATGGTGCCATCTGTCAGCAATCTTGTGCTTGCCATGCAGTCCCAGATTTCTTAGCAATACCCGATCTCCCTCCTGGAGTTCCTGTGCTTTCACCTTTTATCATACCTTTCTTTGTTGGCCAGATTTCTTTTGGCAGCCATGGTTTGAGCCAGTTGGTACGCATGAGTTAGCTGGGCCTTTAACTTTGCACATACTGTAAATAGTTGTCAGCTTGAACTCCCATCAGGAGAGACCCCAAAACACACATCTACTGGTAGTCGAGCTTCTTCCAAACATCAGGCGGTAGAGGGAGAATCCAGTGGCATCACTTTGGTGCAGTTATAAGCATGTACCAGGGTGCTAATTTGTTGGCTCCATCTAGGCTTGTCCTTTGGGTGCAGGGTGCCTAGCATATCTAGCAAAGTCTTGGTTGAAGCGTTCAGGCTGTGGGTCCCCCTGAGGTAGTAAGGAGTGGTTCTGGACTTCACTCCCCACAGAGAAAGCATCTCTTTGATCAGACGACTCTCAAAGTCTCTCCCTTGATCAGAATGGATTCTTTGTGGAGCCCCATAGTGAACAAAAAAGTTTTCTACAAGTACTTTGGCTACAGTGGATGCTTTCTGGTCTTTGGTGGGGAAAGCTTGGGCATATCTCGTGAAATGGTCAGTGACCACCAGCACATTACTGATATTTCTTTGATCTGACTCCAAACTTAGAAAATCAATACAGACCAGCTCCATGGGTGCACTGGTGGTTATGTTAACAAGGGGGCAGCCCTCTGGGCAAAGCTTTCCTCTGTAAGCAGCGACTACAAGTTCGAGATGTGTTGCTCCCATCAGCCCCCATCTTAGGCCAATAGAATCTGGATCTCACCAAGTCAAGTGTTCTGTCTATACCAAGGTGCCCCATGTGGTTGTGCAAGGACCTCAATACTGAGTCTCGAAGGCAGTGGGCAGCACTAGTTGTTGTTTGTCTACTTGTCCCCTCTGTCTACTGTTTCTCTGTATAACAGTTTATTGATCAGTTTCAACTTAGGACCTTCTTTGTATAACAGTGCAGTTCTCAAATCAGTGGAGCGTAATTTGGACACATCTTTTCCTGCGTGAGGGCTTCTAAAGCTGCTTTGATCATGGGATCAGCGGATTGAGCCCACGAATCACTGTCATTGTCCAGCTGAGGCAGCACCAATGTCTATGCAGAAAAAGTGGCAATAAGCAGGGTATGCAATTCTCAGAGGCTCCCAAGCAATCCACCATGCAGTCCACTGCGTCCGTGGACATTTGTTCCTCCCTGTCAAACTTCCGCAGAGTGCCCGAATGTCAGGTTCTGCCAATCGGACCCAATCATTCTGGGGAACAGGCCTCCGGGAGAGAGCATCAGCATCTATGTGGTTCAGACCTGCTCGGTATGAGCATAGTATATGTAGATAATGCAGAGCCACCTATGGCCAGTGGCATCCAACTTAGCTGAGGTCTGCACAAGGTCAAGATTATTGTTGTTTTACTAGTATTTTAGTCCTGCATGCTACTCATGGAATTGGTCAACAATAGCCCACTTCAAAGCTAGGAACTCTAACTTATGTACAGGATAGTTCTTTTCGGATGGGTCAGGCTACTACTGGCAAAGGCCACTGGTCTCAGGCCATTCGTGCTCTTGGTACAACACAGCCCCCAACCCTTGCAAGCTAGCATCAGGTGTGCAGGATCGAAGGTTTTCTTGGATCAGCATAGGCCAAGCACTGGAGCATGGGTAGTTGATATATGATCTCATGAAAAGCAGTCTCACAATCAGGAGTCCAGCGGGCCCAAATACTTCACTTGGATGAAAACACTCTTTCAGTCTTGAGGACGCTGACTTTTGGTATTTTTGTGGGTTGGGGATACCCTTGAGTAAGGTTAAGTAAAGGAGGATCACTCTTGAATAGTCCTTGATGAAGCTACGATAATAACCACAGAATCCCAGGAATCTTGCAGTTCTTTAGATTTTGGGCTGTGGCCAGGTGGTCAAGGCCTCAACTTCAGGTGCGGTCTCTCTATTCCTCGGTGGATACTATGTGTTCCCACATACTTACTGATGTTTGAAAGAATTGACACTATCAATGGACAGTTTAAGGCCAAAGTCCTCCATCGGTCCAATACCTTAAATAATCTGCTTTCATGTTCCTCCAGTGAGCTGCCAAACACAATAACGTCATCTAGGTATACCAGGCACTCTAGTAATTCATGTCCCCCACTGCACGCCCCATCAATCGCTGAAAAGTGGCTGGGGCACTCTGAAATCCTTAAGGCATCCTCATGAATTCATAGAAGCCAAGCGGACAGATAAAGGCAGTCTTCTCACGGTCCTCTGGGGCCATCGGGATCTGGTAGTACCCACTCATGGAGATCCAGCACAGAGAACCACTTGCTCCCTTTAGGCAGTCCAAGGCATCCTGAATGGGGCATTGTGTACTGATCAGAGATAGTCCACGTTTATGTGCGATAATCCACACACATCCTTACTGTTCCATTCTTTTTCCTCACTACCACAATGGGGGAAGCATAAGGGCTTCTGGATTCTTTGTATACACCAGCAGCTAACATCTCTTGCAGATGCCGCCTCACATCATCTATGCTGGGCAGGTGCCAGGCGCCGAGACCTCACTTAAATGGTTCGTCATGCAGCCGGATATTGTGCTCAGCCTGCACCCATCCTACATCCCATTCCCTTTAAAGAAAACACCTGGTCTCTTCTGGGCAAGCTTCACTGATCCTCACTTTCCATTCAGCTGGCAGCGAAGTCGCCCGAAATCAAACAAGTCAGGCGTTACTCTGTCATTCTTCCTTGAACTCTTGTTGCTGGGTAGCACTGCAGTGTCTGCACAATGCACATTAGCCAGATGCAACCTCTGTTTACTCGAATGTCTCTTTCAGACACATTATGAACTTGGACCATTACCCTTCTGGCATAAGCATGGGCTCTAGCGGGCAAAATACTAGGCTTGACCAGCAGTCCCTCTGGCAATTTTCCATCGCCTGGTGCATCCAACATTAATATTTTATTCTTAACATCCTTTCTGATACGGACCTCCCTGTAAGGTACACTGGGCATTTGGCGCCAGGATCAGAGACTCAGGATCCTTCTTCCATACAATTCCGACCGTTCCTCTGGTTCTGTTTTCAGCATCTCCTGTGCCTCATAGGCCTTCTTAATTAAAGCCGGAACTCTTAAAGCTCTACTAGTCTTTGACCCTGTTTTTCATAACACAACTGAATGACCTTCCGAACATATGAGCATTTGTTCCAATCAACAAAGGGACACCCATCATACAGTCCAGTGGGGGCACACTAAGGCTAGGGTCTCTACTTGTTCGGCCACTCCAGCCAGGAGGTGAAAGACAGCCAATTCGGATATACCCGAATAGGGGTAGGCCTTCTCACTTAACCCCATACATGCAGTCCTTCTAATGGTTGTAAGGGTACGCCTGACAAATGCTTCTGATACCAATCCTGGAACATAATTGTCACTTGGGAGCCACTGCTCTAATACAGCTCTTGTAGACACTCCATTCCGCTACAGTGGTCTCCATGGAGGGACCCACTATTCTGGACCAGTCTGGAGATAGGGCCTGGGCAACTGACCTTGCCACAAAAGGACGGACTAGCATTTCTGTGCCCCCTACTGGGACTATGTCGGCACCTCTTAACCACTGATTTCTTCTCCAGCTCTCCTTGTAGCCTATATGCAACTTTGTCAGTGTCTTTTGGGGACTGGCATTCCTTTCATGTGCCCATCTTTCCCACAATTATAGCAAAACATACTTTCTGGAGTTTGAGCTGGCCGGGCGCCACACTGGGGAGCCAGGGCGGGGGTATTACTAACTGGAAACCTGGGTGCCATCTCTGTCAGTGCGTGATAAGCATTTGAGACATCTGTCAGTTTCTCCACTTCCATGGTCAAGGAATTGAGTTTGGAGCTGTTATCAGCAGGAGATACACAGTTGGGTACCCCACCCCATAGCAGATGCAGTCGGATATAGGTCAGTCTGCATCAGGCGTGGCCTTCATAAAGGACTGTTTTGAATTCGGATCTCTCAACAGTTTGCCCCATTGTGGCATATCTTTTCCTTGTCAGAGCACTCATTGACTGTCAACCTCTGCCCCTGAACTTCACTTGATGGGTCACCCTCAGTCACCGGGTCGTAGCCACAGCTGTTGGTGCAGGTACCTCCCGAGGTCGCCTTTTCTCAACTCTCGAATTTCTCTCATTAACTCATCACAGGAGGGGATTCCAGCTCTGATTTGCCAGGCGAATTGAAGCAACAGCAGTTCTGAGAAGGGGCAGACTTAAGGATTCTGTCCAGTCTGGTTCGTCCAGTTCAATCGCTGGCAAACTACCTTTCTGAGGCATTCTTGCAACAATTTTTCCAGCGAGACATACACAGACAACAACTCCCTTGGTACTGTTGTGCATTCTTACTCTCCACCATAGGTCCTCATCAGAATCTGGCTCCCATACACATTCTCCAGGCCTCAAGATAGGCCTGTGCAGTCGCTCCAGGGTTACTGGCCCGCTTAGCACGGATGGTAGCCAGGGCAGGACCTCGGAGGCTCACCAACCTCCTTTCGCCGCCTTCCCGAGCATTGCCATTCTAGCAATTTGGGGGCAATATAATCTATCCAGGTCTCCCAGTCATCCCCTTGGGGGTGGGAGGTGCCAGAGAAGATCCTCAACCTCTCAAGAGTCGTGACTAATGGCAGGTGCAGAAATAGGAGTCTGCACTGGTTCAGCCACCATTACGGGCACTGGAGCAGGAGAGGTGTTGGGGAGGAACACCCCAGGTGGCAAGAATAGTTTCTTCAAGTCCTCCAAGTTTTCCCTCTCCAGCAACCATTCAGCAAATTTCTCTCAAAGTTTCCAGATAGTGGTGAGGGGCTGATTCCCCGGGTCTTTACTGTCCTTAGTTATCACACTCTCCAAGCAGTGAGGGCTCCCTCTGGGGTAATGGTCTGTGGCACTTTGGAGCCATCTATGGATCCTTAAACTCTACTAGGGCCAGGAAAGTGTGGGTGAGCAGATTAGCATGCCGACCCACCACCACAGGGTTTTGTAAACCTTCCACCTTGGAAAGTACTCCTGCACAGTGTCCGAGATGATACCCAGGGATGTCCAGGATAACATAGCATTTGGGGTCGATCTCCTCCCAGTACACCACTCCACCAGCGGTGCACAGCCACTTCTGTCGGGTACCCATTTTTTCTTAACAGTGGTTCTAAATATGGCCACTAGAGACACAACCCAGCGGTGAGCCTCCAAGATGTAACCCCTAGATGGCGCTATCCCAGGGGCTACTACCCTGCCTGATTTGCCACTAACAGGTTGAGGGGCCTGGATCCAATGGCGGGTGCCTCCACCCAGAGGTCAGGGTTTGCAATAGTAAACTAACTTGGTCACAGCCCTCTGGGACACTGCAACCCCTTTCTTCCCACTAGTGGCCCACAATTATATCAGAATTACCTTACAGTATACACTTACCCCAGGTCTGGTTCCGGCACTGGGACCTCCTGTGAAATGAGATACAGTGCAACAATCACAGTACAGTACTTTAACATAGACAAATACCTCAGGCAGTATAACTTTGCTGAAACAAGCAGCTCTGATTTATTTAGGGGGATATAACAAGGACAGGGGGAAATCAGGTTAATTAGCTTATCACTCTAATAATCTACCTATGGCTCTGTGCACAGGCCTATCCCTATCAGTTACTGTCCCTGGGTACCCAAGCCCTAGTGGCTAGTCCAAACCGTGGCAGCTGGTAGGGCCCTTTCCACAGAGAAAAGGAGAATTAAACAGTCAGCAGTACAGTAATTCCATTTGGATTTAATGTGGCAATTCAACAGGGAGCGACCCTGAATTAGTACTCACGACCTCCAAATAAGATAGGGTCCTTCAATGTCAGCAGGGCTCACTTGAGGTACACAAACCTCTTCACACATTTATATAAAAGAAAGCACTATACCAGGCAGGCTGCATCTGTATCCCGATCGCAATTACTGCATATACCGGGAGAACACAGCAGATTCAGTTCCTGACAGACCGAGTGCAATTTTCAGTAATTCTTCCAGTCTTCTACAGGGTGAGCCTGGTTTCTACTCTTCAGAGATCCTTTGATTCTTTTCACAGGACAGTTCAGTCCTAACAAGCTGCAGACGGAACTCTGGGCCTTACACGCTTTACTTGACTAAAACTGCACACTGAAAAGCACAGGGCTCCTTCCTTCTTCACTGCCAAAGCTCAACTGAACTCCAACTGATGAAACCGGCACTTCCTTTGAGTTCCTCCCAGTTCTTGACTGGATTGGCTGTCACTCACAATAGACTGCTGCTGTTGGTCCAAAAGGCACTGAAGTCTAAACCACATCTCCCAGAGTCACTGCCCATACAATCCTCTTGTGGCTGGCTCAGATTATGAGTCCAAGTTCTGATTCGTCCAAGGCATCATTTTAGAGCTAGCTTACCCCACACTGATTGGTCCAGTTCAGCAGTTCAAAACTAGAATGGGAACTAGCAGACACAGTTCTGACTGCAAAGAAAGCAGGTTAGACAAACTGTAATTTCATTATTACTCTAAATAATTTCTGGCAAACAGTTACATCTTTCAGATAGGTTCCTTTGCACTCCTAGTGACTGCAAAATGAAGTGAATTGGCAGCAGCTCAAGTGGTACTCAGAGAAGCACACAGTCCCCATACAAACTAATTATGTCTGCAAGCAGACAGCTCTTAAAGAGACAGTACCAGAGGCTCTAAAAACACTCACTGATAAATGGCTTAAATGCCAAACACCATTCAGGCTTGGAGCATTCAAGCAAGCTCCTGGAAGTCTTTTGGGAACCCCCATTTGCAGGGGGGTTACACTTCATTTTTATTATCACAGCACTATGCAGTTATTATTAATGCATTACCATAAATAATGGTGCTATACTGATCCCCATTCTAGTCATGTGTGTTTTCCTAAGCACCTAAAGTGAACTTATAATAGTATAATCTGATTATGAACACAGTTCGCATATTTATCACGCTGTACCTATCATTTTACCACATACCATAATACTCCTTGGGATGTAGTACATGTTTTCATTTTTAAATGATATAAAACATTAATATTTATAATACAACAACAATAAATGATATTGCTACTGTACCGGGTGGGGCAGGGTCATGCATACACAGCACATGTTTGTTTAAAGCGCTCCTGCAGCAAAATGGGCGCCCCACCGTGCTCCCTGACCCTGAATTGCCTAATGGGTTCGGAGACATGAGGAAGGGACCTAGGGGGCCATAAAAAGTTGTTTTAAAATCACTAAAAAAACGCATAGAAATAAGCCAGCAGCTGAGGCTGCTGTAACCTATAGTCCTGCTCCACCCAGTACACTGCCAATACCAACGGCGAACTTTCGGCATTGACAGATGCTTGTTCTGTTAGATACCTTCTTCAAAATGACCTACAGCAAAATCGAATGTTTTTAAAACACCGAATTTAATAGGCCATTAGTCGTTACCCAGAGTAGGAGAATTTGGTAGTTTAGAAAAAAAAATGTAATCTTAAAAGCGGAGACTTTTTTTTTTTTTGCCCATTATGTTTACTGCTCCTTCCCTTGTACCCCTTGGCATCCCACTCCTACAGACTTCATCTGTCCTCTGCTGCCCGCCAGACTCACTTACTATTGATCATCGCCTTTATACTTCACACAGTCCCCCGACATCTTCAGACGATCTGGTGTATCCCTGAAAAGGGCCCTCTCCACAGTAGGCAAGCCTGAGGAAGGGAGAAAACACCTTGGGTCAGCCAAGGAACGCTGGCTGGGGGAGCAGTGTCAGTACACCTGGGGGCTGGGTGGTATGGGGGGATGGGAGGCATCATCCCGCATGCTAAGTCAGGCGTGTGTGTTTCTGCCTTTTCTGGGCCTCTTCCTCCACCTAGCAGTTTCTGCACCACAGTGACAGCCTAGGGGTGAAACCAGCTAGTGTGTGGTTACTCACGCCAGCCAGTGCTTCGATCTCCTACAGGTGTTGCTTTCTGAATGACGTACTACAGCACCCTTCTCTGGAAGGAGAGCATCTGTACAAATGCTGCTTTGTTGTCCCTGGCAGCCTCCGCTCCTGAAGTCTGATGCTCAGGGTCTGAGCCTGGGTCGCCTGCGTGGCAAGTAGGTACTCCAGCAAAGACGTGTTTAAGTTATGCTAGTGTATAATGAAAAAATATTTTTTTCTCATCTTTTATGTATTTTTTTTTTTTAATGTGGTAACCAGGATAGGCACGCTGAGCCGAAGCTCATTTTGCAGTAGTGTCTGGGAGGAACGCAGAACAAGGGAGTAGGAAGATGATACAGAATAAAATAAATTGAAATACAAAATATGCATAGTGTTTTAAAAACAAACAAAAAATGTATGAAGCACTGTACATGCAGAGAAAAAAATGCACAAAATTTATTTATTTTATTTATTTAGATTTTGATAACTGGGTAAGCTCACTGAGACCAGAGGTCCCTTTTTCAGGAGCGACCCAGATTAGTTACAGACAATAATTACATATATTGGCAGGAGTACACAGTAGTACTTACAGTGGTAGGAGTACACACTAGCTGGAGCATACATTGGATAGGATATAGAGTACATTACAGAGTATGTCAGTTACATACACATAATAATAAACCAAGGATGTGAACAAATTAGAAGTGTAACAAACATCGAGGTTAACAGTATATGGTAATGCCAGTGGTCCTTGATTAGGGATGTCCAAAAATGTACACAACAGTTTTATACAGTTCTTATAAATACTTCATAAGGAAATTGATACTGGAGGTGGGGAAGAGAATTGGGTGGTAATTAGGGGCTAGCTGCTGTTGCAGGAAGGGAAGTAATGACCATCAAGGAGAGACCTGTCAGAAGGCCTAGAAGAGTGCAGTGTGGTCAGTGCTCCAGATAAGGTGAGTACTGACCTATTTTACTCCCCAATGTTGGAGAAATATTCTGTAGAATTCTTTTGGTGCATTCCAGTACTCTCAACATCAGTTGGAAATGCTTCATCGATGCTTCAAATGGAACTGTCCCCCCACCAAGTTTGAAGCACTTTTATCGATCAAAATTATATTTTCTCACCTAGTGTCAAAGGCAGTGAGTACACATTACTCTTGAATCCCAAAGTTATCTGGAGTACTGAAAGTAGTCATTCTGTATTCTTTGTGCAGCATAGTTAGCAGTGTTTGACACACTGGATTAACTAATTCTAATCGGTCACTGGAGGATGTATGCAGCATTGTCCCGGCATTTGTACAGATTTAGTCTTTCTGTGCTAATTGTGCTAGGTTGTTTTACCAGTGTCGTATGTAGGGTGTAATTTTCTGCGAATAGTATCTCAAAAATGCAGTTCTTTCTTCTTACTAAAAGGGAATATTTAAAGAAAATTGTGTTCTGGAATTGGAAGGTAAAACAAAAGTGAAGTTGAGTCTCTGAAGAAAGATTTAAAGGGGACAGGAAATCTGTTGAAATACAGATACTTGCAAAAGGTGCAATGTGAACCTTTATACATGATCTTTCTTCCACTGTAAGTATTTGGCATGGCTTTGGATGTAGAGCAGAACATAAGCCTAAGGCAACTAATTTTAAATTGAAATTGAAACATCAGGTTCTGTGTTCCTTTGCAACCCAAAAAAAAAGGAAAACAACTTAGCAATGACCTACTAACTTGTCTGCTGCTTGAAATCTTAGCACAAAGTCAATTTTGGGTAACTGAGGAGTGGTGAAGAGAGAGGTAGCCGGAGACCAGTTGAGGTCTGTGGAGGCAAACTAGGTGGGGACCATCTGGGAAGACTGGGTGAGCCAAGTGGTCCTTTTCTGCTGGCAAATTCTATGTTTCTGGACTTCAGGAGGACAGATTTTATAAAGATGTGTGAATGCCTCAGGGGTGATCTGGCAGTGGGAGTTGACCCAGGTGGGATGGAGGAACAATGGGCTAAGCTAAAGAGAGCCATATTGAAGGCTACAAACCTGTGAGTCAAGCATGTGAGTAAAAGTGGAAAAAGAGACTGCTGTGGTTCCTCAGAGAGGTAACTGAAAAGGTAAAGGCTAAAAGGGTAGCATTCAGAAGTTATAAGGAGTCACAGAGGGAGGAGGATGGGGAGATCTATCATGAGAAACAGAGAGAAACAGGGAAAGCAGTAAGGATTGCAAAGGCATAAACTGAAGAGAGGCTAGCCCAGAAGTAATAAACGGGGGCAAGACATTTTTTTAGGTAGGTAAGTAAAAAGAGGAGAACCAGGGGAGGGATTGTAAAGTTGGGGAGGGGGGCCAGGAAAAGGCAGGCATACTGAACAGATACTTTTGTTAGTGTTCAGAGTGGAAGGAGAAGGGGAAGGGCCACAAAAAGACAATAGGAGCTCTGAAAGGAAGGAGATGTACTCTAGTACATTTTCAGAGGAGAGAGTACTAAAGGGACTCGGACAAAGCAATTGGACCACATGAGGTGCATCCTAGGGTATGGAAAGAGCTCAGGGAAGTACTGGCTGCACCTCTGACAGTTCAATTTAACAGCTCACTAGAAACAGGTGGGATTCCAAAGGACTGGAGGAGGACAGATGTAGTCCTCTTTAAAAATGATAGCAGGAAGGAGGCTGGTATTTATAGGCCAGTCAGCATGACATTGGTAGTGGGAAAGTTAATGGAATCACTGCTAAAGGTGAGGATAGTGGAATCTCTTGAATCAAATGGATTACAAGACCCGAGACAGCATGGACTTACGGAGGGAGGTCATGTCAAATGAATGTGACAGATTTCTTTGACTGGGTGACTAAGGAATTAGATCAGGGTGGAGCAGTGGTTGTGACATACCTAGATTTCATTAAGATATTCAACACCGTTCAACACAGGAGACTACTAAACAAGCTAGGGAGCTTAGGGTGGGTCTAAGCATGATAAACTTGTTAAGAAATTGGTTAGGGGTTAGGAGACAGAGGATGGTGGTAAATGGAGTTTGCTCCGAGGTTGGGAAAGTGACCAGTGTAGTGTCTCCAGTACTAGTGCTGGGACCAGTCCTCTTTAATGTCTTTTTAAGTGACATTGCAGAGAAGCTAGAGGGAAAGGTCTGCTTCTTTGCAGATGACACCAAAATCTGCAGTAGGGTGTGCACTCCAGGGGGGTGGAAAAGATAAACAGAGCCTGAGAAAACTCGAGGAGTGGTCAAGGGTATGGCAGCTGGGTTTCAGTGCCAAAAAAAAAGTGCAAAATAATTCCCTTGGGTAACAGAAACCCAGGGGCAGAGTACAAATGGGGGAAGTGGGTACTGGCCCACCAAGCAGGAAAGAGACCTGGGTGTAATCATTTTTGGTGACTTAAAGGTAGTCATGCAGTGCAACAAGGGCAGTTGGGAAGGCCGGTGGAATGCTGGGGTGCATAGCGAGAGGGTTCATCAGCAGAAAGAGGAAGGTGGTGTTGCCTCTGTGTCAGGGACAGCACTACCATGCACCAAAAGTGCAAAGTTGCAGCCTACCCAGAATGACCCTCTCCTTTGACAGTGGGACCAGATTGATGCACCTCATCTATAACCATATCTAAAAGAATGTAACGTGAACTGAACAAAATCTGCAATTGATTATTTTTTGACCCAGTAGGTTCCTCTTCTGACCCACATTTTACACCAAGAGGTCCAACATGACCCATGTTTTAAGCCCCCTACCACTGGCACTGCATTGTATAGCTCACTGGTGAGACCACATGTGGAATACCGTGCCCAGTTCTGGAGACTGCATCTCAGGAAGGACATAGACAGAGTGGAGATGGTCTAGAGGAGGGTGACAAAAATAGTGTGGGGTCTACATCAAAAGCCCTATGAGGAGAGACGTGGGGAACTCAATATTTACACTCTGTGGGGGGGATATGATAGAGACCTTTAAATACCTCAAGGGGGTAAATAAGTACTGGAGGAAAGTATTTCTCAGAAAAAAATGTGCTCAAAAGCAAGAGGACATGCTATGAAGCTGGAGGGAGGTAGATTCAGAAGGGATGTGAGAAAGTACTTCTTCATAGAAAAGAGTGGTGGATTCCTGGAACAGTTTACCAGCTGAGGTGGTTGGGGCAAAAACAGTGGTGGAATTCAAGAAAGCATGGGATAAACATAAGGGACTCTTAGTGGAAAGGAATTAGGGGATGGAGAAAGTGCTGGAGATCAAGTAGGGTCAGTGGTGATACTGTAGGTAGGGAAAAATGGGCAGACTGGGTAGGCCACTTATCTGCCAACAAATTCTGTATTTCTATATGTGATTCCACGTAATTTGGCCCAGCTTTTGAACAGTTTATTTACCCAGGCCTGCTCAACTAAGGTGCACCATTTCATTTTCATTGGTGACCTGCTTCTATCCTGTATATCATCATGAACAACTGAAGTACAGAGAGTGCAAGTGAGTTGCCTAAGGTTGCTCTGTAAACCAGTGGTGACAGTGGGATTTAAACACTCGTGGTTACTAAACCTGCACTCTAACCATTGGACTGAACTGCCTCCTTTAGATACTACATGAGATCATTACCAAGAGTTGTAAGCTAATTTCTTTGTCTCAGGTCTTTTTGTTTTGTTTTATTTATTTATTGAATTTTGTTGACCCGGTAAGCCCACTGGGCATAGAAGTCCGTTTTTCAGGGGCGACCAGGGGGAGGGGGGATGCAGATGGTAAGCAACTGAAATTGAATCAGATTAAGCTGTTGGTGGTATTTTTAGTTTTAGTACTTGTATACAGTACATTCATTTATTAGGCATGGATGTGTTCTTTTTTTGCCTTACTCAGTAAAACGAAATCCCTAGAGAGAACGTGATTGCTGATTAGGAAATTCTTTGCATCGCCTTAATAAAATTGGACAGGAAAGCAGTTTTGTTTCTGTTATGATTAAGTGAGTGTTTCCATGCTAAATAAAAATATAATTACATATTTTTGTGCATTATCATTTTATTATGGTTTCAGTATTTTGGCTACTGACCAGTCCTCAATGTTCTTTTGATCCATGAGCCTGCTGGATAGGACATGCCTTAAGCGGACAATGTCTCAAGTTTGTGTAGTTCTAACTATTTGTGGCTCTCAATTCAAGATCAGCACAGTGATTGAGCTTCAAATCAGCTTCAGTCTCTGTTAATTCTGTTATTTAAGATTGTATTGTTTATGTGTGTATGTTACAGCTTGTTTATTTTATATATAAAGAATAATGCCTGTGTAGGTGTGTGTTATGAGGATTTTTCACACACCCGAAGTATGTGACAATCCTCCATAAACCCCGAGAGTGAAGCTTGAGGGGGGGTTTATGAGATTATCACACACCGAGGTGTGTGAAAATCTCTTAACACACACCTGCATGTGGGCATTATTTTTATAATAACTGTGTAAAGTTTCAGCAGAAAACTGTAGCTATATTTGAGTGAGTGAGTGCATATCTGAGCAGTCACCATATTCACACAAATACAGTGAAGTGAGGCGGGAGGAAGAAATGCCATAATAACCTACTGTCGAGTTATTACTGAATTCAGTGGGTTATAATGTATTATAATGTGTGCGGTGTTTTGTCAGGACAGAAAATCCAGTCATTATAAAAAATTCTGCTGTGAAGTAAATCAAACACAAGTTTTAACATATTCCTATTTAAAAATTTGTGCTTCTATGATATGTGATTAGAGTGCGAGATTTTTTTTTTTGTGGGTTCAGGTTTCTGTATGTTTGATTACAAATCCAGTACAGATTATGTATTAATGAAAGATCAGTTTGCATGTTTTTTTCTGCGTGTCAACTAAAAACAAAAACAGTATTGTGATTGAATGCTAAGATTCGAGTCATTTGAGACAAACATCAGAAATTGCTCTTTAATGTTTATATTCCAATGTGAAAAGCACATCAGATTCACTTCTTTACCTTTGTTATCAGCATCTACTGACCTAGTACTGAAATCAGAATTTGGTTATTCAGAATATGAGCTCCTTAGCCACGTTCTTTTTTTAAAATACATGTCGGTTTATCATTGCAGCATACATATTAACGCTTTGTTTGCAATTGTGCCTGTTTTAAATTTTGTTTAATATGTGATCTGTATGATACCAGATTTCTGTGTCACACTTGGGACAGTTTGTCAGGGAACCTGTGTTTCCCACATACAAATCTAACACTGCAGTTTCCACACATACTTATCAGGCCCAGGTTTCAGATTGTATGTATTTGTTTTTAAGGTGGGGGTGGGACACACATACAGGTTTACTTTGCAGGAACATCACCATGAAACGCTTAGATAATATGATATTTTTGTTAAAATGCAATATGGTCATTAGCATTTATTCTTCATATGGCGATATTATAAACATAAAGTGGCTTTAGCACTGCTGGTGTTCTTTTGTCCATGGATCTTTAGCACCATTATGTCAATATGCACCCCCAACATAGCTGCGATCTCAACAGTTGCTTCACCCATCTCACATTAGCAGGTCTCACCTGCATCGGTCTCATCAGCCCCCTTCAGTGCAACTTGTCAAACAGACGAGGCATACTGATGGGTCCTGGTAGGATGAAACACGTGTCTATGTCTTCTGTTGGCACCCTTTGCAAACTGTGTGAGAGGCCTTTCAGCACCATGCATTTCTGCTTAAAGTTGAACCAGCATAATATTCTGTGGTGATTTGCATATGCAGCCCATGATGCTTTGTATTGTGGGGGCATGTGTGATTTTGTATTTCTTTGAAACTTGGCTTCCCAACCAGATGCCCTTTGGGGTAACCATTGCCTCAGTGACTGCGCATAGAGGTTCTTTGTCTTTTAAACTGTTTTTTGTTTTAATTGGGTTCACCACAACATAACTCAGATCAACCATCTTAGGGTAGCTGGTTCAACTCACTGGGGTGTCAAACAGACGAGACATACTGATGAGTCCTGGTAGGACGAAACACATGTATATGTCTTCTGTTGGCACCCTTTGCAAACTGTGTGAGAGGCCTTTTGGCACCATACATTTCTGCTTAAAGTTGAACCAACATAATATTCTGTGGTGATTTGCATATGCAGCCCATGATGCTTTGTATTGTGGGGTATGTGTGATTTTGTATTTCTTTAAAATTTGATTGCATTTCTGTCAGACACTCTTAATACATGTACACTCCCCAACACACCTCAGACTTAGCACTAAAATGAGAGATTCAAGGCCTATTCTAGTTGCAGTCAGTGATGTTGAATATGAGGCAGTACCAATTATGCGTATTTTATTAGCAAGCTATTAAATTATGTTTTTGTATACCACTTGATGGAAGCATGTGTGGAATTCTATGTATAATTTTCTTTTTTTTTTGTTTATAATCACCACCCATATCCACCACACCGATCACAAACAGAATGCTGAATGTTATGGTTCATACTGCTTTTGCCACTTAGTAGAGATGCTTTGTGGCACTGTAAATTCAGTGGGCTAGTGTGTTGAATTTGTAGTGTGAATATGATCTGCGAATCATGTGACATTCACTGTTCAATGCAATGCACTCTCCTCTCCATGCAACACACGGTCCCTCACACCACTATCAAAAACTTCACCAGTAGAAATCAGCCACTTACCCAGCACAGCATGCACAGACCCAATCATCTTCAACACGTAAGCTGTCCATCAACCAACCATAGTAGGAATCTGTGTATAGGTGCATCAGTACAATGCATGGAGAACTGTGATGCGCTGGTGTGCAGTGATTTCATTGGGGGGAGTTGGAGGTGAGCAGTATTGAGTATGTAGATACATGGCATTTGCAGGCATGTTATAATTTATAGACATTCATATGCCTTCTCTTTATACTAACCTATTTGATCAAAAATGTAAAGGTGACCTGCTAACTTAGCTGCAGCCCGTTCTTGTCCCCACATACCTTGCCATGCCGCCACAGGAGTCAGTGACTGCTATAACCAATGTTATTGGAGCAATATTTATAATTTAAATCACTGCAAAGTAGATCACCGAACCCAGAAGCGCTGCGCAAGTCCCAATCGAGTGTGCACAAGGTCTCATGGGTATTCCACCCATTTAATGACATAAATAACACCACTGCTGTGAATATAACAACAGTGGCTGGAACTTAATGTACTTATTTTATTGCTTCCATGGGAGTCTTGATGTCTACAATAATACAGCAACACTTGGACTAGTCATTCGTCTAAGTCTTTGGTCATCAAGACCCCCATGGAAGCAATAAAATAAGCATATTAAGTTCCAGTCACTGCTGTTATATTCACAGCAGTGGTGTTATTTATGTCACTAAATAGGTAGAATGCCGATGAGACCTTGCACTCGCTCAGCTGGGACCTGTGCAGCCCTTCAGAGTTTGATGATCTATTTGGGCAGTGATTTAAAATATAAATATTGCTCCTATAATGTTGTACAGCCATCACAGAGGCAACAAGCCTTTGTGTGAAGCAAATCAACAAAACAAAACGAAGGAAAAAAACACTATGGTTCTCAAAAGAGGTGGCAGGAAAGGTTAAGGAGAAACATGTAGCATTCGGGAAGTATAAGGAAAAAGAAGGAGCAGGACAGAGAACTGTACCAGTTAAAGCAGAAGGAAGTAGGGAAGGCAGTCAGAATAGCAAAGGCCCAAACTGACAAAAAGATAGTCAACTTAGTTAAGAAGGGGAATAAAATCTTTTGTAGGTACATTAGGGAGCGAAGAAAGACCAAGGAGGGATAGTGAGGCTTAATAAAGGGAAGGGAGGGTGACAGTGAAAAAGCAGGGATACTGAATGAAGACTTCTGCTCAGTATTCACAAAAGAAAAGGAGGGGCAGGAACCTAAATCAAAGAATAGAAGCACTCTGGATAGGGAGGTCGATACCAGTCCATTCACAGAAGAAAGGGTTCCAAAAGAACTTTTAAAATTGAAGGTGGACAAAGCAATGGGGCCTGATGGGATTCGCCCAAGAATTCTAAAAGAACTAAGGGGAGAACTAGTGACTCTACTGACTACCCTCTTTAACAAATCATGGGAGGATGGTGTGGTACCTGAGGACTGGAAGAGAGCAGATGTGATTCTCTTCACAAAAGGGGGAGCAAGACAGAAGCAGGAAACTACAGACTGGCTAGTTTGACCTCAGAGGTAGGGAAAATGATGGAATCACTTCGAAGGAAAGAATTGTTGAGTTCCTAGAGGCCAGTGGGGTACAAGACCCACGGCAGCATGGATTCACAAGAGGAAGGTCATGTCAGACGTATCTAATAGATTTCTTTGACTGGGTGACCAAAGTAGTAGACCAAGGAGGGGCTGTGGACATGGCCTACCTAGACTTTAGCAAGGCATTTGACACAGTCCCACACAAAATATTAATATACAAGTTAGCCAGCTTTGGAATGGGCCCCAAGGTGGTAGCCTGGGTAAAAAATTGGCTGGACAACAGGATGCAGAGGGTAATAATAAATGGAGTCCACTCTGGAGAAAGGGGGGTTACTAGCGGGGTACCACAGTTCAATACTGGGACCGGTCCTCTTTAATGTATTTTTAAGTGATATTGCAGGCGGACTGGAAGGAAAAGTATGTCCCTTTGCAGGCGACACAAAGATCTGCAATAGGGTCGATACAGAAGGTGGGGTGGAAGGTATGCAAGGGACTTGGTAAGGTTGGAGGAATGGTCAAAGATATGGCAACTTAGATTCAATGCAAAGAAGTGTAAAGTAATGCACCTGGGAAACAAAAACCCAAGGGAAGAGTACACAAGGGGGGGTGAGATACTAACAACAAAAGTGGAAATGGACCTGGGGGTAATCATGTCAGATGACCTTAAGGTGGGCAAACAATGTGAGAGGGCAGTAAGGAGGGCTGGCAGGATACTGGGATGCATAGGGAGAGGCATCACCAGTAGAAAATAGGAAGTTATCCCCTCTGTACAGACAGTTGGTGAGACCCCATCTGGAGTACTGCATGCAGTTCTGGAGACCCCATCTCCACAAGGATATAGACAGGATGGAGGTTGTCCAGAGGAGGACAACTAAAATGGTGCAGGGTCTACACCAGAAGACATATGAAGAGAGATTAAAGGACCTTAATATGTATATCCTCGAGGAGAGGAGGGAGAGAGGGGACATGATAGAAACTTTCAAGTACCTTAAGGAAATCAACAAAGTCCAAGAGAGTAACAGCTTTCAGAAAAAGAGATGTGCAAGAACAAGGGGGCACAATTTGAATATAGAGGGGGGTACAACTCAGAGGTAATGTGAGGATGTATCTTTTCACAGAGAGGGTTGTGGATATATGGAACAGCCTTCCTGAGGAGGTAGTGGAGTCAAAAACAGTGGGAGAATTCAAGAATGCATCGGACAGACATAAGGCAATTCTGTGGTTAAAGTTGAGCCAGTTCAAATTCTCTCATAAGGATTTGTATATGTTTCCCATGATGGTTTGCATTATTGGTGTATGTGCAACTGTATTTCAAACAACATGAAGTCTTGCTGTATTCTGACAAATTGCAGTGAGGTCCAACCTTGAACTGTCCCAGAGATGAAAAGTTAACTTTCCATGCCAGGCATGGGCAGCTGAGCTTCGAGCTGGTTGAGACTCTGTCTGTTGCTGTTTGAACTCAAACCGTCAGATTCTTTACTCCGCCTCACTGAACAGTCGCCCGGAGAATTTCTCCTTGTCGGTTCAATTTGTCCGTTAAAGTGCTGCTTTCGGTTTTCGACCGAATTTAAACCAGAACCCTATCGGTTCAGTCTCTGTCTGTGGTGTCATGAGTACTAGATAGGCTTAATTTTGTTATTTTCTGTGTGGAACTTGTAAGCGTGGATCGGTTCGGTTTGAACCAATCAGGTTGTTTTAAAAAACTATTCTGCTTTTAGAGTGTGGTTACCGGTTCTTACTGGTTCTAAAAAAAAATGGACTTTATTACAGTTTTTTTTCATGACCCGTAACACGGTCAGGAACCGATAAGGGTGTCTTGCCTGGCGGATTGCTGAAAAAACGGTAAGATTTTGTTAGGACTGGCCATGTCTGAGAAACCCAAAAATAAAACCAGGCCCCCTGGGTTTCAACACTGTAGTGTGTGTGGGGAAGTCTTTGCTAAGGCTGATCCCCACACCACCTGTGTTTATTGTCTGGGGTTTGACCACCTCGATTCAGACTGCCAGATTTGTAAAAATGTTCCTGCAGCTACCCTGGAGAAAAGAGTTGGTAGGCTCAGGGAAAGGGAGGCCAAGAAGTCCGCTGACCCGGATGGCCAGCCCGGTTCGGTTCCAACCGAACCAGAAGGAGTGCCCTCTGACCAGGGCGAAACTTCTTCGGGCAAAAGGAGAACCGATTCCGAGGAGTCGGTTCCGGTTAAGAGAACAAGAAGGGATAAATCAGCCGGCGCGGATCCAAAAGTTCTTTCTCCAACCGCTGATGAAATAGCCAAAGCGATAAAAATTGTTCAGTCGCTATCCCCGGTTCCGACCGAACTGGCACCATTAGGAAGGCGCTCGGTTCTGTCGGGTTCCACCGTTCCGGATTATGATTTAGAGGAATTTTATGAACCGGAGGAGGAGGAAGGAGAGTATGAGGAAAGTGAGTGTGATTATGAAAGTCTGGATGTACCCATTGACCCGGACATCTCCCCAGACAGAACTTCAGGGGTGTCTCCTCCGAGGCTTTCTGAGTCCCCTTCCCATTTCATGTTTTACAAGAAAGTGGCTGAAACTCTTCAGCTTCCTATGGAAGAAGCTGTGGATGACCAGGAGGAGCCTGACTATGTTGAAATGATGGATATCCCAGAGTCCAGGAGGCTGTCTATTCCCCTTCATAAGTCCTTTGGGAAACAGACAATGAAAATTTTAAAGACTCCTAATTCTATACCTCCTGTGGATAAGAGAATGAACAAGAGGTATACTCTCTCAGGCTCAGATACGGAGTTCCTTAGCCAGCAATGCAGCCATGTTGGGGTAGTGCAGGCTGCAGCCTGTGATAAAACAAATATACCCTTGGCTTCCACCCCCAGATAAGGACTCCAGGAGGATCGATGCCATGGCAAAGAAACAGTACATGGCAGCATCCTTGGGCCTCAGGCAGACAATTATATGGCCTATACAGCTAGATATCAAAATCTAGATGGGACACTGTAATAGCTTTTAGCTAAACAGGTCCCTGGCCAGCTGCCAAGGAGCTGGAGCAGGTGGCTGCGGATGGTATTGAGGCATCAAGGTGCAACTCCATGCTGCAGTGGACTCCAATGATGTTTCATCTAGAGTCATGGCTACATCTGTGGCCCTTCGTGAGATGGCAGAAACAGATGTACTAGCCTGTCTCAGGATACCCAGACTAAGGCCATGGATTTTCCTGTGTGGGTAATTCTCTGTTTGGGAGCAAACAGAGAACTACATGATGAAAATGGATGAGTACAGGACCACCTATAGGAGTGCTCAGGCCAAGGAAAGGCAAGCCACTCCTCAGCGGCAGCATCCCAGGGGCAGGGGCAGGCCTTTCTACCAAGCCCAGGCCTCCTCTTCTGCTTGTGCTCATAGGGGGTTCTTTAGAGGGAGGCAGATGGGGTACAAGCAGGCCTGCTTCCACCCCTCAGCCTAAAGCCCCTGCCAAACAGGCACCCTGATGGGTTTTGCCGGGTCGATTCTCCACTACCTGTAGGAGCAGGCTGGCTTACTTTGTCCAGGACTGGATGTCTTTAACATCAGACAAATGGGTCCTGGAAGTAGTAACCAGGGACTGGTTCTCAGCTTCAAAAAATTTCCAAAGATGAGAACCAGATCCTTTCCACCTGCAAATCCTTCAGAGACACTTGCCCTAGAGGCAGAGGTCTCTTCCCTCTTGGCTCTCAGAGCTATAGAAAGGGTTCCACCCCTACACAAAGGGAAAGGATTGTACTCCAGGTACTTCCTCACCCCCAAAAAGACAGGAGAATGGCGGCCCATCCTGGATCTCAGATATTTAAACAAGCATCTTTTAAAGCCAAAGTTCAAAATGGTGACTCTGGGAATAATTCTACCCTCTCTAAGGCCAGGGTACTGGCTAGTCTTCCTGGACCTCAAGGATGCCTATTTCCATATTCTCATCAGAAGCTGCCATCGAAAATACCTCAGTTTCAAGCTGCCCTCAGGCCACTACCAATTCAGAGCAATGCCCTTCGGCCTAACCTCTGCTCCAAGGGTGTTCACAAAATGCCTGGCAGTAGTAGCTGCCTTCCTAAGAAGAAGGATTTCCATCTTCCCATACCTGGACGACTGGCTCATAGTAGGCCAGTCCCCAGACCAAGTCAGTTACACCTACAGATAACTCAGGAACTGCTTACTTCTCTAGGTTTCCTTCTGAATCTTTCAAAGTCAGTTCTAGAGCCTGTACAGCTCCTCACCTTCATAGGCGCAGAGCTAGATACAGTAAAGGCAAGAGCCTTCCTTCCCCTGGACAGGGCAAGGACCCTTATTTCACTGGCCTCTTCATTCACCTTCCAGGTGTCTCGACCAGCAAGGCATTTTCTACAGCTCCTGGGGCACATGGCTGCTTCTGCAGCAGTGGTGCAGGGAGCAAGATTTCAGATGAGGGACATTCAGTTCCACTTGAGAGCCTTTTGGTATCAGAAAAAGGACCCTCTGACCAAACTGTTCCAGTGTCTCGAACCCTGATCCAGGCATTGCAGTCGTGGCAGGATCAGGACAATCTAAGACAGGGAGTTCCTTTTGTCACTCAGTCTCACTCTCTAATCCTTACTACAGATGCCTCCCTCTTGGGGTGGGGAGCCCACTTGGGAGACCTGACCACCCAAGGGTTGTGGTCTCCTCAGAATCTCTTCACATCAATCTATTAGAACTCAGAGCAGTGTTTCTAGCACTTCAAGCTTTTTCCAAGTCTGTTCAGAACAAAGTAGTTCAGATCAGGACAGACAATACCACCACAATGTGGTATATCAACAAAGCAAGGGGCACTCGGTCTACGGCCTTGTGCACAGAGGCAATGACGTTATGGTCTCTGGCCTATTCTCTGAACACCTCTATTACAGCAGTACACCTCCCAGGCAAGGACAACGTCCTGGCAGATGCTCTCAGCAGGATATCTCAGGGCCATCATGGTGGTCCCTGGATCCCCTGTTTTGAAGGTGATCTCTCTCCAGATGGGGCACCCCACAGATAGATCTTTTTGCAGCCCCAGACAATCACCAACTTCCTCTCTTTTGCTGCAGGCCCCCAGTGTTGGGCTCAGTCCCCCTGGATGCCCTAGTTCTCAATTGGGAAGGGAAGTTCCTGTATGTTTTCCCCCTTCCCGCTCCTGTTCAAGGTGTTGGTCAAAATCAGGTCTCAACCCTGCAAGGTGATTCTGATTGCTCCAGACTGGGCCAGACAGCCCTGGTACCCTCTCCTGTTGTCCTTAGCAGTCCACCTTCCCTTGTCTCTTCCCAGGAATTACAACCTGTTAACATGTGTTCAGGGGTGGGTTTGGTATCCGAATCTCAGATCTCTTAATCTCAAGGCCTGGCTCTTGAAGAGTTAGAGTTTGCTGATTTGCACCTCTCTCAAGGTGTTATGGCTATCCTAAAGGCTTCTCGGAAGCCTTCCACCAGAAACACTTACAACTCCAAATGGAAAAGATTCTTTATATGGTGGTCTGGGAACCACATTTCTCCAGAGTCTGCTGGCCTGCCCACAACCACAGTTCTTGACTATATGGTTCATCTTAATAGCTTGGGACTCAGACCAGCTACACTAAGAGTACATCTGGCAGCTGTCTCTGCTTTCCTTTCAGCAGGTAAGCCTTCTTCCCTTTCAGTTCATCCTGTATTCTCAAAATTTTTCAAGGGTTTGCTTCATACCAATCCTCCATTCAGTGACCCTGCCCCTGTTTGGGACCTTAATGTTTGCATTGCACAGCTTATGCAACCTCCTTTTGAGCCTTTGTCCCCAGCAGAGCTTAAGTACTTGTCTTGGAAAACTGTTTTCTTAGTGGCCATCACTTCTGCCAGGTGCATAAGTGAGTTACAAGCCCTGTCAGTGGAGCCTGATTTTATCTCTTTCCATAGAGATAAGGTGGTCTTCAGGACTAACAGGAAGTTTTTACCTAAGGTGGTCTCAGACTTCCACCTTAACCAGTCTATGTCTCTTCCTGTTTCTTCACTGACCATTCCTCCTCTGGGGAGAGGAGGCTGCACAGTTTTGGATGTGAAAAGGGCCCTTAGCTACTACATAGAGCGTACTAAGGGTCACAGGTTTGACTCCCTCTAACTGTTCCTCACTTATGGTGAGGTTGGTAAGGGAAAACCTGCCACTAAGAGATCTATTGCCAGGTGGATTGTCTCTTGCATTAAATTTTGCTATGAAAAACTAGGCAGGACTCCATCCTTAGGCCTGAGGGCTCACTCTACCAGAGGTACAGCTGCTTCCCTGGCTGCTGCCAGGGATATTCCTATCTTAGAGATATGTCAAGCAGCTACCTGGAAAACAGTACACACTTTTACCAAGCATTATTCTCTAGATATCCAGGCTAGGAGTGATGCTCGATTTGGCACAGCTGTGCTCCAGAGCCTATTTCCTAGGTAGGTTCTGTCCCTCCTCCATGGAGGTACTGCTTGGTAGTCTGCAATTTGTCAGAATACAGCAAGACTTCATGTTGTTTGAAGAAAAAATTACTCACCTTAGTAATGTTGTTTCTTCTAATGGAGTCTTGCTGTATTCTGACCTCCCCTCCCCTCTCAGAACCTTTGTTTTGGGATGTGGGTGGGCAGTAGCAGTGTTGGCACTCAAGAGGTGCCCCACCTTTTATTTATCACCCCTTTGCTTTGGGTGAGTGGGTGTTGTGTTTGTTTCATTTTTTGGGTTTCCTGACTTGAGTCTTTGTTTTGGGACAAAAAATCTGTTTATTATATTTAGTAGCCAGTTGGCTAGTGTAGGTTTAAGCTTCCACACAGGACTCTGTGACTATAGCTCGTAAAGATCTGACAGTTTGAGTTCAAACAGCAACAGACAGAGTCTCAACCGAGCTCGAGCTCAGCGTTCCATGCCTGGCATGGAAAGTTAACTCTTTCATCTCCAGGGCAGTTCGAAGGTTGGACCTCACTGCAATTTGTCAGAATACAGCAAGACTCCATTAGAAGAAACAACATTACTAAGGTGAGTAATTTTTTCTTATGTATGTATCTAATCTTTTCTTGAATTGTGATTTATTCTTACTGGCTATTACAGTTGATGGCAGTTGATTCCAGGGTGATGTGAGAGTTCCCCCATCTAAACATTTCTAATTTGACCACTGTACCAATGTGTAATACAAGAGTGATACCAGCTTCGTTTTTGTTTCGCATCTTGTATAATAATAAATCAGTTGTTTAACACTGAATATGATGTCATTTCTGTAGAGCATTTCTACCGGGATACTTTCATTTTATTTGAATGCGCTTCATAGTTTGCTGCAACTGAAGCATATATCTAGGTAAAATAAAAAGCCATTTCAGTTGCATACTAATGACTAATATGAGAAATGTATTTCTAATTTAGTTTTATGAGACTGTAAGGTAAGGAAAAATCTGACAGAGAGCTAATGAGAGCCAGTCCCATCAGTGAGCAGTATCCCTCACACTCACTCGCATAAATAAAAAAAATTCACATATTGTTGAGAGATCTCAAGAATAATCTTACTTTGATAAAGTCTCAAAAAGTAAGAGCTGCTCTTTATTTTGTGACAGTAAAGTGCAAGATCGCTAGACATGTATTTGATATGCTACATGTACACTATAGTCTTTGACAACTAGGTGAGAATTTTATGTGATTGATGCGAAGACAGTGGATAACGCCAAAGGCACTATCGGGTTTGCCACATATAAACTGGCACGCTCTCTTTCTCGGCGAAAAAAGTTAGATGGGGCAGATCCAGTACCATCCATAATGCAAAAATACATGTCATTTTTTACATCATGATCGTTCAAGCAGGGGTGGTGGGGTGGCCATATACCTCTCATCGGCTATCCAGTACACTACCATTCTCGATCTCCTCCCATGCAGCCTAAGAACTATTACTTTTAAAACTCTTTCTCGCCTTATCTTTTTGTCCGGAGTCTGTTGCTGCCCAGGACTCCTTGCCTCTTGGGTCACTGATTTTATCTCAGCTCTCACACTACCCACTCCTCATCTGGTGAATTCCTTATCCTTGGGGACTTTAACTAAGTTGGCTATCCAGTTCTTTTTTTTTTTACTTTCTATTTTTCCCTCCTACTAGCCCTCCATCTCCGACCCTTCAGAAGCATGTGGGAGTCATCCCTCTGTCAACCACCCAACCCATCACCAGCCTTGCGCCCAGTGGAGCCGTGGTTATGCCCCCCAGGCAGGGAACGAGGTGGGGCCCATACACCCCATACACTTACTTGATTTCGTCGGGCAAGGTGGTCTGGGTGGGTGGTGACACATCGAGGGCATGCTCCTGGTGCCTCCTTTTCCCATCGATGGAAGGCTGATTTCCTCCAGTTTTTCTCCCCTCATGTGGTGTGTGCCGTTACGTCAAGGCGCTGTGTGCCAACGTCCACCACATGTCACGGCCTCCCCAACCCCTGTGAACAGGGCTTATTGTATCTCGAGCCTCCGCTCGGGGTCAGGCAAGTAGCGGGCATTGGCCCCTCCCTCACTCCCGGAGAAAGCGAGCTGTCATGGGACGCCAAGCCATTCACCCCGGCTGGCCCTCCAGTGACCCGAGTCCGCCCGGAACCCGGTCGCTATGACCGCGGCTATCCAGTTCATAAACCAAATTGTGCAATGACATCTCTTCCCTTAACCTCACACAATTGATCTCAGAACCAACTCACTAAACCACAGATCCTTAAATCATACCCTTCTGGACTGGGCTCTTGCTCACACCCCCACTGGATTATTGTTGCAGGCATCCTTCCAGACCCACTCAGTGACCACCACATGGTCTACTGCATGCACAAGATTCACCGTCTCAAACCCTGAAAACATTATCACGATCCGTTCCTTCAGGTCTTTAGACTGTCCTCCTTCCATAAGGACCTAGCCTCTTCTGATTGGTCTCCAATGGCCACTGACTCTTCAGTTGATTCTGCCCTTGAAAACTTCAAGACCACGTTCTTAAAGAGCTGGTGACATGTTCAGGAGAACTTTAATAAAACATAATATTTAGGCACTGTCCAGCTTGTACTTCCATTAGTTCTATATTCTTTCTCACCGTTATTTAGTAGTGAGATTATTTGCATGTAAACAGGATCTTTGCTCATAAAGTGTTACTCTATTCCTGCTGCTTTCTCCCTACATTAAGTCATAGAGCACTGCCTGTGATCTCAGTTACTCCTATGGAAACAGATTATGATGTCACAACAGAGGATTATGACTTGAAGTAGGGAGTAAGTTATATTTATTTATTTATTTGAACATCAGTTTAACAACCTTTGAGCCAGCGGCTCATTTACAAAGGTACCTCGTCACATGAAGGACAGACAGTGACACAGAAGACAACAGATAATACAAGTTCAAGCAAGTAACATAATAACATAGTAGGCACAGTTATAGAGGGAGATAAACTCAAAATTAAACTCTAGGGACAATGATCATACATCCATACACATTTCTTTAATAATAAATGATGGGGAGAAGAAATATATAAAATATACATGGCATGCAAGCAGATTTGCTCACCTTATTATGTTTTTAACATTTTTTTTGAGATGTCAGTAGCTCTTTAAATAGCTGGGAGAAACATGCTCCTTCAAGAAAACCAGAGTAAGCTCCCACCTCCCTGAGTGTCAGCTGAATTACTGGTCTGTCAGTGTGCACGTGACCTCATTTGGAAGAGAAAAAGGCCTCCAGTTCCCATATGGACGTAATTAAGTATCGTGTCCTCCAAAACTCTTGCACAGAGCCATCAGACTGGCCATGACTAGAGTATTTTTCATCCTCCTTCCAGGACAGTATTAAATCAAATCAATCTTTATTTATGTAAAGGTGCCTTTCATACAATCAAGGCACCTATACATAAATTATCATACATCAATAAAACATATTAAAAACATAAGTTTAAAATAATAATCAAATTAATTACTGGTAACATTAACTTTGGTGGCACTGTATTAAACTCCCTCTAAAAATGCCAGGCTAAGAAGGTATGTCTTGAGTTCTGTTTTGAAGCTTTGGACGGTCAGGCAGTCCCTTATCCAATGAGGTAGAGAATTCCACATGATCGGGGCCATAAAAGCAAAGGAACGGACCCCAGATGTTTGAAGTTGTACCCTGGGAATCTCTAGCAATCCCTTGTTGGTTGATCGAAGCGGTCAGTAGAGGGAGAGAGGAGATCTTGCAGATAACAGGGTCCCTGGTCGTGTAGGGCTTTATAGGTCAACAAACCGACCTTGAAGGTAATACGCCATCGTACTGGCAGCCAATGTAATCCACATGGACACAGGCATTATATGACTGGTCCTGGATGTACCAGTCAAAAGCCTGGCAGCTACATTCTGCACCAGCTGCATGTGACAGATATCAACACCCCTAAGCCCTACGTACAGAGCGTTGCAGTAGTCAAGGTGAGTGGTCACGAAGGCATGGACCAACGTAGGAAGATCATCAGAAGGAACCAAGTGTTTCACCTGGGCAATATTACCTCAGTTTGTAAAAACAAGTAAGCAATAAGCCACGACAGGGTGTGTGTTGAACAGATATTACTGCACGCCCAGGGGCGTAGTAAGGCACGAGGCCACCGGCCGAGTTTCTTCAGCCCCTGGAAGTGCGGTAATATCTGTTCAACACACACCCTGGAGTGTTTTATTGTGCTTATAAAATGGTTCTTTCTTTTTTTTTTTATATATATTTGTCACCTTAAAAAATATTATTTAACTGAAAAAAACTGAAATCACTGTGTTAATTTGAGATAAAATAGTCCTTCCGCCTACTAGGTGATGACATCATTGTCTTCTGACACATTAACATTTGTACTGTTGTGGCACTCCCCCGTCCCGATCGAGAGAACAAGTGTGGTTAGGAGAGGAAGTAACAGGTTCTCCCTGACAGGTTGTGCCACTTTCGCAATTAAAAAAAAAAAAAAAGGAATAAGGGATGCAGATTTGTTTTTTAGTTAAATGTAGTGGGTTGGAAGCGCATTTTGCCATGAGACAGCGTCTCGTTCTGGTCTAGTTCCAGTTTTGTGTGGCAGCAAGCTACAGTCTCCCCGAGCTAGTAGAATGCTTTATGCACCATAAAACCTGCTGCTCTCCGATTTTGAGTTCTAGCGAGACGAGGTTGGGAACGGATTGTCATCAAGATATTCTACCTCAGCATTAAGACTAAAAACAATGGCCTTTAAAAATGAACGCTCCACTGACGATCTTAACATTCCATTTAGGGGCATTGATTTATTGACCTGTACTTTTTCTCTGTTTGTAAAACATATATGACACTTTGTTTCTAGCCAATCGGAAAGCTTATTTTACAGGCTCCTTTATAGGTCTTGACAACGGCTGACACCTGTGATTTCAGGGTCAAGCCATTGTCAGAAATAACACCAGGTTCCACACTTGGTCTGAGGTGATTAGCTGGACACCCTGAGCCAAAACCAGAGGGTTGTCCTGCCAACACTCCCATGTTCCGACAATCAGGTCCATCACCAACACCTTAGTCTTATCAGGGTTCAACCTCAGCCAACTAGAACTCATCCAGTCTTGGATCTCAGATAGGCAGTTATTAAACACCATGAGAACATCTCCTGCTTGGTACAAAGAATATGTACATCTAAGTATCATCCGCATAGCAGTGAAAACTCAGCCCGTACCGCCTAATAATGTCCCCCAATGGCAGCATGTACACCACGAACAACAGGGGTGCCCAAATGGAGCCCTGCGGCACCCCAAAGGATAGGGGGAGAGGATCAGAGGAATAAATTCTGAAGACCACTCTCTGTGTCCTACCCTCAAGGTACGATCAAAACCACCTGAGGACGGTACCTGACAGTCCGTAGATGAGCCGAGGTGCTCCAATAGCACACCATGGTCCATAGTGCCAAATGCTGCTTAGAGATCAAGGACGACTCAAGATGGAATGAGTCCTCCGATTTCTCGCTGTTAGGAGATCATTATGCACCCGAACAAGGGCTGTCTTGGTGCTATGCCTCTTCCTAAATTCAGACTGGAGAGAATCATAGACATTGTAGATAGACAAATGTTCATCCAGCTGCTGCGTAACCACCTTCTCACTATCCTTACCCACAAAGAGCAGGTTAGAGACCAGTCTATAGTTAGCAAAATTATCTGGATTGAGGGAGGTTTTTTTCAGGAGTCGTCATATGACTGCTTCCTTAAGGGGATCTGGAAAGATCCCCCTCTCCAGTGATTGCTGGACTATCTCAGCCAGGACCAGGCTGATTTTCTCCACGCATCCCACAAGGAGACGTGTTGGGCCCGGATCCAAACTACAGCTGGCCAGCCACAAAATCTGAATGATCCTCACAATATCCATGATATCCAGTTGGCCAAAGTCAGACCAGACAAGTCGGGTGCTCGCAACCTCCCGCCAACGCCGCTGCATCCCTTGGGGGGTTGGACGGATACCAAACCTGATGGTGACAACCTTATCTGCGAAGAATCGAGCAAACTCGTCACATCTCTCTTGTGACAATGCTCCACTGGACTGAAGACAGGTTGGACTGCACAGTCTGTCCACAGTCTGGAAGAGCTGAGCTGGTTGATTCCGTGCAGCGGCAATCTCCCTGGACAGGAATTCTGCCTTCTTATGGGTGACTGTCGATTGATAGACAGCATAATGATCCATCATTCTAAGCCTGTCAACCTCCAGGCCTGACTTTCTCCAAGCCCTCTCCAGCCTTTGACCCACTCTCCTTAGCTCCTTCAAGGCCCCATCAAACCATGGGGACCTTGGGCGAAGAAGGGTGAGTGGTCGAACAGGAGCAGGAGCAATGGAATACAGGGCACCTGTTACTACCCAATTATAGGCAAGCACATGGTCCCCAGGATACAAGCATTCACTCCATAAGCTCAAAAGGTCCAGCACCATCAGTGGGCCATCTGGGGTCACCTCTTAAAGGGTCACCCTCAGGACTACCATCTCCATAGGGGCAGGCCCTTTGGGGGATCCCCGAAAGTGAACCTTGTGGTCTGATAGTCAGACCAACCAACCGGTTCCACCACCAAGTCAGAGATTTCCATCCCCAGGTGGAACACTAAATCCAATGAATGACCACCAATGTGCGTTGCAGAGGTAACAACCTGCATGAGGCCCAGCATCGTCATAAGCTGGAGGAGATCTTGCCCAAAGTGCAAGAGTTCATTGTCGACCCAGGCATTGGAATCTCCCAGAATTAACCATCTGGGGGATCCCAACACCATATTGACAATGAAGTCCGCAGTCTCCTGTAGGAGTTCTTTCCCATCTCCTGGTGGACGGTAGATGAGCAGAATCCTACACCCCACACCTGCACCCATGATATATTCAAAGGATTTAGTGGATGCTGCTGGCACATCCACAAGACCCAGTTCGGTTTTAAAACAAATGGCTACACCCCTGCCCCTATGATCCACCCTCGGGCGGTGTATCATCGAGTACCCTGACGCAATAGCTGAAGCCAATATAGGGCCAGCATTTTCATTGAGCCAGGTCTCGGTGATGCATGCCAGGTCAGATGTCCCAACAAGATTCTGCTATTATAGCAGTCTTGTTATTTGTAGACCTGGCATTGCACAGCACGCTCGAGTCAGATGAACCATCAAGGAAGATCGCACAACCTGTCTGCACACAACAGAGCCCTTGGGTATGGAAACCAGACAGGGAGGGCCCTATTCTGATCTCATTTCACCCCAGGGTGTATCCGTGTCCCTACTACCTCAGTCCGACCACCCCTCTCCATTCCCCCACCAGACCCAGTTCTCCCCTGCCTCTTCCTTCTCCTGACTATCCCCAAGGCCCAATAATTCCTGTAAGCCTCCAGAGATAACAGGGGTCAGTCAGAAGGGTGGATGACCCTAAGCCTGGTGGGGGAATACCGCCTGACCATCGTTATACCTTCCTAACACATCACAGACAGCAGTAGCTATCACCCTCAAACTAATGAAACCAAAAACAATCCACAACAATTCACACTCTGACAATCACTCTTAAATAAACCACTTACACCAGCACACAGCATACAGTTCCCAGTCACACAAATTAATCACAACCCCCTCCCCAAATAGCTTAAAACACCCAGAATGTTTGTGGCAGCAGGCAAATAATGAACAAATAGCGCAATAGTTTGTAGACTCAAAAGTTTTGCAAGATGAACCTGAGGAGCTCTTACCTCCTCATTTATTATGTATAAAACAGTCTTCCAGATGATATCTCTCACATATCTCTGAAAATAACAGATTTATATAAAAGTTTTGGTCAGTGATTAGGCACTCTCACTACCAACCAGTCTTTCAGGTGATACCTCTTACGTATCCTTCTTAAGAATTAGCAGAATTATTTTAAAAGTTTTAATCAATCACAGGGTACTCTCACTGCCCATACAACATAATCCGGCCCAGAGTAAAGAAAATAAAGAGGTTCAAACCATATCCAATGCAGTACACCAATTCAGATTGTTCCTTGCGAGTTGGCAGGCTTCCAGCTTCAGACTTCCAACCTAGGAACTGGAACAGATATCTAATAGGCCACAGGGTCCCACCAGTGCTCCGGACACAGCCACCCTAAGATTTTACCCGCAACCCACTCCCTTGGCTCCTGCTTGCATCAGCCCACCAGTTGACCCTCCTAGGAGCCTGGAAGTACCAGAAACAATGGGCTTACCCTCCAGCAAGCCCAGATCCCGACTCTCGATGTGGAACACAAAACCCAGGCAGTCACCCAGAAACCCAGCAGGCCCCTGCAGTCACCAGCCAGTCCAGAATAATTTCCTCCAGCTTACAAAAAACAGGATCCGATGGTAGAGCTCCCAATTCCGAGATCTGTGTATGTCCATTCACGGAAAGGGTCCAGCTGGGGCCAAAGCAGTCTGGCATCCGAAACAATCCAGCAGACGCACGCCCGACCCTGTTTCCTGACCAACAGTTCCGCTTTGATGCTCAGTCAGGTTCGGGTCCACCACGCCTTCGCCTTTCACCCCAGGACACGCAGTTCCGGCAGGCCTCCAGGCGAAACAGCTATACCAGCTCCGATCAGGCCCTGGAAGGTAAGAGCCTCAGCTATGTCAAATCAATACTTTGGGCCAGATACAGTGGAAATTGCTCTGTTAAAACTACAGCGTCACTAAAATACAATATATAGTGACTCTGGACCTCCAAAGAGAAAAGGTTCCCTGCCGCCTAACAATAACTACCTCACTACAAAAATTCTGTCTCACTAAAGCTAAGCTAATACTAAACTACCACGGACTGAAATAAAATAACGATAAGCAAATAAAGCAAATTAAGGTAAAATAACAAAGTAAAATAAAGTATCTGCTCTGCTGTCTAGAGGTCAGCTCAACGTGGCCGCCATCTTGGTGGGGAGTTTCACCATAGTTAACTGCCCCTCCAAGTTCTGGAAGGTAATCTATGCCCTGTTCCCCCCAACCCCAGCCAGGCCCAGTCCCTGTCCTTAATATGAGAGACACCACCATTTCTGACCATCCCTCTGTGGCTTCTGAGTTCAACTCTTTTTTTTCACCACTTGTGTGTCCTCCCTTCTATCTTCCCTTCCCTCATCCATTCCCACTCCACCAGCCACATGCACACTCCCGTTATCCTGCCCTTTCTCTCTGTACTATCACGCCGGCAGACGCCTTGAAAGCTCTCCTTGCCCTTAACCCTCACAAGGGTAAGAGCCCTGATGGGCTTGACCCTAAGCTTCACCTCTCCGCCCCCACCATCCCACTCTCCTCTCTACTAAACCTCTCTTTCTGTCTTGCATCTGTCCCTAATACCTGGAAGCTTTTCACCGTTATACTGCTCCCTAAAAGTGGGGACTCCTCCAATCCAGGAAACTACCACTCTATCTCCCTGCTTCTTATCCTTGCCAAACTTCAAGAGCACCTTATTCTGTCCCAGGTCTCTTCCTTCCTTGACTCATCCTCCTTTTTCACCCCTTTCCAGTCTGGTTTTCATAAGTCCCTTTCCACCTCCACCTCCCTTCTTGAGCTCACGTACTCTGTTCTTACCGGAATGGGGCAGGGCCTTATCACCTCTGCCATTTTTGTTGACTTGGCTAAAGCCTTTGACACCATATCCCACACCCTTCTTCTCAATAAGCTTGCACTAGCCGGATTTTCCATCCTAGCCACTGACTGGTTCCATTCCTATCTAGTGGGTAGGACTCAGTCAGTCAGAATAGGCAACTGTATTCCTCCTCCCCATCAACAATGGTGTCCCACAAGAGGCCCGTTGCTTTTTTCGATTTTCCTAAATGATCTTCCTACTGCCTGCGCCACTGCATCCATTCACATGTATGCAGATGACACTGTTCTGTATACATCCGGTGCCTTCCCCCTGTGATGTGGCGACTAGACTCCAGCTAGACTTCGATAAAGTCCAATCCTGGTTCTGCTCCAATCATTTGTTCCTAAATGCCAAGAAGACAGTCTCCATGATCTTCGGCACTAGACAAAGACTCTATAGGTTGACTACCATACCATTCTTATGTACGCTCTACAGGCCCAAGATTAAAGAGTGTACATCCTTCAAATACATTGGTCTCTGGCTAGACCGTCACCTTGACTTTTCTGGGCATGTGGATGCCATCTACAACAAACCGCACCCTAAACATAGTACACTATTCAGACATCATGGTTGTATACCCTTACCTGCTCACTGGGAAATTGTCCAGAATATGATTCTCCCAATTTTCGACTATGGTGACGTAGTCTGTAGTGCAGCCCCAAAGTCCACCCTAACCAGACCGAATACCCTCTTCCACTCCTTCTGCTGGTCTGCACTTGACTGCCTGCCCCTCATTCACTACTGTGACCTCTATACCTCCCTTTCTTTACCCTTCTCTTGATGCCTGACACCTCGCTCACTGTTCCTCCTTTGTCAAAAAGTACTGGTTTGGCTCCCTCCCCTCATACTGCAGCTGTATCCTCTCTATACTCTCTCCTCCCACCTACTCCCTTCGTAACCATGACTGCCAGACCCTAGCTGTCCCTGCTAGGTCTTCCGCTTCAGGGCAGTCTGCTTTCTCTTACTGCTTCCCTAAACTCTGAAACTCCCTTCCTGTAGCCATCCGAGCTGCCCTGTCCCTTCGTCGCTATCCTCCCTTCTTCATAGCTTCATTTCCCCCACATGAAACTGCTCCTGACTCACTCTCCTACTACAGTATCCATTAAGTGCTACTTCTGCCTTCACTGTTCTGCTGAACTCTTGATCTCTTCTGTCTCTTCCACCTTCTCCTTCCTATGTCTTCTCCAATACTAAAAAACAAATTCATATGAGTAAATCTTGTGCACAGAATCCTCCTGTGTTTATATGTGCATATTCATTGTAATGCACTGTATGATGTCATGTATTATTTTATCCTTGTTATTTATTTCGGTATTTCTACTTCCCATTTCCCCCTTCCCAGGACGCATCTGGAAATGAGCTATTGTAGCTCAGTATGCCTTTTCTGGTAAAAGTCTTTTAAACAAATAATAAATACATTTTACATAAAATGCATGATTACACATAGTGTTTTTTCCAGTGAAATAATCACAGATAGAATTGTAACAAAAAAGGCAAGACCCTTGTAATAGTTGCCATTTCTGCATTTCCTGTCATGTTTAAAGGGTAACAGTTATCCCTAAGAGCCCCACACTTCAGTGTGGGGTTCTTAGTGTGCAAAAACATTTTCTTTGCTTACTGTTTAAAGGGGCATTGTCAACCTTTTTTGAGTCATATTATCTCTAGTTAAAAAAAAACATTTTATGATTGCCTACCTTTTCTAAAATCCATTGATGATGCTGGTTGTTTTATCTCTGCCTCCTTGCTTTGTAGAACTGAAATGCATGCTAATGTGCAGTTATTACAAACCTTGTTTTGTTTCAGAATCCGGATCTATTTTTATTGCATACTTCCTGAGCATTAGAAGTACCCTAAACAGTGCAGCCACTTGTGATACAATATAGAGGATTGTCTATGGGGAGTCATTCACAACAAGGATATTCTTGTTCGAGAGGTCTCCTTGGCAGTGCTAGACCTCGAGAGTGAAGCTCAATAGGTTGTCCATTGCCAAGGATACCATGAGATCGGAGAATATCCTTGCATGTGAGTGACTTACCATTGGCAATCTTTTGTAGTGTATGGGGAGTCTATACCATTTTTTAATGCTGCCTAGGAAGTACCTACTTGGTGCAGTTCATTCAAGCACCACTTCTTTCCTCGTCCACTGTCACCACCGCGGCCCAACACTGCTCATGCATGAATGCATTTAGTCTGGGCTCTACGCCCATTGGCTCATGCTGTGGACCAGTGGGCGTACAGCCCTACTGATGGTGTCCGGTCGGCGGGCGGTGCAGCAGCAGGCGGGTGAGGGTGCTGCCGCCTGCCGCTGGCCAGGGGTAGCGGGGTAGTGGGGATCAGTGGGCGGGTGGGGAGGGTCGGTGGACCACCAGGATATAGGAATCATTGTACTTTCCACAGAAGCCCGTGATCGGCTGACAGCGGTCCACTGGACCACCAGGGAAAGAATCTTCTTTTATTTACTTAAGCCTGCGATCGGAATGATGACTGGCGGTCCACTGGACCACCAGATATAGGAATCTTTTTTTTTTACAAATGCCCGCAATCGGCTGTGGGGAACTATTGCCGTTGCAGGGGGCATCAGTCCCTGATGGCTGCTGCCTGGCAGGCGCCAGACAGAAGTCATCAGGGTTCGCGCAACTGCATGCAAATGGAGCCATAATGACATGCAAATGGCCCTATGTGCACTTTTGTAGACATTATGGTCTCACTTGCATGTCAGCTTTTGAATGTCGTGAGTTGTTGCGCCTTTGCGCAGTGGAACTAAGCGCTAGCGCAGCCTCTGCTCCACTCTGGCCACTTGTGATGGCGCGAAGTGCCACTTCGTCATGTGCACTGCGGGTGGCCAGGGTGCGATATTCAACGATGTGAGCCATGGCGCAGCGCCGTTGAATATCGCCCAGTCAATGCCCCTACGCAGCCAGGTTGCGCTGCGCCCAGGCTTGTGCCACAGCCTGGCGCAGTTTGAATATCTGGGCCATTGTGCTTTTACTATCGCTGTTATTAATAGTATGCATGGGCAGGCAGGTTGTTAAGTCCTCTCCGAGCTTTTGAACAATTTGTATGCTGTGTAGTGTGTAGAAAACAAATGGAAACTGCCCGCTCCAGCTACAGGTAGTGAAAATGTCAATAGCAGCCAATGTCAGAATGACTGCTTAGTGAAGAAATTCTCTCGGTCCCTTTTAACTTTTTTTTCTTATTGTAATTTTGATGCTGAGCAAAACAGCAGTTCTTTGAGACAGATGCTCTCCTGTAAATGCTTCCTTGACAAATCACTGTTCTTAAGGAGCCAATTTCAGGAGACTATTGACTTGAGCGAGGTAACTGAGATAAAAACATACAGCATCAAGGCACCAGGGAACACTAAGTGCTACTACATTTAATTCAGCAAAAGAGAATTGATTTACTGGCTAACAGTATTCTGACAAAAGACCCACGTCTGGATTGAACCCAAATGGATGTACAGTTTTTGATTAATGAGCTGCATACATATGGCCTTAATTACTAAAATCACAGATCCAAAGTGCACTTGAAAATTGTTCTTATGTGTTAGAAACCAGGAAAATGTGGGAAGCATGTGGTTGTAAGACAGTGGTATCCAGGAATTTCATTAGAGGTGATGGTTATAGAGAGAAATCTGCTTATGTAAATTAAAGCAAAATAATTAAAAAAGAAGTTTTTAAGTGCATGATGTGCATACTACATTATTCAGATTAACTGCAGTATTTCCATTTTACCAAAAGACCTTCACTCTGACATATTTCAAGTTAATGGCACCATTGTGCAATGTGTAGTGATGGGGGCATTTACTGATCATTGTTGTCTGACTGCAATGTTTTCATACAAACATAGAAATATAGAATTTGTCAGCAGAAAGGGACCATGTATTACTGCCTCCACCTCTCTAGGTATTTTCAAATCGAGACTTTTCTCTCACCTTGCCACCTCCAGCTCCTGTGACTGCCCTGATTAAACCTCCTATTTTCTCACTACCCACCCTGTTCCATTATTTGACAAAGACATGTTTGGGAAACCTTTTCTCCTGCTATTGTCTGCTCCCCACACCATTCACTTACCTTCTCTGTTCTGGACTTTTTCCCTGTTTGTTTCTCCTAATCTGGCATGACCTCTTTCTTGTAATAATAATGTGATTATTGATATCTCACGTCCTTTTGCACAAGTGATTTGATATGTATTTGTATATGTTTTCTTGCTACAACACAAATTGTTGTGTTATCTATGTAACCTTTTGTACTGTACCTAATTGACGTGGAACCTTTGTAAAAGAGCCTCTGGCTCAAAGGTAGTAATTCCTAGAACAATAAACTAAACTAAACTAAACGTGGACCACCCAGTCTTCCCAGATGATCCCTGCCTAGCCTGTCACCGCTGACTCTTAACTAGTCTCTGGCATTCCTCCCTCCTCCCTGCTTATTTTACTAATATTCCTTTATGTCTATCCTATGCATACTTAAAGCCCCATACTGCTTTCACCTCAAACACGTCTGCTGACAGTCTGTTCCAGGCATCCACAACTCCTTCAGTGAAGTACAGTAGTTCATCCTCACACCCCTCTTTACCCCTCCTCAGCATCGTCGCAAGCCCTCTAATCCCAGTGCTCGTTCTCATTTGAAAGAGACTCCTCTCCTACACCTTGTTCACCCCCATCAGGTACTTGTAGGATGCTAGCATATCCCCTCTTGCACGTCTCTTTTCCAGGGTGTACATGCTAAGATCCCCGAGTCTCTCTTCACAGGGCTTTTCGTGTAACCCCAGTGTCATTTTTGTTGCCCTCCTCTAGACTGCCTTATACAGTATGATGTATTTATTGTCTTATTATATTTATTTTATTCACGCCTGTTCCATTGTAAATGTAAAGGGCTCTTGTCATTATAAAAGGGGACTCAATAAAAATAAAATCTAAAACTTAAACCTAATAATATGCATTAGTTCATTAATAAATACTGTAAGTAAAGCATTAGTAGAAAATGTATTCCAGTATGTTGTTACAGGGGTATGATAGCGTCCCTGTAGCTCAGTTTGCATGAGAGGTTCTGTGTTAAACCCCTAACTTTGCACCTTAATAGCTTTTGCAACATTTGATGAACTTTGCTGACATTTTGCATGCCTTGTCTATGAGGCAAGGCCTAAATCTATTGAAAGTTTTGTGGTGGCAGCTTTTGCACTGTCTGAAATCAACATATGCCAGTTTCCTATAGATATCTAATTTTGTTTCCTATACTCAACAGTGGGATTTTTGGGTTGCTGTCAGGTACAGCCTACAAGGAATGGAATTTTGTTCCAAAACTTTCAGGATAGAAGTGTGCTGTGCCAGAGTAATGCCTTTGGAAGGTTTCTTGAAAAACAAACAGTTTCAGAGTTATAAGGATTTAAAGTTTGTTTTTTTTTTCCTATTCTGAGCATCCTCATTGGGTTTTGGATAATGTTATGATATGACACCAAAAATTCTGTCACATGACCATTTTTTTGGTTTCACACCACTTGCTTCTCACAGCACCAATTTTTTTTTCTTTTGGTGCTGTGAGAGCTGCCACCTTGTTTTATCCTCTTGAACTAAAAAAAACAAGAACAATATGTAGAAATTGTATAATTTTAAAACAAACACCTGAACCTAGCTGAGCAGAACTCGTTTAGATACAGTCTGATATTTGTTTGGGCAGAAATAACTTTTCCATGCACACCAAAATCCAGGGTGCCCAATTTAGCAAGAGGAGACGTTCATCCACATTCTCTGTATGAGAACAGCAGGTCGTTCTTGAATTTTGAAGCCAAAGCTGGAAGTCATGCTGCCAGCTTCAGCTGAAGCAGTGAGCCAATGATCTTCCTGTCCCCATCTCCCTCTCTGTGTCTCTGTCTATCTTTCTCTCTCTCTCCCCATGTCCCCTCTCCCTCTCTCTGTCTATCTGTCTAGCTCTAACGTAAAAGCCTCCACTGCTTCTTATTTTGTTAGACGTGGAAGCTGGTTTCCCATGATCTTGCAGTCAGTATAATCAAATAGAAGTGCATAGTTAGCCAGCATTCAAACTGCATTGCTCCCCCAAGTTTGGAACACTGACCTGCCCTCCCTCGATGACTCCCTGGTTTCAAAGAGGGAAGTTCTTTGCTGTTCTGTGATGTGTAGGCTACTCTCTGCTGCGGCACATGCCTTGCAAAGTTCTACTCCTTCATTGCCTCAATCTTCACCCCCTCAGCCACATCGGTTTACTGTTAGAACAGCGAATGCAGTACATCAGCTGCATTACAGCAACAGCTGCACAGCAACGGAAAGTGCAGCAACAAGGAGTTGATATCCACAGGTGTGTACTGTGGACAGGGAGGTGTATCGGGAGGTGGGTGGGATTGTTGCTGTACTGGATCGGGTGTTGACAGGTGTGTTCTGTTGACAGGGAGCTGTATCAGGGGGTGGGTGTGATTTGCAGTGGGTGGGATTGTAGCTGTGCTGGATTGGGCATAGTTGTTGGGTGGTTGTGCGGCCGGGGGAACTGTCCTTTTCTCCACTGTTTGATTTAAAGTAGGGGGATGTTGGGAAGGGCATGCCCCCCTCATTGATACAGTGAAGGGTGGTGGTCGGTGTCGGCGTGTTGCAGGTCATTGTCAGGGTGTGTCAGTGTCAGTGATGTCGGGGGGATCGTGTCGATGTAAGGGATGTCGTTGGGATTTCTGTCGCTGCAGCTTGGCGGAGCCTGCCATATCTACATATGAACCCCCCCACTCGCTCTTTCAAGACATCTACATAGAGCTACCTAGCAGTTCCTTGATAGCCTCAGCTGCAACAGCATTAATTTCCATGTGCCTTGGGTTCAGCAGGAAAATTTCTTCTCAGCATAGACACAGAGGGGTGAGGGGCAGCTGCAGTGATCTTTGGCCATCTGTGGAGGACTCCAGCATCAAACACAAGGACTGCCTCTTGGGGCTATCTAGCCAGTTACTGGGACATGTCCCTGCTGCCTCAGAGAGCGGCACACTGCATGCTTCACTCAGTCTACTTACAAGTGTCAAGTTTATTATAGCAAGCTCATTCACAAGGAGATCCTTTTACACAGTAGCAGTAATAATCGTTATAGAGGGTGTAAGGTACAAACAATGGCAGGCAAGTGAGAGGTAAATAACAAGCAGGCATAGATAAATAAAAGGGTACAAATAATGCAAAGGAGATGCATACATCACTAAAATTAGTTAATAATGCTTGGGCATAGACTTAAGCAGGATGAGGCACTCTTGGACAGAAGGGATGCAGTTGGTAGCTGAGTAGGAGGACATGATAGTTATGAGGGGGGGATGGATGGGGAGAGAACAGGAAGAAGTGGAGGACTGGGGTAGCTAGAAGGTTGACTGATGTGGGGGGAAGGAAAGGAAGGGAGCAGATAGGGGGAAGGGATGAGGGAGACATGAGAGCTAGACCCTCTGACAGTTGCAGACGACTGTGAGAAACCTTGTAGCAAGTGATTTGAAGATACTAATGTTGACCAGGTCAGTGAGTCTGAGAACTGCTTGAATGCAGTTCCAGGCCACAGGGAGGGAGGGAGTACAAAATGGCTCTTCTGCCAAAGGAGGTTTGAGTTCTAGGGACATCCAGGAGGAGAGAGTCTGATTTCTTAGGAATAAGTGCAATGTGAAATGCTGAGTAGAGATGATATGTAAGTCAGGAGTTTGTTGTGTAGCACTTTGAGAGTCAAGGTGTCAAGGTGGAGCAGTCTTCTGGTGGCAAGGGATGTCATTCCGGCAAGAGTATAAGTCGCAGTGATGAGTCCTTGGGGGAGCATCTGTAATAAAGCGAAGGGTATGATGGAAGAGGACATCAAGCCTGCGCAGGTTGGTCACTGATGTGGTGTTATATATGATGTCACCATAATCAAGGAGTGGGAGGAAAGTTGTCTGGACGAGTCCAGGTGTGACCTCTGTAGGGAGCGCCTTGTGTCTGAAAAAGAAACCTAACCTGGCTTTTAGTTTGGCAGCAAGGCAGTCAGTGTGTGCATTGAAGGAAAGTTTGCTGTTGATCAAAACTCCTAAGTATTTGAATTTGTCAAAAGCTTCTAGAGGTTCACCTATCGACGTTGTGATCCTAGTAAAGCCGGTGTTGGTTCCACCTGTGGGGTGACTGTTGTTGTGATAGAAGAACATTGTCTTGTTTTTTTTTCGCATTTAGTTGGAGTTTGGAACTGATGAGGTTACGTTTGAGTTCATTCATTGGTGCTCACTTGTTACAACACACTGTGGCAGTGGGACTGTAGCTGCGGCTCCACACGGAGTGGAATGGGGCAAGGGGAAAAAAACAACTGTCTCAGCTTTCCCGAGCTTTTGTTTTCTTCTTGGGCAGTGGACCCTCTAGGAAGTTAAAGATAGAGCTAAATTTAAACAAAAGTTGGCTTGCCGAAACAACTTGATGCTTATGTATGGGAAGTATAAGTTCATCATCTCCCTCCACCCTGTTCAGCTATGCATTTTTGTGTTCCTCATCCAAACTCATTCTACTTCAGCTGCTTGTTTAACCACACGAGTAGAACTTAAAATTCTCGTGACCCCCCCCATCCAAATCATCCACCCCTATTCACCAAAAAGTAGCCTGACCCTGGAGTGCTCAATCCCCTGTCTCGGAATGCAGTCTGCAATAAAGAAAACTGTCCCTTGATGTTTTTTTTTTTTAAACCTGTAAAACAGAGAATGATCCCTCTGACTCACCTCACCCCACCCTCCCACTCAGCAGCCACCACCCTACACTCCCTCACTCACCTGAACATGTCCCACAAAGCAGACCCACTGCAATTAAAGACATGTCTTGCTGCCTGAACCAGTGACTGTGATATGATAAAATCAGGTAAGTGCGGTTTAATGTATTTCAGTAGGTTTTAGAACTTTTATTTATAACCTTGTCATTTATGCAGATTTTGACCCCACATTTTCAGCATGACCTTTTTGGGACCCCGCCTCATGATCAATGACAGTGGAATTATGCTAATCTAGCCTGAAAGGTGATTTCACCATCACTTTGTGAAATCGCCTTTCAGGTGGGATTTGAAAATCTTTACCATCCTTGTTCATAAGATGGGTCATAAGAAGGCAATGTTGAAAATGTTGGGTCAAAATCTGTCAAAATGACAAAGTTATGAGCATATGTTGACATTTTTCAATGCTCGTTCATAACTTTGGTCATTTTACATATTTTGATCCCAGATTTTCATCATAGCCATTTTTTCACACCACCAAATGAACGTGACGACTGCCATTTTTCAAATCCTCGCGCCAAAATGCGTATTTTCATCTGTGGCGCAAAATCAGTTACGATGGCATGGAATTACATTTCGCCAAAGATTTGAAAATTCATCTACTGGGTTCATGAGGAGGGGTAATAAGAAGGCTATGTTAAAATTTTGGTGTACAAATACAGTAAATGCTCATGTTATGAGTGAACATTATAGTATCTCAACGTTCACTCGTAACCTTGCTAATTTTCAGAATTCTAACTCCAGACATTCAACATAGTTGTTTTTCCACTTCCACCTCATAAATGTGACTGGTGTAATTTTTTAAATCCAGGTTGAGACATATTTTTGCTCTTCTGGTATGAAATGACATTTCAGCCAAAATACTGTAAATGCTATGTCATGTTTATAAGGGTAGCCCTAAAATGACTATCTTGAAAATTTGGGGTCATAATTAAAATATGTAATTGTTAGAAACTTTGTGTGTCATGGAATTCTTGACACCCAGGGGGTATGTTTTGTGATCCTATGCTGGGGATCTGAGTTCGGGGGGTGAGCTCAGTGACCCAGCTGGATTGGGTGAGGATGGAGGAATGGTGCTGTTATGTGACACCCCCTTCCCCAACCAGGGGATGAAAGCTGAAGGGTCCAGCTACCATATAGTGAAGACAGCTGTCCTCTTGGCATAGGGCTCTTCACCCCTCCATCTGTGGGTGGCAGAGGGTCCTGTGCATTGCCTGACAACTGAACTCTTTGCCTTGTGCATCTGTATCTGCAGCCACATGGAAGCGCAGGGACCAGAGGGCCCACCAGACAGCCCTATGAGTTATTGATGTCCGTTGCTGCACTTCTGTAAGTGGATGGAATCTTCTCTTGATGCAAGTCCCTACATATCTGCATCTACATCTGTTCACGCAGGTCCTGAAGGGATCTTCATGAATGAGGAAGTGATTCCACTATCTCAAAAAGAAAGGAAATTCTTTGAAAAAATGTTTATTAATGCACCAGTTAGGGTTCAAATTAGTACCACAAAAGTAGGGAAATGTGGTGTTAGGCTTTCCAACCCTAACTCCCTACCCGCATCCACAAGCAGCGAAAGGAAAAAACTTTAGGGTTTTGAGTCTCCAGAGTCTTGGCGAATCAGTGATGGAGTCTTCCTTGGTGTTGTCAGCCCTAATGCCCGTCCTGTTCCCTGTACAAGCAACATCCAGGCCCTGCATTGAAAAAGCTACAACAGATTGTGTTGGAAACATCTGGCGAGACATAGTTCTCTACCTTCGAAGAGTGTCTCACTATGAGGCACTGACTTGGAGCTGGGCCTTGTGCTTTGGACAGGAGGCCATGGGCTGGTGGGGTGAGCGTTAAGGTTGACAACCCCAAGGAAGATCCCGCCGCCTGATTTGCCAAGACTCCGGAGACCTAAAACCCTAGTGTTTTTTCCTTTTGTTGTTTGGGAGTAGGGAATTCGGGTTGGAAACCCTAACACCATATTTTCATACTAGTACATTAACAACGTTTTTTGCAAAGAATATGTTATCCATAGAAAACAAAATCTGTTGGCATAAACAGAAGACACCCATTTCTAAAACAAATTTCTGATGTGGATAACATTTAATAGAGGGCATCTTACCTGATAGTGGGTATCTTAACTGATAAAAGAGAATCTCACTTAATAGTGGTCATCTCACCTGACAGAGGGCAACTTCACTGTTAAGAGAGAATCTCATCTATGGGGGCATCTCACCTGATAGTGAGTATCTCACGTAATAGAGGGCACCTCACCTTATAGTGGGCATCTCACATGATAGAGGGCATCTCATCTGATAATAGGCATATCACCTTATAGGGGCATTTTATTTGATAGAGGGCATCTCAACAGATGGGGGAGCATTTCACCTGATAGGGGCATCTCAGCTACATGGGGAATCTCACCTAAATGGGGACATCTCACCTTTAAGGGCAGTTCACCTGATAGGGGGCTGTGACAGGGTAAACACTACACTGGGAAACAAGAGGTTAACATCTTGGCTGAGGTTGAGGAAATGCAGGGAATGCATCATGAACAGGCAAGGGGGTGTGCCTCCCCAGGTGTTGCTGATTTAGAGGAACTGCTGAAAGGCAGAGAAAATCTGAAAGGAGTCAGTTGGAAGCTGGAAACTGCTGCTGGGGGGATATACTCCTAGGCAGAGAACCCTGCAAGATGGAGGGTAGAATGTAAGACAGGAACCAGAGCAAAAAGTCAAGGAGAAGGGTTAATTGCTGGAGAGAGCATTTTGGGGAAAAGGTGAAACCTGATGCTAAGAAAGAGACCATTTCTAGAGCAGAGAATCGTGAGGCTGGAGAAGTTGAACTGACGGGTTATGCTTTTCTGGAGCAATAACTTATATTTGGAGCAACAAAATTACATTTTCTCCTGTGAACTTTAAACCTAGCATGTTGTCTCTCCATCTACCATAGACCAGCTTGTCACAGGGGCATTTTACTTTATAGGGGTATCTCAGCTGATCAGCGAGAATCTCACCTGATAGGAGACTGTTAATCTTATAGAGAGTATCTACCCTGACAGAGGGTATCTTGCCTTCCTTTTTGAAGGGGAAGGGAAGCACTGCAACATTCCCATTTCATATTTTCTTACTCCCTATTCTGTTTCTCAGTACTGCACAGTATGGCTCTTTTTTGTTGTCGTCATTTTTCCTGGCTTTTTAAACCAGCTCTTTATGTAGCCCCCACTTCCGCTGCTTGCACCATTATAGGTGATCCAGCCTATACGATCATCTACAATCAGTCAAAGACTCCTGATGCTAATACCACTACCTCCATAACTTCCTACTTCTAAAATGTAACGGTCTGTACAGTTAGGAGTATTAGAGGTCAGGAGCTGCTGACTGATTTAAGCCTATGATGTCATCGCTTGTCGCACCTACAGGGCCACAGTGGGGGATGGGTTATATGCAGTGCTGGCTTTACAGACAGGGAGACAAAAAGCAAAAAAGAGAGACCCATACACAGAAAGAGATTGGAAGACAGCAATCCTGCTATCACAGGAAGGAGGCAGCTGACTAAGGAGCTAGAACTTTGCTACTAGAACTTTTCTGACTCAGCAAGAGAATCGGAGCCTGTTACAGGGTCAGCAAGGCACATTGGAACCTTCAGCTAGGATGAAAAAAACAAGACTTGGTATGCTTGTCTGAGTTGGGGGAAGGGAACTGTTATCATCTTTTTCAGTTAGCTAGATTAAGAGGAGAGTTATAAACTGGGGTGTGTGGCTTAAGCAGAAGTAAACCAGGTATCTGTATTGAGACTTCCCTGTTGCTAGCTTTTGGCAGAGAGCAGTCTTGCTATCACAGCGAGGAGGCAGCTGACTAAGGAGCTAGAACTTTACTGTTAGAACACTTCTGACTCAGCAAGAGAGTCAGAACCTGTTACAGCACATAGCATAGCTGCAACACACTCAGTATTCCCCTTCTCCCATCCACCTGGAGGAAGTCCTATTTTTATATGCAACGAAAGTGATTGACAGAAAGCAGTTCTTGGGCAGAAACAGGAAATGAGGGGGTAAATGTCTACATCAGGAGCCTCCCCCTATCACTGTGTCTTACACAAACACACACACACATTTTTGCTTTGGTTTTCAGGATGTAGCTGGTAAGTTGCAGGGGCACTCGTCTTCAGGAGTCTGCTCTGGAGGACGGGTCAGTGTCCTACCTGCAGGAGCCTGATTGACTTTCGAGCTCAGCTGGAAACAGCATGGGAGGAGATAGCCAGCCTGCGTCACCAGCTAATCTGGAGTTCAAGCCAACCATGTCTCTGCTTCCCACCTTATCCAAAATGTTGGAAAAGATTGTCATCCTACAGATTAGAGACCATCTAGAACTGCATAATCTACTCACCCCTATACAATCTGTCTTCAGACCTCAACATAGTACTGCATCTGCACATGCAAAAGTCACTAACGACTGGCTTAATGCACTGGACAATAAACTCTTTGTAGGTGCCTTATTCTTGGATCTAAGCAAGGCATTTGACATGGTGGACCACGCTTTCCTATTGGATGCCCTACGCAACTTTAGCCTGGATTGTACCTCTCTCAAATGGTTTGCATGCTACCTTGTTGGATGACTACAGCAGGTAAAAGTGGAAGGAGACTTTTCCCTCATGAAAACCCTTCAGGGAGGTGTAACATAAGGCTCTGTTCTGGGTCCCCTCCTCTTTGCCATCTTTGTAAATAACATTCATGCTGGCATCCATCATGCTGACATCCACTTATTCGCCGACGACACTATCTTATACATCTCCGGACCCACCTCTGACAAAACATGGTCAGACCTCCAACTTGAGTTCAGCCGCCTTCAGAACAACCTATTGCAACTTAAACTACTGCTCAATGCAAAAAAAGCAAAGGCTATGCTCTTCTCTCCTTTTTCAAGGTCTATCCCTACTAATGTAGTGGGTGTGCAAACCTCAATTACCACCTCCTCAATGAACCTCTTGAATTAGAATATAAATTCAAATACCTGGGGATGTGGATTGACCACAGACTGTCCTTTCTTGACCATATTGAAGAACTTTCCAAAAAACTCAAAGGCTTGGCATATTCTTCCATATTAAGCACTTACTAACGTTGGATGCGAGAATTAGAATTGTACAGTCTGCCTTCCTCCCCTTACTTGACTATGGGGATATTCTTTACGGACAAGGGAACAACACAGCTCTAAAAAAAAGCTTGACATCTTATATCACCGGGCCCTAAGATTCATATCAGGGGCTCCCTACGCTACTCACCACTGTTCATTATATGCCCTAGTCGGCTGGACCTCCCTCGGCATAAGATGATACAGAAACACAGCTATATGGACTTTTCCTGCTATCACCAAGAAACTGCCCCTTTATATCTTGGATTGCTTCCCCATTTGCTTTCCTGGTTCGTATACTCTAAGCAGATCCTCCTATGTTACTCTTGTTGTTCCTAAAGTCAAAACTCGGTTTGGCAAATTTTCCATTGGCTACTTCCTCCCTACCCTATGGAACAAGATCCAAAAAGTGCTACAAATTACCACCTCACTTCCCTTGGCTGCTTTCAAAACCTTTCTGGCCAGGATGGCTACAGAAATTTGTAACTGTGCTTTATAAAACTCCCATGCAAACACTTCTTCCATTTATCCCTTACCCTAGATCCATTTCACTATGATTTCCTATTGCTTTTTATCTTATCTAAAGGTGGTCTTGCCTACCTGCAGTTTCCAGCCCACGTGGCTGGCGGTGCTTCAGCTAGCTATTGCCCTGGGCTCTTCCCCTATGATCTATATTTGTTTCTCAACTCTTAGAGGTGGCCTTGCCTCCCAGCAGACCTCTGCCATCCTGGCTATCAGTTTGCTATCTTGCCAGGCAGATTATACACTATCTATAATTGACAGGTACTTCTAGCTAATAGAAATGCTGTCATATTTTGTTTAAACCAATTTGTATATATCTTAACCAATCTATTTAAATAACAGTTGTTATGTTGTATCTGTTTGCAATATCTACTTTATGAAGATGTGTTGATGTGTACTCCAATGTCATTCTGTCACATATGTAATTATTGCCAGGTCCATCTTGTAAATGAGTTCTTCTCAACGATGTTTTGCCTGGCTAAATAAAGATGGATTGATTGATTGATTTCCTCTCCCTCAGAGACCCACTGGCCCTGGGGGTTGGAGGGTAGTTGGTCTGGGGAGGTGGAAAATTTCAAGGACGGAACATGCAGGATCTGTTCAGACCAATACCATTCCAATGAAGAACCATGATCCTGACTCAGCAAGAGGTGACCCTGAGTTCATCAAAGGGACCAGCATAGCAGAGAGACGGCATCCAAAGTTGGCAAGGAAACATGTGGTAGATCGAGGAGTAAGCAGTTTCTTGTTCAGGGAGACTTGGTGATCAGGGAAGTCAAATCTCACCTGGATAAAGGTACGCAGCCTAAGGTGGTGGTTAAATGCCTCCCTGGAGCTTCAGCACAGCGCAACACCAAATGCTTCGGGAAGCTGGTAGACACAGTGGAGAAAGGAACCAATGTTCTGATTAATTTCGGTATGAATGACCTGTCTGCTCGAACAGTGGAAGAAACCAAGCAAAATTTCATTAAGCTGGGGGAATGGCTGGAGGCTAAAATGACTGCCCTGGCATTCTTGGAGATCCTCCCGTTGTGGAGCAAAGGGGACTGCAAAGACAAATCAGGAATAAGGACATCAAGGAATGCAGTGTTTGGCTACAGGGATGGTGTTGTTTAAAAGGATATCACGTCATAGGCTCATGGGGGAGCTTCTTGGAGAGGATGCTGTCCAGGTTTGATGGACTTCACCTTACAGAGGAAGGAGTGAGTTTTCTTGGGCAGAAATTCAACTTCCATTAGGAGCATTAAACTAGATGAGTGGGAGTCTAACACTAGGGAACCTATCAGAAAATACACTTCTGATAGGAATTTAGTTGTCACTCCCCCACAAGCAGGAATTTCTCTCCCACAACCTAAGAAAACACATGAAAAATGGTTGGAAACTATTGGGATCCGAACACCGGGCAACACATCCACATGCCTAAGAACAGAACCAATAGTAGGGAATAGCAGCAGGGGTACCAGACTATGGAAAGGGGTATGCATTAGTGCCAGAAGCCTGGGAAACAAAATACACAACCTGTAGGCAACGACGATGGATTCCCAGGTGGACCTGGTGACTGTCATGGAGACTTGGGCCTGGCAGAAAAATGACTAGGAATTTTCAGTCCTGGGCTATGCCCTGTTCAAACAGGATAGAACAGAGGGCCGGGGAGGGTCAGCATTATAAGTAAAGGACGGGATGAATGCCGTCTAAGTAGATAGCATTATAAAGGAGGGTATGAAATCCCTGTGGATGCTACTCAGCTTGGCAGCAGGGGAGAGGATCCACATAGGTGTGATATACTGGCCTCCAGGGCAGGCTGAGGACAGGGATGAAGAGCTCCTAGAGGAGATCAGAGGTGTAGCACAAAAAAGGGGATACAGTGGTGGTAGGAGACCTGAATATGCCCAGTGTCAACTGGAGCATCCCAGTGACAGATTCTACTGGGAGCCAAAAGGTGGTTGATGCCCTACTTACACAACTAGTTAGTGCCTGGAATAGGCTGGGCACCATATTGGATGTGAATCTCTCAAACTCAGAGGTAGCAAGAGCTACAGGGATTGGGGAGCCACTGCCCAACAGCGACCACAACTCTGTGTGGTTTGAGTTTGCCGTAGAAGTAGGAAAATCACAATCCAGGACAGAGGTTTTAAACTTCAGAGGAGTCAGTTTTGACAAAATTAGGGATATAGTCAGAAGCAAGCTGTTTAGCATCCAGGAACATTTAGATGTGGAAGAAATAGGGGGGCTGGTTAAGTTAACCATTTTAGAGGCTACCAGAATGTGTGCAAGAACAGTGAGCAAAATGAACAAACACAAAAAAACAATATGGTTGAGTAACCAAGTAAGGACTGCAATCAGAGCCAAAAGGGAGGCTTACTGGAACTGTAAAAGAACTCAGGAAGACAGCGCATGAGAAGTCTATGTTCAGAAGAACAAGAAATCAAAGAGTATGGTGAAATCAGCTAAGGCTGCAATGGAACTTTGCTTGCTGGAGGGGTTAAAGAAGGGAATAAACATTTTTTTTTCCAATATATACAAGAAAAAAGAAAGTGGGAGGAATAGTTAGACTCAAAGACGGTGACAGAGTGGTGGAGGAGGATAGGCAGAAGGCCACTGTTCTGAACAATTTTTTTTTTTTTGCTATGTGTTCACTGAGGAACACAAAGGCCCAGTACCAGACAGTGGCATCAAGGCTGCTGACAATGGTGTTCCACAAGTGGAAGCACCATCAGTCACCAACAGTAGGGTTAGAAAGGCCCTGTATCAGCTCAGGGAAGACAAGTCTCCAGGGCCTGATGGAATACACCCTGAGGGTGCTAAAGGAGGTAGCAAGTGAATCAGCAGGTCCCATAGCACATTTATTCAGCAGATCACTTCAGACAGGGGCTAGTGCCAGGAGACTGTAGAAGAGCTGATGGTGGTACCTCTCCACAATGGAAGGAGCTGGGAGGAAGCAGGCAACTACCAATCGGTCAGCCTTATGTCGGTAGTGGGGAATTGATGAAAACCTTAATAAAACAAGACTTAGTTGAGTACCTAGATAGGAATGGTCTACAGGATGACAGGCAACATGGGTTTGTGGTGGGAAGGTCATGCCAAATGAACCTAATCACATTTTTTTCTGGATCACTAGGGAACTAGACAGAGGCCACCCAGTGGATTTCCTCTACTTCAGTTTATAAGCCCTTTGATCTGGTGCCGCACAGTCACCTGCTGAAAAAGTTGGAGGACCTGGGTGCAGTCAAGTGCATAGTCATTTGGGTAGGTAATTGGCTTAGGGACAGAAAACAGAGAGCAGTAGTCAAAGGGTGAGGTCTTAGGACGGTGCAGTCACTAGAAGTGTGCCCCAAGGCTCAGTGTTTGGGCCAGTCCTGTTTAATGCCTTTATCAGTGACATCGGCATAGGTATACAGGGCAAAATTACCCTATTTATGGACAATACCAAAGTAAGAGGACAGGTTGACAGTGAGGAGTCAGTTAAGGACCCATAAAAAGAACTACAGAGGCTGGAAGCACCATCAATCACAACTTTAGTGATTGTGGGGGGTGGAGCATGGGCAGTCCCAGAAACTGGGAAGTCCTCGGGACCCGGTGGGGCTAAGTTTACAAGTGATGGCATTTCTTAATTTTTGGATTATTGGACATAATAATCAGCAGCAGAAATGTCTGAAAGGGGTAGCAGGTGCCGATGCTAAGACTGGTAAATCTCTTTAATCGACACATATAATGATAATACCAAGGTGGCATGGAACCATCTCTCTACCATTTTGCTCATGCCCAAAAAGGCTGACTGCCTATACCATGCACTGATGGGTAAGCTGTTTTTAGGGGAGCACCCCACGACGGACTCTGTAGTCATGAATACGGCCCATGACCATACTAGGAAACCTAAGCATCTAAGCTCTTAGTACCCACCCTCCTGACAAGGAGTCTAGACAGCTGGGTCAGTGGGGAAGCAAATGTATGCCCCTGCCACCCTGGCCATTCGAGTTGTGAACTATTTAGCCCTTATGGTGCAATACCAGTATGCCGTCTGAGATCAGGTGATGGATCTGGTTCAGACTCTTCCTGAGGATTCTACTAAGTCTCAGTTGGCCCCACTCTTAAAGTCTGGTTCAGATGTGGGCACCCATGTTCTGTGGGTGGCATACAGTATTGTTGATGCCTCCGGGAATGGGGCAGCGACACGGATCTGTCTTCATTGCCATTTGTCGCTTAGTTTTTCTGGCTTTGCTCCTGATGTTCAAGCCAGCATCTTGGATTCCATTTCAGAGACTTTGTGCTGTTTGGGAGGAATGCCCAAGACATCATCTCCTGCCTCCAGAAATCTGGCAAAGCACTTAGATTGGTTCATTCCCTCTACTGATCTCAGCCACGAGCGACCCAGCATCAGTCCTTTTGTCAGTCCTCTTGCCAGCCCGAAAAGAGCCAGCAGGTGAAGGGCCCCTTGAAGCGCAAGGCCCAGCCACAGCGGCTGCTCCTAGGCCCTATGAGTGCCTACAGCCACTCTGCCCAATCCCAGGTCCACCGCCTGACTCCTTGCCTGACCCCCCTCCCAGGCAGAGGTCTTGGGAGAGGCGGTTGGGGGTAATTTCTCCCTTTACCTTGACAGGTGGTGAGCAGTGATCACAGATCAATGGGTGTTACAGCTTATCAAGCATGGTCACACCCTAGAATTTCTGAACCCCCCCTCCAGAAAATCCTCCCATTACCTTTTGGCCCACCTCCTCCTCATCCAGGAAGAGATTCAGGCTCTCCTGCACAAGAAGGCCATAGAGCCCATACCTCCAGTTCTAAGGAGAAGGGGGCTCTACTGCCATTTCTTCCTTGTCCCCAAGAAGACAAGGGATTTGAGGCTGATCCTGAACCTCAGCTACCTGAACCTGTACTTAGAATACATGCGCTTCAGGATGGTCACCTTCCAGGGACTACTGCCCCTTCTTCACCAGGGTGACTGGCTCTGCTCCCTGGACATGCAGGATGCCTATCTTCATATCCAGGTCTTTCCAGCCCACTGATGCTTCCTCCGTTTTTGTTTCCAGGAGGACCACTTTCAGTTCTGAGCCCTCCCATTTGGCCTTTCTTTGGCACCTCAGGTGTTTACCAAGTGCCTAGCAGTGGTGGCCACAGCTCTCAGGAGACAGGGCTTTTTACATGTTTCAATTCAATTCAAGTTTATTGCTAGAATAACTCCATTGAGCAGGCTCATTCGCAAGGAGGTCATAAGAACATATATCAGGGACATATACAGAGAAATGACAAGGCATAATGCATACACGTAAGGGCATAGTACATACAGTCATGGTTCCTAGGATTAACATTGTGTACAAATATACATTATATACGTGACAGATAAGATACATACACAGTAACAACTTCTGGTACAATGCAAACTAATTGGGGTGCAAATCAAGTGGAGTTGGCACAAAGTTCTACTGTACGAGAGGAGTAAGCAAGGAACTGTGAGGAGGTAGAAGAAGGAAGGGGGGGAGAGTGAAGGGATAATGAGGGAGGCCGGGTGTAGCAGGAGAGGAAGGGTGGAGATAAGGGTGCCAAATAATAGAGGGGAGAAACAGGAGTAGAAGAGATGATTGGGGTGGATAGTGGAGGTGGACAGGGGAGAGCAAGGACAGGGAGGAGGTAGGTGGAGGGGGAAGAGGAGGGAAAAACTGGGTGACCAAGGAGTAGGACAGGTTGGGAAGGAAGAGACATTTGGGGGGGGTAGAAAGGAAAACAAGAAGGTGAGAAAAACGGCATCGGACAAGGCTAGGACTAGCGGCAGCAACAGATGACTTTCATTTTTCTAGCTGTTAAGGTTTTGAGGAAGTTAATTTAGATGAGGCTGGATAGCTTAAGGGCGGATTGCAAATTATTCCAAGCGGCAGGTGCAGTATAAGAGATTGCATGCTTATCAAGGGAAATTCGAGTCCTGGGACTATCTAGGAGAATGAAGTCAGACTTCAAGAGGGAATAAGTGCAGCGGGAGATATGGACAAGGGAGCTAAATTTCATTGTAGCTTGTTCAGCAGGATTTTGAGCATCCAGATTCCAGAGTGTAACAAGCCCCTAGTAGAGAGGGACGTCCAGCCAATGACTGTATATAGATCGCAGTGGTGAGTTCTGAAACGAACTTTGAGGATGAACTGTAGGGCTTGATGATAGAAGACATCCAGTTTGTGCAGGTTGGTAGATGAGGTGGAGTTACAGATTATGTCCCCATAATCGAGAAGAGGCAGGAATATGACCTGAACAAGCCTGGTTCTGACCTCAGTCGGGAAGAGAGACCTATTTCTGAAGAAGAAACCTAGCTTGCTTTTGAGCTTGCTAGAAAGATTGTCAATGTATATGTTAAAGGTGAGCTTGCTAACAAGCCTTAACCCGAGGTATTTGAATTTAGGCACCACCTCGATAGGTTCTCCTAACGTGGTAGTGATAGAGTCATTTGGCAGATTTGGAGAAGAGGAAGGGGGAGGGTATTGTTGAGGGTAAGGAACATGACCTTTGTTTTTTTGTGGTGTTTAGGAAAAGCTTCATGTAACTCCCCTGCAAATGGGGGTTCCCAAAAGACTTCCAGGAGCTTGCTTGAATGCTCCAAGCCTGAATGGTGTTTGGCATTTAAGCCATTTATCAGTGAGTGTTTTAGAGCCTCTGGTACTGTCTCTTTAAGAGCTGTCTGCTTGCAGACATAATTAGTTTGTATGGAGGGACTGTGTGCTTCTCTCGAGTACCACCTGAGCTGCTGCCAATTCACTTCATTTTTGCAGTCACTAGGAGTGCAAAGGGAACCTATCTGAAAGATGTAACTGTTTGCCAGAAATTATTTAGAGTAATAATGAAATTACAGTTTGTCTAACTCTGCTTTGCAGTCAGAACTGTGTCTGCTAGTTCCCCATTCTAGTTTTGAACTGCTGAACTGGACCAATCAGTGTGGGGTTAAGCTCTAAAATGGTGCCTTGACTAACCAGAACTTGACTCATAATCTGAGCCAGCCACAAGAGGATTGTATGGGCAGTGACTCTGGGAGATGTAGTTTAGACTTCAGTGCCTTTTGGACCAACAGCAGCAGTCTATTGTGAGTGACAGCCAATCCAGTCAGGAACTGGGAGGAACTCAAAGGAAGTGCCCGGTTTTTGCCGGTTGGAGTTTCAGTTGAGCTTTGGCAGTGAAGAAGGAAGGAGCCCTGTGCTTTTTCAGTGTGCAGTTTTAGTCAAAAACGTGTAAGGCCCAGAGTTCCGGTCTGCAGCTTGTTGGGACTGAACTGCCCTGTAGAAAAGAATCAAAGGATCTCTGAAGAGTAGAAACCAGGCTCACCCTGTAGAAGACTGAGGAATTGCTGAAAATTACACTGGTCTGTCAGGAACTGAATCTGCTGTGTGTTCTCCGGTATTGTGCAGTAATTAGCGATCGGATACAGATGCAGCCTGCCTGGTATAGTGCTTTCTTTATATGGATGTGTGAAGAGGTTTGTGCACCTCAAGTGAGCCCTGCTGACATTGAAGGACCCTATCTTATTTGGAGGTCGTAGTACTAATTCAGGGTCGCCCTGTTGAATTGCCACATTAAATCCAAATGGAATTACTGTACTGCTGACTGTTTAATTCTCCTTTCTCTGTGGTGAAAGGGCCCCACCAGCTGCCACGGTTTGGACTAGCCACTAGGGCTTGGGTACCCAGGGACAGTAACTGATAGGGATAGGCCTGCACAGAGCCATAGGTAGATTATTCAGAGTGATAAGCTAGTTAACCTGATTTCCCTGTCCTTGTTATATCCCCAAATAAATCAGAGCTGCTTGTTTCAGCAAAGTTATACTGCCTGAGGTATTTGTCTATGTTAAAGTACTGTACTGTGATTGTTGCACTGTATCTCATTTCACAGGAGGTCCCAGTGCCGAACCAGACCTGGGGGTAAGTGTATACTGTGAAGGTAATTCTGATATATTGTGTGGGCCACTAGTGGAAGAAAGGGGTTATGTGTCCCAGAGGGCTGTGACCAAGTTAGTTTTAACTATTGCAAACCCTGACCTCTGGTGGAGGCACCGCCTATTGGATCCAGGCCCCTCAACCTGTTAGTGGCAAATCAGGCAGGGTAGTAGCCCCTGGGATAGCGCCATCTAGGGGTTACATCTTGGAGGCTCACCGCTGGGATTGTGTGCCTCCTAGTGGCCATATTTATTGAACCACTGTTAAGAAAAAATGGTACCCTGACAGAAGTGGCTGTGCACCGCTGGTGGAGTGGTGTACTGGGAGGAGATCGACCTCAAAATGCTATGCTTATCCTGGACATCCCCTGGGTATCATACACGACACTGTGCAGGGAGTACTTTTCCAAGGTGGAAGGTTTACAAAACCCTGTGGTGGTGGGGTCGGCATGCTAATCTGCTCACCCACACTTTCCTGGCCCTAGTAGAGTTTAAGGATCCCATAGATAGCTCCAAAGTGCCACAGACCATTACCTCCCAGAGGGAGCCCTCACTGCTTGGAGAGTGATAACTATGACAGTAAAGACCTGGGGAATCAGCCCCACCACTATCTGAAACTTTTGAGGAGAAATTTGCTGGAATGGTTGCTGGAGAGGGAAAACTGTGGAGGACTTGAAGAAACTATTCTTGCCACCTGGGGTGTTCCTCCCAACACCCTCTCCTGCTCCAGTGCCCGTAATGGTGGCTGAACCAATGCAGACTCCTATTTCTGCACCTGCCATTAGTCACGATCTCACGCAAGGTTGAGGATCTTCTCTGGCACCTCCCACCCCCCAAGGAGGATGACTGGGAGACCTGGATAGACTATGTTGCCCCCAAGTGCTAGAAATGGCAATGCTCGGAAGGCGAAAAGGTAAAGAGGGTTAGTGAGAGCCTCCGAGGTCCTGGCCCTGGCTACCATCCCGTGCTAAACGGGCCAGTAACCCTGAAGCGACTGCACAGGCCTATCTTGAGGCCTTGAGAATGTGTATGGGAGCCCAGATTCTGATGAGGACCCATGGTGGAGAGTAAGAAATGCACAACAGTATCAAGGGAGTTGTTGTCTGTGTATGTCTCGGCTGGAAAATTGTTGCAAGAATGCCTCAGAAAGGGTAGTTTGCCAGCGATTGAACTGACCGAACCAGACTGGACAGAACTTTAAGTCTGCCCCTTCTCAGAACTGCTGTTGCTCAGTTACCTTGGCAAATCGACTGAATCCCACCTCCTATGATGAGTTAATGAGAGAAATTCGAGAGTTGAGAAAAGGCGACTCGGAGGTACCTGCACCAACAGCTGTGGCTACGACTCGAAAGTGACTGAGGGTGACCCATCAAGTGAAGTTCAGGGGCAGAGGTTGACAGTCAATGAGTGCTCTGACAAGGAAAAAGATATGCCACAATGGGGCGAACTGTTGAGAGAGATCCGGGGAATTCAAAACAGTCCTTTATGAAGGCCACGCCTGCAAGTACGGGCCCTGACCTATATCCGACTGCATCTGCTATGGGGGTGGGGTACCTACCCATGTATTTCCTGCTGATAACAGCTCCAAACTCAATTCCTTGACCATGGAAGTGGAGAAACTGACGAGATGTCTCCAAATGCTTATCACCAAGAGACAGAGATGGCACCCAGGTTTCCAGTTAGTAATACCTCGCCCTGGCTCCCAGTGTGGCGCGCGCCCAGCTCAAACCCAGAAAGTATGTTTTGCTATCACTGTGGGAAAGATGGGCACATGAAAGGGAATGCCAGTCCCCAAAAGACACTGACAAAGTTGCATATAGGCTACAAGGAGAGCTTGAGAAGAAATCAGTGGTTAGAGAGGTGCACACATGATCCCAGTGAGGGCACCAAAATGCTAATTCACGCCCTTGTGGCAAGGCCAGTTGCCCAGGCCCCACTACCGCCTCCAGACTGGTCCAGAATAGTGGGTCCTCCATGGAGACCACTGTAAAGGTGAATGGAGGTCTCACAAGAGCTGTATTAGACAGTGGCTCCCAAGACAATTATGTTCCAGGATTGGTATCAGAAGCATTTGTCAGACGTACCCTTACAACCATTAGAAGGACTGCATGTATGGGGTTAAGGAGAAGGCCTACCCCTATTCGGGTATATCCAATTTGGCTGTCTTTCCCCACCTCCGTGGCTGGAGTGGCTGAACAAGTAGAGACCCTAGCCTTAGTGTGTCCCCCACTGACTGTATGATGGGTGTCCCTTTGTTGATTGGAACAAATGCTCACATGTTCGGAAGGCTGGCTACAGTTGTGTTATGAAAAACAGGGGTCAAAGACTAGTAGAGCTTTAAGAGTTCCGCTTTAATTAAGAAGGCCTATGAGGCACAGAGAGATGCTGAAAAACAGAACCAGAGGAACCGGTCGGAATTGTATGGAAGAAGGATCCTGAGTCTCTGATCCTGGCGCCAAATGCCCAGTGTACCTTACAGGGAGAGGTCCGATCAGAAAGGATGTTAAGAATAAAATATTAATGTTGGATGCACCAGGCGATGGAAAATTGCCAGAGGGACTGCTGGTCGAGCTTCAGTATTTTGCCCGCTAGAGCCCATGCTTATGCCAGAAGGGTAATGGTCCAAGTTCATAATGTGTCTGAAAGAGACATTCGAGTAAACAGAGGTTGTATCCTGGCTAATGTGCATTGTGCAGACACTGCAGTGCTACCCAGCAGCAAGAGTTCAAGGAAGAATGACAGAGTAACCTGACTTGTTTGATTTCGGCGACCCCGCTGCCAGCTGAATGGAAAGTGAGGATCAGTGAGAAGCTTGCCCAGAGAGACCAGGTGTTTTCTTTAAAGGAATGGGATGTAGGATGCGGCAAGGAGCTGAGCACAATATCCGGCTGCATGACGAAAGACCATTTCGTGAGAGGTCTCGACGCCTGGCACCTGCTGACATAGATGATGTGAGACGGCATCTGCAAGAGATGTTAGCTGCTGGTGTAATACAAGAATCCAGAAGTCCTTATGCTTCCCCCATTGTGGTAGTGAGGAAAAAGAATGGAACAGTAAGGATGTGTGTGGATTATCGCACCTTAAACCGGCGGACTATCCCTGATCAGTACACAATGCCCCGCATTCAGGATGCTTTGGACTGCCTAACGGGAGCAAGTGGTTCTCTGTGCTGGACTCCGCAGTGGGTACTACTAGATCCCGATGGCCCCAGAGAGAGACCGTGGAGAAGACGGCCTTTATCTGTCCGCTTGGCTTCTATGAATTCAGAGGATGCCTCAGGGATTTCTCAGGTGCCCAGCCACTTTTCAACGATTGATGGAGCGTGCAGTGGGGACATGAATCACTTAGAGTGCCTGGTATACCTAGATGATGTTATTGTGTTGGCAGCTCGCTGGAGGAACATGAGAGCAGATTATTTAAGGTATTGGACCGACTGAGGACTTTGGCCTTAAACTGTCCATTGATAAGTGTCAATTCTTTCAAACATCATTAAAGTATGTGGGACACATAGTATCCACCGAGGAATAGAGACCCACCCAAGTAAAGTTGAGGCCTTGACTACCTGGCCACAGCCCAAAAATCTAAAAGAACTGCAAAGATTCCTGGGATTCTGTGGTTATTATCGCGCTCATCAAGGACTATTCAAGAGTGATCCGCCTTTACTTAACCTTACTCAAGGGTATCCCCAACCCACAAAAATACCAAAGTCAGCCCTCAAGACTGAAAGAGTGTATTTTCATCCGAGTGAAGTATTTGGGGCCCGCTGGACTCTGATTGTGAGACTGCTTTTCATGAGATCATATATCAACTTACCCATGCTCCAGTGCTGGCCTATGCCGATCCAAGAAAACCTTACGCCCGGCACACTGATGCTAGCTTGCAAGGGTTGGGGCCGGTGTACCAAGAGCACGAGAATGGCCTGAGACCAGTGGCCTTTGCCAGTAGAAGCCTGACCCCATCCGAAAAGAACTATCCTGTACATAAGTTAGAGTTCCTAGCTTTGAAGTGGGCTATTGTTGACCAATTCCATGAGTACTTGTATGGGGCTAAAATACTAGTAAAACTGACAATAATCCTTTGACCTATGTGCAGACCTCAGCTAGTTGATGCCACTGGCCATAGGTGGCTTTTTGCATTATCTACATATGACTATGCTTCGAATACCGAGCAGGTCTGAACCACATAGATGCTGATGCTCTCCCGGAGGCCTGTTCCCAGAATGATTGGGTCCGATTGGCAGAACTGACATTCGGGCACTGTGCCAGAAGTTTGACAGGAGGAACAATGTCCACGGACGCAGTGATCTGCATGGTGGATTGCTTGGGAGCCTCTGAGAATTGCATACCTGTTGCTTATTGCCACTTTTCTGCAATAGACATTGGTGCACTGCCTCAGCTGGACAATGACAGTATTCAGGCGGCTCAATCCCGCGATCCCATGATCAAAGCAGCTTTAGAAGCCCTCTATGCAGGAAAGATGTGTCCAAATTACGCCCACTGATTTGAGAACTGCACTGTTATACAAAGAAGGTCCTAAGTTGAAACTGATCAATAAACTGTTATACAGAGAAACAGGACAGAGGGGGACAAGTAGACAAACAACAACTAGTGCTGCCCACTACTGCCTTCTGAGACTCAGTACTGAGGTCCTTGCACAACCACATGGGGCACCTTGGTATAGACAGAACACTTGACTTGGTGAGATCCAGATTCTATTGGCCTAAGATGGGGGCTGATGTGAGCAACACATTGAACTTGTAGTCGCTGCTTACAGAGGAAAGTTTGCCCCAGAGGGCTGCCCCTTGTTAACATCACCACCAGTGCACCCATGGAGCTGGTCTGTATTGATTTTCTGAGTTTGGAGTCAGATCAAGAAATATCAGTAATGTGCTGGTGGTCACTGACCATTTCTTACAGATATGCCCAAGCTTTCCCACCAAAGACCAGAAAGCATCCACTGTGGCCAAAGTACTTGTAGAAAACTTTTTGTTCACTATGGGGCCCACAAAGAATCCATTCTGATCAAGGGAGAGACTTTGAGAGTCGTCTGATCAAAGAGATGCTTTCTCTGTGGGGAGGCGAAGTCCAGAACCACTCCTTACCACCCCCAGGGGACCCACAGCTCGAACGCTTCAACCGCACTTTGCTAGATATGCTAGGCACCCTGCACCCAAAGGACAAGCCTAGATGGAGCTAACAAATTAGCACCCTGGTACATGCTTATAACTGCACCAAAAGTGATGCCACTGATTCTCCCCTACCACCTGATGTTTGGAAGAGAAGCTCACTACCAGTAGATGTGTGTTTGGGGTTCTCCTGATGGGGTTCAAGCTGACAACTATTTACAGTATGTGCAAAAGTTAAGGCCCAGCTAACTCATGCATTTAACTGGCTCAAACTATGGCTGCCAAAAGAAATCTGCCAACAAAGAAAGGTATGATAAAAGGTGAAAGCACAGGAACTCCAGGAGGGAGATCGGTATTGCTAAGAAATCTGGGACTGCATGGCAAGTACAAGATTGCTGACAGATGGCACCATCTCCCTCACATTGTAGTGGGCAAACTAGATGATCTGCCAGTGTACAAAGTAAGGCCTGAGAATAATTCAAAAGATGTAAAACAATGCATAGAAATCATTTACTGCCCATTGGACAAATCTTACTGAGTCTGAGCCCCAGAAGATGCCCCTCTGACCAGTGACTAGAGCTGCTGCTAAGAAAAGATCAAGAAAGTCTGCACCTCACAGAAGAAAGAAAGTGTTCCTCCACAAGTCCCAGTTGAGCATGACTGTCAGTCCATATCGGAAGAAAGTAGAGTGATTTTGAATACTATCCTTCTTACTAACTGAGTCAATTGTTTCGGGCAATTAGTCAATACTGGAGATGAAGCTGGGCCTTCTGGACTGTCTAAGCACCCAGCTTCATCCTTGGAGCCAATGCTCCCAGAAAGTGAAGTGCAAAGCATCAGATCAGATGAAATGGAATCATTGTGCATGGTTGAACTGTTTGAGCTTTCAGGGAGGAAATGATAGATTGGGGCAGACTGGTGATACAACCAACAAGAAGAGTATTTTGAGTGCCCTGACAGTCCACTGCCAGTGTCCGGAAAAGCTCCATGCGAGCCAAATGTTGTGGACTCAGAAACTGTAACTCCTGAGCTGAAAGTGCCCAAGTTCTAGCCTCTCTACCCCATGGAGACTCCTGACAAGTGAGGACAATGCTGAAAATGAGGCTCAGAGTGCAGAGACATAACAGTTCCCTAGAAAGACTGGTCGAGCTGTAAGCCTGTGGTGCACCTCAGTTATGATTCACTTGGGAGGCCTGTGGACTTGCCTCTCAATGTTGTCCATAAAGGAGTGTATGTGTCCCGAGCTCATTGCCCAAACTGAGCATCAGTGCTAACTCCAAGTTACTTGTGTTGCCTTCATATGGTGCCCTCGCCCCATCCAGCCCCAAGGTAACTGATAGGAAGGCCCCCTCTTTCAGGTTTCATGTACAAGAGGTAATAACTTGAGTTATGGTACAATGTATGTAATATTCTGTAAAGAGTGACGACTGCAATGTTTCAGAAATGTGTTCTGGTAAAATGATATATTGACTGATGATTACATGTGCGAGCCTAATGCAAATGTATACGGTTGCAGTTAAAACTATGGGGTACTTGCTTGACGCGGACGCAAGCTTTCCCAGGCCAGGAAGGGTGTAACCCCTGCAAAATGGGGTTCCAAAGATTTCCAGGAGCTGTTGTTTGAATGCTCCAAGCCTGAATGGTGTTTGCATTTAAGCCATTTATCAGTGAGTGTTTTAGAGCTCTGGTACTGTCTTTTAAGAGCTGTCTGCTTGCAGACATAATTAGTTTGTATGGAGGGACTGTGTGTTCTCTGAGTACCACCGAGCTGCTGCCAATTCACTTCATTTTTGCAGTCACTAGGAGTGCAAAGGAACCTATCTGAAAGATGTAACTGTTTGCCAGAAATTATTTAGAGTAATAATGAAATTACAGTTTGTCTAACCTGCTTTTGCAGTCAGAACTGTGTCTGCTAGTTCCCCATTCTAGTTTTGAACTGCTGAACTGGACCAATCAGTGTGGGGTAAGCTAGCTCTAAAATGGTGCCTTGACGAATCAGAACTTGACTCATAATCTGAGCCAGCCACAAGAGGATTGTATGGGCAGTGACTCTGGGAGATGTAGTTTAGACTTCAGTGCCTTTTTGACCAACAGCAGCAGTTATTGTGAGGACAGCCAATCCAGTCAAGAACTGGGAGGAACTCAAAGGAAGTGCCCGGTTTTGTCGGTTGGAGTTTCAGTTGAGCTGTGCAGTGAAGAAGGAAGGAGCCCTGTGCTTTTCAGTGCAGTTTAGTCAAAAACGTGTAAGGGCCAGAGTTCCGGTCCTGCAGCTTGTTGGGACTGAATCCGTCCTCTGAAAAGAATCAAAGGATCTCTGAAGAGTAGAAACCAGGCTCACCCCTGTAGAAGATCTGAGGAATTGTTGAAATTACACTCGGTTCTGTCAGGAACTGAATCTGCTGTGTGTTCTCTCCGGTATTGTGCAGTAATTACGATCGGATACAGATGCAGCCTGCCTGGTATAGTGTTTTCTTTTATATGGATGTGGAAGAGGTTTGTGCACCTCAAGTGAGCCCTGCTGACATTGAAGGACCCTTATCTTATTTGGAGGTCGTGAGTACTAATTCAGGGTCGCTTCCTGTTGAATTGCCACATTAAATCCAAATGGAATTACTGTACTGTTGACTGTTTAATTCCTCCTTTTCTCTGTGGTGAAAGGGCCCTCACCAGCTGCCACGGTTTGGACTAGCCACTAGGGCTTGGGTACCCAGGGACAGTAACTGATAGGGATAGGCCTGCACAGAGCCATAGGTAGATTATTAGAGTGATAAGCTAGTTAACCTGATTTCCCCTGTCCTTGTTATATCCCCTCAATAAATCAGAGCTGCTTGTTTCAGCAAAGTTATACTGCCTGAGGTATTTGTCATGTTAAAGTACTGTACTGTGATTGTTGCACTGTATCTCATTTCACAGGAGGTCCTGTGCCGGAACCAGACCTGGGGTAAGTGTATACTGTGAAGGTAATTCTGATATATTGTGTGGGCCACTAGTGGGAAGAAAGGGGGGTTGCGGTGTCCCAGAGGGCTGTGACCAAGTTAGTTTAACTATTGCAAACCCTGACCTCTGGGTGGAGGCACCCGCCATTGGATCCAGGCCCCTCAACCTGTTAGTGGCAAATCAGGCAGGGGTAGTAGCCCCTGGGATAGCGCCATCTAGGGGTTACATTCATGTTAATGAGATTCAGTTCAAGCTGGGCAAAGTCAGCTTGGAGTACATCTCTGACTTCAGACAGGGTAACACAGAAACATAGACTTTGACGGCAGATAAGGACCGCTTAGCCCACCTAGTCTACCCATTTCCCCTACCTAGAGGATAAGCTGCAGATCCTATTTAACCAACAGCCTATTTCTTCCTAACCCCCAAAAATTGCCTTATGTCTGTCCGATGCATTCTTGAATTCTCCCACAGTTTTAGACCCCACAACCTCCTCAGGAAGGCTGTTCCATGCATCCCCCAACCTCTCTGTGAAAACATACTTCCTCACATTGCTCTTGAGCCGTCCCTCCTCTATCTTCTAATTGTGTCCCCTTGTTCTTTCACATCTCTTTTTCTGAAAGATGCTACCCTCTTGGACTTTGTTGATTCCACTGAGGTACTTAAACGTTTCTATCATGCCCCCCCCTTTCCTCAAGGGTATACATGTTAAGCTCCTTTAGTCTCTCCTTGTATGGCTTCTCTTGCAGACCCTGCACCATTTTAGTTGTCCTCCTCTGAACTGCCTCCATCCTGTCTATGTCTTTGCGGAGATGGGGGTCTCCAGAACTGGACGCAGTACTCCAGATGGGGTCTCACCAACTGTCTGTACAGGGGGATAACAACTTCCTGTTTTCTACTGGTGAAACCTCTTCCTATACATCCCAGTATCCCCCCAGCCCTCCCTACCGCCATCTCACATTGCTTGCCAACCTTAAGGTCATCTGATATGATTACTCCCAGGTCCCTTTCCATTTTTGTTGTCGTCATTCTCCCCCATCGTGTAATCTTCCCCTGGGTTTTTGTTTCCCAGGTGCATTACGTTGCATTTCTTTGCATTAAATCCAAGCTGCCATACTTCTGACCATTCCTCCAACCTTGCCAAGTCCCTTCTCATCCTTTCCACGCATCCTTGTGTATCAACCCTGTTGCTGATCTTTGTGTCATCTGCAAAGAGGCATACTTTTCCTTCCAGTCTCTCTGCAATGTCATTTATAAAGACATTAAAAAGGACTGGACCCAGTGCTGAACCCTCCGGTACCCCACTAGTAACCCCTCTTTCTTCAGAGTGGACTCCATTTACAATTACCTTCTGTGTCCTGTTGTTCAGCCAATGTTTTACCCAGGCTACCATCCTGGGACCCACTCCCAGGCTGGTTAATTTGACTACTTATCTTTTTGTGTGGGACTGTGTCAAATGCCTTGCTAAAGTCTAGGTGGTCTACTACTTTGGTCACCCAGTCAAAGAAATCAATAAGATCCATCTGACGTGACCTTCCTGCTGTAAACACATGCTGTCTTGGGTCCTGTGCCCCACTGGCCTCTAGGTACTCAACAATTCTTTCCTTCAGAAGTGATTCCATCACTTTCCCTACCACAGAGGTCAAACTGACAGGTCTGTAGTTTCCTGCCTCTGTCTTGGTCCCGCTTTTGTGAGGGGGAATCACACCAGCCTTCTTCCAGTCCTTAGGTACTACACCATCCTCCCATGATTTGTTAAAAAGGGTAGTCAGTGGTGTCACTAATTGTCTGCTTAATTCTTTTAGAATTCTTGGGTGAATTCCATCTGGCTCCATTGCTTTGTCCACCTTCAGTTTTAGGAGTTCTTTCAGAACCCTTTCTTCTCTGAAAGGACTGGGATTGACCCCCCTCTCCAGAGTGCTTCTGTTAATTGGATTAGGCACCTCCCCCACTTCCTCTTTTATGAATACTGAATGGAAGTATTCATTCAGTATCCCTGCTTTTTCACTGTCACTTTCTGCCCACCCACCATCCATTCGGTTAAGCCTCACTATCCCTCCCTTTGTCTTCTATGCTCCCTGATATACCTATATATCTATATCGGCTCAGAGGTAATTTAAGGAAGTATTTTTTCACAGAGAGGGTTGTGGATGCATGGAATGGCCTTCCCGGAGGAGGTTGTGGAGTCAAAAACAGTGGTGGAATTCAAGCATGCATGGGACAGTCATAAGGCAATTCTAGGGGGTTGGGGTAGGAAGAAGTAGGCTGCTGGTTAACTAGGATCTGCAGTTTATCCAATAGGTAGGGAAATGGGCAGACTGGGTGGGCCAAGCGGTCCTTATCTGCTGTCAAAATCTGTTTCTATGTTTCTATAAAAGGTTTTATCCCTCTTCTTAACCAAGTCAGCTATCTTTTCCCTCAGTCTGTGCCTTTGCTATTCTGACTACCCTCCCTGCTTCCTTCTGCCTTAACTGGTACAGTTCTCTGTCCTGCACCTTCTGTGTTTCCTTATACTTCCTAAATGCTATCTTTTTCTCCCTAACCTTCACCGTCACCTCTTTTGAGAACCATAGCGGCTTTTTCTTTCGTTTTCATTTGTTTATTTGCTTCACACAAAGGCTTGTTGCCTCTGTGATGGCAGTTTTGATATTTCCCCATTGTCGTTCCACCCCTCCTTCTAGCCTGTTTGCTAGTGCTTTACTATGGCACTCTCCCATCTTGCCAAAGTATACCCTCCTGAAGTCCAGAACCCTCACTTTTGTATGGCTTTACTCTGTAGTTGAGTTTATCGTGAACCACATTATTTGGTGGTCACTTGTTCCCAAATGGCTACCCACTTCTAGATCTGAGATCCTCTCACTGTCCCCATTTGAGAGTACGAGGTCTAAGATTGCTTCTTCATGAGTAGGTTCCAAAACTAGCTGTCTGAGGCATGACACCTGAAGGGCATCAAGAATGGCCCTGCTTTTCGATGTGGCTGCAACAAATGTGCTCCAGTTAACATCTGGCATATTATTTTTTTTTTTTTTGTTAGTTTAGTTGTTTAACCAGGAATAGCACCCTAAGCTGAAAGCTTTTTTACAGGAGCAACCTGGGAGCATAAGGGAGTTAAGTGACTTGCTTAGGGTCACACAGTATGCAAGTGGAAGCTGTGGGATTCAAACCCAGGTCTGGTCTGCTGAATGTCACCAGATTTGCAGCGCAGAGCCTTATACCACTGCGCTGTACTGCTTCCAATATTAAGGTCCCCCATCAACAGTATCTCCCCTTTCTCTGCCATCCTAAGTATGCCTTCTGTCATCTGTATACAACCCCTGTGCGGATTGTGGTGCCATTTCCAGTCTCTAAGGTGACCCACAGTGCCTCCTCTCCTCCCCTCCCTGTTTACTCTTTTGTTCTGTTGCTTTTATCCCTTCCCTTACATAGAGAGCTACTCCCCCTGCTACCCTCCCTGTCTCTCCTGTAGGTTGTGCACCCTGGTATGTTAACATCCCAGTCATGGTTCTCTGTGTAACCATGTTTCTGTGACTGCTACAATATCCAGGCATCCCTCTTCCATCAAGGCCACCAGTTCAGGGAGCTTGTTGCCCAGACTACAGGCGTTGGTACTCATTACCCTCCATTTCTTGATGGCCTTACCCCTTTTGGCCCCATCCCTGTCCTTATTGCATTTGTCACTTTCTCCATTTACCCCAGCGCTTTTCCCTATCGACATCTCTATGTTGATGTCTACCTCATTTAGTACCTTGATTTATTTGGGAGGAGGGGCTAGGATTTCTCTGCCCCTTTCCAGTGCCTCCCCCTTGGCTAGTTTAAATGCTTGCCAATTCAGTATTTAAACCTATCACCTAGGATCCTGGTTCCCCTCCTAGACAGATGCAGACCATCACACCAGTATAGGCCTGCATCCCTCCAGGTGGACCCCCAGTCCCCAGTGAAGCCAAATCCCTGAGCTCTCTACCTGTTTTTCAGCTACTGATTGAATCCCATGGTGTGGAGCACCCTAGCCTCACCTATTTATCTAAGGCCCCTCCCCATCTCCAGAAACGCTTCTTGCACTGTTCTGATCCCTTTCTTAGCCAGGTCATTTGTCCCTAGGTGGACAGTGACATCCAGCTCTCTCCCCTGTGCAGCTGCTCCTGCGATCCTGAGGATTTGCTCCCTGTCCTTCCAAGCCATGGTGCCAGGCAGGCACTTTACCTCCCTCTCCCCTTCCTCCCCCAGTTCTACCTTCCTAACAGTGGAGTCCCCTATCAGAAGTTGTTTTCTTCCCCTGTGGGGTCCCATGCCACCCTCCTGTGGGTCTCCTTTGTGGAGGTTCCCTGCATCCTCCTTGGTCTTCACTGTGGGTGCCTCCATAGAGGAACCACACTTTTGCAGAATGGCATAGAAATTGTGGAGAGGTGCACCTGGAGGGATGCGCCTCTGTTCCACCACCCTCACCCTCCCTGAGCCCACTGTGGTCCAACCGCTCCTCTTTCTTGGGAACCTCTGAAGCAACGGCAGTGACCCTGGTGGTCCCTGGGTGGGAGAGGAGGTCCCACAAATCCTGGCCAACTCAGCCTGGAGATGAGCAGCCTCCTTCCTCAGCCCAGAGAGCTGCCTGCAGATGGGACAACACTGCATCCTCCAGAACGTCTCCCGGAAGACTGCTGCTTTACAGCCACTGCACTGCACTGCACTGCACCACTTCCATCATGTCTTTTTTTCTGGCCTCCTAACTATTGTTTGGAATACTTACTCTTTCCTCTGTTTGTTTATTTCTTTTTTTTTTTCTCTCCCTACTTACTTACTGCCTCTGTGCCCTTTTAGCTCCTGATCTTCCTGTTCTGAGATAAGAAGTTCCTATATTTTTCAGTAGTCTCCTTACTTGGTCAGAGTCAGACCTCTAGCAGCTAGGGGGAGACGGAGAGCTACTCTTGCCCTTCTAGGGTAGGTTTGGAAGTGTACAGAACTGTATTGTCTGCAAAGAAGTACAGCTTGGAATTAGTGATGTTAGAGTTGAGGTTGTTGATATAGAGAGAAAAAAGAATAGGGCCTATAATGGATCCTTGGGGGAGACCTCTGGTGACAGGGATGGAGGCTGGGAACAGACAGTCAGCCTTAACTTTCTGGACTCTGCCTGAGAGGTAGCTGGTGAACCACTGGGCTGTAGAAGCAGTGGTTCCTGTGTTGAGCAGGCTAAGGATAACAAAGTTGTGGTCAATGGTATAGAATGCCTTGCTAAGGTCTAACAAAACGTCACCTGTGACCTTTTTGGAATCGATGGCTGTAACTCAGTTGTTAGTGACTTTAGCGAGGGCAGAGATGGTACTGTGATTAGGCCTGAATCCCGACTGGGCAGGGTTAAAGAGGGAGTAACTTTTAATGTGGTGTTTTAGTTGGTTGTAAATCAGTTTTTACATAGAAACATAGACTTTGACGGCAGATAAGGACCGCTAGGCCCATCTAGTCTGCCCAATTCCCTTCCTACAGGATAGGCTGCAGATTCTAGTTAACCAACAGCCTATATCTTCCTACGCCCCACAAGAATTGCCTTATGTCTGTCCCATGCATTCTTGAATTATCCCACAGTTTTAGACCCTAATAACTTCCTCAGGAAGGCTGTTCCATGTATCCACACCCTCTCTGTGAAATAATACTTCCTCACATTGCCCTGAACCGCCCTCCTTCTATTTTAAATTGTGTCCCCTTGTTCTTGTAAGTCTCTTTTCTGAAAGATGCTACCCTCTTGACTTTGTTGATTCCCTTGAGGTACTTGAAAGTTTCTATCATGTCCCCTCTCCCTTCTTTCTCAAGGTATACATATTAAGCTCCTTTAGTCTCTCCTCATATGGCTTCTCTTGCAGACCCTGCACCATTTTAGTTGCCCTCCTCTGACTGCCTCTATCCTGTCTATGTCCTTGCAGAGATGTGGTCTCCAGAACTGGACACAGTATTCCAGATGGGGTCTCACCAACTGTCTGTACAGAGGGATAACAACTTCCTGTTTTCTGCTGCTGATGCCTCTCCCTATACATCCCAGTATACCCCTGCCCTCCCTACTGCCTCTCACATTGCTTGCTAACCTTAAGGTCATCTGATATGATTACCCCAGGTCCCTTTCCTGTTTTGTTGTTGTTACTACCTCCCCACCCATTGTGTATTCTTCCCTGGGTTCTTGTTTCCCAGGTGTATTATTTTGCACTTTTTGCATTGAATCTTAGCTGCCATACGCCTGACCATTCCTCCAACCTTGCCAAGTCCCTTTTCATCCTTTCCACGCCTCTTGTGTATCAACCTGTTGCAGATCTTTGTGTCATCTGCAAAAGGCATACTTTTCCTTCCAGTCCTCTGCAATGTCACTAATGAAGACATTAAAAGGACTGGACCCAATTGAACTCTGCGGTACTCCACTAGTAACCGCCCTTTCTTCAGAGTGGACTCCATTTACAATTACCTTCTGTGTCCTGTCGTCCAGCCAATGTTTACCTAGGCTACCACCCTGGGACCCACTCCAGGCTGGTTAATTTGACTATTAATCTTTTGTGGGACTGTCAAATGCCTTGCTAAAGTCTAGGTAGGCCATGTCCACAGCCCTCCCTGGTCTACTACTTTGGTCACCCAGTCAAAGAAATCTATTAGATTCGCCTGACATGACCTTCCCGCCAGAACCCATGCTGCCTTGGATCCTGTGCTCCACTGACCTCTAGGTACTCAACTGTTCTTTCCTTCAGAAGTGACTCATCACTTTCCCTACCACAGAGGTCAGACTGACAGGTCTGTAGTTTCCTGCCTCTGTCTTGGTCCCACTTTTGTGAAGGGAATCACATCCGCCTTCCTCCAGTCCTCGGGTACCACACCATCCTCCCATGATTTATTAAAAGAGTAGCCAGTGGTTTCACTAGTTCCTTCCTTAATTCTTTTAGATTCTGGGTGAATTCCATCAGGACCCATTGCTTTGTCCACCTTCAGTTTTAGGAGTTCTTGCAGAACCCTTTCTTCTGTGAAAGGACTGGGATCGACCCCCCTATCAAGAGTGCTTCTGTTAATTGGATTAGGCACTTCCCCCTCCTCTTTTGTGAATACTGAGCAGAAATATTCGTTCAGTATTCCTGCTTTTTCACTGTCCCCCTCTGCCCACCCACCGTTCATTCTATTCAGCCTCACTATCCCTTCCTTTGTCTTTCTACGCTCGGTGATGTACCTAGGATTTTCTAGGATTTTGGACAGGACAGGCAAAATAGAGATGGGCCTGTAATTATTTAAGTCACAAGGATCACCAGATTTGAATAAAAGAAAGATATGCACAGATTTCCAACAGGAAGGTACAGTGGCACAGTGCTGATGGAGAGATAAAAAATGTGTAGTATGGGGGCTGTAAGGTAGAAAGTCCTAGTTTGAGAAAATACAGTTCTGTCTCATCCTCACCTCCACCCTTCGTAGTGTCTAGTTTGATGATGAGGTCTTCTACTTCTTTGTAGGAGACAGGCTGCAACTGGAAGGGTTAAGATGAACGTGGAGCCTGGGGAGATTCACTGTCTGGGGTGGGATTGACAAGTCCAGCGTCCGGGGAGGAGTTAAATGCCAGCCCAGCAATGGCAAAGTGAAAATTAGGCTCCTCAAGGATTTGGCTGCAGTTTTCAATAGCAGTACCATTAATATGAATCCTGGCTGGGATGGAGGGAGCAGCATGGCGACCTTCTACTGATTTTACAGTTCTTCAAATTTTGGAAAAATTCCCATTGACCTGTTCAAGGGTAGTAATGTAGTAATTAGATTTAGCGACTCACATAAGTTTGATGCAAGCGTTCCTTGTTGCTCTAAAGGTCTGCCAATTGGATGGGCTCTTAGTATATCTTGTTGTGGAAGAGAGCTTGTCACAGTTTATCAGAGCAGCTTTGAGGTCCGGCAAAAACCAGGGGTGGGAGAAATTGCACACTCTGGTTTTGATGAAGGGTGCATGCTTGTTAGCCAGGCAGGTAAGTTTGGCATTAAGGATGTTGACTGTCTCATGTACTGTTTTAGCTAAGTAGAGGGTTTGTCAATTTGTATTGTCTAGGTCCGACAGAAAGCTAACAGAGTTGAACTTACAGAAGGACCATTTTATAATGAACTTTGGTGAGGAGTGAACCTTGTGGATATATTTATCTACTTGGATGTCTGTCTAACAGCCCCTTCCAGGAATCTCTTGCTGCAGACCTTGGAATACACCTTTCAGCACTTCTAAGCCTTGAGGATCACGGTCAGTCTGCCAAAGTCTTGTCTGTCTCCGTACTAGCACCTCCAGTATATTAGGGTGGCCCTGGATTCTTCCCAGGGCAGAGCTTTCCTGCCAGTGGACAGAGCGGAATGCTTGATGGAGCAGACCCAGGTAGTCTCCAGTCGACAGATCCTGGCCAGAGTATTCCTCCGCTTGTTGGGGCACATGGTGGTGGCCATAGTCATGGTCCTCCTGGCCTGTCTGCACATGAGGGTTCCCCAGTGGACCCTTCAGGTTCAATGGGACCAGTGCACTGATGACCTGGATCAGCCGGTTATGGTCTCTGATCTGATAAGGAGGACCATGGAGTGGTGGCAGAACCCTGCCAGTCTCAAGCGAGGAGTCCCCATATGGGCTGTGTCCCTTCAGCAGATCCTCATGACAGATATCTCGAGTCTTGGCTGGGGTGCTCTCTCAGCCGACTGTCAGACCCAGGTAACCTTGTCCGAAGAGGAGCAGCATTTCCACATCAATGTGCTGGAGATGCGGACAGTTCTTTTCACCCTGCAGGGTTTTCAGACCCACATTCTTCAGGGCCTGCTGCTGGTACAGATGGACAGCATATCCATAGTGTACTACATCAACAAGCTGGGGGCACCCACTCATACCCCTTTGTTGGGTAGCAGTGAGAGTCTGATACTGGGCCATGGGCATGGACTGGAACTCTCGCCTGTTCGTGTCCCAGGTGCCCAACATGTCTTGGTCAACTGTTTCAGCCAGTCTAGGTCAAGGGCTCATGAGTGGGAACTGTTGCCCTTGGTGGTCGAAGACCTCTTCAACAGGTGGGGCCTACCAGAGTTAGACCTTTTTGCGTCCCCACTCAACACAAAACTGCTGCTTTTTTGCTTGCTCGATCCAGCGCCTGGAGTTTTCTGGCGTGACGCGTTATCCTTCTACTGGAAAGGGAGGTTCATGTATGCCTTCTTTCCCTTCCTGTTGTTGCAGAGGGTTTTTCCTCAAGCTTCAGTCGGAGGGGGCAGAGATGATCCTTATAGCCCCCTATTGGCTGTGTCAGTGTCATGGGGTGTAAATGAGAGATAGTTTGCCACTATTTATGTTTGGTATTCTGATGGTTTTATTTCTAAGTTTTATGCAAGACCTGTTGCTATGTTTATTTTGAGTGACTTAACTCCACCTTATCTGATTTCTGTATGATTTTCTTCGATTTTTATGTCATCAAATAAAATGAAGAATGCCTTTGGCTTTTTTTATGCACTAAAGTGATGTTCTGCCTGTTTTTTGTTATCCTGACTTCCCACACCCCGTGAGAGTCAGATTTTGTTCCTCCTGCTGCAACAGCTGGCTGTGGAACCTCCAGTACCCTTGTTCCTGTGCACCAGCTTGCTCTCCCAGGAACAGGACTCTCTGGTCCATCTAGACCTCAAGTCTCTGCATCTACATGCGTGGCTCCTGCAGACTTAGCTGTTGCCCACTTTGAGTTTTTTTCCCAGGGTTGCGGATGTCCTGTTGGCTGCTAGAAATTCTTCCACTAGAGCCACCTATTCCTTAAAGTCGAAGCACTTCTCCCTCTGGGCTGCTACTCACCACCTGGATTCCTTGACCTGCCTGGTGAATTTGATTTTGTAATACCTACTCTCCGTTTCGGACTCAGGCCTGGGGTGCACCTTTCCACCATCTCTGCATACCATGCACTTATTGAGGGTAAATCTGTTGCCCAGTTAGAGGTGTCCCACACATTCTTGCGGGGTATCCTGCATTTGAAGCTTCCCATCCAGTATCCTGTCCCTCCATGGGACCTCCTTTTCATGCTGGAAAAAAATCACTTTGCCTCCCTTTGAGCTGGCTGTGAGTTGCGAGCTGCACTTTCTGACATGGAAAGTGCTCTTTTTGGTTGTCTTTACTTCAGCTCAGAGGATTTCCGAGCTTCAAGCTTTGATGTGTAAAGAGCCTTATTTGGTTTTGCATAAAGACAGGGTATCTTTGCACACTAATCCTAAGTTTTTGCCTAAGGTGGTGTCTGAGTTTATATTAAACCAGTCCATTCACCTATCGGTTTATTTCTCTGAATATTTTAATCAGCAGAGGAGTAACTTTGGTGTAATCATTTTTTGGGGGGAGGCACAACTATAAAGGGATTTTATAGTAAGTTATTCAAGACTGCAATTGTCGAAATGGTTGGCAAATTGCATTGTTTACTGCTACTGCAAGTACAAGCCCCTGCCTGGAGCAGTGAAAGGCCACTCTACCAGAGGTATGGCTGCTTCTGCCACCTGTTTCAAGAAAGTGTCTGTCACGGACATCTGTGTGGCTGCCACCTGGAGTTCTGTCCATACCTTCATTCGGCCCTACAGTCTGAACATTGCTTCTAGACACAGGGCCAGTTTTGGCATCGCAGTCCTTCAGGGCCTTCTTTCCTTAGCTTTCGACTGACACCTTCTACCTCCTCCCGGCTTCCTTTTCGGTCAGTTCTGGTACTGTTTGGGACTCAGCCTGCTGCAAGGCCCCCTCAAAGTAAGACGGTATAGTTACTGAAGAACTTACCATAACAGTAGATCTTCGAGAGGAGGTCTTGCAGCAGGCGTTGCTTTCCCTCCCTCCTCTTCTCCTGTAAACAGTTTCTGCATATACCTTTTCCAGGGTTTTACAGGGTGATGTACCCCTGATTAAACCAGACTTCAAGCTTGTGGAGGTGGTGGGGTCAACCTGGATATACTAGGTTATCTTCTCCGGGAGCTGTTTTTTAATATTTTATTGAATTTACACTGTTCTTCCATTAATCCAAAACTCATCCAGCAGGTAACATTGTCAGATCTCAAAGGCATACGTCATTTCAAGCTTCTTTAAAGTCCATCGCTTTTCTTGGGTCAGTAAAAAATATGGTCTTACTGTCTTTTATAATCCTTAACTTGGCCAGCATCAACAATGCAGAGGACCACCCTTTTTGTTTCAACTTATCTTTCACTTCTGAAAATTCCTTCCAACGGGCAATGGCTTCACTCTGATGTTGGGAAGCACCTGTAACATATTTTTGTATGGGATGCCTCCTTCCTTCTGAGCCCCTCAGCTGGGCATACATCATCTTATGCTCATGCCAGCCAGTTTAAAGCCAACATAAGGGGATAAAGTTTACCAATTCACTGACCCAGCTGAAGCCAGCAAATTCCTCCAAAAAAACTGAACATGAATTTTTGTTCATACAGAAGGGCTCTGAGGGGGAGGATGAAGCAGCAGGCTGAGGTACTCTGCTGGAGGAAATTATCTCCCAAATTAGTCGCACCAGAATTTGAGGCAGGCAATAATTAACAAGGTAATTAAAAAACTGCAGTGCCTCTAGGTTTTGAAATATGCATTATGACTTAATAGTGTTACTGCAGGTATTCTTTCTCGAATTTACCTTTGATTGTATGCCATAGTTTTATTTAATATAAAGACTTACAGGGTGCACAAAATGGCGTCTTCTGGCATAGCTTCTAAATGGCTCTCTACCCGCTATTTTGTTTGATGGGAGTTTTTTCCCACCAAAATTGAAGTTCGGATTCATTCTTGAACTGTGGTATGGTTGCTGCCGGCAACCCTTTCGGACTGGTATGGAGCAGCAAGTTTGGGTTCCTGCTTATGAACACTGAACAATTTATCCTGGACTATTATTTGAGGATTTTACATATCTGCTACTCTCCAGACATATAGCTGTGTTTCCATTTGCTTTCAGTACTGTGACTGTCTTACTGAATGCAGCCGAACTGGGGTCTCTGGGGACTATGACGACTTTACGTTTGCTATTTAAAGTTTAAATGTTTTCTTATAATTATTGAAGTACAGTTAAAATTCACAATGACCTAAATCATTATTATTTTTTTTTTAAATATTTTGTGTTTATGCCACATTCTGTACCACTGCTATGGTTCCCTAGGTGCCTTACTCGGCTGATCTCTGTGTCCCACCAGCCAGCCACCCACCATCAAGCTGCCACAGTTACAGTTCCCCGCCCACCTGAATGTCCTTTCGTTGGGCTGTCAGCTCGAGGGTGCAGAGATGGTCCTTCGTTCGGTCCACCAAGGCCATTGTCTACCTGGCAGTGGGGTCTTTTCCATGTTTTCTCACCTGCCCAAGGATGCAGGCATGCATGGAAGGTCTTGGCCAGATTGTTGCATAAAGACCGGTTGCCACACTGGACTCTAGTCTGTGGCCAACCCTGCTACAGGGCAAAACTCTGCACTGCCACTTGAGGTCACCTATTTGACAGTATTGCAGTGAGGACAATAGCCCATCCACTGCAGAAGAGGAGAGCATCCCTGGGACTCTCATCCTCCCCCCCCCCACCAGTTGGCCCCAAACAATCCGAGCTCATTCCTGAACTCGAGTTACCAGTGTTGCAAGCAGTAGTGCTGCCTCTGTGTCAGTGGGCCGGCTGACCCAACTCATTATCGAAGGTTTTGCACTCCTTTAAATACGGACAACTATATAGGCAAGGGGGAAGGGTTGATTGACTTTGAGAGACTTACGTAGTCTCAGTCATGTCGGATTTTTTGAGAGACTTACATAGTCTCAGTCATGTTTAAGTAATTTCACTTTTACAGGATTAAATGTTATACCCGTAGTTGTAAGGGTGCACAGTGCTGATTTCCTGTGTTTACTATGATGGTATCTCCACTCGTGGTGTGAAGCTGTATTGCATATTATTTTGATCTATATGAAGGTTTCCTCCCTAGTGTAGTACCGTCGCGCAAAAGTATACTGAATGCTGACTTATACAATGCTGCTAATGTATGTATTTTTGCAAGCTACATGTATTGCATTGTTTGCACAAAAGGAATAAAATATAAGTTAATCTGTACCCTAGAAACACACATTTGTGCTACTGTAGGTCTGAAGAAATGTTCCCTAACTGTACAGTGTCTACATTTTCACAACAAAATTATAATTCTAATTCAAACTGAGAATACTTACAATGTCTGCTGATAGAAGATTTCCAACTATGAGACACTAAATGGAATTGTCAACTGGGTACGGATCAATGCATAAAGTGGGCAGTGCCTATTAGGATCTGAGAGACCCCTATTTTCTGTAGATGCTGTATGACAGGTACCTGACAGTTAATCATCTCTAAGTAATGTGGCATATGGCAGTGCTTTAAATTGTAATATAAAGAAATAACATGCCTAATTTCAAGAGAGGGATTTCTAATTTATTTTGTACATTTAGCATGGATTTTAATGAACCATTTTAACTTAAATAGTTACAGCACAGTAGGCCTGTTTATGATCTGATCTGCATCATTGCGAACAATGCAGATGAGTTGCATCGGTGCAGATCAGGTCATGTAAATGAGAGATGGAGCAATGTAGGTCACTCCACTGTGGCAAACTGCGATCCATATTTTGGTGGGATCCTGTACAATCCAGGTGTTTTCTGCTAGCATGTGAACATGCTGTTCAGCCAGCACCAGTGCACCCCTGCAGCACCAGCAACAAGGACCTGTCGAGCTCAGCATTCTGCTTTGATCATTTATTGGGCAGCGCTGGGGCCAGCATTATTTAATTTATGATTATGTCTTTATTCACATTTAGTTGTGCCTATGCTGCAAGTACTGTTTTACTTTTGTGTATATATATATATATATATGTGGCATGCCGTTTGTGAGATAACTGTTGTGTTGATAGGAATACGGAGCATATGTAGTTCATCACCTCAGTGGCCCCTAACTCCTGATGGAAGTGCTGATGTGAAACACTGCCAGAATCTGCACTGATGCAGATAGGTGGCATGTAAATACCTGGCAGGAGGAGCGGCGGTGGAACATTGCAGACCACATCGGTTTTTGCAAGGTAATGTAAATATGCCTAGTGAGTCAATTGCTAATGTGATCAATTGCAAAACAAATAACACAGTAAGTGTGAACAAGAATTTAAACTAGCATGTCGTGTAGACTGAAGAGGCCATTTGATTTCCTAAACTTTAATGACTCAATGCCTAGTGATCCAAAACGTGATTCTACAAATGCACAGGACTACATTCAGGCACAGAGAACCTATGACCGATGCTTTTGAGACAAAGTCAGAAGAGGGGATAGAGTTCCATGTATCCAAATCACTCTGTAATTATTGTGATGTTTAATCATCTATTTTATTTATGTGTAATTTTTGACCAGTAGAGGCACACTGACCTGTAACAACTTATTTCCAGATGTATCCCAGGGTAGGCTAGATGGACCTGTTTAATTGAAAGGGAGTGTTTGCCAAGACACCCAGGAAAATTCCCCTTTCATACTATAAGAGCTATAGGATCTTTACCATCAGATACCACCAGAGATGGGCAGAAGGGACCTTGGTTTAATGTCTTATCCAAAGGACAGAAAGAGGTCATTCCTCTGAAGAAGGGACATATGATGCCCTGAAAGCTTATGTAGAATTCCATCTTTGTACAAGACTCTTGTTGGTCCAATAAAAGGTATCAAACCTTCCAGCGTCTCCAAAGGACAGAACAATTGCTGTCATAGATGGAACTTAGTTTAATCTAGAACATTATGATATTACTATGTATGATGTCTAGAATACCACCAAATACTATATGTATTAATAATGATTTAGATGAAACTAAAATGAGTTCCCATGAAAGACAGAAGTTAGTGAGTAATCCCAGTTCTCATTTTACTCAGCATCAGCCCTAATAAGATTTAAAAATCAGGACCAACAAAGAGAACAGCAGCGTAGAGATTTAATATTCAGAATGTAGATGATTAGTTCACCTTTTGCCTCTCACACACATGTAATCCAGCGGAAATCTTCCTCTGTATTATGTCTTCGTAATATTCATTTTCCTGTGATTTTACTTACTGTAACATTTATGACTGTGTCTGGTGTCTCCATGGACCCTCATGAAGATGAGTTTGTTTGGTCTCATGGAGCAATCTCAGAGAGCATAAACTAATAAATTTACAGCACCTCTAAATCAGTTCATCAGCATTCCAGTCTGTCAGATTCAGGATTGTGGCAGAAAAACAATACCACCCAAGTGCAAATCATATATACTCTTTCCCAGCACTGCCGCAATTAAACAACTACATCAGCTGAGCCAGTAGCATTGTGTTTCTTCCTTTCTGAACTGACAGGGAGCCTGTGCATCGTAGATGTGACATGTTCACTCTTAGGGGATTGCGGGTTGATCTGAGCTACTGTTGTGAATCCTCCAGTCTCTGAACTATGAGTGGAATTTGGGGTCTAAGGAGACCTCCAGCCACGCTCTCCATGATGATGGATTCAATACTGTGCTTTTGACAGGACATCAGGGATGCGTACCAGGAGAACCAAGGGAAAAAAGCTCCAAGGGTCAAATCCAACCCCCACCCCCATAAGGGACAAAAACAAGCTGTCAAAACAAGTTTAAAAGATATGTAGGAGAGAGGAGACCCTACCACACTGAACAGTAACATGGGACAGAATTTACTACTGAAAGCAGATCCCCTAGAGATTAAAAGTGAAGTAAAAGCAAGAAAGATAAACTCACCGGCCATCCCTGCCAGAAGTAGCAGGATGCCACGCTATAGTGTTGATTGTGTGCATAGGGGTCTACAAATGTGTTTGAAAGTAAAGTACAGTAACACATTTTTACATATTTAGTGATTAATGCTGCTCATTTGTGTTCTTCTGATAGAATAAGGATCTAAAAAGATCATGAGATCTCATGTCATTTGTATAAAACCAGGATACATGAAGTGCAGTAATAAAATGATCTGTCTTACTGCACAGCCTGGAGTGGGCTAGTATGCTTTTAAAACAGTCCAACTTAAAAGAAAATTGCGCTGAACCTGGAAGTGATTTTTCCCAGGAGAAGCTGTTTTTAAATACTGTCTCCAATTCTGTTACAGTTTCATCTGTGTGGGCCTTGAAGTTACCTCAGTGGTTGTTTCTGATTTTCACTCTGGTGTTACATGCCATTTCAGAACTGTGTGACATAGTTTATGCCCCCTCTCGAGCCACATAGTTCTATAATGTATGGTAAGTGCCTATTAACCACCATAATCAGCAGTCACACAGCTTTGTTATGCACTGTTTAGAATTTTGAAAGTTGTTAACCACATTTCAGAACTTCCAAACAGTGGCAAAAGAAAAAAGAATGCACCAGAGTTCCATAATTCTCACACATGGAATGCAAACAGTGTTTTTTTGACCATACACTATAAAAGATGATGGCTGGAGATCGGGTGACAACCACGCTGAACACTTTTGTGGTTGCTAGGGGTTACAGTAAACCTCTCGAGCCGCGCCTCGAGGTTTACCATGTTGCCCTAGCAACCACTCGAGGTGATTACAGTGTGGTTATCACCCGATCCCCAGCCATTATCCTCTATGTAATAGAACATGGATGTATTGTATAAACAATGGAAGAGCTGAGCACTGGGATATAAACTATAGGCACTTTTACACTACACTTACTTGTGCTGTTCAGTTTTGTTCCTGTCCTGTTTCGCTCCTCCCACTGCGCTAGCATGCTGCTTGTACACTGGACAATGCTGCTTGTGCACCAATTCAGCACATGACATCTTCTGGTGTTTTGGCGATGTTTCCTGACGTCGGGGGGCTGCTGGCATCTTGGCAAGGCAAGTGTACTTTGGGCAGCTGTTCTGCCTCACAAATCCAACAAATGTTTAACTGCATGGCAGAATTCGTTTAGGGCAGAGTTTCCCTAACGAATTCTGCTGAAAACATCAGAAAAGTCATCCAAAGTTACCACAGTACAAGCCTCCAAGTTAGTACACCTAAACAGACTAGTTTTATAAATGTTTTCAGCAGAATTTGTTAGGGAAAATCTTTCTTAAATGAATTCTGCACTAAACATATAATTATTATGTTTTTTTCCCTGTGGTCTAATGTACTTAATTACGTTACTTTTCGGGTATTGCTCAACTGCAGTTTGTCCAAATGAACGGAATGCCGATTTTACAAGGCAGGGCAGAATGCAACAGAAGCCGGCGAACCCACTGAAACAGGGAACGCTTTTTGGGGTGAGCGCTCACTTTTGTTGCTCAATCGGTTGCTTGCGCACACAGTTTTTGTAACGGAACAGCGAGTCTGTAACGCCTGTTCTGTTACAAGGCACTGCATGTAAAAGTGCCTTATGTCACACTGTTCTAACATGGCACTGGACATGAGAGTGTAAATCAGAAACAGCCGTTGAGGTTACTGATAACCCATATAGATGGAACAATAACAAAACAGGAACCCCTATTTAAAATAAAGTGTCTACAGGGAAAAATGACTTACAGGTTCAATACAGTTCGCATTTAAAGAACAAATATACTGCCTAAAACTAATATTAGTTATTAAAAGCAGTCAGCTGTTACATTTTATTTCTGAGGAAATGTTTCTTTCCTCTTTGATTAATTAGAAGATTGTTTACCTAATGTTAGTAGGTGTGCTGTGTGGGACAGCACTCTGCCTGGCAGCTGACATTTCTAGCTCTCTTCCCCCCAGACATCATCAGCATTGTAAACTCAGTGACTGTGACATCACTGCTGCTTAGAAACAGCCTGTGATGTTATTGTCAGTAAGATCACAATGCTGATGATGTAGTGTGTGTGTATTTAGAAAATGGGCAAAGACAATTCTCTCTCCTGATTGGCTGAGACACTTTTTTAGGTGGGCATCTATCAGACAATAGATGCCCACCTAAAAACGAGAGCCAGCCAACAGTGCCCCTTCACCAAACACCATTCTCCAGTGGTGCCAGCCTGCCTTGTAATTGGCTGAAAGCACCCCAGAAAACTACAAATCTCCGCCATGTTGTTTCTCTCACTTAGCGAGAGCTCAGCCCCCCCCAAACACTGCTTACTTACTTGCTCTTCATTAAAAAAAAAAAAAAAAGAAAGCACACTCATTCTGCATCCGGGAGATAAGAAATTGTCTCAGCCATATTCTGTAGTATGGCACCACTCTCCTGACCACGATTTCACACTGTCACAGTGACAAAGAGTAAATGAAAGCCGTTGGTCCTGTCGGCTTCCTTGTGCGAAGTCTCCCTCCCCACTGGCTTACGCCGGCCACCAAAAGCTCACGAATGTACCTGCTTTTTGCAGGTTTATTTTGTCTTTCACCTCGCTCGACCTCCTCCCACAAAACCTACGGACCTTCCGCGATGTCTATACTCGGCTGATGTACAGCGTCCTTGCCGCCTGCCTGCCACCTCAGCTGCTAACCCGATGTAAATTTGAAATCAGGAGACACGCGCTGCACTGTGATTCTGTGCCCCATTTTAAACGCAAATGCCTAAAATCAGCCACAACACCCTCTCCTCAGTAACTGTGCACCAAAACCAGATGTTTTTTGTATGCTGTTTTTTTTGCTTTTGAATTCAAGTCTGGTTTGAGCTGGCAGTATACCCGGTTTACAGTGAGCACGGCAACATTTGAACACTCCTTATTGAAACTCTGACTCTGTTTTCCCCTTCATCTACAGCATATGGGTTAACATACCATTTACTACGAGTTTAATGACATCTGTAAGATGCTCCCTCAGAGGTACCCTTACGCTGTATTCCCCGTCATCCTCCTTGGTTACATTCTGCAGCAGGTATGATCCATTGGACAAGGCAGACAGACCTTCGTGATTTCTGAGGTCACCATCTAAATGCCAGATGTACTCCACAGTCCTGCTTGTGTTTCTGGGTTTAAACTGGATCTGGACAATAGTAAATGCTCATTTGGGAGGCAAGTAAGTCTGAAAGATGATTGTGTGTGTGTGACCATGGCAACCACCTCCAAAATGCAGCGAAGGAACTATTTTGTGACAAACCTTACTTGAAATTAAATTTTCATTAACATTTTTCTTATTAAGCGTAATTTTTGACAGTTCCCATTTTCTAGCGCAATAATACCCTCCAGGGGGGCGGTGATTGTGTATGCCGGACCTTCCGGGCGAGGCCCTCCGCCTGCGGGGCCGGGCTCATTACGCCTGGGCGGTCCGCATAGCACAATACCCCCCACCCTGTCAGGTATTATTGCTTACATGTGTGTGTGTGTGTGGGGGGGTCACCAAGGCACAGTTCAGGAAGCATAGGAAAACCAGGAGCAGTTTCAAAATTCACAGATACCGTTTTATTTTTCTCAGTAACAGCAAAATAAAAAAAATAAAAATTTGTTCAGTGTAACTATTTACAAAGGCAGTGTAGATAAAACTATCCTCTTTCTGAGTGTTTCTTCTCAGTTTCAAAGGTCAGTCTCTCTCTCTTGCAAAACATTGCTGCTCTTTTTATAACCAGTAATTGCAGGAAGCTTGTTAAGGAGACATAGGGCTAGATATTCAGAAATGTGCCAAAGGCCAGCGCAGCACAACACAAATGCACCATGGCGCAGTGACTGTGATATTCAGTGGTTGTGCATGGTGACATGCGCCAGTGCAACACGGCTGAATATCGCAGGGATGTGCCATGGCACAGCCAGAGGTGCGACAGGGAGCAACCAGACCTGCGCCATAGTGCAACCAGAGATGCGCAAGGGAGCAACCGGAGAAGTGCCAAGGCACAGAAGGACCAGCCCCAGGCACTGGTGGGAGCAAGGCGGGCGGGGGACAGTGGAACCCGTCTGGGTACAGTGACAGGGAGGCACAGTGGTGGGCCACAGGTGAACAGTGGACGCAGGGAACAGGCCGCACCAATGGCCAAGGGTGAACTGCCACCGGACCCCCCACTGGACGGCATGCCCCCACCCATCCAGACCACAGCAAGCCATACCCTGGTGCACAGTGCCCAACACACACGCCACACAACCCGTACAGCCAGCCCATGGCCACCCCAAGGCACAGCCACCAACCGAGGGGCAGGACACCAACATGTACGGCCCGCGCAATGACACAGGTACACCACACAGGCACCCACTACACCACTGCCGCATGGCTCCACTCGTCAGCTGCAAAGCAGACATGGACACAGGCGAGTAAGCATGTAAACTGTATTAAAGAACTATGAACAAGTAAAATCAGAGGATAGAGTAGGAGAGTGAGGGATGGGGACAGGGGACAGGGACTGTACAGTGGGATGGGGGAAGGCAGAGGAAGAGAAGGCAGGGAGAAGAAGGATGCACGGGGTCTGCTACGGGCGGCCATGGCCTGCCGCTGCCTGGCGTCTCCAATGCTGCCTGTCGCGCAGCACCATCCTCCTCATCTGCTGGGCCACTTCCAACGAGGTGGACGTAATAAGAATTATCTGCTGCAGGAGCCGGCAGAACAATGGCAGCCGCGATCTCCTCCGAAGGCCTATGACAAAGGAATGGACAGGTGATCAGTGCAAGTCCATAGGAACCAAGCCCTCCTCTGTGCGCAGCGGACAGTGGGAACACATGTCCCTGGAGTGGCACCCCGGTCACCCACAGTGGGTGGGCCAATACCTGCCGACAACTGAGCATGCCATGACAGTGCACAGCGGTGGACACCGCTGCCCAAGGGCCACCTGACTGCTCAGTGGCAGGCAGGTGGCACAGTGCTGCTGCAGCACCACAGCAGCACTGGTGGCAGCCGGACGCACACCCATCCCACCAACAGCTGCCACAGGTGGCCATGGCCGCAACCCCCACCCATGCTGACCACCCAGTAAGGAGTAGAGGAAGGGAACAGTACCTACCTGCCTGCTGTGGTGCTGCACCCACTCCACCTCCACCACTTGGGCCAGCACCCCCAGCCAGTTGTCCTGCAGTGGCCTGCTGTGGCCCGCCAGGCACCCCTGCCACGGCGACGATTCTCAGGCCCTAGGAAAGGAACACAGACAGGCGCACACATCAGAACACAGCTGCAGCATGAGCCACCACCTCCACCCCTGTGCACAGTGTGCGCCCCTGCCAGGCATGACCCGCAGGGCAGTGGCACAGCACACCCAGTGTCTGGCAGTGCCACACCACATGGCATACACTGACAGTGCCCCTCCCCAGGGCATGGCAGGCAGCCCAGCTAACACCATGGTATGGCGGTTGAGTACAGAAGCAGCGTAGCAACACCTGGCGTGTACGGCTTATGGACACGTGCCTGCCTGTGTCCTCAGCCTCTCAAGGTCCCTCTGCATGAGGTTGCAGTACTGATGGTGGCACTGCTCACCAGTGCACTTCACCCCCGTGTCCTTTACCAGGTCAGCAGCAATGGCCTGCCAGATGTCTGTTCTGGCCTGCTGCAGGGGCTTCTTTCCAAACAGGCCTTGTGCATTTGTGCATATGGCTCAACCTGGGCCACAAGGTTCACCAACTCGATCACACTCCGGTCACGAAGACGTCGCACCCCTCACTGTGCCATGCTATCTTTACAATTGGTGATTCAAAATGGTGCTCGGTAGCACACGTGCACAATGTGTGCAGGATGCGCACCTCGTGGAAGGTTGCACAGTGTCCGCCAATTGCGTATCACCATGGATGCGTGGCATGGGCGTGGCCCACCCCACATGTGATGCTGGAGTCCCAAGGGGGCATAGGGTCAGGTCAGGGGTCACCCTTCGCAAAGTGTGCAGGAGCGCCATAGGGGCCATATTGCAATGAGCACCATAGACCCTTTAGCACACCATGTGCCATGGGCCCCATAGAGCACCATGTGCCATAGGCCCCATAGTGCACCATGAGCCATGGATCCCATAGCGCACCATGCGCCATGGGCCCTATAACACCATGAGGTCCGTGGTGTATTAGGCACTGTGGCTCCTATAGCGATTCTTCGCACAGTGCGCAATAGGTGGGAGCACAAGCCATGACACATGCATATTGTGGGCAGTGCACTCTGCATGTCATGGCATTGTGCCACGACATGCGCCGGAGCAATTCCAATGCGCAAGGAACAAGTGCGTGATATTCAGCCATCACATGCTAATGAGCTCATCAGCCAATGCGCGGTGCACTGGGAATATTAGCATGTCATTACGGTTGCGCAACAGCTAATTTGCATGCAATGCACTATAAAGGCACCGCACAACAGCGCAGGCCATGGACCGGTAGTGCAACCATCTGAGGTAAGTTACACCTGCCATGGGAGCAGCCAGCACAGCAGGTTGGATGGGGTGGGCCACTGCAGCCAGTAACCACTTGTCCATGTCCACAGGTAGCAACATGTCCGAACATGAGGAGACTGAGGAGCGTGGGCCTGCCTGCAAGTGCAGGCCCAACTTTACAAAGGTCTGCCTTGACAGGGAGCAGTTGCTGAGTGGCGCCACTGGCACACCACAAGCCAGGGCTGCAGCCTGGGTGGAAGTGGCAGCGGCCGTGAACCAGCAGGGCAGCCACCAGCGGTCTGTGCAGGAGTGCAGAAAGAAGGTGGGCACTGACAAATGCCGGATTAAAGAGAAGGTGGCAGCCACAGGGGCTGCCAGGACAGCCACTGGTGGCGGCCATGCTGCTGTGCCACAGCTCACAGCACAAGAGGAGCTGGTGGTAGCCACCATGCTGGCCTGGACCGTTGAGGTGTGCCGGTGGTGACTTACAGACAGGAGGAGCCCATCACTGCATGGTATATATGCGGGGGTGTGCGCAGTACTAACATCTGTTTTCCCTCACAGCACTGGCACGCCAGCATGCAGTGGCAGGGGCGGCTGCCGTGGGGGAAGGCCCAGCCCCGGGGAACCATCCATCCACCTCCACAGGCATCCGGGTGCTCGATTGGCTGCAGCACACCACCGCCGTCCAGCCAGATGTCCTGGGCTTGGTGGCTGACGAGGCCCTGGCTGTGTTCCAGCAGGATGCCAGCCATGGGTGGTGTCGTGGGGGAGACACCCATTCCTTTCACCATCACTGGCAGCACGGCCAGTGGCCTGTCGGTGGTGGAACAGCTGCCCGCCACTGCCCCTGGTGCCACTGTGTGCAGAGCCACAGAGGTGCATGGTGGTGGTGTGACCGCATAGGCGCTGGCCAGTGCACAGGGGCCGGAAGGGCAGCAGCAGCAGATGGCTGGGGAACGTTGGGCAGCCAGACACAGTGTCCACTGCTGGTGTGCCTGACAATGACCTACCCCATGGGGACCCTACTGTGCCGCATCCACCTGAGCAGGGGAGCCATGCAGCGTGGTCGTACACCACCAGTGGGACGGCAGCACACCCATGCACCCCTGGGTGCCAGCCCATTGACTGAGCACACCCGATTGCTGCGGGCCTCCATGGAGCAACAGGTGCTGCTCGTAGCTGGGGTGTGTGCAGTCCATGCAGAGATACACCAGGCAGCTGAGCTGCGTGAGAGGGGCACCGCACAGGTCCTGGAGGCCATGCAGTGCCTGCGGGAGGACACGACCACATCCCTGGACCGCTTTGCCAATGCAATCTCGGTTGGCCTTGCGCCGCTGGCTGCCGCAGGGTGTGGCCTCCAGCCACAGACACCGCAGAGTGCACTGTCCACCCCACGGACCCAGCGTTGGATGACACCCTCAGTGTCGATGCCAGGCTCTGCTGTCGGCGTCCAAGGAACACCTGGGGTGGGCCTGTTTGGGTGCCTACGGACCCCTGTAAGGACCCAGTTGCATTCTCACAGTTCAGCCCCTGTGGGGCAATTGCATACACCCCCGTGGCCATTAAGCAGCCTGTAGCTGCTGACTGGCCCTGGTGTGGCCACTTCCGTGTCCATGGCAGCCGTGTATCCACGTGGTGGACCTGATGTGCACACCACCTTGTCTGCAGTCTGTTGCCACTGCCCTGTGTGCACATGGGCGATGTGTGTGTGTCTGCATGCCACAGTCGTGGCAACTGTGTGTTGTGACACATGCTGCCCGTGAGTGCACCCGCCTGGCCACTGGCCCATGTGGCATGTGCGTGATGATAGCAGCACAGCACTGGTTGCGCCTGAGCACCAGCGCCCTGCATCTGATCCACGCCACATGCTAACGCCTGAGTGTATGCCTGCGTATACCAGTGTATGTGTCTGTGTGTTGCTGTATGGTGCTGCGTGGTGTTGTGTGTGGCTGTGTGGCACTGCCACCTCCGCCCCTGCCCCATGCCTGTGTGTCCATGCCCATAGCCGTGCCTGCCCATGCCTGTGTGCTGTGCCATTGTGTCTGTTTATTACATGGGTGTTTCTCCACCTACCTGCGTGCACAAAAGTGCTCTGGTGAAATTGTGTCCCGGTGCTGGTGTGCCATCCTAAGGAGTCGGGGATCCCTCTGCCCGGGGGCTGCCCACCCCCAGCCCGTTACCCTCATTGTCTCCACTGCTGTCCCCTCGTCAGCCTCAACATGCTATCCTACAGTCAATGGCCATGAGGTGCAGTATGCAGCAGGCCAGGAATAGGCCACAGGCCTTCGAGGGGCTGTACTGTAGGGCACCGCCAGACCTGTCTAGGCAATGGAATTGTTCCTTCAGCATCCTGAACACACGCTTAATGATGTTCCATGTGCTGGCGTGTGCCTCATTGTACTGGTCCTCTGCTGGGGACAGCTGGCACTGGTAGGGGGTTAGCAGCCAGGGCCTGAGTGGATAGCCACTGTCACCTGTGTGGACAGATACATGGTTAGCCTGGTGTCCTCTGTCACTGTGCCCCTTGGCCATCCCTGGTGCTTCAGCCAGCACACCCGCCCTTCCCGCCCCCATCCCATGCCCTGCTGTTCCCAGCTGCCCATGGTCATCCCATACTCACCCAGTAGGTGGCCCGTGGGGATCTCCCCACTCTCCAACCTGTGGCACAGTGCTGAGCTGTACCAGATGAATGAATCATGTGCGCTCCCAGGGTGTGTGGCACAGACATTGGTTATGCGCCCCCTGGCATCGCACATCACCTGGCAGTTGACACTGGGGTAGCCCTTCCTTTTCACGTATGCTACCCCCTCTGGGCCAGGTGGCATGTGGATGCCCATATGGGTGCAGTCGATGGCCCCTAGCATGCCAGGCATCCATGATACCCTGTGGAACTCCTGCATGGTTGCTGTATGCTCTGCCTGTGTGCTGGGGAAGTGGATGTATTCCGCAGCATGTGGCAGCAGGGCGTTGAGGAATTGTGTGAGGAGCCGTGACATGGCCGACTGGGTTATGCCTGTGGTGCCTCCTGTTGGTCTCTGGAAAGTGCCCATGGCAAACAGGCACATGACTGCTGTCACTTTCATCTCCACTGGCAGGGCGTGGCTCCGTCTAGTGGGTGCCTGCATCTCCTCACTGCACAGCTCACAGAGCTGCCTCAGAATCACCCGGTTCAGGTGATACCGGCCCACGATCTCCGTATCAGTGTGGTTCTCGAAGCTGATGTGGGGACGGTACCACCTGTTCCGGGCGTAGCACCGACGGACCCTTCCATGGCCACGTCACTCTGCCTCCTGTCTCCTCAGACTCCTAATCATGACCTCTATCTGGAAGGCTGCACTGGCCATGGCCCCTGTTGTCCTGTCTCCCCCTTGGTGTCCTGCTCCAGTGGTCCGCTTCCCACTGTGGGGCAGTGCCTGTCACTCTGCCGGGCTCCCTCTTGTGACACCTGCCCCTGGCTTGCACATGGCTGCCACCTCTGTCCCACGCCTCTGTAGATGCCTGTGTCGCTCCCTCCAGGGTCTGGTGGCTCTACCTCTCTCTCGCTCTCACTATCACTCACTCTGTCTCCCTGTCTCACTCCCCTTTGGTGCAAGTGCTGTCCCCCTGCTTGCTCCCTGTTTTTGTAGACTCAGGTCTGCTCGGCGCATCTGGCCGTTGCTCCACACTTGCGCCATTGGTCGGGGGTTGAATATCGCACTGTGCTGCATATTTATGGGAACACCCCCTGCCCTTGCACATTGGCACACTGCTATTTGCGCTGTGCAATGGCTCCCACTGAATATCGCTCCATGGCGCAGTTCCGCAGTTGTGCCATGCGCAACTGCTTTGAATATCCAGGCCATAGTTTTTTTTCACAGAATGTTTTTGTCAGTTTCCAGTGTTCTTGCTGGTACAGCAAAAAGACCTTAATGACCCAGAACTGACCTCTTGTTGACAGCTCTGTAAAGTTTGCACACCAGCATCTCAGTTTAACCCCTTGAGTTCCAAATAGCTTTTTGCCATCATTTCAGCAGTATAACTATACACATTTTTAAACAAATGGATCTCAGTATGTTACATTTGCACATAATGATTCACATATATTTTTATAACTGCAGATATGCAAGGGGAAGAGAAGACAGAAGTAGCAAGGGAAGGCAGAGAGATAGTGCGAGTCACAGAACTGCAAAACTGTTGGGAGTGATCAGTTCCTAGGCCTCACAAAAAAATTTGGTCGTGCAACCAGACAGAAAAGGAGAGGATAGAACAGATTCTTGCATTTAACTCTTTCTACATGAGACAGAGCCTTATTCAACCCTGTCACAGGGGAATAGAGACAGATATGTCAGTCACTAGGCTAAGAGCTGTTCCACACCTCCAGCACAATGTTATCACATAAAGACTTTCTAATGAGCAAAAGAAAAAAGGAAAATACTTCCAAAAAAAAAAAGTTACAACTAACTGCTTTGTAAAATTTACATAATTTTCCTGTCTGTTTTGGTTCTACTAGCACTTTAAGTTCTTTAAAATGACAATAATTTCAGTACTCCGCAGTCCTAGGTTTTGCTGGAGTACCTAATTTCCAACATTGGGTGTCACTGTACTTTTTCTTAGGATATTTTTTTCAGATAAATGAAATCTATATTCTTAATCCATATTCTTAAAAGATAACAAATTTATGTAGGATGGGGGGACACTAATCAATACTGTACTCCAGGATTTGTACGGTGTGCTGGATTAACCCCCCCAAGTTGTTGAAGCCACTCAGCTTCACCTTGTGCCTCACAACCCACCTTGGGGATGGGGGATCCAAGACAATGCACACCCTGTCCTGTGTTATCACTTACTTCTTAATCCATTATTTTGAGTGGCCTGCTCATGCGGTGGAAACCACACCAGAATTTCAGGTTAGGCAGCAGGAGATTAGTGTGCATCACAAAGGTAACACACATCCTCTGGGGTGGGAGAGGGAATTTGCTGCAGTGCACCACAGCTCTCTTCCTAATTCCCTACTGGTTCACTGGATTGTGACTATCTGTAACATCTGATAGAGAGGCCAGCTGCTGCTTTCCCCAGTGATGGTTTAGAGGGAGGTTGTGACTGATTCATTTAGGCCCCATCCACACTGCACCGCTCAGACCCTGTAACGGATAGAAACCATTACAACTGGGGAGCGGTGCAGTGTGTCCACACTGCAGCGGTGTCCGTTATGGGACCGGCACTGCTGGTCCACACTTCAGGAGCCAGGCAACCGTTACTGTGGCACCCGATCCCACAATGCAGCTCACACACACACTGCGCTGAGACGGTGCCCGCATCCACCTGCCCGGTAATGTTACCAAGGCGTAACCAGTTTCATAACCGTTGTTGATACCACCTCATATGTGGTTTCAACAATGGTTATGAAAATACCTTCTGTAACGTTACATTTGTAAAAGCAAACTGTTGCGGTAACGGTTTGGGCACTCTGTAACGTTAGAGAGGGGTAGTGTGGACAGGGCCTTAGGGTTGATAGGAACATAGAAACATTTCATTTGTCAGTAGAAAAGAATCACTTGGCCTACCCTGTCTACTCAGATGGTTCCTGCCTAATGCAGACTGTAACTGGTCTCTCGTGACCTTCTCCCATGCCTGCCGGTTTACTAATCTTCCCCTGTGTCTGTCCCCTGCATGCTTGAAGCTCCCCACTGTTTTCACTTCCACCACTTATTTTTTTTCCTTTTTCCACAGAGGTTTTTATTCTTCTGGCTGGTCTTGGGTGGCTGATCAGCCCTGTCCTTGCTCCTGACAGTCATCTCTTACCTCCTTCCGGTTGTAGGTGTACCCCTGTGAATTCCATCCCCCTGGTGGGGCGGGAGAGGTAGGGCTGTCTTCCCTCTTGGACAGATATATGATCTAGTGTGGCCCCAGACCACAGTGGCAGGGCGGACAGTTGGCATACAGACGGAGCTTCATGAAGCCCAAGCCTCCATTTTTACATTTTTCTCCCTCAGCCCCTGCTGCGGCGTCATGTCAGAATGTGTGCATGGAAGCATGCACGTCCTGCAGATCCACAGCCCCACTCATTCCAGCTGCTTGTACCTTTACTGCAACCGGGCCTACATCCTGTGGCATCATGGACTGAGACAGCATGCCCCCCTCTCCCCCGAGAAGATAGCTGTTTAGTTACTACATGAAATTTTATTTGTTACAATTTCAAAGAAAGTGTCAGCAGTGCAAGATTTGCAAAGGATATTAACAATCTCGTAGGGCTAAGTGGTGCAAACATTTGCAGATGTTTAGTCAGTGAATAGTTTTACAGATACAAACTGTGTAAAGAAGCTGTGCCTCCCAAAAAAGTCACCTCTTCTCTTACTGGCAGCATACTCAGCCCCAGTGCTTTTCTTGACTAGCTTCATCAGGGGGCATGTCATGGTTGCTGACCATGCCAGCTAAGTAGTTGCCACTGAAATCTCATTGGCTGCTTGGGGCTAATACATGGCAACAAATAGTTAAACATGTTCTGCCTCAGTTTACTCGGTGCCACGTTCTCGCGGTAATCCAGGGAAGGGGATCAACCTTTAAAAAGCAGCTTCAAGTTCAAGTTTATTGCAGGAAAACTCCATTGAGCAAGCTCATTCACAAGGAGGTCCTGTGACATAAACACTTAAAGTACAAACACAGATAGGTAATAACAGTATATATATGAAATGCACGTTACATGATACAGGCTGGATATACATACAAGGGTACCACATAGAGTGACCGCAGGTGGTAAACATTGATATGAGACAGGGAAGCGACTTACAGGTTGCATACTGATAAATGAAACATGATGACTGGTATGTGCAATACATATACAGTATTTTGGCAGCTAGAACAAACAACAGTCTACAACTGATATGGGGGGCAGGAATGATTTGATAGAGTGGCAGTGGAGCGTAAGCAAAGATAAAGCCAGGAGTAGAAGGGGAAGGGAAAGCAGTTAATATGACAAATCAATTATACCTTACCAGTGGATAAATATGGCACACATGGGGAAGGAAGAGACTTAATGACAGTTACAGGTGTCTTTTATTTTGCCTGAACTTAGTGATTTGTAGAAGTTTATTGAAACTGTGCTAGTTAGTTTCAGTACTGTTTGTAATTGGTTCCAAATGGAGGGAAAGGCATATGCAATAGCACGTTTACCAAAGGAAGTCTGCGTCCTTGGTATGTCAAGCATAATAAAGTCAGATTTTCTTAACGAGTATGCACTATGTGAGATACTAATAAGGGAAGAGAGATAGCTTGGCAATTTCTGCAGGAGCAGTTTCAGAGTCCATAGCCCAGCATGGAGCAGGTGTCTAGTAGTAAGGGATGTCCAACCAACAGCTGCATATAAGTCACAGTGGTGCGAACGGTAAGGGGAGTTGGTAATGAACCATAACGCATGGTGATAAAGGATGTCCAGTTTACTTAGATTTGCAAGAGTGGTGGAGGAATAGATTACATCGCCATAGTCGAGTAGGGGGAGAAAAGTGGCCTGTACAAGCTTGTTTCGAGTTTCAAGGGGAAAGGGCCTATTTCTGTAGAAGAAACCTAACCTTGCTTTTAACCTTCTAGAGACATCTTCGACGTGGTCACTGAAAGATAATTTATTGTCAATCCAGATACCTAGATATTTAAATTTGGTTACAACTTCCAGAGGCTCGTTTAGCGTGGTGACAATGAAGTCTTGGGCAAGGGTATTGGGGAGGCCTGAGACAGCACTGCGGGAGAATATCATCGCTTTAGTCTTCTTAGCATTGAGCAGAAGCTTTGCCTTTATTAGATTATGCTCAAGTTGTGCGAAGTCCGCTTGAAGCACTCCCTTGACTTCAGATAACGATGAGCCAGAAGTATACAACACAGTATCATCTGCAGGGAGCTTGCAGGGTTATTAATGCAGGGGCACAGTGGAAAGCATTTAAACCTTATAGAGAATTACAAAAATCTATTACTAAATCCACTTCAAACTTAAACAGTGCCATTTCAAACACACCTGATGTCATACGAGTCATTCGCTTCACTTCAGTCTCACACGGGTTCCTATAAGAAAGCATATTGATTGACCTCATGTCAGAATTCAAAATATATAAAGTAGTTACTGCACTACTTTCTGTAAAGGGATAACTGGAAACTGGTTATACAATCACAGTATCTGAACATGCATGGCCATATAACAGCAGATAAGAATATAGTTATAAGTTATCAGGTTCTCACCATCCCTCGCTGCAGAACCTCCTAAGGGCAGAGGTCATATGCCTACGGGCACCACTTTGGCTCAATAACCTCGGCACTGAACATAACGCCACGAAGAGATTGGGGCTTTTCAAGACCAAGCTAAGACAACACCTACTAAAGAAAAGCTCCTGTGACTGTACTTTCTAATTACTCCACACACACACCCACTTCTGAGTTGACCCCGGTCTTATTCACCTTTCAGGTTATTACCACCTCTTCGCTACTCCTACTTTGTCCTTCTACCCTGAATTGTTCCTGTTTTTGCCCTGCAATACCCTGCACTCTTCTCTCCCACCTTACCCTAAATAGTCATCATGCCCTCTCCACTCAGTGCCCCCTACTCTCCTTTCTGGATAGCTGCTTACTGTCTTTTACCTGACAATGCCACCTAGACTGCTACTGTTACTTGAATTATCCTAGTGTTAAAACCATCTCTGTTTCCTATTTATAATGTATTTTTGTCTGTTTACTCCCTTAGCTAGATACTCCTAAACCCATAATGTATGTATACCCACCCTTTACAGCGTGGAACCTTTGTGAAAGAGCAGTCTCCTGCTCAAAGGTATTGTAATACAAGATTGAATAAATAAATAAAAAAATAACATCACACTAGTATAGAGCAAGACTATCAAGTCCATCAAAATGTTTATTGAGAAAGTCCTATAGGGTATATCTATTCATTAAATTCCATAATGCCAATGAAGGTGTTGAAGATAAAAGGGCTCCAGTGATCCTATAGGCAGATTCCATGACAACAGTCAAAGCATGGTAATGTAACTGGCTAGCGATGGTATTATTAGATGCTCCCTTAATCATAGTATCCCCGTTGCCTAGAATAAGGAGAAAAAAAGGGGTAATATTAGTTCATATAAGTTAAAAAGGAAGTAACAATATGATAATTAGCACAGTTAATGAGTCATAACTGGAAAACTTAGTATCAAATAATACAGCAAACAAAAAGATAATACAATCTGAATGATGTACATCCCTGAAGTGTGTTCCTAATGACGTTTCCTCTTGACTTCACGTAAAGCTCCTGTTGTGCTCTTGCATATGCTTCTTTTATGGTGGGACAATACAGCCTGTGTATATGAAGTGGCATGGGCAAGCGGCAGAATAAACTATAAAAGCAGTAGTGCAGCTGATAAATTCTGTAACCTTACAGTAGATAACTTTTATAGGATGCTTGAATGTCTTGCAAGGTTTTGAAAAACAACAAATGTTGCAGTTACTGCTTGCAAAAGACATTTGGCTTAATTGGTAGCCAAGTACCGCCATGATTTTTGGCCTCCCTGAGACTACTTTTGACTAGTTTGTAGCAGAGGTTGGGAGGGTGCCTGGATCTAATCCTGGGTTTTACCCCCCACACTTGCTTCTTTCCTTCTGGATCTCCCTGTAAAATGCTCCAGTTTTTATGGCTAATTTGTCCTGTTTTACTGACTACTCCATTAAATTCAGTGGAGAGGGTAACAGGAGTTATCTCCTCCATGGATGTGACTTTTGCCCTCAGTATCATTTCTCTGTATTCTAACCCTAGGAATCACTCATTATGATTAAACTGATGCAGTCAGCCTCCTGTGTTGTACTGCCCAGAGAGATGGAATTATATGCAAATTATGGAACTCTCAATTGGCTCATGCCACTTTTAAACTGCTGCCCTAGCAACTGCTGCACTCTGAGTGCTTCAGATCCGTTCCTCCGCCTGCTTAGTAAGGACGTCCCAGAGAGCTCTCCTTGAACTGTCTTCAGACTAAAGTTATCTGTTTGATAAGAACTCATTTTTAGTTTAATTTTAAATTGTTGTCTTAGAACTTTGTTTAGTGCAGTTTATTTAGTGTTGTTGTAGTTTTTTATACTTATTCATGGTTCCCTCATGGTTCCTTGGAACCGAGGATTCCGCGTCTATTTGTGAGGTTTACCTCATATTTCTTTATAAATTATATATTTAGCAGTTGGTTCCTTGAACCGCTTTAGTTTTGTTTAAATTTAGTGTATTTCTTGGTTCCCTCTTCTTGTGGGAACCGAGTAGCGCTCGGTTCCAGAAACAGTTAACAGTAGTTATTTAAAAAAAGAAACCTCCGGTTCTGAGGTATTTTGAGTAACGGTTTTGAAAAGTGATCTTTTTGTCTAGCTTCAGTGTCAGAGGTCCATTTGAATAAACCTAAAAAATGCACAGGACCGACTGGTTTTAAATGTTGTGAGTCTTGTGGGCAACTTATAGCAAAAACTGATCGACATTCTCTGTGTATTTCTTGTTTGGGTACAAGTCATATCTTTGCCAATTGTGATATTTGTAAGACCTTTTGTCCTAAAACATTAAAGAAAAGCACTAAGATTTTAGAAGAGATGGCTTCTGCTTCTGTTTCTAATGTGGATAATTCTGCTTCTTCCTCTTCCCATAAAAAAGATAGAGGTAAAGCCAAGGATCCTGACAGAAGTTCAGAAAAAACTGAACAAGGAAAAACAAAGAGGGCTGTGGAAACAAACTCTGAACCTGTTCCATTAAAGAAAAAATGTAAAGAAAAACATGTCGCTGTGCCTCCGGCTGAGAAGGCTAAGGAGCTCTCAGTGGACAAGCATAATATGCCCTTGGCTGAGGACATTGCTAAAGCCTTACAGGTTTTACAAGCCCCTACAGGGTGCAATCCCGATTCCTATACTGGCTGCCCCGAGTCCTCCTCCAGTTCCTGCAAGGCAGGAATTGCTGGAAGTGTATGGTGAGGAGAATGAGGATGACTTCGAAAGGGACCCTATAGATCCAGAGGTCTCCCCAGAGCAAGAGTGTGGGTCTCCTGCTAGAGGTCCTGAGGAACATTCTTCCCACTATGCCTTTAAGAGCATGGTAGAGACCCTTAACCTTCCTCTTCGGGAAACAGAAGAGGATATGGAGGAGGCAGAGTTTTTGGATATGATGGGGTTAACCTCCACGAAACGTCTGCTTTTGCCCATGCATAAGTCCTTAAAAAAAAGGCTGCATTACAGATTTCTAAAACTCCAACTTCTATCCCTGGTGTGGATAAGAAAGCTGACAAGAAATACCAGCTGGATAGAACTACAGCTGACTTCCTGTTTACTCATCCTGACCCTGAAGGGGTAGTCCAGGCTGCTGCCTGTGATAAGGTCTGGATCCCCTTGGCTACCCATCCACCAGACAAAGACTCAAGAAAAATGGATGCCATGGGAAAAAAAGGATACATGGCTGCCTCTTTATTGGTTAGGCAGGCCAATTACATGGCATTTGCAGTGCAGTACCAGAAGGCTCTCTAGAACACTGTTCAAGCTCTGGCTGATAAAGTGTCAGGTGAAGTGGCTGTAGATTTGCAGGATGCAGCAAGGGCTGCACTTGATGCTGCCAAGTATCAATTTCATATGGCAGTGGATGCCAATGATACTGCATCCAGATTAGTGGCTTTGTCTGTTTTGCTTAGGAGGTTTGCAAGGCTTAGAGCCACTAATCTGACCTTAGACACCCAGGCCAAAGCACTGGATTTTCCCCTTCAGGACAACTCCTTGTTTGAAACATAGAAACATAGAAGTTGACGGCAGATAAGGACCGCAAGGCCCATCCAGTCTGCCCATTTCTTTTTCTACCTTATAAATGTGCCATCGGCCTTTGCTCTGTCAGTGACCTATCTATTCATAGTCATTTGTATTGCTCCCTTATGCCTATCCCATGCCTGTTTGAAGCCCTGCACTGTATTCATAGCCACCACTTCTTGTGGTAAGCCATTCCATGCATCTACCACCCTTTCTGTGAAAAGAATTTCCTCACATTCCCCTTAATCGGCCTCCTCTAATCTCATGCTGTGTCCTCTTGTCCTGCTATTTTTCTTATATTTAAACATGTTAGACTCTTTCACCTTGTTTATGCCCTTAAGGTGTTTAAATGTCTCGATCATATCACCTCTCTCCCTCCTTTGCTCAAGGGTATACATATTGAGCTCCGTTAATCTGTCCTCATATGTCTTCTGATGCAGTCCCTGCACCATTTTGGTTGCCCTTCTCTGGACTGCCTCAATTTGGTTAATGTCCTTGTGAAGGTGTGGCCTCCAATACTGCATGCAGTACTCAGATGGGGCCTAACCAATGTCTTGTACAGAGGATTATTACCTCCCTCTTCGACTCATGATACCCTACTAATACACCCTAACACCCCCTAGCCTTACCTACTGCTTTAGAGGTCTGCTTGGATGATTTTAGGTCATCAGTGATGATGGTGCCCAAGTCTCTTTCTTCCTTTGTGACTGCTAGCAACTCCTCCCAGCCTATAAGTGGCTTCAGGGTTTCTCTTCCCTATGTGCATGATTTTGCACTTCTTTGCATTAAATCCAGTTGCCACTCTTCTGACCATTCTGCTAGTTTATCCAGATCTCTTCTCATTCTGCCCACCCCATCTGGATCATCTACTCTGTTGCAGATCTTGGTGTCATCTGCAAACAGACAAGCCTTACCCTCTAGTCCATCTGCTGAGGTCACTAATGAAGATGTTGAATAGGACTGGCCCCAGGACTGATCCCTGAGGTACCCCACTTGTGACTTGCATCTCTTCTGACTGTATACCATTTACCACCACTCTGTTTTCTGCCAGTCAACCAGTTTGCCACCCAGTTGACCAACTTCTGACCCACCCGAGCCTACCTAGCTTATTTATCAATCTTCTATGTGGAACAGTGTCAAAAGCTTTGCTGAAGTCAAGGTAGCGACATCAACTGCTCCCCTTGGTCCACCACTCTGGTTACCCAGTCAAAGAAATCTATGAGATTAGTTTGACAGGACCTTCCTTTGTAAACCCATGCTGTCTTGGATCCTGTGCCCTATGGATTCCAGGTGTTGCACTATCCTTTCCTTAAGGAGTGCCTCCATAATCTTGCCCACTACTGAGGTAAAGACTGGCCGGTCTGTAGTTCCCGCCTCCTCCCTGCTACCACTCTTGTGGGTGGGATCACATGAAACCTTTCTCCAGTCTTCTGGGACCTCTCCTGTGCTCAGAGACTCACTAAACAATTCTGCTAATGGCTCTGCTAGTTCCTCCTTTAGCTCCTTAAGTACCCTGGGATGTATGCCATCAGGTCCCATTGCCTTATCCACCCTGAGCTTAGCAAGCTCTTGTAGGACCCTTTTTTGTGAAGGAGTAGCTCACCTCCCTCCCCTGTGTCCATGATGCTGAGCTGTGGGCCCTGCCCTACCTTCTCTTCAGTAAACTGAGCAAAAGTATCTATTTAGGATAGATGCCTTTACAGGGTCCTCCTCCTCACATGCTCCCTTTTCTCCATTAAGCTTAGTACCCCTCTGGACTTTCTCCTTTCACTAATGTATCTATAGAAAGTCTTGTCACCTTCTTTTACTGTTCGTGCTAGTGTTTCCTCAGTTTGGGACTTTGCCTGCCTTACTGCCTTACCTGCTTCCCTTAGGGCAGTTTGGTATGCCTCCCTATCTTCATCCCGCTGTGTTCCCTTATATTTTCTGAAGGCCAGCCTTTTGGCTCTGACCTTTTCTGCTACTATATTTGAGAACCAAAGTGGTTTCTTTCTTCTTTTGCACTTCCTTTTCTGTCTAACACAATGGGATGTTGCTTCAAGTATTGTATCCTTAATGCTTGCCCACTTTGCCTGTACCTCCTCACCTGTGTTTCTTTTGCCAGGGCTAGCTTAACTCTGTTGGCCATCTTATCAAAGTCAGCTCCTCTGAGTCCCATATTTTTGCCTTGGAATGGGATGATTTAGATGTAGTAGCCAAATTGAACCATACCATGTGATGGTCACTGGCCCCAGGTGACCTTCTACCTGGAGATCTGTGATCCCTTCTTTGTTAGTCAGTACTAGATCTAGGATAGCCCTGTCTCTTGTGGGTTGCTGTACCAGTTGTTTGAGGCCCTCCCCGCAGGGAATCCACTATGAGTCTAGTTCTGGCAGATGTTCCTGCTGGTATTGACCAATCTGTATCTGGCATGTTGAAGTCTCCATTATCAGAACCTCCCTTTAGCTGTCATGTTTTGTATATCTTCTAACAGTAATGTGTCTATGTCCTCCTCTGGTCTGGGGCCTGTAGACAACCCCAGTTCTTATGGCTGTCCCATTACCTGTTTCAGGGTGACCCACAGTTCTTCTGGCTCCTTATGTATTCTGAATTTCTGTAGCTTTGATATTTTCATTAACATACAGGCCACCCTCCCCTTTTTGCACCTCGGTCTCTTCTGAACAATACATATCCAGGTACTGAAGTCTCCCAAGTGTGGTTACTGGTAAACCTGGTCTCACTAATTGCTACTATGTCAGTTTAGCCTCTGACATTATTGCCTGCAGGTCTGGGATCTTATTTCCCAGGCTGTGAGCATTGTGTACATGATTTTCCATTGGCCAGATTTTGGTGTGTTAGTTGTTGGGTGAAGTTTGGCATTACCCCTGTGCATCGTGTGGGAGACAAACCTTTTTCTTACCTGGTGATGCAAATGAATGGCAAACACGCTGAATTCCTGTTTGACCACTAGCTGAGGGAGGATGTTCTTCCATTCGACGTATGGTGCTGCACCCTCTCCCCATTGCTAGTTTAAATATTCTGCAAAGACGTCAAACTTCTGCCCCAATGCACTGACTCCTCTTTAGTCAGATGCAGTCCATCAAATTTAAAGAACTTTCGCTCCCAGAACTGTTGCCAGTTCCTACAAATCTGTGTCCTTTTTCCTGGCACCAGTCCTTGAGCCACGTGTTTAGCTCCCTATCTCCCCTTCTCTGACCTTCCGTCCATCTGCTCCCTTCTCCCAGACTGGCAGGATCTCAGAGAAGGAGATGCCGGACAAATAGATGATAGTTTGTCACCCAGCCTAGTCAGGTGTTCCTTGGTCTCCACAACTGACCGGCTGGCGAGATCATTAGTCCCTATGTGTACTAGGACATCAATGTTTTCTCCTGCTTTGTGAACAATTTTAGCAATGCGGTCAGTGTCTCTCCATGCTGATGTACCTGGAGACATCTGACCATCACCCCTGGCTGGAGATGGGTATCAACTCCCGAATCATGGAGTCTCCTATGATCAAGTTTTTGGATTTCCTTTGTGCTTGTTTAGTTTTGGTTCCTGATTTGGGTGAGTATTGTTGTGCTAGCTCCTGTGCATGATGTCCTGCTCTGCAGTGTCTTCTGCCTCTTTATTTGATTTCAGAGATAGAGGCAGATACCTGTTTGTAGTGTTTATATGGTTTTGGAGGTAATGTGTTGGAGAGCAGAGAGTGATGGGGCACCTGATTTGCTCCTCTAACCACCTGCCAACCTCCTGGACCAACTACCCTCTGCGGTCGAGGTTTTTCTGTTGGATGCTGGGAAATGGGTGGTTCTTATAATGTATTTCCTCTTCAATATGAAATTTGAGGCGTGCAATCTCTGCCCATGCTGCCGGAGCTGAGACCTAAGATCTCCAAAGGCCCAGCATGTAGGACAGTGTCCTAAATCCTGTAAGACTGTCCTTCTGAAAATTGTTCCACAGTACCTGCAGTTAATGAAATCCATTCCAAATAAGTTGCTGGGTTTGTAACCTAGTCAGAGTAATTAGAAGGAAAAAAAAATGCAAGTAATGGTTTAATTGTGCTTTGTTTAACTTGTTATAACAAGTTAAATTACTAGTGCCCTGTAAATGAGATCACCTTGTGGAGGCCCCACTGATCCGCCCCTTCCTGTTCTGCCACAGGAAATGTTACAACTGTGGTACCCTATAAAAGGAGTGTAGTGTGGGGTGGTTGGGGATGGGGGTGGGTGGCTGGGCCTTCCCTGCCAAAAGAAGAACCACGAGACGAAAGAACAAGGAGGTAAGAGCAGAAACAATCAGTCAACAACAAATGCAGTAACCCTGAAAGCTTATCCTAATGTTAGATAAAACTGTAAAACCTGTAAAGCACCCTGTAATAATTTCAGAGAAGATACCCTGTAAGAAACACTTTGCTCAGAGAAAAATAAAGCAGTAACAGAAGATATACCTTGCAAAAGACAATTTGAATCAGAGATTACAGCAGTAATCTGTTAGCATTTACCTGTAGGCACCTGTAATAATGCAGAAGAAGGTATACCAGCAACAACAATTTGAATCAGAGAAAAATAAAGCAATGAAATGTTAGCAACAAACAGTAGCAATCCCTGTGAGTAAAAATAAAACACCACCACACAGTAAATCTGCTTAGCCAAACTAAGTCTTAATCCTTCTCCTTGCTCTGGTAAGTTTCTCTACTCTGCCTTTCAAGCAGTCTTAGAAGGAAAGAGCTCAGGTGAAGCTAGGTGCCTTGGCCAGCAAACCAAGTCTTCTACCTCAAGATATCAACTAACCTGACTTTTAACCCTTCTTTCTGTTGGAAATTACTGACAGTTTGCCAGCTCCACCCCCACATACACACCTAATCCTTTGGAAGAGCTGTGGGAGGAAAAGCAATTAGCTCCTTCAATGTGAGAAGGAGACTGAAACACCTCTGAGACAACAAACCTTTCAACAAACAAGAATAAAATAAAACCAGTGTCAAACAGTAATTTTGCTTAGCCCAATGATAAAAAAGTCACAAAAATGTAAGCTCCACCTGTAATACAGTAATTTCAGAGAAGATATACCCTGTAAGAAACACTTTGCTCCAGAGAAAATAAAGCAGTAACAGAAGATATACCTTGCAAAAGACAATTTGAATCAGAAGATTACAGCAGTAATCTGTTAGCACACACCTGTAGGCACACCTTGTAATAATGCAGAAGAAGGTATACCAGCAACAACAATTTGAATCAGAGAAAAATAAAGCAATGAAATGTTAGCAACAAACAGTAGCAATCCCTGTGAGTAAAAAATAAAAACACCACCACACAGTAAATCTGCTTAGCCAAACTAAGTCTTAATCCTTCTCCCTTGCTCTGGTAAGTTTCTCTACTCTGCCTTTCAAGCAGTCTTAGAAGGAAAGAGCTCAGGTGAAGCTAGGTGCCTTGGCCAGCAAACCAAGTCTTCTACCTCCAAGATATCAACTAACCTGACTTTTTAACCCTTCTTTCTGTTGGAAATTACTGACAGTTTGCCAGCTCCACCCCCACATACACACCTAATCCTTTGGAAGAGCTGTGGGAGGAAAAGCAATTAGCTCCTTCAATGTGAGAAGGAGACTGAAACACCTCTGAGACAACAAACCTTTCAACAAACAAGAATAAAATAAAACCAGTGTCAAACAGTAATTTTGCTTAGCCCAATGATAAAAAAGTCACAAAAATGTAAGCTCCACCTGTAATACAGTAATTTCAGAGAAGATATACCCTGTAAAAACACTTTGCTCCAGAGAAAAATAAAGCAGTAACAGAAGATATACCTTGCAAAGACAATTTGAATCAGAAGATTACAGCAGTAATCTGTTAGCACACACCTGTAGGCACACCTTGTAATAATGCAGAAGAAGGTATACCAGCAACAACAATTTGAATCAGAGAAAAATAAAGCAATGAAATGTTAGCAACAAACAGTAGCAATCCCTGTGAGTAAAAATAAAAACACCACCACACAGTAAATCTGTTAGCCAAACTAAGTCTTAATCCTTCTCCCTTGCTCTGGTAAGTTTCTCTACTCTGCCTTTCAAGCAGTCTTAGAAGGAAAGAGCTCAGGGTGAAGCTAGGTGCCTTGGCCAGCAAACCAAGTCTTCTACCTCAAGATATCAACTAACCTGACTTTTTAACCCTTCTTTCTGTTGGAAATTACTGACAGTTTGCCAGCTCCACCCCACATACACACCTAATCCTTTGGAAGAGCTGTGGGAGGAAAAGCAATTAGCTCCTTCAATGTGAAGAAGGAGACTGAAACACCTCTGAGACAACAAACCTTTCAACAAACAAGAATAAAATAAAACCAGTGTCAAACAGTAATTTTGCTTAGCCCAATGATAAAAAGTCACAAAATGTAAGCTCCACCTGTAATACAGTAATTTCAGAGAAGATATACCCTGTAAGAAACACTTTGCTCCAGAGAAAATAAAGCAGTAACAGAAGATATACCTTGCAAAAGACAATTTGAATCAGAAGATTACAGCAGTAATCTGTTAGCACACACCTGTAGGCACACCTTGTAATAATGCAGAAGAAGGTATACCAGCAACAACAATTTGAATCAGAGAAAAATAAAGCAATGAAATGTTAGCAACAAACAGTAGCAATCCCTGTGAGTAAAAATAAAAACACCACCACAGTAAATCTGCTTAGCCAAACTAAGTCTTAATCCTTCCCTTGCTCTGGTAAGTCTCTACTCTGCCTTTCAAGCAGTCTTAGAAGGAAAGAGCTTAGGTGAAGCTAGGTGCCTTGCCAGCAAACCAAGTCTTCTACCTCCAAGATATCAACTAACCTGACTTTTTAACCCTTCTTTCTGTTGGAAATTACTGACAGTTTGCCAGCTCCACCCCCACATACACACCTAATCCTTTGGAAGAGCTGTGGGAGAAAAGCAATTAGCTCCTTCAATGTGAGAAGGAGACTGAAACACCCTCTGAGACAACAAACCTTTCAACAAACAAGAATAAAATAAAACCAGTGTCAAACAGTAATTTTGCTTAGCCCAATGATAAAAAGTCACAAAAATGTAAGCTCCACCTGTAATACAGTAATTTCAGAGAAGATATACCCTGTAAGAAACACTTTGCTACAGAGAAAAATAAAGCAGTAACAGAAGATATACCTTGCAAAAGACCATTTGAATCAGAAGATTACAGCAGTAATCTGTTAGCACACACCTGTAGGCACACCTTGTAATAATGCAGAAGAAGGTATACCAGCAACAACAATTTGAATCAGAGAAAAATAAAGCAATGAAATGTTAGCAACAAACAGTAGCAATCCCTGTGAGTAAAAAATAAAAACACCACCACACAGTAAATCTGCTTAGCCAAACTAAGTCTTAATCCTTCTCCCTTGCTCTGGTAAGTTTCTCTACTCTGCCTTTCAAGCAGTCTTAGAAGGAAAGAGCTCAGGTGAAGCTAGGTGCCTTGGCCAGCAAACCAAGTCTTCTGGAGATAAAACTGAAGCATATATGAAGAAGGTGGAGGAATATAAATCCACCTATCGAAGCAGTTCAAAAGATAGGCCTTCCAACTCTTATAGACCCCAGAGTAGGGGAGGCAGGGGTAGGGTTTTTTACCCCAAACCGTTCTTTCAAGCACAGGCCTCTCACCCTCAACAGCAGGCCAGCGGTTATTTCAGAGAAAGGGGCAGGAGAGCCATGAGAAGAGCTGCTCCTGCATCACAATTTCAGGCACAGCCGACACAGAACCCCTGACTGGCTAGTGCAGGTCACATCCCCCATTGTAGAACCACCAGTGGGTGGCAGACTGGCTCACTACCTTCACACTTGGCATTCCATCACCACAGACAAGTGGGTATTGGAGGTAGTGAGCCGGGGCCTGGCACTCAAATTCAAATCATTCCAAAGCTGAGAACAAGAACCTTTGCTCCAGTAACATCTGCAGACAGAATTCTGTTGAAAACAGAGGTAAAGTATCCACTAGCAAACAAAGCAGTGGAGACAGTGCCTTTACACAGGGCAAAGGTTTTTTATTCCAGGTACTTCCTCATAAGGAAGAAAAACTGGGATTGTCAACCTATTTTGGATCTAAGACTTCTGAACAAATACATTTTGAAACCAAGGTTCAAAATGGTCACTCTGGCAATAATCATTCCTTGTTACCAAAAGGAGACTGACTGGCCTCCCTAGATCTAAGGGATGCTTGTTTTCACATTCCCATCAGAACATCTCACAGAAAATTCTTGAGATTCATGCTGGCTTCAGGCCATTATCAATTTGCAGCACTCTCTTTTGGACTAACTTCGGCACCAAGGGCTTTTACAAAGTGCCTAGCAGTGGTGGTAGAGTTTCTGAGAAAACAAGGTATAACAGTCTTCTGTGGTCGCAGATTCTCATTACTGTATATACTTTACCTTAAATTCTATATATTCAATAACCACACCCAATGGTTATTCCAATAAACTCAGTTTATTGTCTGTACACACATGTGTGGAGCCTCGGCTAAAGGCAAGAGCTCCTCGAACTAAGTTTTACACAGTATTTTATAGCACTTCTTATCTTGAAAACACACTAACATTTCAGTGTAAGGTAATCATAGTTTCTTAGCATAACAGAAAAACAGTTTCATATCGTCAGGTACTTTTCCACTGGCCTATTTCTATCACTGCTTATACATACACCTGGGTCAAGCTGACCTAATAGAAACAATGAGTTTCACTCACTCCATGGTACTGTACAGCTTGATTTCAATGTGACTACATGTTCTTATCTCTGTTTCTTGCCCAACCCTGCCCAAGCTTGCTATCCAGGCTGGTACCATCAGTTCTGTTCAGCTTTATCTAAACTGCTATTTTTCACAACTTTTATAACTGGTTTCAGCCAGCATGAGCTATTGCCTTTGCTTGCCTTTGCAATTCTTACAAACTTATAATGACCCTTAGCTTCTACTCAGACCTGGCTATATTCAACTGCACTAGCAGCTTATATGTTATAATCATAATATATATATATATGTTGTAACACACTTTACTTTATATGTAATCCACTCTATATGTATGCATAAAGAAAGACATATATATATATATATATATATATATATAAAGAAATTCTCCACACTCCCCTTTTGATACTCTGTATCAACTAACCACCCCTTTTATTTATATGATTTAAAACTGGTTCCCAGCATACAGATAGTTAAGGCATGGAGTTACAGATGGAACACAATGGTGAGTTTGTAAAACATAATACAGAATTGAGGGATGTCACACCACAATTGAAATATGTGAAAAATGCTAACATGTGACACCACATATAACACAATATAACATAACAATTTTGTTGATGAAAAGAATTCATGGAATTCACTTTGAGAGGAATAAGGTAGATGCTACCTTGTGTTGAGGTGTGGCACACCCTTGGAGCTTGATTGAAGAATCTATTGATAATGTCTCTTGACAGATAAGTCCTTATAAAACATAACAGTCCATAAAGTTAACAGTCCATAAAGTTCATATAAGTATCCACAGGTTGATGTAGTTACAGTACAGATGAAATGTCATTTGCAGAATGGTGGTAACCCCACAAGGCATATGGGGCAATGCAGACAGTAATTTAAAAACAAAACACCAGCATAGTAGAAAAGTCAGTGTTCATTTTGCTGGCTGGCTGATTAGTAGAACACACTGCCAGGGTGCATTAAGTCCTTTTAATGGAGTAGTCACACACACACACTGGCATGGCATTTGTTTTGTCGTAGTTGATTACACCCCAGCATAAAGATTAACAGTCCATAAAAGGTAACAATTGACAATAAACCATTAAGAACACAGTCAATAACAGAGCAATAGGGTTGTAGAAAGTACCAGCCATGTTTGGAACAAGCAGCAGTGAAGAAAATGGATGTATTGCTTGAAGGTCAATTGAAGCAGAATCTTCTCACTGGAGTTAGGGAGTGCCCTTCCCAGACTTAACTTCATAGTAAGCAGAAACAATAAGCTTGATTGCAGAGTCTGAACTGACTGGACCTCCTTCAGTTGATTTAAAGTTCTACAAATAGTGTATTTACTGAAAACATTACACTTGCAGAGGTTACTGCTGTTGAACGTGGAGATCTTGTGTGTGCCACACCGTGAAACCTGCAAACTTGCAAAGTGTGTTAGACACTGAGTTAAAACACATAAATAACAATCTTTTAAACCATTTACTTCTTGTTTTGTAAAGAGTGGTGTGACAGAGCCTAAATTCTGGCAATTAGAAAATAAAAATAAAAATGGGACATTAACCGCACACCTGGTGGTGCAGGCCGAGGTTCAATTATACCATTTGACCATTTGTAAATCATGACAATGTTATGGTTACCTCCTGCTTTTAAATCACAGCAGTTATGACAGTGATGAACATTATTTCCTGTCTGTTGCAAGCAGGCCTGACGGAGACCTGAGTTATAAAATCCTGTAATGTTACAACATACATAGATACATAGACAGTGTCAGCAGATAAGGGCCTATGGCCCACCCAGTCTGCCCATTTGAGCTTGTAAGTTTAGTTTGTTTTCCTTACCCTGACCTCTAGAATTCTTTATGTCTATCCCATGCATTCTTAAATCCGTGATTGTTTCAGCCCCACCACTTCTCTGGCAGGGTGTTCCACTTGTCCACCACCTGTTCTGTGAAGAAATTCTTTCTCATGTTTCCTCTGAATCGTCCTCCTCCAACTTCATCCCATGCCCTCTAGTCCTGGAACATCTTTTTCGCTTAAAAATAGTGTTTTCCTGCACTCTGTTTCTCCCTGTAAGATACTTGTATGTCTCTTATCATATCCTCTCTCTCCCCCCTCTCCTCCAGGGAGTGCATGTTTAGTTCCTTCAACTTGTCTTCATAGGACTTGTGATGCAATCCATTTCTGCACCATTCTCACCCCTTGTACTCCCTTCAGACCCATTACCCCCCTCTTCCTCAGTAAAGACTGAGCAGAAATACCTGTTTAATATGTCAGCTTTACTGTTGTCATCCTCCTCCCACGACTCCCATCCTCCCCTTTAGTCTCACTATCCCTCTTTGTCCTTTTTTTTACTTATGTACCTGTAAAGGTTTTGTCCCTTTAACCACTGATTTTGCAATGTGTTCTTCTGTCTGAGCTTTGGCTTCCTTACTGACTTTTCTGCCTCCCTTTGTTTCTCCTGGTACTTCTCCCATCCCCTTCTGCCTGTGTCTTTTGTATTGCCTGAATGCTATCTTTTGGCTTTCACTTTGTTTGCTACCTCTTTGGAAAACCATAATGGTCTCCTCTTCCTTTTCTCTTGCTAACCTGCTTAATGCAGTTACTACTTCAAACATATTGTTCATAACAATATGCCTTTTACAATGCAATTAGTGGGACAAATACATATGTTGTTGGCCTATGCCAATTTAATAACAGTGCCTATTACACCTGTGGCACATGAAAAGGTCTACCTTTTTTACCCTGTATAGTGACATACTTTAAAGTACTGAGTGAGATAAGGCTTGAAGCATAGGTTTGGAGTACAATCTAAATTGTGCATATTATAATTGTTAAAATTTAAAATGACAAAACCTGAATGAGTACACTCATTCTTTAGGGGTACCTGTGAGTAATAAGACAAACAGAGCATTAATTTTACTTTTGATTTTGCTTTGGAACATATAGGGGTGGGTCAGCAATGCTGGTCCCAGTATTTAGGTTTGGTTATGAGCATTAAAAAGCGTTATACATGTGGAACACTTTTCTGAATACACACATGATACAGTGTAGCAAGATGTATATCAAAACATTATAACATAAACATGAAACATAAGCATGTTTGTAATAGAACAATTTCAGTATTGAGCATAATGCATAATGCATAAAATACATTTTAAACAACACATATAGACTGTAAACTTAGCTTAGAATCCAGAAATGTTAGAGTACTGTGAATTTACTGGTTGAAAAAAAATGCATTCATTGCTGTAAGGCAATGACAAAAGTTGCTTGCATTTGTTTTAACAGGATAAGAATGCTGAAAAGACAATCAAAAGAATGAATATGTGTGGACATACATACACAACTCTACCCTCCAGTGTAACAGATTACTTGCTGAGGGCAGAAACCCTTGTACCAATAATAGGTGTGAGAGTTAACTGTTTGCACTAGAAAAACAGAAGGGCTTGGGCTGGGTTATGCTGTTATTGGGTCTTTTTTAAAACCTGTAAATAAGAAACAATTATTGGCAAATACATTTTCCTTATTTACCCTCTAGGGAACAGTGATGTACCTGCAACCTTTGGGTATTACACTGGAAGGGATAGAGGAAGGGTAGCTTACCTCCCCCAAGCTCCTACTGGTGGAAGAGACAGCTCAAGTGAAAGAGACAGCTCTGAATACTGTAGCAATAAAGGTTAGCTGTGGATGGTGACATGATCCCACCTACTACACTTTAAATTATAACAAGATAATATTACAATTAGTTTAGTAAGTTTCATACCTTACTATAAAGATGGGAACTTCTTTTCTCTAGAAGAAAGAGAAGAAACACAGACAAACAACAAAAACAAACACACACCAGTTTAAAAATAAAACAAGATTATTTCCATAGGATAAAGAAGCCAAGCGTCCTGGTTCCCTTATCCTAAGCATGACAAAATGTCAGCTGAGTTTATAAAAATCCAGATTGATGATAATACCGTACGTCAGTATCTCTTAGAATGCATTTTAAAAGACAAAAAAACATTACACCATGGTCACACATAAAAACCAAAACCATTGTTTTTAACTGTAGATGGTAGACTCTCAAAAACAGCTGTAATAGTCCTTTTTCAAAAGCGTACTATACATATATATAATAAAAATATGGGAGATGATGAATAATTCTCCTTCCAGCTGGAGTATTGCCTGTGTTGGCTGCAAGTCAGAAGCCATGAGAGGAGAAGAAAAGTTTGTTCCTCTTCACTTAGAATACTAGTTTTGCAATAAAAAGTCAAATTACATGGTTCACTCTTGGTGTGCTTTCATGAAAACATACATTTTGTGTGAAAAGTTGTGCTTTAGGTATGGAATACACATCAAGTTTGAACTGGTAGTAACATAAAATGTTGAAACACAAGAAGGTCAAATAACGTGCAAAAGGTCACAGTGTGCATGCAAGGGTCGTTCAAACCCAGTTATTTATTTATTTTTATTTTTTTTTAGTGTCCTTGAACACTGCTGATATTAAATATCTTTACAATAAAACTGCTGGCCAAGACAGTACACACACACACATATACAAAAAGAAATACTTAACACAAAATAAGACTGACATTGTTTCACACCAATTTGCTAAGGTAATGCCCATAGTTCCATTAGAAAACTGTACGTGTTTTAGATATATGCTGCCTCCTGCCTGTCTTGTAACACTGACAATTTTTAAACCAACACATTTATACATATTGCCATGCCAAAATCTTTCCAGAACAAAACACTTTTAAACACATTCTAATAACTCCTTTCAACACCTTTAAAACACAACACAACGTACCATCTGTAAGTGAACACATCTTGTATAACATGGTTATACCTTTTAGCGCATAGCCAAAATATGGCACTTGCCATTTTGCAAAAAGTTTCTGGTTTAACTAGAAGTATGATAAAGCCATTTATAGCTGTTAACACATTACATTTTCACCTAGCAGTGGCTTGGCACGTTGCTTGCAAACTACAAATCTTTCTGCACATTGCAATCTATGACGTCATATCTCTTCACCTTCAACACTACCTGCTTCATCCAACAACTACATACAAAAGTTCTTCACTGACCCTATCTAGGCAGCACAAATGTTCCATTAAAAATAAAGCCAATTAAAACAGTCAGCTATGAGGCAAAGAAACTTTTTCTTTCTTTTTTTTTTTTTTTCACTGTAACATGTTGTGCACTGAAGGCAGTCAATCCTATCTCGCAACCTTGACAACAGAACATAATTACAGAACACAGATATAAGTTAGATGCACAAGAAATACGGAGCATTACCTTGTTTAGTATACGTATTACAGAAATAAAACAGACAGACATAAAACAACTTTGAATAAAAAAAATTCAGACTTACCCGGTGCCAAGGTATTTTTCTTCTTCTTTTCCGATACACAAGTCTGAGTAAGAAAACTGACTGCAGGACCTTCATGATAATTTCCAAACACTGCAGCTATTAACCCATTCAAAGGTTTTAACCCTTTTAAAGATTTTCTTTTGGCCATTTTAGTAACCTGCCAAACCAAGTCTTTTTCCAGAGCTCTGGTTTGCAGTTTAAAAACAAAACAAAACAAAAAATCTTTAACAGTACTAGGTTGAGATCCATTTGGTAGAGGTCCCCCATATTTCCCATTGTAGTCCCTAAAAGGCGCCTTGATTCAAACTCGAGTGCCCAACACCCCTATATTTCTTATACGGGCCCCTGACGCCGAGTGCCCCTAGCACCCTTGCCTTTCTGGGCTCCCCTGACGCTGAAAGCCCTTAGCACTCTTACCTTTACGGGCGTCCCCTGACGCTGAGTGCCCCTTAGCACTCGAGTGCCCCTTAGCACTCTTGGTGCCACCCTTGCACCTAGAAACAGTAACTGATGACTGTCACCGCTCCCAAGGCATCACACGTATGGTGGGACTTAAACCTCCGGGGCCACCTTCCCCTGAGGCTGGGACTTGTCAGTCCGATCACAGTGTGACACGGAGAAGTAAAGCCATCCTGCCGACTACGCCAAAAAACTGTGGTCGCAGATTCTCATTACTGTATATACTTTACCTTAAATTCTATATATTCAATAACCACACCAATGGTTATTCCAATAAACTCAGTTTATTGTCTGTACAACATGTGGGAGCCTCGACTAAAGGCAAGAGCTCCTCGAACTAAGTTTTACACAGTATTTTATAGCACTTCTTATCTTGAAAACACACTAACATTTCAGTGTAAGGTAATCATAGTTTCTTAGCAATAACAGAAAACAGTTTCATATCGTCAGGTACTTTTCCACTGGCCTATTTCATCACTGCTTATACATACACCTGGGTCAAGCTGACCTAATAGAAACAATGAGTTTCACTCACTCCATGGTACTGTACAGCTTGATTTCAATGTGACTACATGTTCTTATCTCTGTTTCTTGCCCAACCCTGCCCAAGCTTGCTATCCAGGCTGGTACCATCAGTTCTGTTCAGCTTTATCTAAACTGCTATTTTCACAACTTTAAGTAACTGGTTTCAGCCAGCATGAGCTATTGCCTTTTGCTTGCCTTGCAATTCTTACAAACTTATAATGACCCTTAGCTTCTACTCAGACCTGGCTATATTCAACTGCACTAGCAGCTTATATGTTATAATCATAATATATATATATATGTTGTAACACACTTTACTTTATATGTAATCCACTCTATATGTATGCATAAAAGAAAGACATATATATATATATATATATATATATAAAAGAAATTCCTCCACACTTCCCCTACCTGGATGACTACTTAGTAGTAGGACAGTCTCTGCAGCATGCAGTACAGTCACTGGTACTAACAAAATCTACATTGGAGTCCCTGGGATTTCTTATAAACGAAGAGAAATCTCAGCAGGTGCCACTTCAGGTGCTGGAGTTGTTTGGAGCAGAATTAAACACCAGACAGGACAGAGCCTTCCTGCCACAAGACAGGGTGAAAAGCAGTATGCAGATTGCAAGCTCCTTCGTGTCAGGGAGACCCAGATCAGCCAGAGAATTTCTCAGGCTACTGGGCCACATGGCATCTGCCACTGCAGTGGTAATGGGTTCCAGATTTCAAATGAGAGATATTCAGTTCCACCTCAGACAGTACTGGTCTCAAAGGATAGATATTCTGTCCAAACTGGTTCTATCACAAACAGCTTAGTCCAGGCATTGCAGTGGTAGCTGGATGAACACAACCTGAGAGTGGGCATACCTTTTATAAGGGAACAGCCCTCAGTAATTCTCACAACAGATGCCTCTCTTTAAGGTTGGGGCACTCACCTGTTGGAACACACAGCAGCTGGCACATGGTTCTCCCCAAGAGTCTTTTTTGCACATAAATCTTTTGGAGCTCAGAGCTGTCTATCTGGCTCTAAAGGCATTTGCTCCTTACCTTCAAAACAAGGTGGTGCAGGTCAGAACAGACAATACCACAACCATGTATTACATCAACAAACAAGGGGGTAGCAGGTCAGCCATACTGTGCACAGAAGCAATGAAACTGTGGTCCCTGGTATACTCCATGGGAGTATCCTTGTCAGTCATACACCTTCCAGGGAAGGACAGTGTACTGGAAGACTTTCTCAGCAGGATAAGCCAGGACCACCATGAGTGGTGCCTGAACCCTCAGATGCTCAGTATAATTTTCAGGAGGTGGGGCACTCCAGAGGTGCATCGCTTTGCCTCTGCAGAAAATCACCAGTTATCAATGTACTGTTGCAGGCCCCCTCTAAAGGGCACAATTTCACTGGATGCAATGGCCCTGGATTGGACAGGGAACTTTCTGTATGCATTCCCTCCTTTTCCTATGATATTCAGGACCCTGCTGAAATTGAGGTCCCAACCAGCAACAGTGATACTGGTGGCACCTGATTGGGCGAAATAGCACCGGTACTCTCTTCTGCTGACTCTGTCAGTAGTTGTCCCAATCCATTTGCCCAGGAGGCACAACTTGCTAACCTCCTTTCAGGGCAGGATCCTGTACCCCAGTCTCAAATCACTAAGGCTCAAGGCATGGCTCTTGAGGACTTAGAATTTGCTAACCTTAAGCTATCAGAGCAGGTGCTGACAGTGCTTAGGGGTTCCAGGAAACCTTCTACTAAGAAAACATATTCTTCTAAGTGGAAGAGGTTTTCCATATGGTGTGCAGGTAAGGGTATGGACCCCTTCAGGGCTGTCTTGGCTATTCTCCTGGATTACCTTACACACTTACATTCCTTAGGCCTGAAACCTTCGACCCTCAAGGTTCACTTGACTTCAGTCTCTGCTTATCTGTCAGCTAGTAAAGAGAGATCCATGGCCTCTCATCCAGTCTTCAGAAAATATTTTAATGGCCTCAACCTTCTGCACCATCCCCCTGAGAGAACCGGTCCCGGCCTGGAATTTAAATATCTACATTGCTAAGCTCATGGATGCACCATTTGAACCTATGGCAACTGCAGATTTGAAGTATATCATTTTGAAAACTGTATTTGTGGTTGCTATTACTTCAGCCAGAAGGATCAGTGAATTACAAGCCTTGTGCACAGATGAGGACTACATTTCCTTCCACAGGGATCAAGTGGTCCTTAGGACCAATAGAAAATTCCTTCCCAAGGTAGCATCTGATTTTCATTTAAATCAGTCTGTCACTCTGCCTGTCTTTTTTTACAGAGAACTCCAGTTCTCCAGAAAGGAGGCTTCACTCCCTTGATATCAAAAGGGCACTTAGCCACTATATTGACAGAACCAAGTCTTACAGATCAAGTCAAACACAGCTCTTTTACACCTATGGTGAAGTTGGTAAGGGCAGAGCTGCCACAAAACGTACAATTGCTCGCTGGATAGTGGCATGTATACAGTTTTGTTATAGTAAAATGGGTAAACAGCCACCCCTGGGCCTGAGAGCACACTCCACCAGGGGAACAGCAGCTTCAAGAGAAATTCCACTACTGGAAAGCAGCTACATGGAAAACTGTACACACCTTCACAATGCATTACAGCCTGGATTTGCAATCCAGAGGTGATGCTAGGTTTGGTACAGCAGTACTGCAGAGGCTGTTTCCAAAATAGGTTCTCTGCCTAACCTCCAAAGGTACTGCTTGGTAGTCTGCATCAGTTTAACCATAATGAGTGATTCCTGGGGTTAGAAGAAAAAATTGCTCACCTTAGTAATCTTGTTTCATCAAAGGGATCACTCATGATTAAAGACCATCTCTGCCTCCCCTACTAGAACCTATAGAAGTTACTCTGCATCCAAGGTTTTTTCCTATATAGGTTAAGGTAGAGACTCACTTTGTTTAACCAGTTGGTGTCCAGTTGGTCTCGAGTTTCTCAGGTTTGTTTGTTAAGGATGTTTGACCTGAAAGGACAAAAATATTATTTTTAATGTTATTAGTTTTAGCTAGTGGGTCTTATACCCAGTTAGGCTCTGTAAGAATCTGAAGCACTCAGAGTGCAGCAGTTGCTAGGGCAGCAGTTTGAAAGTGGCATGAGCCGATTGAGAGTTCCATAATTTGCATATAATTCCATCACTCCGGGCAGTTCAATTATGGAGGCTGACTGCATCAGTTTAATCATAATGCGTGATCCCTTTGAAGCAACAAGATTACTATGGTGAGTAATTTTTTCTTCTCGACTTTGTTAATTTTCTTTCAATAACTTCCTAATGTAGCCCCTTTTCTCAAACCTTGCTTGTAGTTCATCATCCTGCTTCCTAAAGGATTCTTCCATGTTGCAGTTATATTTCACATGGCAGAACTGACCATATGGGCTAGATCTCTTTAGGGACCAGAGATGAGCGCTATTAGAATGGAGCAGTGAATTTGCTGCACTTGTCTTCCTGTAGTCCTTCATTTGTATCTTTTGGCCTGGTTATCCCTGCAGGGTGAGATCCAAAAATTTGATCTCCTTGGCATCAGTTACCGAGGTAAATCTTAGGTTTAAGTCATTGTGATTCAAGCATGTGACAGACTGCCGTGTCTCTTCCATAGTTCCCTTCTAGACACACAGCATGTTGTCAATGAATCTATGCCAAGAGATAAGATTTTTCTTAAAGCGACAGTCCTCTGCATAACCTGTATGGGATTCCCACTGCCCTAAAAAGAAATTGGCTACAATGGAGCCATTCAGGTCCCCATTGCACAGTGCCAGGTCATTAAAGGTAGTGATTCCCATGAAAAAGGAGTAACATTATGAGGATTTATCACAGTTTGTGAATTCTTCTTAAACTGCCATCCCCCCCTCCCCAGCTTCACTGCATGCCACCTGGTTGTGGTTCTTTTTCTTATTTGAAAGAGACTCCCTGTCTGCACCCAGTTTATCTTTGTGAGGTACTTCTAGGTCTCTATCATGTCCCTGCTCATGCTTCTTTCCTTCACGGTGTGCATGTTGAGATCTCTCAGTCTCTGCTCATAGGGCTTCTCATGCAATCCCTGCATCATTTTATTTGCCATCCTCTGGACTGCCTCCACCTGTCAGTGTCTTCTGTGAGCCACAGCTTCCAAAAGTGGACACAGTACTCAAGGTGGGGTTTCACCAGCAAGCGATATAGTGGCAACACCATCTCCCTCCTCCTGCTGGAGATACACCTACCTTTGCACCCCAGCACCCCACTAGCCCCACTCACTGCTTTGTCACACTGCCCTGCCACTTTGAGGTTAGTCAGTTATGATAATCCCAGTGTCCCTTTCCTGCTTAGTGACTGTTTGTACCCCAATCGTATACTCTTCTCCTGGGTTCTGATGTTCTAGGTGAATGATTTTGTATATTTTAGCATTGAACCCCAACTGCCATGCTCTTGGCCGTGTTTTTCCAAGATCCCTTTTCTCTACCCTCTCCTGAGTGTCCACCCTATTACAGATTTGGGTATAATCTGCAAAAGGTATACCTTCCTCCCAGTTCTTCTGCAGTGTCATTTATGAAGACATTGAAGAGGACTGTTCTTAGTACTGAGCCCTGATGATGGATTTGTTAAAAACCTTTGCCTGGGCTTAAGTTATCCAGTCCAGTGGCAATTAACTGGTACCATGGGAAAAACTGAGTGGTTCACAGGAATGAGTATAAATAAGGGTGGGGGATCCAGGGTTAAACAAAAAGGAAAAATCCATCAAGTTATACTGAACTTTTTAAATAACCTGCAAAACTTATTGAATGAAAAAAAGTTAAATGAATGCAGCTAAAATTGGATTTCTGGTGACGTGACGTCACCAACCTGAATGGATGCCTAAGGGATTTGCTCCATCAATCGTCTTCACTTATCCACAGCCACCCAACAGCAGAGAGAGAATGAAATCTGAATAACAGTATAGCACAGTCCTGATTAACAAAGTCAGCAATGGGACAGCCAAAGAAAAAGGTTGAAACAACTGCTCCAAAGCATAAACAAGGTCACCGGAACTCTCCAAGCAACTCTGCATCAAGAGCCTCCAACAGCTGCCTAGGCTTGGGACTTGAAGATTTTTTTTTTTTTTAATTTAGTTTTTGTTTACCGGGTAGGTGCACTAGCCATGAAATGACTATTTTCAGGCATGACCCAGGAGAGTACAACAAAGAACAGTGGAACAACAGCACACATGGTTATAGTAATTAACAAGTAGAGGGGTACAGTAAAAGCTATAATACAAGGGTAACAATAAGTAGGAGTTACAATATATTGGTAAACATAAGACAAAAGGGCATCAAAGTTTAATAATAAGTGCAGGAGTCATGGATTCGACCTGATGAGAGACAGGATTAGGTCCAAAAATAAGGTAAGTGGGGGAGAGAAAGAAAGGTGAGGAGATGATCGGCTGTAGTATAAGATAGGGAAAAGGAGGTGTTAAATGAGAGAAGAAACAATCAAGGAGTAAGAGGGAAGATGTTAAGAATATTGGGGTCAGTAGGTCTAGGGTGGTTTGAAACAGGAGCATTTACAGGATAGGATTAGGTGATTCCGGTATGCCTTCTTGAAAGCATCATGGGACGAGGCCTGACGAATATGTAGGGGTAGGGAGTTCCAGTGTTGGGGGCGAGACAGTCAAATGCACGGCGCCTTTAGAGGTAGAGCGCCTTGGGACGAGAACAGGGGCAGAAGCTGCCGAGTGGAGGTCATAGAGGGATGACTGTGTTTGAAAGAGGCCTGCAAGAGATTTAGGAGTTTGTGATCTGATAATGCTATCAATTATGGATCCAAAAGCATAAGACCGAGACTCGTGGGGTGGAAGCCATCCAAGGTCAGAGTAGAGGGGTGCAGTGGTGTTTAAGACGGTGAGAGGAGAGTGCATACCGACAGATATTATTGTAGGTGACATCCCATTTCCGGAGACTGGATTTGCTTGCAGTTGTGTAGGTGACAACACCATAGTTTAGAGAGGGCAGTAGAACTCCACAGGCTATAGCAAGTCTAGCTGAGGGGGTGAGAGCATAGCAGGTTCGATAGGCAATACCAAGTTTGGTATTCACTGACTTACAGGTTTGAAGGATGTGAGTATCGAAAGTTAGAGAGGGAATCAAGTGTAATACCCAGATATTTAAAAGAGTTGACCACCCCAATTGATTTACCACTTAAGGTGGAAACTTTAAAATCATTTTGGGCTTGTTTGAGCTTACAGATAGAGCCGAACAGCATGGCTTGGGTCTTTGACTCATTTAAGACGAGTCTGTGAGACTTCAGCCACTGTTGGATGAGTTGAAAGTCATGGGAGAGTCGTTCATTGATATCATCAATACATTTGGCACTGGTGTACAGGACAGTGTCATCCACGTACAGCAGGGAGGCAATCTGTGGCAGGTTTGGATTGATATTGTTAAGAAAAATAGAGAAAAGCAGTGGGCCTAATATAGACCCCTGGGGGACCCCTATGTTAATTGTGATCGTATCTGAGGAGGTAGATTTATATTTTACGAATTGAGTTCAGTCAGATAGATAGCTACCGAACCAGTTTACTACATTGGAGGAGAAACCAAGAGATCTGAGTGCAGCAACGAGAAGAGCGTGGTCAACTAGATCAAAGGCCTTGGTCATATCGATGAAGATGGACCCAGTAAGGAGAGCAGAGTCCAAGGCCTTAAGGACATCAGAGGTAAGCTTGAGTAGGGCAGTTGTGGTGCTGTGTCCCTTACGGAAGCCATGCTGAGCTGGATTTAGGAGGTTGTATTTAAGGAGAAATTCAATAGTTTGGGTAGGTACAAGTTTTTCTAGAATTTTGCTAAGAGCAGACAAGATTGCAATGGGCCTATAATTGAGTGGGTCTTTGGGGTCACCATTCTTGAGAACAGGGGTTATCCTTGCCATCTTCCATATATCAGGGACATGATTTTGACTCAGCGAGAGATTAAAGATCTTGGTTGGGGGGCAGCAATGATAGGAGCAGCTAGTTTTAGTAACTTGGGCTCAAGATTGTCCGAGCCCACTGCCGCATCCTCAGGTATATTATTAAGTAATTTGAGTACATCCTGGGATGAGACAGACTTAAAATAGAAGGTTGGGTGATTAACATGTGGAGGAATAAGAAGAGGCAACTTGGCAGGGAAGGAGGAGGTGTATTTTGTTAGGTCAGAGAATTGATTATTGAAGAAATTAGCTATGGTGAGGGGATTGTTGCAGTAGACACCGTTGAGAGACATGTCATTAGGGGAGTATGGCGTATCTGAGCCCATGAAGAATTTAATGTGGGACCAGAATTTCTTTGAGTCTCCATAGGAATTGGTTAAGTGATCTTTACAATAAGAGCTTTTGGTCTGTTTGATATTTTTTTTTTCAGGAGTTACGCAGGGCTCGGTAGGTGTTTAGATCTGCAGCATGGCCGGATCTCTTGTAGTGGATCCAGCTTTTATCTCTTCAGTGTAGCTTTCTGAGGAGTCCTGATTTTAGCCACCTAGTTTGCCTGTTTTTTACTCAGCGTGTTACCAGCTTGCAGTGTTGCTCCTGCAGCCTAAGAAAGTGGGATAAGAAGATGTTTAGGGAGAACTGAGTATCGTTAGCTGCTAAGAGAGAGCACTAGTCAGTACAGGCAACGTCTTGTAGAAAAGCTTGGGGGTTGAACTTAGTATAGTCACGAAAGGTAATGAAGCGGGGCTGCATAGGTGAAGGCTTCCCTTTGCCCCAAATGCAGAAGGTAGAGGAATGGCCAGTAATAGCATCAGCTAGTACACCTGAGTCGATGGTGTGCTCAGGGTGGTTAGTCATGATCCAATCGAGCAGGGTGCCAGTGTTAGAGTAGGGGGAAATTCTAGTAGGTTCTAGGATAAGCTGGTGGAGATTTAGGCTTTGGATACTTGACAGGGACGTGGGTTGAGAGTTACCCAACCAGTTTAAATTTAAGTCTCCAAGGGTAAGGACTTCATATCTTCCAGAGTGAACGGCGGTTCGATCCAGCAGTTCTCCAGACCTTTATGACCACTCCTGGGGGGGTTGTAGACACTGACTATATGTAATTTCTTAGAGCCAAGGGTGAGGAGGGTATGAAGCGCTTCACAGTGGTTGAGGGGGGAATGAGCTAATAGCAGAAAGTTGGAGGTGACTTTTAAAATAAATGGCTGTGCCTCCACCTCTTTTAGAGGGAGGTCTATCGAGTCTCAGGAGGTTATAGGATGGGATTGTACATAGAAAGTCTGGGGTGAACGTCTTGAGCCAGGTTTCTGTGATGCAGATTATATCTGGCTTGTAGAGGGAGGTCCATGCTTATAGTTCAGCAAAGTGTTTCTCCAGGCTCCTTATATTATGGTGGACGATTGTAAGACCTTTAGCATTAAGGCTGGGATTGGTTATACAATTTATTGGGCCAGGGTTAAGTTGGACATCACCTGAGAGCAGTATGGCTAGTAAGAGTAGATACCACAGCCTTTTGCGCAAGAAAGAGCTTGGGGTGTTTAAAGGAGAGGGGGCGGCGGCAATTTTTATGGGCATGTGTAATCACAAGGATCCAAGTTCTGCTTACTAGAAGGGGAGTAGTGACATAGTGAGGTGTAGGCACAACCAGATTTGAAAAATAAAAATCACTGAGTGTGTAGTGAGGAGGTGCTTTGGCCGAGCTGGGGACAGATGACACAGTAAAGAGAAACCGTAGCAATGCGGGGGCAAGGAGAAGTAGTAGGCTTCATGATGGATTGCCTAAGGTTAAGAGAGTAGATCAAAGAAACTAGTGAGGATGCAGGGGGACAGTGGAAGGAGCAAAGCAACGCACTAAACACAGGATCCAGTCAGAAGTATTTGGCAGGAAGAGAAGATAGCAGAATAGTGAGCAACTGCCCTGTGGGAAAGCCAATAAAACAGGAGCTGACAGAGAGAGGAGGAGCTAGATGTGTATTTAATGGAGGCCTTGGTGGGGGAGGGGGAGTGGGAAAAAAATGCAGACTAGTAGGTACAGGCTGGCAGAGAGAAAAACGGCTGTCTGTAGCAGGGGAAGAAAGCGCTCCAATCGGCTTAGCCAAGCAGGAAGGGAGGACCAATCACAGTCCAGCAGCCAAACGCCACACCATTCGGAGAAGGGCCGGTGCTAAGCGGCTTCAGCGGTAGTACCTGCTTGAGGGATCCGATGCGGCGAGCTCCAGAGGCGGGCAGAGTTAGCGGTCCGAGTCGGGCGGTGGCCATGGGGGGTTCTGTGGGGCTGCCTAGTCTTCCAGGGCGCTGCTGAGGCACAGGGGAGTGCCTGAAAGAGCAAGGAAAGGGTAGAATAAATATTAGAGCAAAAGGGGGTGGGAGACTAGCAGCAGATACTTGGCAGGAGCTGTGGGGGATTCAGGCAGGGAAACAACAGAGCGAGAGAAGGTGAGAATATGTTTGGGAGGGGAGGTCAGAGAGGGACAAAGGAGTGAGGTCAGAGCAGTTTAGGTGGAAGAGCAGATGGAGAGATGGGGGGAAGGGAATGAAGACAGAGAGCGAGAGAACCTTGAGAAAAGGAGGATGCAGACTGGAGGGAGATGCAGGGGAGCGGGGGAGAAATTAACGTGAGAGTGGATAAAATAGAGTTAAGGAGCTGAGCAGGTGGAAAAATTACTGAGGGTCAGCAGGAGAGGCTTGTGATTAGTCTGGCAGCAGACTAGGAGAACTAACCTACAACATACACAGCTACGATAATATTATATCTCTATGAATTTTAAGCAGCAGAATATAACAGCATGTAAACAGTGCAGGCAATTAGCAGCGCTTTTAAACAAACTTAAGTACAGATAAAAAATCCTGAAATGGCGCCAAGCTTCCAGATTTAAATGCAGGCTAGTAGGTACAGACTGGCAGAGAGAAAAACAGCTGTCTGTAGCAGGGGAAGAAAGCTCTCCAATCGGCTTAGCTGAGCAGGAAGGGAGGACCAATCACAGTCCAGCAGCCAAACGTAGCACCAATCGGAGAAGGGCCAGTGCTAAGTGACTTTAGCGGTAGTACCTGCTTGAGGGATCCGATTTGGCAAGCTCCAGAGGCGGGCAGAGTTAGCGGTCCAAGTCTGGTGGCGGCCACTGGGGGTTCCATGGGGCCGCCTAGTCTTCCAGGGCGCCACACAGGCGCAGGGGAGTCCCTGCTTGAGGGATCCGACGTGGCGAGCTCCAGAGGCGGGCAGAGTTAGCGGTCCGAGTCAGGCGGCGGCCACGGGGGGGTTCCGTGGTGCCGCCTAGTCTTCCAGGGTGCCGCTCAGGTGCAGGGGAGTCCCTGATTGAGGGATCTGATGCAGCGTGCTCCAGAGGCGGGCAGAGTTAGCTGTCTAAGTCGAGGCGGTGGCCACGGGGGGGTTCCATGGGGCCGCCCTAGTTTCCAGGGTGCCAGCTCAGGTGCAGGAGAGTCTAGCAGGGGATCCAATGCGCGGCGAGCTCCTGGAGGCGGGCAGAGTTAAGCGTCCGATTTGGGCAGCAGCCATGGGGGTTCCGTGTCATTTCTTGTCTTCCAGGCGCGCAGGTGCAGGAGTCCCTGCTGAGGGATCCATGCAGCAAGCTCCAGGAGGCGGGCAGAGTTAGGGTCCGAAGTTGGGCGGCAGCCACGGGGGTTCCATGGGGCCACCTATTCTTCCAGGGCGCTGCTCAGGCGCAGGGGAGTCCCTGCTTGAGGGATCCGATGTGGCGAGCTCTAGAGGCGGGCAAAGTTAGTGGTCCAAGTCGGGCGGCGGCCACGGGGGGGGGTTCCGTGGGGCCGCCTAGTCTTCCAGGGCACCGCTCAGGTGCAGGGGAGTCCCTGATGAAGACTACAGATTGGGCATCTGCTCAGTGATCAGAAAAACTGATGCTTCTGCAACCATGCAGATGGTGCGCTGCTTTGATGGCAAAGTTTCTGACATTAAAAAGGATTTTTGGAAACTGGAGCAGCAGATGACAACAAATGATCAAGTGAGCAAGCTACGAAATGAGGCCTGTAGTTATGTTCATTCTCTACTTGCATCAGAGAGAACGTGCCCTCACACAGAGTGTGGAGGATGCTGAGATGAGGGCTTGCTGCAATAATGGGTGCTTGTTTGGATTTGCAGAGGGAGCAGAGCAGGACAGTCTAATTGACTTTTTAAAGACATAGTTTAAGCAGGAGCTGGCACTCCCGGATGAGTTTGAGCTGGGCATCAAAAGGGAGCAAAGGGGCACGAGGGCCCAAATCAAAGACTGGATATCCCCCACATCTATAATTATTAAATTCCTTAAATATCTAATGAAAGAGGACATTCTGAGAAAGGTGTGGGCTAAGAATGACCTGCATCTGAACGGCACCAGAGTGCATATGGACTTGGACTTTCTGCCAGCAGTGTTACAAAAAAGAAAGAACGTACACTCGGTCATTAAAATGATAAAAGAAAAAGGTTTGTGTGCACAGCTAAGATATCCATCCAAACTGTTGTTATTTTCTGATAATGACAACAAACTATGAAAATCTAGCGGCTGCCACCAAATGCCTTACTTCAGTGGGAATTGAACCACCAGTCACCAGAGCAGAGGAGCTTAAGTGGGACATTACAAAGACAGCATGAGGCTTGACAGGTTGTAAGGCATCAAACAAGCAGGAAAATAGGAGTGGCCCTGCTGTCTGCTGATGTTAAGAAGCTATGCAAAGCAGCACATTTCAATAAAGAATGAACACAGGGACCTGCTTAAAATTTTATTTTTCTAATTCTGTATACAGTGGATCAGAAGGCTGTGGCTACCCTAAACCTAGAAGCGGTATCAGGATCTGCTATAGTGTATCTCTCCACCCTCCCAAATTATTCTTTATGAAAAATTTAACTGGTTGTCTTTTGAACAAAGGGATAAATTGTATAAGTTGCTTTGTGTACAAAACTATTACATTGGGAGGGATGTGCAATCAGTGTAAAGTCTTATTTTATATTGATAGGATGTATTTTGTATTACAGAAGTCACATTCCTGCATTGTTATATCCCTGACCTCCGGATCTAGCCTGTAAAAGGGTCACGTAGCCCAGTGCTATTTATCGAGTTAACAAAATTTTAAATAAAGAGAAAAAAATTAAACAAAATGTTGGGAGTCTGCCAAGTGGGAAAGTGACTAAAATTAAATGAGGCTGTTAAAAAAGTACAAACATGCTCGCTCAGTGGGTTTGGGGGATGATCTTTGTATTTAAACCTGGTCTGCAGGAAGTACTGCCCACAGCACTACATTAGATCGCCTGCAAGTGGGGAGAATGAACAGGTGACTTAGCATGTTGTGACGTATCAGACTAAGAAAAAAATGTCTTGTGTAGTGCCAACTCTTATTCCATCGTGTTCAGAACCTCTACAGAACTAGATTAGTGTTGCAGGGAAGTGGGGGCGACAGTGAAAGCATCAGGTTACATAGCAGGTATACCCACACTTCCCATCGCAAGGACAAAATCTGATCTGCAGCTCTACATGGAAGATAGAGTTAATGCCTATGAACTTTCCTTATATGACTGGTTTCTCATTTAACTCTAATTTCCTTTTTAGGAGCATGGATATGTTGTTCATCCACACTCTTTGGCATGTCCCTTTCCCCTTTAAATCTTGCCGGAAGTCTTCAAGCTGGCTCCTCCCACCCACCCGGGTGGTATATACCTTGGCTCCGCCCCATGATGCCAGATCTTCCTTTCCGCTGGAAGATTCAGGTTCCCTCGTGCTACTTCTGCAGTACCATAGGCCCTGGATTCTAATCGACGGTTTTCACCGCATTTGCTTTCTTTGAAACTCGTTAGAGTTTACGATTCCGATCTGAGCGCATCGGACGTGGAGGACAAGTCATCGCCCGGGTTTCGCCGGTGTCCTTGCGGACAGAAAATGTCGCACATCGATCCCCACCTCTCGTGCGTTTATTGCTTGGGTGCCGTGTATGACACCACCTCTTGCACCATTTGTTTGGCCTTCCATCCCAACGTCCTGGATGACCGCAAGGCGTACCTAAAGCTAGGGAGACCAGAGCTTCGCAATCCACCGGTGAAATCGAAGGAGGCCAGGTGGGTGGTTTCCGTGGCCACAGGATCCACCGATCAGCTCGAACAGATGTCGGCTTTCAAAGAGGAAGCTACTCAAGCTTTGGCCAGCAAAGTTTTTCATGCCACTTAACCTGGGCTCCACTTTCTCTGGGTTCTTTTGGGAGCTGTGCCAGTCTCTCCCTACCAAGGGTGATTCGCCCTCAGGCACGCACTCCTCCCGCCCTAAGAAAAGGGACAAGGACCCTAAATCTTCTTCTGACCGAAGAAGACATTACTGGGACTGAGAGTGGTCTGATTCTCAGGACCTGGCGGTCTTGGCCTCGGTCTAGATCATTTCCTTGGCCGCTGGCTTCTCGGATCTTCCATCAGGCCAAGGCACCGAGGCCAAGGATATGGCAGAACTGGCCGAGAATTCTCTCGGCCCAATCGAGCCATTGTCGCTGACTCCAGTCAATGACTCCTTGGAGAGGACTCCCATTCTTTCCTTCCCCAATGAGGAGACTCGTCCTTCGGGTATCCCAGTCGAGGGACAGGAGCCGGAACCTGGGTTTTCACCGAATCCGGCATCTCCCGATCGACAGAGCCGACGCTGTCGTCTCGATTGAGGACTAGGACCCGTCAGTTGAAAAACGAAAGAGTCACAAACACTCCCGAACAGGCGCCGCCACCGCTCCTCATTGTCTCGGATGAGGAGGACTTGAATCCGTTGGCGTTATGAGGGACCTCATTTTGGCAAAGCTAATTCCTGACCGGTCAAAGTCGGCCACCGACCATGCTTGGACCAGCCTCTAGGCCAACGCCGACTCCTCCGGAACCGAAGACTCTGGTTCTTCCTCCAGTAGGACTGGCGCGCATTCCTGTTTGGCCTCTGCCGGTCTCCCCACTAATTTTGGTGGAGCCATCACCTAAGTAGCCTCAGGGAGGGACGCCCTCTAAAAAGGATCAGACAGATATGGGCCTGCCCTGTTGCCTGTCCATCACTGTTGTCCCCGATCACCCTCGGCGTATTGAAGGGGACATAGGCGGGAGACCCCTGTATCCTGACTCCTCGGACTCTGATACCACTGGCCTTCACTCACACCCTGATGATGAGTTGTCAGTGACAGGCCTAGAGGAAGGTCCTTCCTCTTTCCAGGGCATCCTTCGACTTATTTCACAGTCCACCGGTGTGCCCTTGCAGCCTATCCAAAAGAAGGTGGAATATCCTCTCACAGATATCCTTGGGGGGGGGGAATACCCCGACGGAGGCCTTCCCAGTGGCCAAAGCTATTGTTGGCCCGGCCCTTGAGCTATGGCAGCGCCCTGCCTCTTGCCCAGCTCCATCTGCCTGCATGGCTCGCAAGTGCACTGTACCCATGGGGTCCTTGGCGGGCTTCACTGAGCATCCCTCGGGCAAGAGCCTTGTGACTGCCTCAGTGTTTAGACGCACAGGTAGCTCAGCAGATACTGACCGCCCTCCGGCCAAGGAGTCCAAAAATATGGACCATTCTGCCCGGAAGGTATATGCGGCCTTTTCCTTCGGCCTTCATCAGGCCAGCTCGGCGGTGATCATGGCACACTTCTCTCACACCCTCTTGGGGTCGCTAGATAAAGTCCTCCCTCATCTCCCAACGGACATGCAGACCACGGTTAAGCAAGTCCATGACCAGGGCCATGCTGTTGCTAAACAGCAGCTCCAGATGGCCTTGGACATTGGAGACTCCTATGCCTGTTCACTAGCAGCCGCAGTGGCTACTCGCCGCAGGGCCTGGTTGAGATTATCCTTCTTTCCGGCGGATACTCAACATGGGTTAGCCGACGTGCTCTTCCTTGGCACCGACCTCTTCGGGCCAGGAGTGGCAGGTCACCTCCAGCGCATAGAGTAGTCCAGTGCCACCTTGGATGCCACTTCTGCAAAAGGTTCTTCGGGCAAGAACCAGCAGAAGCACAAGAAGAAGCCTTTTCCGCACTCTTCTCCTATTGCTAGACAGCCCCCCTACCAGGGAGGTCAGCAGCATCACCAGCAACAGCAGGCTCAAGCTTGGTGCTCTAGGCCCAAGCAGGGTCCCCAACAGCCCCGCAAAGGAGTCAGAGGTGCCAGTCCAGGAGCCTCCTCCTCCTCTGAGCCTGCACAGTGATGGGTCAGAGGTGGTCACCCCTATACCCATCACACCAGTTCTGGGTCCTCCCATGGGGGGCTGGCTCCGCCACTTTCTTTCCACCTGGTCCGGTATCACTTCGGACAGGTGGGTCCTGGAAGTGGTCAGTCGGGGACTGCCTCTAGAGTTCTAGCAGTACCCTCCTTGCCGAGCCCGTGCCCCACGGGAGGAAAGGATCTCAGCTGGCACTCAGTCAGCCCTTTGAGATGACATTGCTCAGCTCCTCCGCAAGGGGGCAGTAGCTCCAGTGCCGGATCCTCCTACAGACCCAGGCTTCATGTCCAGGTACTTTCTGGTGCCCAAGCGGACGGGGGGTTGGCGCCTCATCCTAGATCTCCACGAGCTGAATCAATATCTCAGGGCTCGCACCTTCCAGATGGTAACTCTAAACCAGATCATGCCATCCCTGGAGCGAAACATGTGGTTCAGTTCACTGGATCTACAGGATGCGTTCTTTCACGTCCCAATCCATCCATCCCACCAGCAGTTCCTCCACTTGAGGGTCGAAGGGACCCTGTATGAGTTCCGAGCCATGCCATTCGACCTGTCCCTCGGGTCTTCACCAAATGCATTGCAGTGGTGGCAGACCATTTACGATGTCAGGAAGTTCAGATATACCCTTACCTCAACGATTGGCTCCTGGTGGGTTCCTCCCTGCAAGAGGTGGAGAGGTCCAGGGACTTGGCCCTCTTAACCTGCTCTCAGTTAGGCCTCCTGATCAACAAGGCCAAGTCGGAACTCGTGCCCTCTCAGGTGATGGGCTTTATCGGGACAGAGCTCGACTCTTGTCGAGTCAGAGCTCGGCTTCCGGCGGACAGGGCAGAGGTTCTTTCCTCCTTTGCCCAGTCATTTCTGGTTGGGCACTTGTGCCCTGCCTGGGACTTCCTGCGCCTTCTGGGTTACATGGCGGCGTGCACTTCAGTGGTCCATTGGGCCAGATTGCACATGCTCCCCCTCCAGTTGGAGTTGGCCGCTCAGTGGACTCAGCATCAGGGTCTTTTCGACCAGCTGGTCACTGTCACCCAGAAGATGTGGGGCGCTGTCCAATGGTGGACTATCCCAAGTCATCTGCAGGAAGGGATCCCGTTTGTCCGCTTCGAGCCGACGGTCGTCCTCATGACTGATGCCTCTCTCATGGGCTGGGGAGCCCACATGGGGGACCACAGAGCCCACGGGTTCTGGACCCCTGAGGAGTCAGTCCCATTGCCACATCAACCTGCTAGAGCTCAGAGCAGTCAGACTGGCACTGTCAGCTTTCTCTCCTCAGCTCCGGGGTCAAGTGGTTCAAGTCCAGACGGACAATACCACAACCATGTACTACCTCAACAAACAGGGCGGCACGCACTCCCGTCTGCTATGCAAGGAGGCGCTCCGTATCTGGACCTTCATCAGCCGGTAGGAGGTGGATCTCCTAGCCATCCATGTGGCAGGAATCTCGAACCAACTGGTGGATGCTCTCAGCCGCATAGGCCAGATATCCCACAAGTGGTCTCTCCATCCAGAGGTAGCTTACAATCTGTTCTTCCATTGGGGCAAACCATTGGTGGACCTGTTTGCCTCCAGGGAGGACACCAAGCTGAGGCTGTACCATGCCTGCCCCTCTCAGCAGGGCTCGCTGCAGGGGGATGGCTTCTCGAGGCCGTGGACCCCAGGCTCCTATACACCTTCCTCCTTTCCCTTGATCCACAAGGTGTTACTCAAGGTGAGGAGGGACAAGGCGAGGTGATCCTGGTAGCCCCAGATTGGCCCCGCCAGTTCTGGTATCCAGATCTCCTCAGCCTCAGCTGCAGGGCCCCGGAGCGGCTTTGTACATGCCCGGACCTGATATCATTGAACCAGGGGAAGGTATTCCACCCAGACCTTCAATCCCTGCACCTCACAGCCTGGTACCTAAGCGACTAGAGTTCCAGGCTCTGGGTCTTTCCGAGGATGTCTACACCGTGGTGGAGGCATCTTGTAAGGAATCAACCAGGAAATGTTATGCCTTCAAATGGAAAAGGTTTTCCATTTGGTGTCAGGGTAAGAGTCTGGACCCCTTATCCTGCTCTGTGGCTAACATTTTTAGACTACCTTTGGTCTCTCTCCAAAGGGGGTCTTTGGTCATCAACCCTTAGGGTGCACCTGGCAGCCATCTCTGCCTACCAAGCACGGGCCGGTCAGTCGACATTGGCACAGGAGACAGTGGTCGGGCGATTTTTCAAAGGCCTGGATCACATATCACCTCCGGTGCGTGAACCTCCACCTCCATGGGATCTTTTTCTGGTTTTGGCAAAGCTCATGGGCAAGCCATGCGAACCCATGTACAAGTGTGAGCTTTCATACTTGTCGTGGAAGACTGCTTTCCTGGTGGCTGTCACGTCAGCCAGAAGGACAGGGGAGCTCCAGGCACTTTTGGTGGACTCCCCTTATCTGGTCTTTCACAGGGACAGAGTTGTCATGCACCCTCACCCGAAAATTCCTTCCGATGGTATTGTCAGAGTTTCACCTTAACCAGGTGCTGACTCTGCCGGTATATTACCCTAACTACACCTCGGACGCCGAGTACAGGCTCCATACCCTGGATCTTAGACTTGCTCTCTCTTACTATGAGGAGAGAACGGCGGAAATTCGGGGAGAGGTTCACCAGCTGTTTGTCACCTATGCTGAAGCCGCTTCTGGCAGACCTGCAGCCAAATGGACCATTGCAAGGTGGAATACATCATGCATAGGTCTGTGCTATAAGTTGGTGGGCAAGGAGCCTCCCAGAGGGATAAGAGCTAATTCTTCTCGCCATACTGCTGCATCAGTGGCTGCTTCCAGGGACATCCCTATCCAGGAAATCTGTTGGGCTGCAACCTGTAAGTCAGCAAACACATTCATTACCCACTACCACATCGACCTTGAGTCAGGCCGGGATGCTGGTTTTGGGGCCTCGGTTCTCCAATCTCCGTTTTCTAAGTAGGGGGTGTGCGCCTTGCCTCCCTCCTCCCAGAGAACTGCTAGGAGTCTGCCAAAGAGTGTGGATGAACAACATATCCACGCTCCTAGAAAACAGGTTACTCACCTGTAATAGTAGTTCTAGGAGTGGTATATGTTGTTCATCCACACGCACCCACCCGACCTCCCCGGCTTTAGGCGCATCACCTTGCTTCCAGCGGGCTAAGATCTGGCGTCATGGGGCGGAGCTGAGGTATATACCACCCGGGTGGGTGGGAGAAGCCAGCTTGAAGACTTCCGGCAAGATTTAAAGGGGAAAGGGACATGACAAAGAGTGTGGATGAACAACATATACCACTCCTAGAACTACTGTTACAGGTGAGTAACCTGTTTTTATAGTAATATAGGTAAAATAAGCATCGGAATGGGGAAAATATATGTATATGAGCCCCATTAAAGGGCAAAGCATTTGGGGCTGGATGTGATTTATATGGTGATCCGAAGGAGCCAGTGGCCTGATGCCAGGCGGGGATGCCCATGGAGAATTTGCCATTTCTTTGTCTTTGTCATACTATTTTTCAACCAGTCAGGTCCTGTGCATGTGTGCAAGAGCAGTTCCAAAGAGGGACAGTGATAACGTCCTGCTGGCCGGAGGGTCATACTCTTGTCTTTATTTGAGAGGGGGTAAAGGTAACACCACCCAGTTTACAATTTGATTTATTGACATGTTTTAGGCCACTCTCTCCCATTGGCAGGTTATCTAATGGGAGATTTTATGAAAAAAGTTGGGGACGTTTTTGAACATCCAAGGTCACATCCTATAGTCGTAAGTTATAAGGTGGCCCTGTAGATGTGAACCCCATACAGGTAAACCTCAGGGCTGGGGGGGGGGCGCTTGTGTCCCTCAAGTGGCAGCCCAGTGTCACCCACAGCTGCACTGCTTGAGTGATACTCTCCTGTGGAGACAGTCCTATATTTACAGTTCTCTTTTCTTGTATAATTCACTCAAGTTTTGGTGGGAGTTGTTAGAGTTATTGTTTGTCAGTGCTTTGTAAAGCATTTTGCGATACACTGTATTAAAGATACTATATGAAATACAATTAAATTGAACTGGATTACAGAGAAAATAAAAGACTGAAGGTAACATGGTGGTGCTGGGAGCAATAACAGCAACAGGAAAACAATGTTAAGATGTTGCCAAGTGAAATTTCATTACTTTCTTACTATGCGTAGATGGGATTATTACAAGTTCTGTCACTTAATGACAAAGGTATAAACTGTCATAAAAAGGGTCAGAATAATAAAAGAAATGGGGTTCAGCAGTGTTGTGTGGGAATGCTGTGGGAGACGCACCTATCCTCTCAGGCGCACCAGAAACTTAGGAGGGTGAGTGGGTAGGGTGGTAGCCTCCTTACATCCCCAAGAGAAAAACAAACAAAAAAAAACAGGGCTAAATATGTTACTGAGAATGGGATATCGTTTGAGACATCTGCAGAATATGTAGATCACATGGGAAGATTGGCAATACTTTTAGAAAACCTTGAGAGCAGATAAATACACTTTGACAGTGTGTATGGTCCAGTTCTGGGAAAGTCGTAATTCTTTAGAATCATATTCAGTAAAAGAACACAACCACCAACTGGACAAATAGTAGCAGGGGTAGACTGGAACTGCATAGAAATTTAAGATCTGGTTTAGTTTCCGGGTTACGCTAAGACCAACACTACAGGAGCACGTACCCTCAGGGTGCTGGTGGCAGAGGAGGGCCTTGTTGGACATATGGCATCTACATAACCCAAAGACCAGGGACTACACCTTTTTTATGCTCCCAGCAATAGTTATTTGCGTATTGTCTGATTCTATATGTAACCCCCTTGTTACCCGGGGTTAATAGAGTCCCAGTAAGACCTAGTGGTAGGCAGGGAAGGCAGCTTGTGAAACTCCAGTTAAATGGGTTTCACACTGCCTCACTCTGTTCTCAGTCCCAACCGAGACTGAGGGATGACATCACCAATAGAACTATCGCAGCTGCATGAGCCACATTGGAATCTGCAGCAAGGGAGTTGGAATAGAACGTTGGGAGGTTTGAACAGATTCAGTCAGTTCAAGTGTGGAGTTGGTGTTGGGAGCTTGCTGAGAAAGCAGCTCAGCAGCTCAGTGTAGGCTCTAGGAGCCTCAGCCCTGACAGAGGGCTACTTTTAAGTAAAAAGGGTGTGTGTCTCCACCTTAAAGAGAGACACAGAAGATAATTGAAGTGGTGGAGACCGCTGTTTTTGGGCCTCAGTGCCCCCTTCCTTCGGGGATGGGGGGCAGGAAAGGGTTCCCTGCAGATTCCTGGGGCAACCCTTTAGTTTTGCTTGTAAAGGAGAAGCTGCCTATGTGTTCCAGAGTTTAATTGGGAGAACAAGAAGACTTGTAAGAAGACTTGTGAGTCGCCTGTGGGGCACCTGCAACGTGAGGGTGAGTGTCTGCTCTTCCTGAAAGGGCCAATGTTTTTCACCCTGGGACTTGTGTGACAATGTGGGGATTGAACTACTGAGATAGTGGGAAGCCTAGAGTAATGAGCTAAGCAACAAGTAAAAGTAGGTTCAAGTCCAGAGCTTGTTGGAATGGAAATGATATGTAGAGGAGATGTGACAGACGTCTACCCAAGAATCTACGTTTGCAAGTTGTCAGTAAAGGAATTGTTTAGTTTCCAGAGAAATGGCTGGGTATGGGCTGTGGGAGCTGGAGGTGGGAGACCCCCCCCCATCTTTAGTGACCAGGTCCACCTCTCCGGATTTGCTCTGTGAATTCCTACTTTACCTCAGGCACTTGGCCAGTGATGAGGGAAGTACCCAGATGTGGGATTTTAAGGAAAATTCTCTCTAGGAGTCGAAGGCTCTAGTGTGGTTTGGGGAGCCACAACAGGATAATTGGTTCATTCCCAAAATGGACCGCAGATCAAGTGGCCGGCGGGGGAGCCGGGCCACTGGGTAAAACCCAAGTAGTGTACAAGTCGGGCTGTGTACCCAAAGCTGCGTGCAAGTCTGGGCTGTGTGGCTGGTGGGTTTAGAGCCTGAGGGCTGGAAATAGTGATAAAGTGTTCTGCTGTCTCTAACCTGCATTACCAGGAATGTAGCCCCATGGGGGTCCATCTACGCTTTGTTTGTTCAGCTTGGATGTGAATAAAAGCCACACTGGAGAATCTCATTCCTGGTTCTGGACATTACAGTTATTGCTTCCTGGGTTCGGATTTACTTGGGTGCCCCTGTGCAGAGTAGCCAAACCTAGGTCCCCTGTGCAGAGTAACCTCATCCTCCCCGAACCCAGTCCCCACCAGGTACTGCTGTCAGCTTCAACAGCATGCCACCTGTCATTTTGCTAAAAAGGCTGGGGTGAGGGGTTACGTATATAAAAAAACAATGGGTGTTTTCTGTGCAAAGTTAGGATATAGTGCCATGGCTGTAGCCAACCACGCCATGATAAAGTTGGAACTAGATATGGGCCTGACATAAGCAGTCCCTCTGGCAGTTAAACACAGGGCTGCTAAATGATGAAATATTTATATACAAAACTGTAGCAGTCATAAAAATGATATAGCAGAAAATCTGGAAAGTAATACCAAACTTAAGTTCATCTGGGACAGTATGAAGGTTGTGTTCAGAGGACATATGATTTCATATGCCTGACATAAGAGAGGTCAAGCTTGGCACATCCAAACTGTGCTAGAAGGAAAATTTGGAATCTGAACATAAGAAATGCAGACAGCCTGAACTGCTGGACTAGATCAAACAGGTCCATGGCTTCTACCAGTTGACATATATAATGCAGAGTACTTGTATGCATCCTCTGTTAACAATTGAACTGCAAATTATAACAGCTTGGTATTTAATATGATTGATAAGATTTTTTAATACCGTGCCTTCTATTTGTTCTTGTTCAGTTTTGCTCTTTCTAAAACATTTTGTGATGCACTGTATTAAAGATGTTACATGAAATACAATTGAACTGGATGACAGAGAAAATGAAAGACTAGAGGTAACAAAAAATTAATTATCTGGGATATGCAGGGTAAATGTTGATGAACTATACAAGAATGTTAAATTGGATTATACAGTGGTTTTGGTAGAGGATCTTCATTGACTGCGAGCTCTTGTAAGCATAACAACAGGAAAAAAGTTCCAGTCAGACACCTCATAACAGAAACAGTAAGTGACTACACTGTATTTCTCTTCAGAGGGAGCTTACCTTAGAAGAGTCACAACATGACAGGCATTCTTGAGGTAAATTTAATGACTTGTTATTGTTAACATAAACTTTTTTAACTTGCTAACGTACGGTTGGGACAACATTTACTTAACTAAATTCTATTGTGTTAGATACATAGATGCATGGAAGGTGACAGTAGAAAAAGACCAACTATCCAGTCTTCCCTTTAATAATTCTGTAGGCCTACCACCATATAGATCTAGCTTACCTGCTTTCTTTTTCATCTTCATCTTCAGGAATTAGATCAGGCAGGAGTGGTGGACATGGCCTACCTGGATTTCATAAGGCTTTTGACTGTGTTCCATATAGGAGACTGGTAAGCAAGCTGGGTAGCTTGAAGGTGGGCAAGTAGGTGGTAACCTGGATAAGAGATTTATTACGGGATAGAAGACAGGGGGTAGTGGTAAATGGAGTTCACTCCAAGGAAGGGCGGGTGACCAGGGGGGTACCTCAGGGTTCAGTGCTGGGACTGGTTTTCTTTTGTGTCTTTTGTAAGTGGCATAGCAGAGAAGCTGAAAGGGAAGGTCTGTCTCTTTGCGGATGACAGCAAGATCTGCCACAGGGTAGACACTCCAGGAGGGTAGAATGGATAAGCAGAGATCTGAGAAAACTGGAGGTATGGTCGGGGTATGGCAGCTGGGTTTTAAAGCAAAAAAGTGCAAAATAATGCGCTTGGGGCACAGAAACCTGAGGTCACTGTACAAAATAGGTGGAGTGTTATTGACAACAACCAAGCAGGAAAGAGACCTTGGGGTAATCATACCAGATGACCTAAAGTTGGCCAGGCAGTGTGACAAAGTAGTTGATATAGTATGCAAGAAGACAAGCAGTGAATATCAGGAGGCCAGTCAGTCATGAACATCACTCCAGTTGGCTTGGGATCCAGGCCTTTTGGACAGGCTGAGTTAGATCCTGGTCCATCAGTTAAAGAGGGAAAAATAAATTGTTAGTCAGCTGCCCATTTTTCATTGGGTTCTCCCGTCCCTTTTCTCATTATTTTCGACTCTGCAGTTGTCCCTTCCACCCTTATATTTCGGATTAGCGTGCAGTAGCTTTGTAGCAAGGCAGTGCTTTATCAGTGGGCCAGTTCTAGCGTGATAAACTAGAGCACAGTTCATTTGTGAAGTGAATCTCCCTGCACGCCAGAGCCAGCATATATTTCTATTTTTTATATAAAGTATTTGTCCCAAAAGAGTTTTTTGATTGTAGATAAATTCATATTCATTTTGCTTTCTTTGCTATAGGTTTAATAGCAGTAAAAAAAGTTAACATTGATTAACATCAGTTTATTACCATCACTGTTAAAGAGCTACTGACGCCTCAAAGAAAACTTAAAAAAAAATAATATTTATGTACAATTCTGCTTGCATTCCAATTATATTTTATATATTTCTACTCTCCATAATTTAGTACTAAAAAAATGTGTTTGAATATATGACCATTGTCCCTTAGTGTTCATTTCAAGTTCATCTGCCTCTGGAGCTTACTCCGTACTTCGTCATAATCCTCTGTTGTGACATCACAATCTGTTGCCATGGAAGTAACTGTGAGGTCACAAGCAGTGCTCTATGACTTCAGGTAGGGAGAAAGCAGCAGGAATAGATTGTCTTCAAGAGCAAAGATCCTGTTTTCATGCAAATGACCTCACTACAAAATAATGTGGAGGGGGAGGAATACAGAACTAATGGGAAATACAAGCTGGACAGTGCCTAAATACTGTGTCTTGTTAAAGTTCTTCTGAATGTGTCACCAGCTCTTTGAAATGTTTTGATGTAGGAGAGGGTGAAAAGATGGTGTTATTTCTTCTAAGATCATGCAACAGTGGTTACCAGATGTCTTGCTGTTTCTCCAGAATACAGTTTGCCACATTTCTTACAGATGAAGTAGTAATTGCATGCTTCCTTTATTTGTTGACTACCTATGAAGCTAGACTTTATGTAACAACCTGTTGACAGCTGCATCCTAATCGGAGGAGGAAGAACAAGCTACGGGTATATAGAGGATATGAAATGGCCTAACTCAGAATATGCACTTTATCTCAACATGTATGGGGCAAGACATAGAATGTCACTCGTGAGTGTGGAAATCAAGAGTGAGTTAGAAAATCCCATCCCCTTACAAGTAGAGATACATACTGCATTTTTAGTCAAGCCAATTTGTATTCAATTTCTATGCAATGGGAGCAGGGTAAAAATGTCAAGTTAAAAGTGATGTCTTGGGTGATGGCAATACTAATAGTAACATGTCAAACGTATGTTTTTGAAAGGGTCACTTACAGCAACATACTGTAATTAAAGGAGAACTACACTGAACCTGTAAGTCATTTTTCCCAGTAGTTGCTTGTTTTCATATATTTGATTCTTTTCTGTCCCATTAGTAAACACAGTGGATGTTTTTAATTAACATACTATTGGTAAGTGACATTTTAGAACTGTATGATGTGGGTTATGTTCCTTGTGAGCCACAGAGTTCCAGAACAGAACATGAATGCATTGTGAAAGCATTAAAAGTTATTTAACAAGGACATAAAGTATATCATGCAGTTCTAAAATGGTACTGTACACCAGAGTGTAAAGTAGAAACTCCTTGTGAATTTACTAAAGCAGAAGTACAGATGGAACAAAAACAGAATGTGAACCAGTACTACAAATAAAGCTTCTACAGAAAACAGACTTGCAGACTCAAGGCAGTTCTTCTTTAAGTGTTGTTTAATTGATATCTTGAAAATTAGAACAGTGGCGGAGCCAGGTTTGGGGTCATTTGGGAGCCGGGGGCATTCAAGTCAATCATGAGCTCCACAATGGGCACTAAACAGTGAATAAAGATGGTGGTGGGGCACCACTACTGACACTGGGGCAGCCAGGAGGGGTCACCGCCTCCCCAGACCCCCCTCTAGCTCCGCCACTGAGTTAGAATCATCACAATTGAACACTGAGCCAATCAGACAGTAACTTTCTTCACAATACCAAGGACATCACAGTTGCTTGGTGCAGTACTGAAGCTGTCAGTTGAAGTGAAAGAGAAAAAGTTAAATCCTCACACGAGCATAGTTAAAAGCTGTAACTAATAATATGATTTATAAATCAAATACACAATGATTTGACTCAAAATATGCAGTTTATCGTCACTTGTGAGAGAGTAGGACTGTCATAACATGTGGCTCTGCCACTTGTGAGTTAACTTTCCAACCCCTTAGACTTGAAGAAAAATTGCATATTTTGAGTCGGTGCTGAGTGACCCCAGGTAGACGTACAGAATTCTGCGGAAAGAAGGCACTTGGGCCAGGAGTAGGATCTTTAAAAGGCAGTTCAGATCCAACTGAAAAATAGAAAGAACTGCATCAGTCACCACATAGAAATGGTAATTCCTTTGCGTTAGCCACATAATTCACTTATTATATCAGGCCACTGATGTTTTGTGACTTCTGTTGCCACTTTTTGGAGATTTGAGATCCTTTTATTTCAACTGGTCATTTCATGAAAATATTTAGTTTTGTCAATTAATCTGTATCTGCTTTAGGTGCTATATTTCTGACTGCCAGTCTGACAGGTCTGCAAGTGGACTGAAGAAAAATTAACATAGGGAAATACTGGCATCAAGGAATGTACTCAAATCACGTACTGCTCACTTGCTTCAGAATTACATCACAAACTCCTGATTGTCCCTGGAACTGACAGCAGACTCACTAGCCAACACACAGGCCCTCTACACATGATCTTCTGGTTCAAACACAGACAAATTCACGAAGTTGTAAGGTGCAGCTGAGACTGTAGTTTTCATTTTGGGTATTGACTCTGCCCCCAGGTGTTGTTCTACCTACTTTTGCATTTAGAGTCCATACTGCTGTGCCACACTGCAGTGCATTACAAGTCTATTGTGGCATAAGGTGGTAGTGTTCAGGTTTTGCAGCATGCTGACTTTGTTCTGATTATCGGCATGGACAACCAAGTAGATGTTCTGTCTTAAATGTTATTTTACCAGGTTAAAGCTGACTCATGAAACAAACATGCAAATTAAAGCAGACTAGATAGACTCAAGTCTTTTTCTGCTGCCACTTTCTATGCATTCATCTGTCTAAGATTAACCTAGTAATTTTACTCAATTGTCCAATAAAAGATATTGATCTTGGTCATGGGGTTGATGTGTTTTGTTACCAGGAAAATATGGATTTCACATTTGGTTGCCCTGCAGCAGAAACTCAGGCTCATGCTGCTACGCATTGTGTTAACATGTACTATTGCATTTGTGAACTGTATTTCGTACTCATGTCCTGTTTTATGTGGAATGTTCATGGAAAAACTAAAATTCTGGGAGCTGAAAAGAGCAGCGAAGCATTAGAGGGAGGTGGCTCTTTCACAGTGACATTTAGTTAAAACCTTTAGCTCCATGCTTGAGGTGAGACTCCTCACCAGGTGTGAAGACCTAAATGGTGTGCAGAAGAATGGAGACGCACTGGCTGCTTCAGGCACAAGAAAACATGTCCTTTATTCTCAGTGAAGCAAGACCTCTTCTGCTTGCAGCTCTGTGTGTAATACCTGATGGTTTTCAGACCTTTTCAGTTCTTTTTATCTTGACAGGTATGCATTTTCCTAGTCTGTCAGTTTACCTGCATAATACTGTCAGACTGCTTAACAGCTTGCTGTCATTCAAAGCTGCAAAACAGCTTGCAATCAAAATGACCAAGATGAATGTCTCATAAATATTTCCCTACATTGGTATGGACTATACATAAAACAAATCTTATCTTTACTTGTAGATGTACAGGTATGAGCCCTCTTTTCCGATGCACTACTGTAAGAAATTGTTTAATTTTTGATGGGTTTTACAGTTTAGACTGCAGTGGGTATGAATGTGACCGTAATGGTAAGTGCTTAATGAGGTCAATGTCTGAGAAATGTCATATTTTCTTATTTTAGTACAAGTATCCCTGTATTGGCAAAGGTAAGCTAGTTATCAGTGTGAAAGATAAGTTACCTCAGAGCTCATTGCTAAACTTATATTTACTAAAAAAATAACCAGAAAAAGAAGAATTAAAAAGCCTTGTTTTCAGCTGGGTCCTGGGAGACAGCAGAGTACATTTAATATATAAACACCAAAACAACCTGTATAAAACAAAAACAAAAAAGCCAGTTACAGGACTTGCATACATATTCTCAACTAATACACATTCAACAATGTTCAAGATAACATAGTGACACATGTTTAATGGAAGCTTCTTTAAGAAGTAGGGCCACAAAGCAGAAGTTATTTTTCATAGCTTCTTGTTTCTCTTTGAGCAAACCAGTTTGCCTTTGTCAGCTAATTGCAGAGAATAAATGTGCTTTTGAGAAGTAATTTTTATAGTTGGTCCAGAGGACCCAGCTATTCTTTTTTATGTTTGCAATTTGTAGTTTATACCCCCTACTCTCGGATACAGTTCCACAAAGACACCCCTACCACAAACCCCCCCACCTACCTTTTATGTTCTCTGACCACCATGGAGCCATGATTTACCCCCCCAGGTGGGTTTTAGAGGGTGATGTACCCCTGATTAAGCCAGTCTTTGAGCCTGTGGAGGTGGGGGGGGGGGGTCAGCCTGGGTATACTAGGGCATCTTCTCCAGGAGCTGAAACTGGGACCATTTTTCCTTCTTTTTTTTTTATTTGATGGCATGAGGTCATATTGCCGTATGACAAAAACGCGCATCTGAAAATGCCGCAGCAAAACAGCGCCACACAAAAACAGAGTTGGGCAAAACACCAATCTGTTCCGTGCACCGCGCCTATTGAAAATAATGGATTAACCCCCGCATGGAGGGCTTTGCCTCCCATGCCCCCCGGAACTTAAATAACAAACTGTGGGGGGGGGGAGCGCAGACTTCAGGGATGAAGGAGAAACATGGGAGAGGGGAGTTTGATTTTTCAAAAAAACAAAACCTAAAAAAAAAAAAAATCATGCCAGCAAAAGTTGCAGCAGAGGAGACCTGGGGGTAGGGGGGAACCGAACCACGGTCCCAGATCTCCCGACTGCGCTGTGTCTTGATGCCTTAGCCACTCCCCTATGGGAGTGGCTCTACCAAGCACCCAGTACATGGCAATTTTCTCTCTTTCCTTCAATGTGCAGCGACAGGGGTAGCAGTAAATCCCTATCGCTGTTCTACCCCTGTCGCTGTGATTTCAAGCGCTGCATGTACAGTGTGGTTAATACTGCGCTGTCTTACATGCGCGATATTGACCCGGTACCGTATTTTATTGATTTTTGAATTTATAACACAACAGAGTAATAATAATAAGATTTAATCACAATAATAGAATCTAATATTCATTAGCTTACTGTTATTTTAATTGTATGGCATGTCTAGGCCAAAACCAGTTTTCCTTCGTTATTACTCTGACCCCTTCAGATGTCGGCACACTTGGGGGACCAATACATATGTATACCCAATGCATGCACAGCACGGGTCCCTGGCTGATATCTGTCCCACCCACACTACCGCATCTGCTGATCTGCCACCTGTGGTCACCCAGGAGGCAGCATAACAGTGGAGACAATGCCCTTCCTCCCCAGAGAAAGAGAGCGTTCTCTGTGGTGCTCAAGCCACCTCTCCTGGGCCGGCCCCCATGATCCAGGCTTATTCCCAAACCCAGGTCACTGGCATCACAAGAGGTGGTCCTACCGCTGTGCCAGTGGTGCCGGCCAAAGACCCAGCTCTTCTGTCATCACATCATGTACAGAAAGATCCAGTCTTCATTAATTCCTATGGGTGTGCACCAGCAGCTGTATAAAAAGAACAGAATGCTGGTGTGCATTCATAGGTGACCGGTCACTTCATGTACGCTTATTCTTGAACTTGGCTAACTACATCCCCAGTCATCCTTCCTTGGAATGCATGGGATGGGGCAGGAAGTGTGGCAAGAAATAGAGAGTTCCTGCTTACTGTGGTACCATGGAGCTAATCAAGCACTACAGCAGAATCATAATGTAATATTGGTGCAGTAGCACCAGTATAGTTAGGGTTTAGTAAGGTGTTTAATGTTAAACCTCAATTTTTGCACCTTAATAACTTTGGCAGTGTTCAACAAAATTTCCCAAAATTTGTAATGTATTGGCTCAGAGGAAAGTTCTCAAAATATAAGAAGTTTCATGATGGCACCTTATGCAATTTCTGAGATGTAGAATGTCATTTTTTAACAGAAGTTGATGTTTTTCCTTCTATGTATTGCACTTTTTTTTTTTTTGTTCTCACCTACAGCCTTGATGATACACAATTTTTTTCTGAAACATTTCAGGTAGAATCAGCCTTTGTCAAGGTAATGCCTTTTGAAGGTTTTGAGAATAAATATTGATTGGTTCCAAAGTTTTAAGGATTTTAAGTTTGATCAATAGGGTTTTAGTATAACCCTGAAATACGAAAGTTACATTTACCTTTATCCGGCATTTATCTTTTGCAAAATTAGTGTATTTCAGGTTGTGAGAAAAAATACAGGTAGTGATGACTGCCTTCTTTTTTTTTTTTTTTTACTAAAAACATGGAAAACACATAAAAATTATGTCTTTTTAAAAATCAAACACCCAAACCTGTGTGAACAGGACCCATTTAGCTAGATTCTAGTGTTTCTTTTTGTAAAAATAAGCCCAGAAATGTGTTTTCTGGGCAGCCCAAAACTCCTGGGTGCCCTGCTTAGCCATGGTAGCCGTTTGTGTAGCACTGATGTGCACACCTGGAGTCGCAGCTGATCACCCCTTCCTCCTGACCTCCATCACCCCTAATGCACTTATAATGAGAAGCAAAGGGAGGCAGATTATGCTTTCCAAGATAGACTAGCTCCTGAGTTGTCTTCTGCCAATTTCTGTCTGTGTATTATCACAAACCAGTTCAAATAAGCAGGCACCCTCCTTGACGTTATTGCTGCTTTATCACTCCAAACAATTTGAATGCAACAGTGCTTGCATTTGTATCCTTGTCCTGATAAGATTGTATGTATGTACTCCCAGTAAGTTTATTGGAAAAAAAACGGGTGCTAGTTGCCTTTCAGACAAACAATAGAAAAAGTACGCAGTAAAATAAAATGTTTAAAATCCTGCTGGCGGTCCCCCTCCCCAACAGATTTTTATAACAGACAGCTGGCACCTAGTCCCACTGTCATTCTTTAATGATTTTTATTTTAACTTTCCAACACCGGGTGCAAAGCCCCCTGTGCTGGCTAATAGGCCCCTCCCTGGAATATGAGGAAGTGACCTTGGTGTGACCACCCCCGGTGCCACTGTATTTATTAATAAATCTTCCTCCCTATGTGGCCTGCGGTAGCTTAATTCTCCTCCCAATACCGAGCAATACTGAGATGCCGACCCCTGATGCCTAAAAGGTGTCCTCTGACAGTGGGGTGCCCAATCCCCAGCGTTGGCAACCCTGAAATAAAGAAAGCTGTTCAACTGAGATTTCTTTATGTTTGTAAAAGAAGAAAACTGTCCCTCACCAATCTGACCCCCCATGACTAAACCAGACCTCCCACTCAGCACCCCCCCCCCACACACACCCTCACTCACCTAAAGATAGTCCCATGATGTAGAGCCACTCTCCAGTTGGAAAGACATCCTCCTGATGCAACCACCACAGCGATATGAGAAAAGAGGTTAAGTCTGTATGTATTTCAATGCATTTTAAACTTTTACTCATAACGTTGCCATTTTTAAATATTTTCCACCAAATTCTCAGCATGGCCTTTTTGGGCCCCTGCCTCTTGAACTAGGTAGGTGAAATGTTTTGACTGTTTTGAAACTTTGGTGGAAAAATATGGTGAAATGACCAAGTCATGTGTGATTGCTGAAATATTTTCACGTTCGCTCATAATTTTACTGATTTTCAGTATTTTTCCACCAAACTTTCAACATGGTCTTTCTGGGATCCTACCTCATGAGCAAGACAGGTGAAATTTTTCAAATCTGGCCTGAAAGATGATGAAAGATGATTTTGCAGTCATTTTGTGAAATCACATATTGGGTAGGATTTGAACATTTTCACCTTCTGGGTTCATGACATGGAGTAATAGTAAGACTTTATTTATTTATGAGTGTATGCATTTTTTTTAACTTTGTGACTGTTTTCAAAATTTGGAGTCAAGATATTAAAAACAGCAAGGTTATGAATGTATGTTAAAATGTTTCCATGCTCGCTCATAACTTTGGTAGTTATCAATATTTTGACTCCTGACTTTCAACATAGCCATTTTTTCACCCCACCTTATAAATGTGACAGGTGTCATTTTTCAAATTATAGATGAGGCATGTTTTCTCACTTGTGGTACAAAATGATGTTTTGGCCACTATTCTGTGTATGTGCCACATGTAATAATTATAAAGCTGAGTCATAAAGCAACGATCTTAAAATTGGGGGTCAGACTTAAAAAAATATATATTACTATTTAGAAACGTTATGTATACTGCTAGCCTTACCTCAGCGGGTAGTGCTTTGTGATCCTGTGCCCTTGAGCTGAGTTCAGAGTGAGCTCAGTGAGCCACCTAGATGGGCTGAGGCGGGGGGGGGGATGATGCTGTCATGAGGCACCACCCCGTAGCTCAGGAAGGGAAGGTGCAGGGTTGTCTCCAGAGGCCAAAGTACCATATAGTGAAGAGAAATCTTGTCTTGGCACAGGGCCCTGCACCTCTGCACCTGTGGCTGCCAGAGTGCTATGCATTTCAACTGACAGATGGAGTCTTTGCCCTGCATGTCTGTATCTGTAGCCACATGGAAGCGCAGGGTCCAGAGGGCCCTGCACTTCTGTAGCCTGCCAGACAGACCCACAGTTTCTTGACAGCTGTTGTCATATGGAAGTGCAAGGCCCTCAGCAGGCAGACAGACTTGACGCAGGCCAAAGGGCCCTGCACATCTGCATCTGCATGATAAATGTAAGAGTAAGCAATGGGATTCTGGAGAGGTGGCTCGGGTGAGCTGCATTAAGGTGGTCAGGTCCAGGAGGTGCCCTGGGGTAAAATGGGATCTTGAGAGAGGCCAGACATGTTTGGTTCCCATCTCCAGGGTTCCCACCAGACCAAGTGGGCAGGTAGCCATGGGACCAGCAGCCTCAACTGGTCCCCTTTAGGCAGTGCTATGTAATGCCAGATCGATGAGAAACAAGATAGCTATTATGGCTGACTTGATATCTTCTGTCAGCCTGGCATGCATTACAGAAACCTGGTTGGGAGATGATGCAGGTCCAGTTTTGGAGGCATCTATCCACCAGGATACTCTGTAGTGCACTTCCCCAAGAGGGAACATTGGGATGGGTATGTGGCAGTCTGTTTTAGATCTGACTTAAATTTTTCCGTGTGCACAATGGAATTTAGTTCGTCATTTGAATCCATGGCAGTACTTGGGGGTCTGGGTGCTGGTTGCCGGATCCTCGTCTATCACCCCTCTGGGGCATGAGGGGGATTATCTGCAGGAAGTCATAGACTGCATCGCCAGTAGGGTGTTGGAGTTAACCATATGGATAATTCTGAGGGACTTCAGTGCCTGGATCGATGATGAGCTCTCACATTTTGGAAAAGACTTCCTCTAGACGATGACATCTCTGGGCCTCGTACCAGCAGTTGCTTGTGCAACCCATTGCCATGGCCATGCCTTGGACCTAGTATTTTCATTGGGGCTTGAGATTACTAATCTCAAGATTGATCTGATCGTTTGGTTGGATCACTGCATGGTATAATTCTCTGCTAAATTATGCTAATCTCTTTTTGGGCAAATGGGAGAAAGAAATTGTCTGTGACAGCCAGGTCAATCCCTTTTATGATAGGATTGACATTTGGCATCTTATAGATGATATATTTATGGTGTGGCATGGCAGCAAGGAGGAATTGGGTGAATTTGTCACCTATTTGGAAAATAGCAATGAGAACCTCAAGTTTTTGGTTCAGAGTGATGTTAGGTCCGTTTCTTTCCTTGTTATTAAAATTATCAAAAAGGATGATGACACCTACAAAACAGATTTATTCAGGAAGGAAACGGACCAAAACTCACTCTTACTGGCCTCCTGCTGCCACCCACGCCATATGGTAAACAACATTTCCAAAGCCCAAATGATGAGAGTGCATAGGAACTGCAGCGAGGATACTATCTAGTAAATGGTTCTGAGCTGATGGGGAGATTTGTGGCCAGGGGTTATAATACTGATTTGGTTACTCAGGCCTACAGTAAAATACTAACAGTAGACAGGAGTTTTTTATTGGATGTGAAAGAGAAAGTGTATGGTCTATCTTGTTTGAATTTGTTAAACACGCTATGCTAAGAAATTCCAAGAAATTCTTAATAACAACTGGCATATTCTCATCTCAGACCCCCACTTTAAAGAGTCCACTGAGAAAAAGCCACAGATGGTTCACAAATGCGGCAAGAACCTTAAAGACATGTTAGTACATAGCTGCTGTGGCAATGAGACATCAGGTGACTTTGGGGGAAACTGGTTACCACCATTACCAAAAGGAAATTTTACTTGTGATAGTTTAAGTTCTGTCCCTCTATCATGAGAACCAACACATTGCTACACGCAGTATCAACAGAAATTTCAATGTAGGCAGTTTTTTCAATTGTAACACTGAAAATTTGATATATTTAGTTACTTGTAAGTGTGGTTCTTTTTACATTGGTAAAACTACCAGACAATTTAAGGTCAGAATAGGGGAACACCTTACATCCATTGCCACAGGGAATACCAGTAATGCATTGGCTACACATTGCTGTTGGCTAGACGTGGGGAACATACTTTTTTGTTCTGTGGGATAGAAAAGGTAATAGGACCAAGAGGGGGTGAGATAGATGAAAAACCGAAACAGCGTGAGTCTTATTGGATTTTTACTGTAGGTGCTTTAAAAGCACTTGGCTTAAATGACAAAATAGAGCTCTTGGCATGTATTAAGTAAGGATTAACCCATGACAGAGCGTGGGTTTACTTGGGAATTAATCCACGGCTGGGGGGTGGTTCCAACTGACCAGCTGTGGATTAATTCACAAGTAGACCCACGCTTTGGAGTGGGCTAATCCACTTGTAACATGGGAAAGAGAAAGGGTTCAGCTCCCTTTCAGTCTGTGTCTTTTCCCCATGTTACTGTGGCTAAAAAATATTTTAAAGTTGTGAAAAAGTTGTTCGAAAAAGGGTTCCGGGATGAAATTTCCATTCTTATCTGTGCTGTGATCAGATTGGACATAGTATCTTAAATGTGTTGTCCAATTGTGAAGCACAGGACAGGTAATCAGTGTAATGGAGAAGTGGCGTTTTATATTCAAAGTAATATTACACAGTGAGTGAAATGCGTACCTTGTATGTTCACATCCTTGTACTGTGGCACATGGTTTGCTTTTTCTTTGTCTGGAAAGTAAAAAAATAATTTCTGTAACAACGCACGTTGAGGAGAGGGGTTAGACAGGAAGTGAAGATGCATCAACATTTGTATGACCCAACATCTCAGGAAGCAGCGTGAAAGGGTATGCACCATACGATGCCAGTTAAATGAAGGCAACATCTTCTCATGGGTATCCTACATTGTGATGGCTACAAAATGTAATAAAGAGTGTAATATTTAACAAAAGATATTTGAAATGGGCCATTTTAAAAGGAGTACCATGTGATGGACATATGGGCAGTTTAAAAATGTGTACTGCAACTTCACAAGTTGACAAGGTTGCGCAAGGAGTTTGTTGTACTGTTGCATTGACAGGTACTGGTAGTGCAGAGACTGAAATTGATACTCGAGCTTTATATTTGTAGTGGGCAATTCACAACCTTGTACCGGTGGCCACGCTGCTACATTAAAAGTAATTGGTTGTGCAGAGAGAAAAACATTGTGCATAGATTCATAAGTTGTGTTGCAATTTGTTTATTGACATGTAAACATACGTTGTTTCAACAGGCGTTACGGTACTGTGCAAAGATATCAAGGTCAATGTAATGCAAAGTTCTGCATGTTGAATTGCCAAGCATGTATGCAGGTGATACAGCATTGTGCAAAGATAGTAAGGTGGAGAGGTAGATATTGTGCAGAGTGACAGTCATGCATGTTGTATAGTTGTGAAACATGGCAATTGTAGACATGCTACAGGAATGTGCAATTATTATGCAATATTAAGGCATACAGTGATTAAAGTACACTGGCATATCAGTTGCTATTAATGACACTGTGATTAGTAGTAGCTAACTATCTCGGTTTTTTATTTGACAATGTATGAATCAACTAAGCAGTTACCAATGCAATATCATTGTTAAAATAGTTGATTCTTGACATCAATTATGAAAACAACTACTGATTAACAGTACCATATTATTCAATGTTACAAATGTGATTGTATATGAAAAGGTAATTACAAATTATACATATACGGTGTACAAGAGACCTAGTTCTTGAGAAGTACTAAAATCTTGAAAATGAATCATTTTCTATATAGCAGCTTGACTCACAATATCTCTAAAAAGTTATGTATTTCTACATTACAAATTATAGGTATAGGGTGTACAAGGGACCAATTTCTAGCGAAATACTACAGTCTTGACAAGGAATCATTTGCAGTATAGCAGCTTGACAAACACTATTTCTAAAAAGTAATGTATTTCTACATATTATATATTTTTTTTTTCCTTTAAACATTATTAATTTCTACTCAGTGTTACCAGGCCACTCTTAGAGGTAGTACCACTGTTCTTTTCATTTGAAAGGTTCTTTTCATGCATCTCAGAAATACTGTGCTACCAATCAATTTGCAGAGAGCAGCTTGACAGAAATAGAACAAGATTGTATTTCTAAGTAGTACAATTTTGTTTTTGTAAAATTAAACATTTCTGTACGACAGAATTAAGTTCTGCCCAGTGTCACCAAGCCATACAACACTGGCATGGCACCGTCCTTTTCAACTTAAAGGAGACATTTTAAGAAAAACAGTAGTAGTCCTTTGTATAATACTACTTTGTTTCAGTCGAGTCCTTCTTTTCATGCACCACAGAACCAGGATTGCAGGAGTTGCTATGGTAATTGAAACTCACAGGACCATTTATGGTGAAGTGGTGAAGATTGAATGGAGAATTCTCAAGCATTCTGCTTTGACTGGGGGAAGACATATCATTGGCTTGTGCATTTCCAATGAAATCAAGGTTATTTTTGCTGTGTGTCTGGGGTGCTCTTACTGTCATTAAACTTTGATGTGGGCCCTGCTGCTCCTTTTTTACGGCTGCAGTGGACATAGCCCTGCAGATGTTTTCCTTTGAGAAAAGGAATCCCTGCATAAATTACCTTCCAAACAACATTATAGAGTGCTAAATAGTGTCCTAATTGAAGCCTTATTGCTACATTGCCGGTGTGTGTATGGGAGCTGAAGAGCACTATTTTCCTCTGACACAAGAAGTTAATTGAGCCCTCCCCAGTACTGCCTCTTTTTGCAAGTTGAAACCTCCTCCAAAGTGTCCCAGTACTGCCTTTTTTTCAAGTTGAAACCTCCTCCAAACTGTTTTATGGGCATTGTTAAGTTTCAATGCTTAATTTACTAGCTTTTGCAAACTGAGAAACTCCTGCTTTGCTAGTAGCCCCTCCCCCACTCATCCAGAGGTGTGAATTCCTTTGTTTACTGACCATGCTTGTTAATTTTACATGCTTGGTTCTCCCTCAATATGAAAGCCTCAGGGCACTAGTTCAGTAGTTTTGATTGAAAAAAAAAAATGACATAGCGAAAGTCTTGTAAAAAGTATGTACTGTAAAATTGAACTTAGCTTTAGAAAAAAATTACATTGGACTTTGCTTTCTCAACTTTCAAGGAGAAGTTAGCAGTTAAAAACTCAAAAAACATTTTCAAATAAAAATCCTTGGACCAGAACCGTATTAGCAGTTGCCGTGCTGGGTCTTTCTTTTGTGGCTTGAGCCAGGCAGCCTGCCTGACCCTGACCCTCACTGGGGTCGATCGTAACATTCATTTACTAGCCCAGGTACTAGTGCAAATTGCCACGGGCTAGTGCAGGATCTCTGTCACTTGCCCAATTGGGCTAGTGCATTTCCTTCAATGGAAAGCTGCAGTTCCATTCTCTACCTATTGTGCTGTGTGGCACTCGTGCGGTCGCAAAGAAAAAAAAAAACACCTTGAAGCACGGTTGGGAGAACAAAAGGAAGTAAAGCAAACAAAAAAAAAAAACTGGCTCGGACAACTGACTGAGACCACAAAGGAGCCCCCCTCCACAACACCCCAGCAGCAGCATTCAGGACACAGAGCATTCGGGAAAGTGAGGCCACAAACTGTACTTAATTAGGGACAAGCAGCTCAGTATTTAAGTCAAGACTACTGGTAGGGCAGCATTTGCGCCATAACATTGGATTGTAAGTAAATCACGACAAACTGCTAAAGCTGAAATAAAGTTAGCTTAGCTAGTAATGCACTCCGAGCTCATCTTCGCTGTTCCATTTGTTTTAGCCTTGCCCCTGTTACCCTGTACTGTCGTCACCCTCTGAGAAGCTATGAAGCAGCAGTGGCAGCAGATAATATGCGCGAGTGAGGAAATTAGCTCCTCCAAAGGAAAAATATGACTGGAGCACCCCCCCCCCCAAACACCCTGCAGCGTTCAGGAGTCAGGACATGGCGTGGTCGAAACAGTAAGATGCCTTGTCCTGACCCTGTCACCCTGTGGTCATCATTTTGAGAAGCTGCTTCCAAAACTCTGAAGCAGCAGCTGCAGCAGATATGCACCAGTGAGAAAACGGGCTCCTCTGTCCTAACTGTAACAGCTGGTCTCTATCTCCACAGGCAGTAATGGTACGAAGACAGACCCCCGAGTCCAACCCCCCCCCCCCAGTAAAACAACATCACTGGATTTGCCAACATTCACACCAAGGTGCCGTCAGAACAGTGAGAGACCGTGGCGCTAATCAAACAAGAAACTAACAGGCTACAGCCCAGGAACACAGGGAGGTTAAACCATTCCGACCTCCACTGTTCTTTTCAGCCTTGTCCCTGTGGTCTATCTGAGCTGAGAGTGACTGTGATAATGATACAAGTGTTCTTAAGAGTGAGCCACATTCCCCTGACACCACACAGTCCAGCAACATTTAAGGATCGTTTGACTTTTATATTAAGAACTTTAAGACAATGACATTAAGACACTGACTTCACTGAGTGTTGTGTATATATATGTATGAAGTATTTTATTTCACAAAGTTCATTTGTAATTTAGGTTTCAAATAAATTCAGACACGTGCTTGATACATTTTGATTTTAATTGCTTTTTGTTTAACAAATCACTGTAAACGATACTGACTGCGGACTAGTGCAAACTTTTGTGGACTAGTGCAGTCTCTGGTTCATTAGCCTGGCTGGCTAGTGCAAAAAAAAGTCAAGGTAGACCCCTGCCCTCGTAGTAAGAATATGAAACTAAACTTGTGTTATTTTAAATGATTGATAAAGTGACATGTCCAGTTTGCATCTCTTGGGGATGAAGCTGTAGCCCTTTATCTATATGGAGTAATTCACTTGCCACCGACTCTTAAGACCTCAGCTGTAAGATATATCATGCATGTAAGGTGATATGTGAAATCAAATTGCATTTCCTGAAAAACAGGTTCATTTCTCTTCCCTACCTCTGCAACCATACAAAGCCAATCCTCTCTCTCTCTCATACTTACTACTGGACAACATAGCTGTCTAAACAAACAAAACTGTGTTTTTTTTTTTTCCTTAAAAAGAAGGAAGATTTTTTTCTTGCTTGTTTTAAGTGCCTGGGTAAGCCACAGGAAAACATTTCTGCTGCCAGGGATGGCTGTATTCCTTAATGCTCCCATGTGCACTATGAAAAAGAAAGAAAAACAACCCATAGAGATTATTGTATAAAAAGTCGTCAAGATATCTGTAGAGAGAGAAGAGAATACAACACTTAAATGGTTATAACTGCATTAGATTACAAATGCAGACCATGATGCAAAGTTCTCATGAACTGATTCAACATTAAACTAATAGACTTTATATTCTTTATGCTTCTTTTTGGATGTTACTAAGATCTCTGTTTGCTATTGCTGTTGCAAACATTTGTTCAGGAGGTCCCAGCCATCTCAGAAAAGATATAGATGGGGTGAGGGCAGCACAGAGAAGGGCAACCAAAATGATGCATGGCCTGCACCAGAAGCACAATGGAGAAAGACTCAGGGAGTTAAATGTGTACTGTCTAGAGGAAAGAAGGGAAAAGGGAGACCATGACAGAAGCATTCAAATATCTCAAAGTTATCGTTAAGGTACAGGAAGGTTCAATTCTGCTGAGAAAGAGATGTTCAAGGACAAGGGGGCATGATATGTAGCTGGAATGGAGGAGAGTTAGAGGGGATGCGAGGGACTACTTCTTTACAAAGAGGGTGGTGGACACCTGGAACAGCCTGCCAGCAGAGGTAAAGGGTTCCAAAATGGTAACAGGTTTCAAACATGCAATGGATACCCATAAGGGGACCTTGCTAACAGGGCTAGTGGGGGGGGGGGGGTTAAGGCTGGCAATCAGTTATGGTCCATGGCAGCACAGTAGATAGAGACCTTAGGGCAGACTAGTTGGGCCAGGAGGTCCTTTTCTGCCAACAGCTTCTATGTTAGTAAATAGCTGGTACGTGAGCATTATACATTCATGTTGACATCAATTTTAAGATGTTAAATATAAAGCCTATGGTACCAGTAACTCAATGCCATTAACAAGTACTGCTCAAATATTCAAAATCCACAGATCGACCTATTGTCAATTGAAATCAAAAATATGTATCTCTATAGAAGTCATGACCATAAAGAAAAAGAGAGAGAGAGAGAAAAGAAAACAAACACAGAAGAAAAGTGATGCTTAAAATAAGCCAAAGCAAAAGGGGAGGTTAATATGAATAAAGCAAGTGAGCAACAGTGAAATACATTTTCATTACATTTGTGAAAGGATGAAAGTTCAAGTAAAACATATGCCCTAAATATAGAAAACAGTTGAAAAGGATAACAAGGAAGGGAAAGGGTCCTAGATGCAGTAGAAAAGAGCAAAACAACCAAAAAAATCAAAGAAACAGACTGGCATAAAATTTAAAACAACAAAACAATGAATGACATTTGGCAGATTATAAAGGGCAACATATTATCATTTGCAATAGTTACATTAAAAGGACCAAGGAATATAACAACAAATGATGACATGCAAGGTGGCTAAATGAGGATGTGAAGAAAGTTACTCAACAACAAAAAAGAAACTTAACATGCAGTGAAATATCTGAAAACAAAAGCCATGACATAACCACATGGTCAGAATATAAAACAGTTTAGAAGAAACATAAAAGCAACAGTAACCATTTCAAAATGAAAATGGAACTCAAACTTGCAACCGATGTAGACAAAGGCAACAGTAAGCAATTGTGCAGTTACATTAATAGCCTGACCCCCCCCACAAAAAAAAAAAAGAATATAAGTAATATTAATATTAAAGGGGAAACAGTAAAAAAATCCAGTGGAGACAGCAAACCAATTTAATGAATATTTGCATTCCTTATTCAAACCCAATCACAACTCAGTCCCCTACTCCTGTACATTACCAGGAATGCCAACAGAATTAATATAATATAAATACAGACAGCATATTACAAAAAATTCAGAATAAAAAATAATCAGAGTGCAAAGTTTCCACTAAAATGCTGAAATTAAATATTGGGATAATCCATAACCAGACACCCTCTCAAAATATTATTTTAAAAATTAAATACAGGTTTCAGGTAAAATTCTGGAATCACTACTTAAAGATATAGGTTAGCAACATGTCTAACAGTGATTTCAGTGACAGAGAGCAGCAGGGATTCACAAAGGGACAATCATGTACCACAAACGTAATCTGTTTCTATGAAAACGTGTCCTAGTTCTTGGATAACAATACCCCATAGGCATAATTTCTGTTAGACCTTTGCAAAACTTGAGCCACTGTGCCACATTTGGCAGTCATTGAAAAACATTTCTTCCCTAGCTATTCATCCCTGTGTTATAAGCAGTAGAACCCAAACCATATGAAGATTCATCAGTGTAAGCCTTGTGTATTATGCAGACTGTGATACATAACACTCGTAGGGTAAGTTAGTGCCTCTGGACTTACTTGCTGCATGTGCATCTCAATTGTTATGGGGTCCTGGCCATGATCACCCTTGCCAAAGCCAATCTAGCTACAGTATGTCTTACAGCTCTTGGTAAGTGACATCACTTTAGCTTATGTTTTACTGTGGCAAGATGCTATTTTCAACAAGAAGTTAACATTTTAAAAAGACAGTGATGTGTACTGAGAAGCAGCTTGTGCAGGTGAATCATCATGCTAGCCTAGATATGTCCAGGTTGCATTCAGTTAGCCTAGCCAGTGGGAGCAGAAGGGGGAGAGGGATATAAATCTAAAATCATCATCTAAAATCATTTGTGATTTAAAGTTACATGATGCTGTTCTAGTTGGGTGTGAGAAACCAGGGCTCAAGTGTGACCAACAGTATAACTTCTACTCTCAGAGCTGGTGGACAGTTTATATCATGGAGCTGATGCATTCTCGTGTTAATATGAGATGGCATGCTACCGTATATGTTACTAAATGATGCTCCTGTAACTAGATTATGAGCAGAATGTAACACTGGTGTCCCTTGAAGGAAAGATAAGGTAGCAGAGGCCTGGGATGCAGCAAATAGAAAAAAAAATGAACCAAGGTAAAATTCACAATAATCAAACTAATTATAATAATATAAATAATAGAACGATCGTATAACCACAGTAAGAATTTAATTTCAAAGGCTTCGGGTTCTTTTGGCTCTACACAATGACTTTATGGCTTCACACAGGATTCATTACTTGACCAAATCTGTAATTTTAGCCAGTGCCTCTGTAGGCTATATCATTCCTTAAATATCAGTTTTACAGTTTGTGAATGACACCATTAAAGTAAATCTATATCTACCGTATATACTCGTGTATAAGCCAAGATTTTTAAACCAAATTTCAAAGCGCACTTTACGAGTCTCAGCTTATCCGCAAGTCGAACAGTAATTGCAATACTTCACTTACGGATCCTGTCTCATGCAGTTCCTAATCACACACCCAGTTTCCGCTGCCAAGTAGTAAATTAAACTGTATAAAACAAACACATACAGTGTACCACCACAGTCATTGCCAAAATGAATACTGGTAACAAGTGAAAACGGCACGCTTATGATGCAGCCTTTAAGCTGCGGGCTGTTGAATTCGCTGAGGGCTCCAATAACTCTGCTGCAGCCAGGCACTTCTCGATTAACTAGAAGCAAGGGCGGGAGTGTAGAAAACAAAAAGAGGCAGTTGGTGATATGCCTAAAACTAAGAAAGCATGCCGTGGTGACTGACCTGCTTTCGGTCTGCTGGAGTCTGATCTCAGTGATTGGGTACTGTCATGCCACCAGAGTGGCTACATCATTACCCGCTTGGCCATCTGAGTGCAGGTGCTTAGGATGGCAAAGGAGCCCAGGTACCGCTCCACAGGCTCGAAGAGTCTTTTTTGGCATAAGCGGGGTGGTGTTCACAATTTATGGAGCGTCACGGGCTGACATTAGGACAGCATACTAAGGACTTCCGGCTGGGGCACGGACCTAATGGCTGCCTAAACCAAGCGCTGAATGACTGACCAGAAACAATCCACATTAATCCATAAAGAAAACGTCAATCCTGTCAACCAAAAGATCAATAAAAGACTATCTAATGGGACCCAAACACCGTTTGAAGGAGATTCAGTTGAATGGAGCTGTAAAACAAAAGATAGCTGAGCAGGTACAAAACGGCTGAGCGGAGGCCTATGCAGAGCGCACATCCACGGTACAAAGTACAGAGAAGGCCGCGAGTATGGCTCAAGAGACAGAATGCAAGATTACTTCCCCGGCAGCTCTGCCAAACCCTACAACAAATAAACGATACTCTGCAGAGATTGGAGGCTAAAGCACTAGATCAATGCCAAGACATTGCAAAATTACACCAGAAAACACAAGAAGTTGAGACGGTAATGACAGAATATACCCAAATCACAGATGTGCACAATTCGGCCTTGCTGGAGCTGCATCATCGCACCACGCTGCTGGAACAGATGCTTGAGGAATTAGAGAACCGGAACCGGCGGAACTAAATTCGGATCCACGGAGTACCAGAAGGAACGGAATCGGGGAACATGATAGACTTTATCGACTCATTTATAAGAGAGATCCTCAATTTACCTACTGATAAGCGGCTGGACATTATTAGGGCTCACAGATCATTGGTACCGCGGCCTCGAGATCAGAAGGCCAGACCTAGATCGATAGTGCTTGCGTTCCTGGATTACAGGACCAAAAGGAGGTGTTAGCCCTAGCTTGGTCAAGAAAAACTATATATTTCGGAGATATCAGACTGTTTTTTGACTATGACTTTACCCCACAGCTGCTTGCTAGGAGGAGGAAGGTGCTACAGGTCGTGAAATTACTACAGCAAAAAGGGGTAAAGGCCTTTGTTGAATACCCTGCTAGGCTGAAAGTTCAAACAGAAAAAGGTATTTTGAGATTTCAAGAGCTGGCAGAAGCTAAGGAGTTCATGGAGAGAGTGGGGTTGCACATACCTGAGGAGCAGGGACGGCGGATTCAACAGCAGCTGGGGGAGCGGAACTGGTTCAAAAGAGGCCCAAAAAGAGTGAATGGTGGTTTAAGCAGGGACATGTTTGGGGTGTGGGACAAGGTCCTAGCCAAAAGAAAATCCCCAGATGAAGAACTAGAGCGAGGAGAGCAGGAACAGGTTGCTAGCCTTGCTTGTAGAGCAGAAAGCAGCTAACTAAAAAAGCTACATTTTCTTATCAATTTAAAACTTATATCTCAGCAGGAGTCAGTATCTGTTGAGATTAAGTAGACGGATACTTTATTAGAAGTAGAAGGGGTCTTATTTAGGGTGAAAAAAAAAGAAAGAAAAGAAAGAAAGTCAGTGTGTGTTCTGTGCTGGGAAGGGTATTGTATCAGCTGACTTTGCTAAACCAGTAGGAGGAAAGAGAGCTTAATTGGGGGTGTGGCTTAGAGACTATAAAAGGAGGTGAGTCAAATTACAACTTCCTGTTGCTATCCTTGTTTTCTTACTAATTGCCCTCCATCCCACCCAGCCACCCTAAGCCAGTTCTACTTTTATAGCCACTGGATCTGACTGTCAACAGGAACTTCCTGTTTGGCAGTAGGAAGGGAAGGATCATAGAGAAACATTGGTTTTGTCAATCCTAAAGGAAAAAAAGTAGCTCACTGCCCCCCCCCCCAGCTGCTGGTGGTCTGACATTGAGCAAGGAAGAAGGAGGCTACTAAAGAAGATAGGAAGTTGCTGTCCCAGAACAGGAAGGGTGAGAGTTGTAAGGAGAGGAGAGACTAAGCATACAGAGAAACAGGAGAGGAGACACAAAATAAGACATGAAAGGAGTGGTGCAGTGCAGTGGCTGTGGGGCGGCAGTGTTCCGGGAGACATTCTGGAGGCTGTGATGCTGCCCTATTTGCAGGCACCTCTCTGGTCTGAGAGAGGAGGTTGCCCGTCTCCAGGCTGACCTGGCTAGGATTCGTGAAATCTCCTCCTCCACCCAAGGACCACCAGGGCCAATGCCACTACCTCAGAGGTTGCCAAGAAAGAGGAGAGGCTGGACCAGGGTGGGCTCAGGGAGGGAGAGGGTGGTGGAACAGAGTTGCATCCCTCCAGCTGTACCTCTCCACAATTCATTCGCTCTTCTGGTGGATAGTGGTTCCTCTATGGAGGCACCTGCAGTGGAGACCAAGGAGGATGCTGGGAACCTTCAAAGGAGACCCACAGGAGGGTGGCATGGGACCCCACAGGGGACAAATGAACTGCTAGGAATGGGATCAGAGCAGTGCAAGAGGAGTTTGTAGAGTTGGGGAGGGGCCTTAGACAAGTAGCGCATACGGTAACCTTCTCGGAGGTGCTGCCTGTCTATGGCAAGGGTGATGCTAGGGCACTCCTCACCAGGGAATTCAATGAGTGGTTGAAAAACTGGTGTGGAGCTCAGGGTTTTGGCTTCATTGGGGACTGGGGAGCCACCTGGAGGGATGCAGACCTATACTGGTGCGATGGTCTGCATCTGTCCAGGGGGAACCAGGATCCTAGGTGAGAGGTTTAAATGCTTCATTGGCAAGCATTTAAACTAGCCAAGGGGGGAGGCACTGAAAAGGAGCAGGGAAATCCCAGCCTCCCCACAAAACATGGTAATTAGTGAGGTAAACACCAAGGTAGAGAAGTTATTAGGGAGCAGGAACAGAGGTAAATGTAAAAAAGGCAAAGGCAGTAAGGACAGGAATGGGGCTAAAAGGGTAAGGCTATCAAAAAGTGGAGGGTGATGAGTACCAATGCCCATAGTCTGTGTAACAAGCCCCTGAACTAGTGGCCTTGATGGAAGAGGGTTGCCTGGATATTGTGGCAGTCACAGAAACATGGTACACAGAGAACCATGACTGGGATGTCAACATACCAGGATACACAATCTACAGGAGGGACAGGGAGGTAAAGAGGAGGAGGAGTAGCTCTCTATGTAAAGGAAGGGATCAAAGCAACAGAACTAAAGAGTAAACAGGAGCAGATGAGGCACTTTGGGTCACCCTGGAGACAGAAATGGCACCACAATCTGCATGGGGTTGTATACAGACCCCATCTCAGGGGAGGGAATGGACAAGGAAATGATAGAAGGCTTCTTAGAATGGCAGAAAAAGGGAGATATTGTTGATGGGGACCTGAATATGCCAGATGTTAACTGGAGCACCTTTGCTGCAGGCACATCCAAGAGCAGGGTCATTCTTGATGCCCTACAGGGGCATGCCTCAGACAGCTAGTATTGGAACCCACTCGGAGGGAGCAATCTTAGACCTGGTACTCTCAAATGGGGATGGAGAAAGAATCTCAGATTTAGAAGTGGGTAGCCATCTGGGAACAAGCGACCACCAAACAGTGTGGTTCACGATAAACACAGCCATACAATCAAGCCATACAAAAGCAGAGTATTGGACTTTAGGAGGGCTGACTTTGGGAAAATGAGAGTGCCTCAGAAAGCACTAGCAAACAGGCAAGAAGGAGGGGTGGAGGAACAATGGGAGTGATCAAAACAGCCATCACAGAGGCAACAAGCCTTGTGTAAAAGCAAATCAATAAAACACAATGAAGGAAAAAACGCTATGGTTCTCAAAAGAGGTGGCAGGGAAGGTTAAGGAGAAAAGGATAGCATTCAGGAAATATAAGGAAACACAGAAGGAGCAGGACAGAGAACTTTATCAGTTAAAGCAGAAAGAGGCTGGGAAGGCAGTCAGAATAGCAAAGGCCCAAACCGAGGAAAGGATAGCCAATTCTGTTAAGAAGGATAAGACCTTTTATAGGTACATTAGGGGCGAAGAAAGACCAAAGGAGGATACTGAAGCTTAATAAAGGGAGGGAATGTGGGTAGAGGGTGACAGTGAAAAGCAGGATACTGAATGAATATTTCTGCTCAGTATTCACAAAGGAAGAGGAGGGGAGTTACCTAAACCAAACAAGAGAAACACTCTGAAGATGGGGGTCGATACCAGTCCATTTACAGAAGAAAGGGTTCTGAAAGAACTAATAAAATTGAAGGTGGACAAAGCAATGGGCCTGATGGGATTCACCCAAGAATTCTAAAAGAACTAAGGGTAGAACTAGTGACACCACTGACTACTCTCTTTAACAAATCATGGGAGGATGGGGTGGTACCTGAGGACTGGAGGAGGGCAGATGTGATTCCTCTTCACAAAAGTGGGAGCAGGACAGAGGCAGGAAACTACAGACCAGTTAGTTTGACCTCAGTGGTAGGGAAAATGATGGAATCACTTCTGAAGGAAAGAATTGTTGAGTACCTAGAGGCCAGTGGGGCACAGGACCCAAGGCAGCATGGATTCACGATGGGAAGGTCGTGTCAGACAAATCTAATAGATTTCTTTGACTGGGTGACCAAAGTAGTAGACCAGGGAGGGCTGTGGACATGGCCTACCTAGATTTTAGCAAGGCATTTGATACAGTCCCACACAAAGATTAATACACAAGTTAGCCAGCCTGGGTGGGTCCCAAGGTGGTAGCCTGGATAAAAATTGGCTAGACAACAGGACGCAAAGGTAGTAGTAAATGGAGTACACAGTGAAGAAAGGAGGGTTACTAGCGGGTACCGCAGAGGTTCAGTACTGGGACCGGTCCTTTTTAATGTCTTTATAAGTGACATTGCAGAGGAACTGGAAGGAAAAGTATGTCTCTTTGCAGATGACACAAAGATCTGCAACAGGGTTGATACACAAGATGGAGTGGAAAGGATGAGAAGGGACTTGGCAAGGTTGGAGGAATGGTCAAATGTATGGCAGCTCAGATTCAATGCAAAAAGTGCAAGGTAATGCACATGGGAAACAAAAACCCAGGGGAAGAGTACACAATGGGGGGTGAGATACTGACAACAGTAAAAATGGAAAGGGACCTGGGGGTAATTATATCAGATGACCTAAAGGTGGGCAAGCAATGTGAGAAGGCAGTAAGGAAGGCTGGGGGGATACTGGGATGCATAGGAAGAGGCATCAATAGTAGAAAACAGGAAGTTATCCCTCTGTACAGACAGTTGGTGAGACCCCATCTGGAGTACTGTGTGCAGTTCTGGAGACCCCATCTCCTCAAAGACATAGACAGAGTGGAGGCTGTCCAGAGGAGGGCAACCAAAATGGTGCAGGGTCTGCACCAGAAGACATATGAAGAAAGACTAAAGGAGCTTAATATGTATACCCTTGAGGAAAGAAGGAGAGAGGGACATGATAGAAACTTTCAAGTACCTCAGAGGAATCAACAAAGTCCAAGAGGGTAGCATCTTCAGAAAAGAGATGTGCAAGAACAAGGGCACAATTTGAAGATAGAGACGGCTCAGAGGTAATGTGAGGAAGTATTTTTCACGAGAGGGTTGTGGATGCATGGAACAGCCTCCCTGAGGAGGTCGTGGAGTCAAGAACAGTGGGGAATTCAAGAATGCATGGGACAGACATAAGGCAGTCCTAGTGGGGGGGTAGGAGGAAGTAAGCTATTGGTTGACTAGGATCTGCAGCTTATCTGTTAGGTGGGAAAATGGGCAGACTAGGTGGACCAAGCGGTCCTCATCTGCCGTCAAATTCTGTTTAACCCTCTGAGAGAACAAGACGTCGTGCTGAGTAACAACTCAACGGCTAAAGGATGAAGATGCGAAATGGGAATACACTGCAAGTACTGACTTAAAAGAGACTATGATGGGGACTAAAGGGAGTACAATGTGCTCAGAGCGCTTGAAGAGAAATGAACAAGACTTTAATAACTGGGGACTGTGCCTGCTTATTCTGATTACATGGCACGTGAATAATAATTATAATGATCTTATGAGAATGCGGAGGTTAACGACTCTGACTTCCTGCAGCAGTTATAAAGCTATGCACATATTGGATGCCCTCAGGAAGCGGATTTGCCGTGGAAGGGTTTATGAGTAAATATAAACATGTATGCAGTGGAAGGAGGGTGAAGGGAAACAAAAGAGAAGTGCAAGAACTCATCATCATCAGGAACTGGGCTATTTTTTAGTGGCTGGGGGAGAGGTGGAAGTGGGTGGGGGGGAATATGTAGGGGATCATCTTTGGTTAGACACTGGAAAGGGGCCACTGTAGTGGATTTGTTGTAAAAGTAAAAGAAGAACTCCAGTTACAGGGCTGAAACAGAGGAAGAGGCCTGGATCAAGAAGAAATATACAAAGTGTGGACCATTATATTTGAAACTGTACAGTGTTATGGGCTAAAGATATCGGTAGTACAAGAATGGGCATAAATAACACAAAACATGGGGATGGAAAGATAAGAAGCTTTTGAGGTTTGGGAAAAGGGAATACTATGGAGGAATTAATGAACAAAATAAACAAAATTAGTCGGATTACTGAATTCTGGAGAAAGGGAGGGGGATTGGGGAAGAGGGTAATGATTCTTGTTTGAGTGGTTTTGGGGTCGCAACCTCCCATGTGAGGGATCTAACCCCCTGGGGCACCCCAGCTGGGGAAGTGGTGAGAGGGAGATTCTGTGGCCCCACAGAAGACACAGAAATGGGATTAGGTCAGAAGGTAAATGTTTATATGGAAGGCAGTTGAATCAGGCGCAGAACATCATTTTCTTTTTGGAAGGTGCTAGGCTACGCCCAGTGCCTCCATAAAAAGTTTTTGAGCAATAGAATAATTGGTCATATAGGAAAGCCAAGAGCTTCAAGTCACGAACAGAGCTCTCCGCTAGGGGGTCTCCCATTGTAGAGACACTGGTAACCCCTCTGAACTTGCCTCCATCGGTATAAGGTAGAGGTAGGACTAGAGCCCCCAAAAGTGGGACTTCTACCTTGGAGGTCAAAGATCATGCATTGGTTACAAGCCCAGTTGGCTGTAAAGTTGAGCTACCATTATCAAGTAATGGTTTATATGTTGTTTCATGTCTGGGATGTGTTCCTTCATAAGAGAGAGCTAATTTAAGTAAAGAAGGGAGATGTGTGGGGGGGGGCTTTCGGGGAGGAGTCTGGGGGGAACCTCAGAATATATTTTTAAATACAGACCCTTGTGATAACAGGTTAGGGTATGATTGTTTGTTCCTACAATGTTAATGGCCTTACAAGCCCTGTTAAAAGATCTAAAATATTGAGCCAGGTAAGGAAAGCTGCGGCAGATTTTTTATTGCTCCAGGAGACCCATTTGTCGATGGAAGAGCATAATAAGTTCCTCAAATTGGGTTTTGGGGAAATGGCTGTGTCCTCCTATAAGAATGGTAGAAGGAGGGGCATGATGGTGTTGGTGCCTTCTAATTCCCCATTTGAAAAATTGGAGGCTAAGACAGATAAGGAGGGACGATCCGCGATGCTGAAAGGTAAATTTAGGGGCAATGTTGTCACACTGGCATCCATGTACTTTCCCCCTGGCTCAGCATTGTCTGAGTATCGTTCTTTTCTAGCCACTCTGTTAGAGTGGGGAGAGGGAGTCATAATTTGTGGGGGAGACCTTAATCTGCCCCTTGAACCCGACATGGACTGCTCCTCGAGGTAAGAGGGAAACCAGACAGAACGCTAGGAAAATCCAGAAATTGATGAGAAATGGGATTATTAGATACCTGGAGACACCAACACATTAGACAGAGGGACTATACCTTTTTCTGTAGCCCATAACATATATTCAAGGCTAGACTATTCTAGTCACGAAGACTGAGGTACAGAGAATTGAGGACACTTGGATAGGGGACTTACTTTTGTCTGATCATGCGCCCATATATATAAAAATAGACCTAGGGGAGACTCGACGGAATACCTTATGGCGGCTGAACACCTCTCTTTTGAAAGATAAAGAAATCAGGGACCAAATAGTAGAAACCTATACGGCTTACCTTCTAGATAATACAGAGCAGGATATCACACAGGCCATCCGCTGGGACGACGCAAAAGCTGTCCTACGAGGTAAATTTATCCAACTGACCTCGAGAAAAAAAGAGGGAGAGGGAGGCCAGAAGACTTAAGCTAATGGGGCTGATAGCAGATTTGGAGGGTCAGCAAAAACAAAAGTATGACAAGGAGCGGAGGAGACAGCTGTTGGACTATAAAAGAGAGTTGACGGGAATTTTGGATTATCAGGTGGAACAGAGGCTGCTCTTTTTGAGACAACAACATTACGAGGCGGGACCTCAATCGCTGCGTTACCTCGCTTGCAGGTCGAGGGCAAAACGGGCAAGAGCAACAATAACGAAGGTGTGGCATCCAGGGATAGGCAAAATGGTCCGAGGGGTCCATGAGATAGCAGATGCCTTTAGAACATATTATACTAAGTTATACGCAGAAGACACAAAAGAGGGAAGGGAAGAGACAAAGAGATTCCTGAGTTCGCTTAAACTACCAGCCTAACCAGGGAGCAAGGGGAAAGGTTAGTGAGACCAGAGGAAATAAAGGAGGGGATTAAAAGGCTGAAGGTGGGTAAATGTCCGGGGTCGGACAGACTCCCTGCGGAGTTCTATAAATGTTTTGGAAACCAGATACGGACACTTCTGGGGAAGGTTTTTGATGAGGTCATGAGAGATGAGGCTGCGGCCCCTCCTTCTTGGACCCAGGTGGTGATTTTGGTGATACCCAAGCCGGGAAAGGACCCAACAAATGCCCATCATATAGACCGATCTCCCTGTTGAACACTGATTATAAAATACTTGCATCTCTTTTGGCCAGACGTATTCAGGAGTACCTCCCCTCTTTAGTACAGATAGACCAATCCGGCTTCATACCGGGCAGACAAGCACAGGATAATCTCCGTAGAACAACACATATAATAGATCAAATTTCCATGCAAAAATTACCGGCGTTGATAGTAAGTCTTGATGCTGAAAAAGCGTTTGATAGGGTATCGTGGTTATTTCTGAAAGAGGTCCTTTCCCAGTTTGGGTTCCCAAGGCAGCTAATAACAGCTATATTTAAGTTGTATGAATCTCCGAGAGCACAGGTCAGAGCGAATGGCATATCTCTGGGACTTTTAATTTAGAAAGAGGAACGCGACAGGGGTATCCTCTCTCTCCATTACTGTTAGCCCTGTTCATTGAACCTCTTGCTCAGAGCATCCGTCAGTGCCCAGAGATAAAGGGGGATTAATATGGGGGGACAAACCCACAAACTGGCTTTGTATGCTGATGATGTTCTTTTGTACGTGGCAGACCCCGTGAAGTCTTTGCCAGAGGTATTCAGATGGCTGGATAAGTTTTCGGGGTTATCCAGCTATAAATTGAATAATAATAAAACGGAAATTCTCTGTTTCAATTTTACCCCGACTGAGGAGCTTACAAGTAAATACCCCATGTTATGGGACCAGACATAGATAAAATATTTAGGGGTAAAGTTGGGTAAGAACAATACACAATTGAAAGAACTGAACTATCCTCCTATAATGGCGCAGCTTAAAAGTGATTTTCAAAGATGGTCCCTTCTACCCATCTCACTTAGTGCAAGGGCTCAAGCCCACAAGATGAATGCATTACCATGCCTTCTCTACTTATTTCAATGTGTCCCATGTCTGTTAACTCCGACGGATCTGGAGACTTGGCAGGGTATGTTTTTCTCCAATTTATGGAAGGGTAAAAAACCTAGATTAAGAAGATCCTTGCTTTATCTTCCTTAGGAAGAGGGGGGCCTTGCATTCCCATGCTTGCAGGGCTACTGTGTGGCAGCCCAGATGAGGGTTGCACTACTTTGGGGCAATCCGGGATACGACACCCATTGGAAGCGAATAGATCTTTGGAAACAAAGGGATCCCCCTGCGGGCGGTGATGTTTGGGCCTCTGGACACAGGGGAAACGTTCAGTCTCTCAGGTACAAGGGCGGTGTTGGAAGGATGGAGGAGGGGAATAAGCAGGGGGCCACATTTGGGAATCTGTGGAGGTATAGATGGTGGGCATATGACCATCAGTTTACACCAGCAACGCTTGATAAGTGGTATCAGAAACAAGCTAGAAGGGGTCTGTGTGCGCCTTATCAAATAATGTTGGGGAATACCCTACTCTCCTTGGAAGCAATCCAAGAAAAATATGGCCTGAAGCAGACAGATAAAATCAGGTATTACCAATTGAGAGACTATTTGAATATACAAATTAACAAAATAATGCTGGAGGAGCCAGTGTTGGAAGAGAGAGGGCCTTTTCAAAGAGTGTGAGGGGCAAGGGGGGCTGACCACGCCATTTCATTGCAGTATAATAATTATGTGGCAGATATGGCCAACACGTCCCAGCACATAAAGAAAAAACGGGAACAGGACTTAGTAAGTCACATAACAGATAAACACTGGTCTCTGATGTGGAGAAGTACGTGGTCAACTTCTAGTTCTTTGGTGTGGAGGGACTTCTGTTGGAAGTTGAGAACCAGATATTTCTTAGTACCAACACAAATGGTTTATGTGAAGGGAGGGGCCACGGCTGGGTGTTGGAGGGCTTGTGGAGAACAACATGCCTCACAGGCACATGTCTTTTGGTCATGTCCAGGTATCGCTGTTTATTGGAGGGAGGTTACGAAACATCTGGAACAGATATTTGCAATTGAGGCAGATTAGGACCTGAACACTTGGTTTTGGGAGTAATCCCAGGGAAGTTAAAGATAAGGATGCCAGATACCTATGGAAGATCCTGTCATGCAGCCCTAAAAATTATTACAAAGAATTGGTTGCAGTCGAGGGCCCGGGGGGTAGGGGAATGGAAGGATATGGTTGAATCCATACATTTGATGGAAAGGTTAACAATCAGTCTTAAGCAAAAGCCACAGATATATCAACAGAAATGGACCAGATGGTTACTACATGACAGTGGTTAAGAGTGAGATGCCTGAACTGTACTAAAGAGATATTTATCTTTTACACCGGAGATAGAGAATGTCCCCGATAGACTCCTGTTATGGTATCCAGACAACTAGCTATAGATAGTGAAAGGACGGAACACATCCCAGACAGTGGCACCTACTGTTACTGTTCTAGTTAGATTGTAGTAAAGTTGACTACTATGAACCAGATGTGCTGTAATATATCTGCAATGTTGTCAGTGCTAGGGGTTTTTACCTTGAAGACCAACATCTGATTCATGAAAATGATGTAACAAATGCTGACAAATGAAAGATAATAAACTAAGTATATAAAAAAAAAAAGACAGCATACTAGAATATCACAGAAACTCCCACATGATCTAGAACAAAAGATTGACAGTTTTCAGCAGTTTGTAATTTAAATGAGACACCTTCACAATTATGAGATTTCTCAGATTGGAAACATGGACGAAACCCCCATGACGTCTGACCTGCCTGGTAACAGGACTGTAAATCCTTCAGGGAGTAAGACTGTGCTCATTAGAGCAACAGGGCATGAAAAGATGCATTTTACTGTAATCCTATCATACATGGCTGATGGCGCCAAACTACGGCCACTTGTCATTTTCAAAAGGAAGACATTGCCAAAAAATATGACATCCCCCCTTGAGTGCTAGTATACCCCATCCCAAAGTATGGATGGATGAGGAACTGGTTAAGATCTGGCTTCAAAGCATTTGGGGCTCACGTCCTAGGGTATTGCACTCTAAGCCCTCCTTCCTTGTCTGGGACATATATCGGACACATTTAGCAGATGGTGTTAAAAAATTTGCCAAAAAATCAAAAATCGACCTCTGTGTTATGCCTGGTGGTCTCACATCCATACTCCAACCCCTTGATGTCTGTCTGAATAAACCCTTTAAAGATAGGGTCAGTCGTCTGTGGAGTGAGTGGATGTGTTCTGGTGAAGGAGCCGTAACAAAAGCTGGCAACCTCAAGAAGCTTGACCTGTATTTAGTGTGCAAATGGATCGTAGAAGCCTGGGACTCAGACCATGTCGACATGGTCTGGAGGTCCTTTCATAAATGTTGTATAAGCAATGCCATGGACGGGACGGAAGACGATGCCCTGTTTCAGGATGCAGAGGGTGACAATACTACCGAGGAACAGGAAGAGAAACAGGAGGAGCTGGAGGAACTGGACAACTACACTGATGATGTCCTAACCAAGCAGTTCCTGTCTGAGAATCTACAGTCTCTTGGAATTATGGACGACGAAGATGCCGAGGAAATGGATTAGTAAGGATTGCTGGATCGTAGTAACAGGACTACCATTTGGCCAGTTACGAACTACATTAGATAAGTTCTCACTTCTTTTTTTCACTTTACTTGCGTGATGTGTGGAGCACTGTAAATCGTGTTTGTATCTTTGCTTACAGATAAAATAAAATTTAACTTTACTTGCTTGCTGTGTGGAGCACTATGGAGCACTGTAAATCATGTGTTATTTGTATCTTTGCTTACAGATGAAATAAAATGCATTCCGGCTTATACGCGGGTCTGTGTACTTTTTGCTTTTCAAACAATGGCTTATAGGGGGGCCGGCTTATACGCGAGTATATACGGTATGTAATTTAAGAAAAAAAATATGCAGCTTGCTGCATACCAAATTATATTTTGTTTTAACTAGTAAATGACCAGCACTGCAGTTAAGCTTCTGTAACCACTACAGGGTAGCCAGTATACTGTAGTTAGCCTCCTACTGTTCAGTCTGCGACTTCAGCACCCACCCAGACAACAATCCAGTCCATGTTCTCTGTTCTGCAGCTATTTGCTATTTATCTCCTGCTTAAAGTTGAACAGAAAAAATATCAACATGATAGCCAGACATATAAAAAATCCCAACACAAATAGAATTAATATTGTAGTTTATTTAAACATAGTAACACAAGTTAGAATTTGTAGATTGTAAAGTAGGTGAAGTTAATTAAACAACATAAAAAAAAAGCCGAGCAGCAGTAGACAATTACTGTTGCCTTACTGACTAGTCACCTCTATCCACCAGATCCACATCACTTTACTTACAGCACACAGCAGCAGCACAGAGTTCGACAACATGCAAAATTAATTCACCATTCTCACCACCACCCATCTGTAGCAGCCCCTTTAAAATCTGAAGGATGGATGCTAGAAATCTTCCTTCTTTAAACAAAATGTATTTTGCCCTTATAGGTTTATTCTTAACACCCCCCCCCTTCCAGTGGCTCCCCTGCTCAAGCACCACTTGACACCTCTTCAATGGGAGCAGAGACAGCAAGGCAATCAGAAGATTACCTCTCTACTTTTGTTTTCTGTGTGGCAGGCAGGGAAGGGACAGCCAATACAAAGAAGGCAAGACACATTTTCAGGCTTGTTCTAGGACATTTGTAGGGAGGAGCTGGAGGTCAAGATGTTATTTCTAACGCAGACGCACTTCATTTTACACATCTTGAGTTCCTGTTCCCTTCCAAAGGCAGACAGCAATCTCAAAGCAATTGAGGGTTGAAGCGTCGGACTCCACACCGTGTGCCACGCCAGCGACCGGGATCAGGGAGTGACCTCGGTGTTGGGGCCGGCTGGGGGCTTGAGCATCCCAGGGACTGCTGTCCTCCTCTGGGGAGGGTGGGAAGGGACGACCGCAGACGTGCCGGCTCCTGGAGGTGACTGGGGGTTGCTGCATGTTGCGGTCTGCTGTGGGTAGACGCTGGCTGACACCAGATGTGCCGGGCACGGACGCGTGCTCGGAACATCCTTGGTGTTGTTTCATGCCCACGCCATTGGGGGGGGACCAAGCACAAGAGAAAATCCTCCCCATGCATGTGAAGGTGGTCCTCTGGCGTCGCAGCAGTCGCACCCAAGTCAGCACCCCTGGTGCTTGCCTGGCCTTCTGCAGTGAGTGGGGTAAGTCCTCATCTCGATGTGGTTGGGAGGGGCAGGGCATAGGGGTTGAGCTCTGGCTGAGGCGGGGCCAAGAGAGGCAGCTGGAAGGAGGGGGGGGGACCATAGGTACAACCCCCCCCCCCGGATAGATAAACAACATGAGAAAAAAAAATACCTCAGCTCTTTTGGTATTTTGTGCGTGGCAGGCAGGGTGGGATGCATCTGATTCAAATGGGACATTTCCCAGGCTTGCAAGGCACTTGAAAGAGGAGCTGGAAATTGGAATTCCTGTGTCCACCCTTCAAAATAATAGCACTGCTTAGAGTCCTGTGTCCACAGTTCAAGACATTAGCTCACTCTTAAAAAAAAATGTTGTTAGGCTTAAGTTAGCAATAGCCCACAACAGGGTGTGGGGTTATAGGCATTTAATCCACGCCTGGGGTGCATTGTGTGGGGGAAAAGTGGACCGTAACATCCATGTGCACACCCTGTGTTGTGCTGTCCATGTACATGACTACTGTACTGAACACAGAGACACTAACACATAGCAAAAGAACTGTGTAGCACAGCTGCTGATGACTATATCTCTCCACATTGCTCTCTCTGTCTCTCTCTCTCTCTCTCTCCTGAAGGTCTCTCTCTGTCTTACTTCTGAAGGTTTCTCTCTCTCTTGTTTCTGAAGTGACAGACTCCACCTCTGCCTACACTGCGCCACTCTCACTTGCTTGTGCTGGGTTAGCCAGGTGCTCTGTGTCAATCTGTGGGTCTTCTTTGGGGGAAGGGGGGAAGAAGACTAGCATACCCCAAAACCAGCTGCTCTGCAATAAGACACATTGACGGTTCGTGTTTTTCCCTTGACGGTAACTGATTTTTTATTCTGCTCTGCAACACACATATGCAAACAAGTGGCTAGGATTCTACCCTTCACATTGCTCGCTTTGCTGCTCACTTTAGCGAGGAAAAAAATGGCTCCTTTGCAGAGCCGCTTGCCGATGCTGTCAAGGAAGACCAATATTCATACACGGGGTGATGCAGCCTCCCACATTACAGACAAGTAGATCAGGCACAGCAAGTGTGGATTAAATAGAGAATTTAATCCACAGTCAGACGATGCATTGCACCCAATCAATTTCTCTGCTGTCCTGAACCCATGTTATAAAGGGCATTTAAATTTGGGTTAAAAAGTGACAGTGGTGCCTCGCCTCCCACCCAGGGTTCTGAAGCCTTTGTGCTTTGATGTTGTTAAATTGTGTGTGTCCCAAATACTTCACAGCTGTTGGCAAAAATGTGTAAAGCGTTGGAGAGAAAGTGTACATTGTGGTGTTTAATGTTAGTGCACTATGAATTTGGAAGCAGTTTAGAGATATGCCCATCAGTGCTGGTCACTTCAGTGGCATAGCTTTAGATCCTCTAAAAAGGACACACAACTTGTTTTTTCCCATGTACTGTGTTAGTTGCTGCCTGGTGATCCATTGGTTGGTCTGACAGCCACCCAGTCACCCACGTATGACCCGCAGCAGTTGGCTCTAACACTGAACTGCACCCTGGCAGTGCATGCATTCTGACAACTAAAATACAAGTTTTTCAGCCCTCCTTCAGTAGTACATCTGCATGATCACTGTGCAACTCTACACATGCCTCCGTGATCCCATTTTATTTCAGGACCTCCCCCCTGCCCCCATTGCATTCCTTTGCCTCCAGAGGTGACTTGCGCGCCAGCACAGCAAAAGCACTAGACGGTAAATATGCTTGCAGTGTCACTGTTGTGGTACTGTGGACATTGAACATGCTTGCAGTCTTACTGTGTTGGTTCTGACTGATCACTACTTCCCCCTACACTAACCCACCCCAAACCATTACTTTTTTTGTGGCTGCGGTGGGCACAGCCCTGCAGACATTTTGCTTTGAGAAAACGAGACTCTGCATAAATTACCTACTGTGGAACATGGTAGAGTTGACAGTAGTTGAGTCTTCGATTACAGTGATCCCACCCTGAAATAAATGTGAGGATATTTGTAGCATGGGCAAGGTCTTATTTTCTTAGTTCCATGAGAGGGAAGAGAGCTGGGACTTTTTATGTGGGAGGTAGCATTCCAGGCAGTGAAGGGTTGTGGGAGGGGGAAGAACCCACCCCAGACAAGCAATACCTACCCCTAGACCAGCACAAAATCCCTTGCTGCTTCCCACTGGTACCTGCCCCAGACAAGCAGTGCCAGCCCCCAGACCAGTGCCAAATTCCCTTGCTGCTTCCTGCTGGTACCCGCCCCCAAACAAGAATTACCTGCTCCCAGATCAGCACCAATTCCCTTGCTGCCCAGCTTGTACCCACCCCAGGCCTAGAACAGCACCGAAATCCCCAACAGAGTGCAAAGAAAACCTCCCTCTCCTCCCACTGCCCACACCACTCCCCTTGTCCCCATTCCAGCAGCAAAGAAAACCTCCCTCTCCCTCCCACTGCTGCTGCCCGACCAGCTCCCTCCATTCCCCATCCCAGCAGCACATTTTTATAACCTGTTAAAAAAAGAAAACTGTCCCCTGATGTCTTTTTTGTTAAACTTGTAAAAAAGAAAACAGTCCATCGTCATCTCCCTATCCCCCTCCCACATCCCAACCCTCCCTCTGCGCACCACCTCCCTGCACCCCCCCACCTTACCCCATACTAACCTCTGGAAGTCGGTGCTGTCATCTTCTCCTGACTGGGATGCGTCTGCACTATTCAAAGCCGAACCCTAAACTGAAGAATCAAAGGTAAGCCCAATAATGGGAGTCAGTTGGGGGGGGGGTCAACTTTGGTTGATATCTCAGCCATTTTTTTTTAAATTTTGGTCCCAGATTTTCAACATGGGGTTCTTGGGACCCCACCTCATGAACACTGTCACTGTCATTTCGTTACTCGGTCCCAAAAGGTGATTTTGCAGTAGTCTTCTTTTTTTGCATCTGTAAACAAAACAAACCAGTCCACCAATGTGTTTTACGGCCTTTCATTACCCCCACCTGGCCCTCCCACAGAGCATCCACTACCCTATACCCCCCACCAGCCCTTGTTTACCCATGGGGGGTCCAGTGCTGTCATCCTCTCTGGAGCGCAGACACGCAGATCTTCAAGGCCAGACCGAGAACTGAAGCTACAAGTATGCAGTTCAATGTATTTCAGTGGGGTTATGAATTTCTGTTTTCTTTATACCTGACTTCAGAAACCCTCCTCTGGTTCCACCTCGTGCTTTGTTTAACTTGTGCTTATCTCAGCGGTGAGTTTCATTCTGGCCCATGAGTCGAGAGAAGTGGCACCAATAGGTGCAATAGCAGCAGCAGGTGGGAAAATAGGACTTGCAGGGTCGGAGGTGACAGCAGCGCCGAGGGTGAACTTAGCACCTCAGGCATCTGCACCAGTCACAGCGGCAACTGCTGCAGAGACGATCCTCCTGGAACTACACTGTCTCAGCACAGTCCCTCCTCCACCCCATCAATCATCACCAACACCAAAGCCCACACCACCCCTCAACACCAGCTACTGCACTCCCTTGTATGGCTGACAACTCCCCAGAGTCACACTGGCTCTATACTGACTAGTCAGATTTCCAGTAGGGGCTCACCTGCAATTACAATCATTGTATATTCCAATGGTGTCCCATATGTGCAGTTGTTTTACACTGCCCTTAAAACATCTTACAGGTTTACCAGACTGTACATGCCAGTGCTTTGAATGTTAGGTCAGATCAGTTTGTGATTCATGTACATAGAAGAACACAGATGTCTTTGTTTACTGACAAGCACATCATTAATAATCCACAGCAAGGTGTGGATTGGGCTGGAATTTACCCACACCTGGTAAGTGACCAGCAGCACCAGGCATACATAAGTCCCAGTGCACTCCACACTGTGCAGTGGATTACTATGAATGTACAACTGGTAGGAAGTAAAGAATTAAAAAAAAAACTTATTAAAATATTCAGTTTCTAGAATGAAGCATAGGTGCAAAGGGGATGAGGTATTGGGCTTACCTGTAGATGTCAGCTGTCCAGGCATATCCCTGTCTTAATCAGTCTTATCTTAAATCAAGGCAGTAGCCATTTCATAGAATCATGAGACTGAAACGGATTCTGCAGTTGATAAAGCTGTGCTGGGCAGCATATAGCTAGCTAAGCTCTGGCATCAATTTCTGTCTCAAGGTTTTGTGAAATGTCTTCTGCCTTTCTTTACTGCTTTATTGCAGAGATGTCAGAATTGATATTATTGCTGGACAGCTGACAGCTGGGTAGCCCTTCACACCTATATATAGAAAAAAATGTATAAGACATTACCTCCTGACTTATAGGGTTGTTATTCCTTTGTTTTTTTTACCAAAAACTTGCCCCTCATCTTAACAAATTTGAATTGAATAGACCAGAATCTTGGTCTAATTTAAAGCAATTGTATGACACAGGTTTATTACTTAAAAATGCTCAATGCAGCACTAAATATAGAGAATACTGGATGGGCAAGTATGCACAACCAGTGTCTTCTGCCACAGAGGGGTTCTGATTCCATCTGACCAGGAGAGCGTAGCTCGAGAGGTCCATGGGACTCAGAACCCCATCCCCGAGGTGACAGAACACACCGGTAAAGTATAAAGTTACTCATCCTATATTTTTTATAGTGTATAGTAGTAGTATGTGAAATGCATCAATTGTGCTTTTTTTCTCTCTTTCATAATGAGACTGATTTGTGAAGTCTCTAGAAGTTCTACCACCCTTTCTGTGAAGAAATACTTCCTCGCTGTACCCCTTAGTCTACCCCCTTCCAACCTCATATCATGCCCCCTCATTCCTTGACATCTCCTTTTCTGAAAGATGCTACCCTCCAACACCCTATTTATGCATTTTAGATATTTGAAGGTTTCTTTCATATCACCCCTGTCTCTTCTCTTCTCCAGGGTCTCCCATTCTCTCCTCATATGACTTTTAGTGCAGGCCATGCACCATCTTTGTTGCCTTTTTTTACTGCCGCCACTCTGTCTACATCCTTACGGAGATGCGGCCTCCAGAACTGGACACTGTATTCCAAATGAGTCCTCACCAGTGATCTGCACAGTGGCATCACCACCTCCTTCCTTCTGCCGGTGATACCTCTCCTTATGTACCCCAGCATCCTACTGGCTCTCCCCACAGCCTTGGTGCATTGTTTAGCCACATTTAGGTCATAGGTCATCCAGTATGATTACCCCCAAATCCCTTTCCTGTTTAGTGACCATCAGTCCCCGCCCCCCCCCCGGTAATCCTCCCCTGTGTTCCTACAACCCAAATGCATGATTTTGCACTTTTTTTGCATTAAATCTCAGCTGCCGCACATCGGACCATTCCTCCAGTTTACCTATGTCCCTCCTCATTTTTTCCACCCTTCCCAGAGAGTCCACCCTGTTGCAGATCTTAGTGTTATTCGCAAAGAGGCACACTTTCCCCTCCAGCCCCTCTGCAGTTTCACTTATGAAGACATTAAACAGGACTGGGCCCAGGACTGATCATTGTGGCACCCTGCTGGTCACACTCCTTTCCTTAGATTGAGCACCATTTACCATGACACTCTATGTTCTATCATTCAACCAGTTCCTAACCCAGTTTACCACCTTGTGACCCACTCTCAGGCTGCCCAGCTTGTTCACAAGTCATATGTGAAACGGTATCATAGGCTTTACTAAATGCAATTCATGTGTATGTTTAAGCCCATGAAACACCCTTATATCATTAATGTATTTGCAGCCATAGTGGCTCTGCCAAAGCGTGCCTGACTCTGGAGTGTGCAGGACCTGAGATGTGACTTCACTTTTTGGTGCTTTTACTTTCTCTCCAAACTCCTGAGCATTGTGGGACAAGATTGCTGACCATTTCTGCCTGTCTTTGTTGCTAGGCGAGCAGTAAGTTCTTAAACTTGTCCCACAGCGATGGCCCGTCACACTCATGCTCTCTTATGATGCTAGTCCAGCTTCAGACAGCAATTGTACTGCGGTGCTATGTATGGAATGATTGGTGTAGCGTTTGCTTGGTCCTGCATCCCGAGAAATTGTGGACATCATGTCACCTAGACAATTTACTCCCATTAATTGACTTGTGTACCAGTAGTCCTGGTCATCCAACACACAGAAGAAGTCTTTGGGGGTGAATATATAGGGAAGGAGCATTGGGTGGGCATTTGGAGATGTATTTTTAGTACAGCTGTACTGGACAATAAGGATTGCATGGATTGCCAAAAAGGATACCTCGAAGTGATTCACGATTCTGTTCATTTACCTTATTATGTTTTTTTGCCTCATAAAATGCAAGGCAGATACATTCATTGCCATTGTCATCAGTACTGATGCAGAAAGATTCTTGTTTTAATTTGGTTAGGCCTTCATGGCCTTGTCTTGCTGAGCCAAGTTGTAACTCAAATCACAGCCGTCTAACTAGACCATAGGCTGTGTCCACACTAAGATTCTCACAGGACGTTATTAATTCAAGGTCTTTTTCAGAAATGTGGGGATGGTGACTGCTGACATCATGACCTGCTCTTCGGTACTCTTTCAGTACAGCAACAAAAACATTGGTAGCAGATATGAATTCTGGGTCAGTTACAATATTTCTTTTCTGTTTGAAAATTGTACTGTTGAAGTGTCGGTTTAATCCTGCATGGATACCTGTGTAAGAACTAATTGAGTATTGCTGGCCTTCCACGGTACGAACTGAGGCATTGAATTGTCTTAAAATCTGTGCCAGTTCTGTGATGGTTATTGTATCAGCTGAGATGGTAATGTCTTTTTCAGTTAGCCGGTACTCAAATACATTGAGTGCCCAAGCAGTATTTTTATGCATGTTGGGCTCATTTGTTTTTCTCCAGGGCATCCAGCTCAGTACTGCTTAGCTGAGCATGCCGTTCTTGATTCTTTATGTTGTCCAAGTTACTACAGTTACATTTTGAGAATTACAGCTTTTCTACTTCAGGTTGCATGACGTTATGTGTGGGATGCATGTCTTGGCAATGTTGTGATGTGTTCATCAGGACAGTAGAAGGGGTGATATGTGTGTGGCGTAGCAATGTCACTGTCCCCCAATACTGTTAAGTCACTTGCTGAATTTGTCTTTGTGGGTTCCTAGAATAACACCCTTTTAACTTTTTAACAAAGAATTCTGCATTTCTTAATAATGTAGCCTGCCACTGGGTATTGGGTCAGAATCAGCACGATGAGACATCATACTGGTTCCAAATCCCTTGCCACTGGGTTGATAATCATCACCTTGAACTGTATTTGTTATATATTGTGATGCCTGTGGTACAGCATCACTGCATTGGATTTTTGAAGGAAAGTATGCTCTTATGACCTGCTTGCTTCTGTGTTCAGTGACCACTAATATCACAGGTGCTAAAGAGCCACTAAAGGTACCGCTGTTTTGTTGAACCTCCCTGTAAATGGCCTGCTGCCTCACTGTGTGCCCATACAATGCATTCTGTCTCACAGGAGATTGTACAGCTATGTAAACGGTGCTGTGCAGTGACTGTGTTTCCAGCTGCTTTTGTTCATTTCTCATGGAAATGAATCGCTGTTGTGCTACAGTGCAACGCTGGATACGCTGCTCCTAGGGCAATTGAGAGTCACTTACTGTGTTGCAAGGCTTTGCAAGATATCCTGACGGCGCTTCTGTTTTTTTCCCTCTTGTAAGCACTGTGGCCAGTTCCATTTGGAAATTGTGTCTCCAGCCAGCATTTGATGGAAACTCCACCAAGCAAGTTAAAAGACACTTGCATGATTACCCTTTTTAATTTCCTAAATTTAAAAATCCTTCGTGTCTGAGATCGCTCAGTGCCGCAATTCAACTACTTCAGTCTGGAGATGCTCTGTGCCACCTCATTAACATCCCTGATTTCTTTGGGAGGGTCCAATGAGACAGATTGTCCTGGAACACACTGTGTGGGAAGACTGTAATGGGGACAAATGTTAGCCGTGATCCCGGTGAAATGCAGAAATGTACTTCACAGAACCGTTGCGCTGCTCAGTGAGGTTGTCAAGTGCAGTGAGTACTAGATGTATTTCTCATTTTATTAAAAAATTTAACTACTACTTCAAAGCATCATTGTGTTTGTGGAATGTGCTGTAACGCCAACGCACTACACAGTGACAATTTCTTTAGGAGATCTGTTAAAACTACATTTTGGCACATGTGTTAAGAATGTCAAATTGGACAGCATATCATGGTGACAGTATCCTTCCTTGTTATGGTTTGTGTAAAATTATTTGGAGACGACATTCTTTGTTACTTGGATATGTACTCAAATTTCTAACAGGACAGTTACAGAGAAGGAACTATATCTTACTAGGCACTATTATGGGGAAGAGATATGCTGCGTACTGTGCCGTGGATTACTTGATAATTAATCCATGGCCACCTGATGCAGTTTCACCAGTCAGGTGCAACCCTTTCTCTTCCCCATGTTACAAGAAGAAATAATATACTTGTCTGTAATTTCACTCTCTTAATTTTGGAGGTAATTTTTTTATGTATTTTTTTCCTCATATACTCACGGTGCCTCTTTATGTATATTTTACAGATACCTAAAGGAACAAGTGGAATCCGTAATTTTACACAAGTACCTTGCAGGACTATGTCCAGCTAGTTTTGAGCTATGAGAAAATACTATGTATTATTGGGATATTTTTGGTTTCCTGTAGTAATTTTCGAGACTGCTGCTTTAATAAGAATAAGAAGAGTCTGTTTTAGTCATATTACTTAAAGTCACTATTTTTAATGCAGTTTATTGCACTGGTGTAGGGTTGCTGTACTATTGATTAGCACTATGCACCTTTTTGCCTGTATTTTGTTGTAATGGCATTGGAACACTGTCACTTTAAGGAACCTGACTATTTAAGCAGAGCATGTGCTTCCTTGTTCCACCCCCATGACTAAGCTCTGACAAGCGAAACTGGGCAGGGTCCTCACGGCCTGTCTGCTTCATTGTACTGCACTGCTCTCATTATTAGTATGTGATTTACATATTTTTTTTTGAATAAAGCTTTGTATTCCCCAGTTGGAGTGGTGCTGTTATTGCCCACTTTGCTTGAGATTACTAATTGATCTGGTCGTTTGGTCGGATCACTGCACGGTAGAATTCTTGTTCAGGGCCCCTCCCCTGTTGAGATGGTCCATTATCGCCCTTTGAGAGGTTTGGCCCCAGAGGGACTGTTGGCTGATATGGATTTGTCCTAGTGTGAGTGCAGCATGTGCAACAGGGTTGAATGAGGTGATGGTAGCATATAGTAGTGCTGTCTCCAAGACATTCGGTGCTGTTGCACCGATCTGTATGCAAACCAGATCTTCTCACTTGAGACTTCCATGGTTTGATGGGACTGTCAAGGAGATGAAGACCAGGAGTTGGAAGCTGGAGCATTGCTGGAGGAGGACTGGGGCTGTGAATGACAAACTGGCTTTGAGAATCCACTACGGAGAATATCAAAGGGCAATCAACCTTAAGAAGGCAGAGTTCCTGTCCAGGGAGATTGCTGCAGGAAGGAAAAGACCAGCTCTGCTCTTTCAGGCTGTAGACAGGCTTCTCCATCCAGCTTTTCTGCAGCCGAAAAGAGCAGTTTCAGTCACACACTGTGAAGAATTTGCTCCGTTCTTTTCTGACAGAGTGTCCTCCATTAGGTACAGGATCTCACCAGTGGAGCAAGATCTGTCCTGCAGGGTTGAGCCTGGTCATGACGGAAGCACTCCAGTTATCTGGGAGGAGTTTTGGTGGGTGGGGGTGGCAGAGGTTGTCGAGGTGATTCTGAAACACTGACCAACTTTTTGTAAATGGGACCTGGGCCTGATGCATCTCCTAGTGGATTGTGTGGGGTCTGTTGATCCAGTGTATACCGAGATTGTCCGGTACTTGTTCTTAGGGTTTTTTTTCCCCTAATGCCTTGAAGGAGGAGTTGGTGTGGCCCCTGCTAAAGAAATCATCACTCGACCCTGACATCTCAGCGAGTTACTGACCTGTCTCCAATCTTCCATTCTTGGGGAAGGTACTGAAGAAAGTGTTGGCTTTGCAGCTTGAGGCCCACCTCACGGCCATTGACATCTACAAGCCATGCCAGTCTTGATTTAGGAGACAGCATAGCACCAAAACAGCATTATATAGGGTGCAAAATTATGTCCTCAGGGCAAGAAATAGAGAGTACTCAATTCTTGTCCTCCCCAATTTCTCCTCAGCATTTGATACTGTAAACCACATGGTGCTGCTGGATCACCTGAGAGAACACTGTGGATGCACCAGCAAGGTCATCTGCTGGTTTGAGTCTTTTTTGACAGGCAGGAAGAAACAGGTAGTCATAGGAAATCTTTCCTCCTGCCTGAAGCCCCTGACCTGTGGAGTGCCTCAAGGGTCCATCTTGTCACCTATGTTGTTTGCTGTGTATATGCTGCCCCTGAGGGAAATCATTAGGCATTACAGTTTAGGTTTTCACTGCTATGCAGATGATACCCAGCTATATATGTCCTTTGCCCCTGGAACATTGGATTCTGTGGAGGTGTTAAACAACTGTCTATCCAAGATAGGATGTCCTCTAACTGGTTGAGACCCGGTTGTCTGCAGGATGTGGCTACCAGTGGAGCAGGAATGGGGTTGTTCCTGGGAACCACCACATTAGTGGCTGCCACAAAGGTGCGTAATCTGGGCGTCATCCTTGATGACGGTTTGACACTAGAAAATTAGGTGACTCCTGTCATCCAGAGTGGTTTCTACCACCTAAGGAACGTCACCCAAATTAAACCCTTAATCCCATCAGAGAACCTGTCATCATTGGTACACGCTTTTGTCATGTCCTGGCTCGATTACTGTAACACTCTATACTTTGGGGTCAGTGGAGGTAACCTCCTCCAGCTGCAGCTGTTGCAGAATGATGCAGCCAGGTTGTTGACGGGCCTTTCAAGGTCCAATCATATAGCCCAGATTTGTGTGAATTGCACTGTCTGCTGGACATTTGGATGATTGCCTTCAAGAAGGGCTTACTCACCTATAAGGCCCTGTACGGCTTGGGTCCTGGCTACCTGTCTGACCTCCTGACACCCATGTGCCCAGTCGCTTACTCCGGTCTTTCATGGAAGGCCTCCTGGTAGTCCCAAGGGTGCAGTTGAAGGCCTCTGGGGACCGCACTTTTGCAATAGTGGAACCAGTTTTATGGAACTCTCTGCCAAGACATATAAGGAAGGCTTCCTCCGTGGAAGTGTTCAAGTGGGGCCTCAAAGCTCATCTTTTTAATCTTGTGTTTGACATCCACTAGTTTCAATTTAAAGTAGAAGTGTTTTTTTGTATTAATGTGAAAGGTTTTTAGTATTTAATTTTTATATAGTGTGATGGACCAATCCTGTTTTAAATTGTTTTATAATGTATGTTTGCTGTGTTTCACCTCTATGTAAAGTACCCAGAGTCTCCGGGATTGCACGCTATAAAAATAAAGTTTGACTTGACTTGAATTTGCAAGTGGATTTGCAGTAGAGTTGTGAATAGCCAGTCTGAAAGTGCACCAAAAGTCAGGACTCCACAGTGGCGCCATCTTGGATGTGTGGCACATTTATTTTGGCAATGTTTTTATTTTGAAATCCCACCAGATAAAGTCTCAAAACAACAGTGCAAGACGATTGGGAAAAGCAGACTAAAGACCCTTGTCTGAATCCTTTCACTGTCCCTTAAACATGGAATGTCTCTTTCAGTTTTCTCAAGTACTTCATCCAAGTCCTTAGGGTCAGTAAAGACATACATTTTTCCTGAATACTGCATGGGTAGTTTCACCAGATGGATCAGGTTAAAAGACATATTTAGTTCTCTAAACCACCTCTTGCTTTCATAGAATTTTTTTTGTATTTGGCAGGTTGACAAGCATAAGGGAGTTGAGTTGAGTTGTTCATTGTGTTACCCTGACTTTTGTTTTGCAGTATTGAGGTAGAGCACTGAGGGATGTGGCTTTGTGTGTATTGGGGGGAGGGCCTCTTTTTTTTGTGGTCCTCGGACTGTTCTTTTGTTTGCAGCACTGAGGTGAATATTTGAGAGACATGTTGGTGTTGAAAAATGGTGGTGGGGTAGATGGTTTTTGTGTCTTCTCTGGTTTGTTTGTTTGTTTTGTTGTTGTTTTTGCCTACGTGCGTTCAGCATATGAATTTTTGTCAGTTGGTGGGTTTTGTTTAATTGGTTGTTGATTGTTTAATTTGTGCTTTGTAATTTGTGTTAACATTTTCTATTGTGTTTTTTTTTTCTCTCACAGTATACTGGTTTAACTCTGAAGGTATACAGCTTTAACTGGGAGGTATATAACATTTATTGATGAGGTATACAGGGAAATATACCTTAAGGGTTTACATGGGTATAAAGTTCCATCCATATTATATAGATATACACTATAGTGGCATAGCCATTTCTATGTTAAACCTCGAAGTTTGCACTTTAATAACTTTTGAACCGTTTGTCTGATTTGCCTGAATTCAGAATGTAGAAAGATTTATCATAGATCTCCAGATCTGGAAATTTTTGTGTCAACCAGATGTATGGTTGTAGAATCGTAGCATGCTCAAAAAGTGAAAAATCCCCAACATTCTGTTTTCTTTAGATGCGCATATTGGCCTGAAGAATGCATTTGAGTGGGTTCAAATTGGATGGGCTGCATGGTTCTGGGTAGCAGTGGTGCCTTTTGAAGATTTTGTGAAAAAATCTTGCTCCGTTGAAAAGTTATAGCATTTCTAGTGCCCTATTATTTCCTATGGGAAAATTATTATGTGCACTGCGAAAACAATCGCGATCACAGTTTTTGGTCAAGCTTGCCCTAAAATGTCGTTGTGCTGCTGCCATGTTGTTTTCAGGTAGCGACAGAGAAAAAAACGTTATAACTCAAAAAATACTGCACTTTTGAAGACACCAGTCATTAGGTTTACCTAAACAGGCTGTGAGGAACATGCTTATGGCATTAGGTTTTGGCTAGCTGGCCTGGAAACATGTTTTCAGTTTTTTTTTTTTTTTTGATTGCGACAACATTGTTTGTGCCTCAAAAACAGTCGCGGCAACTTTAAATATGATCGCAATCACATTTTTTTGATTGCGATCACATCCCTAATGTAAAGATAGGAGATTTTGGCTATCTGTTGCATTTCTTTGGTACTTGATTGTGGCAAGGTGGATTATGCTATTGGCATGAAATTTGTAGGGTACAAAGCCCTGGTACCATGGATGTGCCTTTCACTGGTTTTGTGTGGAAAGATTAAAGACACCCCTAGTTACACCATTCCAAAGTCTGGACATTTCCCCATAGGATAACATTGTGGCAGTGGTTTTTCTTTGTCCCCTTGTTGTGGCAGCGTGGATTGCGGTACTGCCCTGAACATTTCAGGGTGGAAAGGCCTGGTCCCTGAGGTGTGCCTTTTGGTGGTTTAGTGCAAAAACATTCAACAGGGGCATAGTTACAGCATTCCAAAGTTCATAATTTTTAACATAGGATAACATCGCGGCACGTTCTTTTCTTTGTCACTTCACTGTGGGAACGTGGATCACGCTACTGAACTGAAACTTTTAGGGTGGAAAGGCCTAGTACTATAGGTGTGCCTTTTGGTGTTTTTTTTTCTGGAAACACTGAAAAAGTCCATAGTTACAACATTACGAAGTTCAGAAATTTTCCCATAGGATAACATTGCAGTGCCTGTGATGCCTTTCAGGGTCCGTATCTCGAAAACGGTTCGAGATATGGACTTTTTGTTGAAAAATTTGTTAGTCCCCCTGTAGGAGGACTAATTATGAAACTAGCTTACAAAGCCATGAAACCCCTGAATTTTGAATTTTTTTTCCTTACCTCGTACAGTTCCTGAGATATTTGCGAATTAGTGTTACAGTTGGTCATTTTCATGTGCATTGGCCAGTATAATGCCCTCAGACTTAGTACTCACATTGCGTTTCAGTGCTCCTGTCATGGAAATAATGCTACATACACATTCGATCAACTTTTGGTTGTGAGAAATAATCACACTCACCATTACAACCACATTTGACTTTTTTTACCACCTCCTACGGTCCCTGAAATATGTGGAACTTACTGTTACGAAGGCTCCTTGAATTAAAGGGCTGCAGTATGCCTCCACAGCTATGTGTGAGTAGGAGCGCAAGGCCTGGAGGGTCCGTGCTCCAACGCACACACACACATACCATTATGCACAGATGGGCAGCTTGGTGGGGTCACGGGGCCCAAGGGCCCCGCGCCTCCCACCAAGCCACCATTTATATTACTACTACATTACACATTTTAAAAAGAAAGGAGTTTTTACAACTTTTCAGCACGTATTTGTTAGAGTTGTTTGACACTGACAAAATGTGGAAATTCCACGTTAAGGTTAAACCCACCATCCTCCACACAACATCAGGCTTCAGATGTGCGTTGGGGTGGTCATACCTAACTCTCACGGTCCCCTATCTGCACCACCACAGCTCCTTTATACATGGAATGGGGTGAGAGTTAGGCCGACCACACTAGCGCACACCCTGATGCCTGATGTTGTGGGGTGGGGGGTGTTAACCCTAACATGGAATTTCCACATTTTTATCTGTGTGGAAACAACCCTAACTGATGCATTAACAAAGTTTTTGCAAAATATGTATATGTATGTGTATCTTCATGGCAAGTAATGCATCAGTTAGGGTTTATAGCACAGCGACAAAAGCATGGAAATGTGGTGTTAGGGTTACAACCTCTTCCACCCCACCCCCACCTCCCTCTACCCTCCACACACCAACAGGCATCGGGGTGTGCGTTGGGATCGTCGACCTAACTCTCACCCCATCCCATGTGTAAACAATCTGAGGTGGCACAGTATAGGAGAATGGGGTGAGAGTTTGACATGATGACCCCAACACACACCCCAATGCCTGTTGGTGTTTGGAGGTGGTGGTAGGGATGGTAACCTTAACACCACATTTCCATGCTTTTGTCTCTGTGCTATAATCCCTAACTGATGCATTAACTAAGTTTTTTGCCATGAATTTCCTTTCTTTTTAAGAAAGTGTAATGTAACTGGTAAATGGTATGTATCAGTGGGAGCACAGGCCCTCTGGGCCCTGTGCTCCCTTCACACAAAAAAAAAATTAAAGTGTCGCTGTAATCATGACAGTGAGTACTGCATGCGATTATAAGATTGGCTGAATCCATTTATGAGATACAAGCACCAAAATGCACCGAAAAGGAACCCTTGGAACATGTTTCTGCCAATATCTCCATAACCTTAGCAAATAGGGAAAAAATTCCATTACTCGTGTAATCGAAGGCTTCCAAAATTGCTGCGGGTAGCGAAAAATTCATATCTTGCTTCAATTTTGAGACATGAGTGCCGAAAGGCATAATGGGTGCCACAGTGTTATCCTATGGGAAATTTCTCAACTTTGGAATGCTGTAACTTTGGTCCCCTTGAATGTCTTGGCACCAAACAACCAAAATACACATCTGTGGGACCAGGGCTTGCCACCCTGTAAATGTCAGTCCAAAAGACCCAACTGTTCAGTTGCAGGGTGATAGCACTACTGTGGCACTATCATTCATATATATATATATATATATATATATATATATATATATATATTCTGCTTAATATTGAACCAGCATAATATTCTATGGTGATTTGCATATGCAGCCCCTAATGCTTTGCATTGTGGGGGCATGTGTGATTTTGTATTTCTTTGAAACTTAGCTTCCCAGCCAAATGCCCTTTGGGGTAACCATTGCTTCAGTGCTTGCGCACAGAGGTTCTTTGTTTTTTAAGTTGTTCTTTATTTTAATTGGGTTCACCACAACCTAACCCAGATAGACCATCTTAGGGTAGCTGGTTCATTCCACTGGGGTGTCAAACAGACGAGGCATACTGATGAGTCCTGGTAGGACGAAACACATGTCTATGTCTTCTGTTGACACCCTTTGCAAACTGTGTGAGAGGCTTTTCGGCACCATGCATTTCTGCTTAAAGTTGAACCAGCATAATATTCTGTGGTGATTTGCATATGTAGCCCATGATGCGTTGCATTGTGGGGGCATGTGTGATTTTGTATTTATTTGAAATTTGGCTTCCCAGCCAAATGCCCTTTGGGGTAACCATTGCTTCAGTGTTTGTGCACAGAGGTTCTTTGTTTTTTAAGTTGTTTTTTTATTTTAATTGGGTTCACCACAACCTAACCCAGACAGACCATCTTAGGGTAGCTGGTTCATTCCACTGGGGTGTCAGACAGACGAGGCATACTGATGAGTCCTGGTAGGATGAAACACGTGTCTATGTCTTCGGTTGGCACCCTTTGCAAACTGTGTGAGAGGCTTTTCGGCACCATGCATTTCTGCTTAAAGTTGAACCAGCATAATATTCTGTGTTGATTTGCATATGCAGCCCATGATGCTTTGCATTGTGGGGGCATGTGTGATTTTGTATATCTTTGAAACTTGGCTTCCTGGCCAAATGCCCTTTGGTGTAACCATTGTCTCAGTGCTTGCGCACAGAGGTTCTTTGTTTTTTATATATGTGTATGTATGTATATATATATATATATATATATATATATATATATATATATATATAATATATATGCATGCAACATACATTTTGCGATAACTAGGCAGATAAAAAGTGATATCTCTCCGAGTATGAAAATATATCGATATCTTTTCATTATACATTATGTCATGGAGATATTTTTCCTTGTACTACTGTGTCATAGTACATTCTTAATTCGTTCAGCCCAGCTATGAGCATTTTGTCTAAATTAGAATACTCAAACCCACTGCAAAACAAGCATTTCTTGACAGGTTTAGAATGTTTGACCTCAGTAACAGTACTAACCCCATTCAAATTTGAATAATTTTAAAATGATAAATTATTGCATGGTACTGTGAGCATGAAGGTTGTTCAGATATCTACAAATTGTGTTATGTGTCATTTAAAGATTTTTTTTTATAATTAGAAAATTCTTTTTGTTCACTTTTTCAATAAATAAATGCCCACTAAAAGCAAAAACAGAATAATTGTATGTCAAACTTTTTCCTTGTGCACATAACTTAATGTAAAGCTTGTGTTGCTCAGGTTTTGTGGGCAATGTGACTTGTTTGACCATGGTAAAGATAAAGAAATGCTTGCACTCCCCAGTTCACATGAAGTGCAATTCCCTTTTGGGGTCAGAATTCCAAGCAGTCAAACAACTACCTCACGCCTAAACATCTGAACAATATAGCTCACAGCACCATACTGCAGGGATTTATTTAACTCCAAAAATTGATTTGCGTTTTGCTCATAAAAGTGCTAAAACATTGTGAAAATGCATATCACTTGCCTCACTGTGTTTAACAAACATAACACTTCTAGAAAACCTATATAAATACTTTCTGTATAGTTAGCATTGTCCCAAGAAAAAAACTGCAAATCAATTATTTAAAACCCTGTACTATCAGTTTGTAATTTACATATCTATGACGTTAATCACATTGCAAGTAAAAATAAAAACCTGTTTTTGTACCGAACAGCAAAAAAAAGCAGAACATTACATTTTTGTTCAGTTTTTCGATGAAAGAATGCCCCTAAAAAAGCGAAACCAAAAGAACCGTACTTTAAACTCTTTTATAATGTGCTGACCACAACCTAAAGCTATGGGGTTCAGTGAGTTATCAGAAATAGTAGTAAATCTCAGAAACTGCTCACAAACAAGTACTGTGACTATAAAAGAAGCTTAAAATTAGTCACATATTTTAAAGGCACAAGAACTTTTCTTTTACACTTTCCCAGTCATATTTATTCCAATACATACTGTATGTCTATATAAACAGAACATGATATGGCCTGACTGAAAATATCGTATTTATCTTCATTCGAGGCCAATAATCATCAGATATCTAACTCAGGATATATAATGGTATCATTATCCTCTGAGGAAGATAAATATGACATATTCAGTCAGGCTGTGTATATATTTCTATATGTATGTGTATATATACAGAGAGAGAGGGAATGAGATAGGTATTATATATAGAATTAAGAATGGGTAAGGGTGGTATACAAGGATGTATACCCATCAAGGGGTCTATAAGGCTATGAGCCCTAAGGGCAAGTGACTTTATAACCCTAATTAGCCTTTGAGATAGGTATACTTCTAAGTGTGCCACCTGTATCCATTGTTTGCTGAATATGATACATTAGGATAGTTATTTTTATGAAAATCACATTTTCACATTATAGCACCTGAAGGTGTCTTGCAGCAAGGAGGGAATGGTGTGTAATGAGTGCAGGTAGGAGCCTGGGGGATTTCTGGGTTTGTGAGGGTTTTGCGTTTCTTTTTTTCCATTCTTTTTGCAGTTTGTTAATTGGTTTGGCTAGCTTCCTAATGATGTGCAGTGTTATTAGTATTATTCCACAGGGCTTAATGTAGTGTAGGTATATACTTTTAATTAGTGTAGGTATATACTTTTAATTGTTTGAATAATGTACATATATACTTTTAGTGTGTGTACGTATATGCTTCTAATTGGTTGATTAGTGTAGGTTTATAGCTGTAATTGATAATATAGTTACAGATATACAGTACGTAAGCAATAACCCATCACAGGGTGTGCAGTTACTGGGGATTAATCAACACACCGGGTGCTTTGTGCGTCCGAGTGCCCTCACAGCACCTGGGGCATTGATTAATCCCCAATAACCGCACACCCTGGAGTGAATTATTGCACTTATAACATGGGGTTACTATGATGTCAGAAAATGAGAGGGAACTTATATAAATCAATGAAAAAGTCAAGATGTACTACAGTATCCTTCCCCCAGGTAAAGTAGTCCCACTCAGGCAATGCCACTTGCACACGTTGCACACAGACGACAGGGACACTGTTTGGCAAAACGAAGTAACATTTATTGCCACAGCATTACAGAGAGTCCCGTAGCATGACATAGTGGTTGTGTGCAGTGCAGCAAGTAACACGTATCTTGCTGTCTGTCCACCCAAGGTACACACACAGGGCTGATGTGATGGACTGAGCAGTAAGCATCTATGGCCATTGTATGGTATGACTGCTAAACATTAACAGACAGGAATTGAATAACACGTCAATTAGCAAAACATTATTAATGCACGGCAATGACGTAACTTTGCAAGGAAGTACACATATTCCCCCCGACTGCGGCAACGCTCTATGCTCGATTGTCACACAGGGTGCAGTAAGCAGCGATGGGGATTCAGGGCCTCTCTACATTTTATTACAGATAAATGTGTTCTGGAAAACAGGTAAAGATTTCATGTTGCATATCTAGATCTAAGGGGAACATTTCATTGACTGCAGTATATCGTGCAAGATGCTTTTAGAAAGTGATATAGATAAGCATTTACTTACACTCTAGTACTTTAGCAAAAGTGAAATATTCCTATCAGCATTGGTGTGGTCTCTCTCTCTCTCTCTCTCTCTCTGTCAGCATTAAAGGGACCAAGCCGTGCAGTTGACAGTGCCTGCTGTTTCTCACAGGACTGATAGGGTGGATGTTTGTAACAGTCTCAAACTTCAAACACATCAAACAGCTATCCCTTTGGTGACTGAACTGTGCAGTTGCAATGGTTCACAAAGGGAAGAAAAGATGGATTTTGGAAGTAAAGTGTGCGGCTACGGGAGGTTCTACCACTTGCAAAATTCAAACACTTGAAACAACTGTCTCTCTCAATTGCTGTACACTACCTGGTGTTCTCTGTCTCTCTCTCTCAGGTCGGGATATTGCGGATTATTGGGAGGGGCCTCATTAATGTGCACTGACCAGCTGCAGAGTGGAGTTGTGGGGGGGGTGGGGCTCCACAGGTACAGAGAGAACACTGTTACTGCCACTGTCTCTCTTGATCTCTCACTGTTCCTCTGTCTTGGTATTGTGACATTTGTTGTGTCTCTTGCTGTCTCTCTCTCTGACTATTACACTAGGGATCTGTGTGGCCACTTACCGATACTGAAAAAAGCATGACAGAAAATCACACTTGCTGCTGAGAAGGGAAAGTGTTGACAGTCAGCAACAGGGAGAAACTGGACACACTCTCACATAGGACACAATCTCTTACTGTCACAGTGGCAACAAAACAGCAGCTTCACTGTGCTTGATAGCTGCAGAGTATGAACAGCAACAGGGCTAGATGTGGTATTGTACAGTTCAGAGTGCAACAAGTTTCATTTACTCCTCTCTGTGGCTCTCGCTGTCTCTCCTTGCTGCGGGTCTCTCTCACTCCCCGCCACACACGGTTAAGCTATAGACTGCTAGAGCCCCATGGTGAACTACTGTCTTGCTCTCTCCTGCACCACGCTGTGTGATGTGGTACAGAACCTGTGGACTAACACTAATTCTGCTTTTAGTTTAATGGAGCAAAGAATGCTCTGACAGCATGCAGAGTGACACTGGGGGGGGGGGAGGAGAATTTCTCACAGCTTCACTCAGCAGATGGCCCGTGATGGGGAAAGACAGACACTAGATAATGTGGGAAATTTGAGAGTGCAAGAAGTCCACAGCATACCCCAGCAACACACGGGGATGAGAAAGGAGGGCAAACAATACTATGGCAATTATGTCCACAGCATGTCTCCACAACTGAAACACATCCTGTCACTCTGCTTGCTTTACAAATGGCTGCCTTTCACTTTCATTCCTGAAGTAGATAACGAGTACTGTTCTGCTCACTGTTACTGTATCTTGGGGACCCCTTCACTCTAACTGTGCTGATAATGTGCATTTTTATTGTATTGTTTTATTTAAACAATTGATAACCGGAAAAAGCACTGAGCAGAGGCTCGACTCCAGGTGCGACCCTGGGGGAGGGGAGATGGAGTACATACATAGTGTGCAACAATAAACAAAACCAAAAAGAAACAGCAGTATTACATACAACATTGGATCAACTAGTAACAAGATGAAGTTGCTTGCAGGATGTCAGATACAACAGTATTTTAACATAGAAAGTGGGTGGACCAGAATGGATCTCCTTCAGGTCTTACATACAGTTCAGCAAGTGGCTACAAACCTTGCAATAGAGAGCTTCAGTTTTTTTTACACTGGTATAGCCAGGATCCAAAGAGTCGACATGCAAAAGTGTTCACATTTTGGGGAGTAGTACAGTGAGTGCAGTAGACTGGCTTAAGGCATGAGGGACAGGTGTTAGAAAGAAGGGGGGTCATCTGGGGCAGAGGCAAGGAGGAGGAGGAGAAAGAGAGCAAAGTTGGTACTTGCAGACAAGGTACAAGGTGCTGTTTCTAATGGAAGGGGCAAGTTTGTTCCACAAACTGGGGAGTCGGAAGGAGAAAGCAGCCTGTCCAAAGGTGGAGGAAGGATGGGGTATGCAGAAGGAGCATTCATTTCTGTCTCTTGGTTCATAAGGGGAGTTGGAGGCAGGGGAGAGACTGTCTGACAGGTAGGAAGGTAACATGTTGAACCAGTATTTAGATATAATGATGTGGGAGTGGATATATAATCTGTGGAGCAGTGGGGTTAGTCCAAGAGGGGGTTAAAGATCACAGTGGTGAGTTCTAGAGCGTGCGTTTGTAGAAAGGTGGCAGAAGGAGTTTAGGAGGGTGTCAAGTTTGGATAGGAAGGTTGTGGGGGCAGTGCAGTAAACCATGACTGCATAGTCACCAATGGGGAGGATCATTTTAGTTACAGTTTGCCTTCTAGTGGGAGGAGGAAGGGAGTCCCTATTGCAGAATAGCATCCCAAGTTTTGGACGAAGTTTGGCTACAGTTTCATCGATGTGAGATGAGAAGGAAAGGTGGGGGTCGAGCCACATGCCCAAGTATTTATATTTAGAGACCTGGTCGAGATGGGTGTCATTGAGGGAGGTGATGGGGGGGGGGCGGCATCTGCTAACGTATTGAGTAGTGCCAAATAATATGAATACCATTTTGGAGGTGTTTAGTTTTAACTGGTTTTGGTTGAACCAGTATTGAATATTGTCAAAATTACCTTGGAGGGTGGCCTGGACTTCATGAGATGAGGGGCCTGAGGTGAAAAGGATCATGTCGTCCGCATACATGTGAATATTGGAATTTGTACAGGAGGAGGGAAGGTCATTTATGAAAAGGGAGAAGAGAATGGGGCCAAGAACCGAGCCTTGTGGTACGCCAGCTAGGATGGGGAGGGGGTGGGAAGAGACATCATTAATTTTGACTGATTGTGATTTATTAGAAAGGTAGGAGTTAAACCACTGTAAGGTGATAGGGGCTAGGTCTGCAGCTTTTAGTTTTGTTAGGAGGAGAGGGTGGGAGACAGAATCAAAAGCCTTGGCCAGGTCTACATACACAGCAGCAGTGAGGAGCCGTTGATCAGAGGCAGCGTGGATAAGGTTAGTGACATGCAGGAGTGAGGAGATAGTGAAGTGCTGCTTCCTGAATCCTGACTGGTGTGAATGTAAGATGTTTTTGGTCATCAGGTATTACAATAGCCTTGTGTGGGCCAGGGATTCTTGCAGTTTGGCAAGAGTTGGGAGATGTGAGATTGGTCTGTAATTTCCAGGCTAGGAGGGGTCTCCACCTTTGTGGAGGGGATGATGGAGGCGGATTTCCAGGCCAGAGGTTCCGCGCCTGTCGAGAAGGAGAGGTTGAGTAGGTGGGTGAGGGGCCTGGTAATTGCAGTAGCCGAGATGCATAGGAGCTTTGGGTGAATCCTGTCAGGGCTTGATTTATTGGTATTGAGCAAGCAAAGGGCTGTGAGTACCTCTTGCTCAGAGAAGGAAGAGAATATGAAGTTATTGTGACAGGGGGTAGGAGAGTCTAAGGATTGAGGGTGGTGTGGCCCTGAGGTACAGTGCAGGAAGTGAAGAATTTGTTGAGTGTATCGGCTATGCCAATGGGGGTCGGTGATGGGCTGGCCATGTTGCATGAGGGTAGGGGAGTTGGGTTGTGTGGGTGGGTCTTGGAGAGAGTGTACAACATTCCAGAATTTGGATGCGTGAGCTTGGGCCAGTTGTGTTTTGAAATAGTCTGCTTTCTCCAATCTGATAGCCTCAGTGCACTTGTTGTGAATAGTGTTGTAGGCCTGTCTGTTAAGTGGGCTAGGGTGAGCTTTGTAGTCAGTCCAGGCTTTGTCCCTTGCTTTGTATTTGGCGAGTAAGGGGGCAGTTAGCCATAGATGGTGACGCTTTTTAACCCTGAGTTTTTTCAGTGGAGCGTGGGCATCCCAGGTAGCCATGAAAGTTTGTACAAAACTGGAGAGAGCTATGTCAGTGTTTGGGGCCAAGTACACCAGGTTCCAGTCAGCGAGAGCTAGGTTAGTTAGCAGGGACTTGTTGTCTTATGTATTTAGGGCATTCATGTTAATGTACTTGGGGGGCTGACTTTGGCATGTGAGTCTTTCTGATGCAGTATGTGATGCAGTGGTCACTTAGTTCATTTGCTAGGCTGCCTGAAGAGGTTATTCTATAGGGGTGGGTGGTGAGAATCCAATTGAGGTGGGAGTGATTTTGGGAGTGAAGGTTGTAGCGAGTGGGTTCATTGAGCAGCTGGGTGAGGTTAAGAGACTCAGTGTTGTCAGTGTGCACCTTTGAGGTGGGGGCAAGCCAGTCCAAGTTGAAGTCACCTAGTAGCACAAGTTCTCCTTTTGAGATCAGGTCTGGGAGACTGGTTAGGGTGGAAACTAGGGAGTGTTTTGCAAGTCGGGAGAGGCATAGAGTACGCCAATAAACAGTGGAAGGGAGGCTGGTAGGGTGAGTCGGGCCAGAAGGACTCTCATGGGAGCCTGTGCGAGCTTCTTTATAAGTGACCGTGCATGAGAGAGGTTGTTTTGTGTAGATGGCTACTCCTCCACCCCCTTTTTCCCCAGTCCTGTCTGATCAGTGTGTAGTTGGGGAGGGTGATGGTGGAGTCAGGAGTCTTAGCAGAGAGCCAGGTTTCAGTTAGGTAGAGGATGTTGGGAGAGTGCTCCACCATCCAGCAGTTTAGTTGGTCGAGTTTAGGTAGCAGGCTTCTGATATTTATGTGGACGATGGAGAGGCTTTTGTGGGAGCTTAATGGTTTGGCATCCGCCTGGTGACCCAGATTGGATTCAGCATTGCCATCTAGGAGTAGGGTGAGTAGGAGGATGGAGTAAGTAGCTGGGAGTTTGAGTCTCAAAATGAACATGGTGACTTTGGTGGCAGGTCTAATGGCCTGGATAAGTGATGCCAGGTTTAGCATCTGGGGAGGTAGGATGCCAGGACCAACCAGAAGAGGTGTGGTAGGGGCAGAGATGGGGTGGGTAGGTTTCTTCAGGCTGGAGGAGCTTCCATGCGTGAAGCACGGTGCCAGGGTGACATTGGGTGATGGAGGTGTTTGGCAGGCGCTATAATGGCATAGGGCAGGTAGGGCCGTTGTGAGGATGTAAGACACAAGAAGGAAGTATAGGTGAGGTTTGATTGGGGTCATATTTAAATCTAAGATATAACTAGTGGTATTTGAATTCTAACAGTAAGTTTGAACTGACGAAATGCAGCCCTTGTCCCTTAAAGAGGAGGATGGATGGCAGGAGAGTGAGAGAGAGAGAGAGAGGGAGGGTCATGGGCAGTGCCGGGAAGGGGAGAGTATTAATAGAGGTCAGGTAGGGGCGGGAGGGTGGTGGACAAATATATAGGCTGCTGGCTAACTAGGAGCAAGAAATAACCTCCTACACAGTTTAAATTTGGCGCCAGGGAGTCGGATAGGACAGGCAGCCAATCAGGAGTCAGGCTCAAGTAGGGGAGCCTGTCGGAAAGTAGCGACAAGGGAGCCGGGCTTCCCAGTGAGGATCCGCCATATCTGAGTGCGGGCAGGTGGCGAGTCGAGCATGGTTGGCAGGTAGCAGGAGCCAGTGCTGCCAAAGTGAAACGCCTGTTGTGGGGTGGCATTGAGGGCCAAGGAGCTGTAGAGAGAGGAGGGAGAGAGAGGTTATTTTTAATTTTTGAAATGTTTCACCAGGAAAGGTATACTGAGCAACTTAATGCTCATCTCACGGCATGTCCTGGGGGAAGGGGGAGTGGGATATACAACATATTTAAATGATACAAAAACAGTACGGAGACAGGAACATTATATACATGATAATCAATGCATACAGTAGTATTACAGTGTAATCGTACAGGGGATTCATGATGACTCAGTAACTGTAAGGGAGCATGCCTCTCAACCTTTTGTCCCCTAAATGTGGAACATTGCCTGTCAAAATGTGGAACAAATGGGCAAAATGTGGAACACTTAATCAAACATTTACCTAAGAAGCTCAGAACGCTGTTAAAATGTTGCATTTATGTTTAATAAATCTGTTATTAATTGAATAATATATATATTTGCATCATTTACTGTGGATTATTGCTTTAAAATGTTGACATTGAATGTGGAACAAGTCCTCACAATGTGGAACAGGGAGCTTTTGTGAAGTAAAATGAGGAACGTTCCTCGTAATGTGGGACAGTTGAGAGGTATGTAAGGGAGGGTAGTAAGAGTAAGTAGACACATATAGTAAGTGCTAGGTAATTGAGAGCGATAGGCGAAGGGAGGAAGAGGAGTGTGGAGAGGGGAGAGGGGAGAGCAAGTAGGCAAGGAGGGAGTCAAGAGCATGAACAGTTTGTGATCAGGTAGTTCAGTAGAGCAGAAGTGAGGGAGCTCAGTGAGGACAGTGGCAAATTTGTGGAGGGAGAGCATTCCACAGTTTTGGCAGATGGTGCGAAAAAGCTTTTTGGCCAGAGGATGTAGATCTGTTGGGGATAAAGAAGGTGCGTAGGTTGTCAGATCTCAGAGAGTAATGGGTGGGTGGAGGGGTACTAAGGGAGGAGGAGAGGTAGGAGGGGAGAGAACCAAGCCAGAATTTAAAGAGGAACTTGGTACCATGTAGCATACGACAATTGTGGAGCGTGAGGAAGTTTAGAGACAAGTAGAGTTCACAGTGATGGGTGAGGTGGGGGGCATCTAGAGCAAAGCGACAGAAGGAATTGTAGAGAGAGTCTAGGGAGGACTGTGGGGCAACACCATAGACCGTGTCGCAGTAGTCGAATATAGGCAAGATCATCTTCAGTACTACTTCGCGCCGGGTCGCAAGTGTGATACAGCTGCTATTTCTGTATAGGGCACCAAGCTTGGGATTAAGTTTTTTCTGAATGGCCTCAATGTGTACTGAGAAGTTTAAGTGTCTATCCAGCCAGACACCGAGATACCTGAATGAGGAGGAGTCATCGAGTACAGTCCCATCCAGGGTGTGGAAAGTGGGTAGGGAACGTAGCCTAGCGAGTCTCTGCCTAGATCCAAATGACATGGAGAAGGTTTTCTTGGAATTTAGAAAGAGTTGGTGAGAATTAAACCAGTATTGGACTTTTGTGAAGTCAGACTGGATCCTGATAGTGATATCAGAGACAGATTTGCCTGATGTAAATAGAAACATGTTATCAGCATACATTTGGACACTGGAAATGGAACAGGCTTGGGGGAGATCATTTAAAAAGATGGAAAACAGAATGGGACCAAGCACCGAACCCTGGGGAGCACTGGTGGTTATAGGCATGGGGGAAGAGGTGACATTGGCAATTTTAACTGATTGCGACCTGCCGGACAGATAGGCACTGAACAAACCTGTGACTGAAGGGGATTGACCAGTGGCTGAGAGGCAGTTCAGGAGGAGAGGGTGTGAGACAGTGTCAAAGGTTTTCACCAGATCAACAAAGAAGGCTGAGGTAATGTGTCCTTTGTCAAAGCCAGAGTAAATGGTCTCAGTCTCAGCAGAGAGATGGTAATAGAATGTGATTTCCGAAATCCAGACAGGAATGGTGTAAAGAACCCAGAGTCAGATAGGAAGGAGGAGAGCTGGTTAAGGACTATTTGTTCTTGTAGTTTAGCTAAGGTAGGTAGGAGAGAGAGAGGTCGATAGCTGCCAGGTGTAGAGTCGTCACCCCCCCCCCTTAGGGAGCAGGAGCACAACTGCATGTTTCCATATGGAAGGCACAGTAGCTGTCCAGGAAGAGAGGTTTAATATGAGAGAGAGTGAGTAGGCAATAGCAGGAGCAGAGAGGGAGAGGAGTCTGGGATCCAGACCATCAGGAGAGGAGCCTTTCGAGGGTTTGAGAGCAAGGAGAGCCTGGAGGGTGGTATCAAGGAAGACAGGAGAAAAGGAGAACTGGGAGGGGACTGAAAGAGGTAGGGGGGGTAGGTTGAAAGGGATGAGTGGAAGCGTGCAAAGCATTAGAGAGGAGAGGGGTCGAGGGGGGAAAAGAGGACACCAGCCCATTGGAGGAGCTTGGTTAGGGGTTTATTAGACCAGGGCCAGCAAGTAAAAGGGCAGGTCACTGGAGAGACAAAAGAAAAGGGAGTGAGTGTGATGTGTGTAATGCACTGTCACCTGACACCACTCAACCAATCAGCTAACTCACTCTCCCAACCCCATGTTATAAAGGGAAGCAAACAATGGCTTTTTGTATGGGGAAAATTCCCCATCCACGTAGTTTATACATATTTATAAAATGGGTAGGCTAAACCAGCCAATCAGAGATGAAGCCCTCCATGCGTGAAATGTGTTCCATGCATGGTTAAAAAAAAAGACGGCAGTAAAAAGGCTGAAATCATCAAGCCTTAGAATGTTGACATTTAAAAATGCTGCCATTGTTGTTTCCTCGTTAAAAGCAGTTCTCCCATGACTGAACCTGCTCGCTCACTCACTTTGCAATCCTCTCTGTGAGAATCAACTTGTATTTCTTGCAAAATGACTAATAAAATAAAAAAAAAGCCATCCTGAGACAGCCCTGGGATAAAGTTAGCTCTGCTCAGCAGTCTGTGGGGATTTATTCAGATTTTCGTGTCCTAGCTTTCACTTCCTGGTTACAGGTCAGTGCCCGAACATCTTTCTAAGCGAGATCAGGGCTCCTGGACCCAGGAGTGCTCACTACTGGTTGTTGCCCCGATCTACCCCAGTCCCTGATACTGTCACTCTCCCTCTTCTACTTCATTACTGCCACCCGCATGTGTCCCCCATCTACCTGCTGTCCTCCTCCTTCTCACCCGTCAACACCAATGGATCCCTTTCCTCTGACTGTGGCTCCCTGACAGGAGCAGCGGCACTGATGACGGTGGTCCTGGGCCCTGGTGGTGGGAGATTGGCAGACAGTAAGTAGAGGTAGACTGTGGCAGCGCAGAAAAGCAGCACCAAGCCGTCCACCGAGCGCATGGTCTCTGCTCCTTAGTGACAGCTCATTGCCCAGCTGACTTTCCACATTACCAGCCCTGCTGCGTCGGTGTGACAGGTGAGCTCGGAACGGGAGAGCAGGAGGAGACACTGTGCTTTTCCCAGCCCTGCACAGGTTTTGTTTTTGTGCAGCCATTTTCACCTTTCTTTCACCAGCAGCATTCTTCAGCCAGTAATCCCATCTTACTGCAGCGCCATATGCAAATAACCTAATGAATATTATGCAAATTACTGCAGTCCTCCCATCTTACTAAAGCGTTATATGCAAATGACTCCATGAATATTATGCAAATGACCTCATGAATAGTAAAATTGTGTCCACGGAAAGACTATTTTATCATGCATTAGCAGCATTACATGTTTATTTCTACATACCTGCAATATTTCTCTAACTGCAAACAGTAAAATAAAGCTAGGATCCCATTTTATAAGCGCAATAAAACACTCCAGGTGTGTGCATGGAACAGATTTTACCGCACGCCAGGGGCTAAAGGCACTCGGCCAAGGCCTCGTGCCTTATTACGCCCCTGGCCGTGCGGTAAAATTTGTTCTAGGGACATGGATATGTTGTTCATCCACACTATCTGGCAGGTTCCTTGCCGCTTTAAATCTTGCCGGAAGGTCTTCAAGCTGGCTCCTTCCACCCACCCGGGTGATAAAACTCTCGGCTCCGCCCCATGACGCCAGATCTTCCTTACCGCTTGGAAGCTCAGGTTCCCTCCTTAGCACTCTGCGTTTTCGACTGGTTCCTGATTCTTTCTTTTCGGTTTTCTGAATTTAATTGGAAGTTTTCTAAAACTTCGGTCTTCTCCCTCGCTGCTGCGATGGATATTTCGTTTCCCAGCTCCAGGAGGTGCCCGGTTAATTCCTCCAGGAAGGACCTGCACTCCACGTGCGTTTACTGCCTCGACTTGGACCATGATCCGCAAGTTTGCGATTTTTGCTGTGCCCTTTCGACCAGCGCCCTGGAGGATCGTGCGGCCCGTTTGGGGCTTGGGCGTCCTGAATCTTTTTCCACGCTGGTAAAATCCTTGGAGACTCGTCGGGTGGTGTCCGTGTCGGCTGTCTCAGCTGAGCAGCTCGATCTTCTTTCTTCCAAGGAGGGGGCGGCTACCAAGTCGGTCCTCCCCCCTCCTTCTCGGTAGCGGCGCTTATCCCGCTCTCTTTGAGTTCTCCTCATTCAGCTTCGTTCAAGGAGCTTCGCCAGTCCCTTTCCTCGAAGGGAGAGGGACTTTCTGGACCTGCCTCTCGGCCCAGGCCAAAGGAGTCGCAGACTAAGTCCCATCTTCGGCGCTGGTGGGAGCGGGAGTTTTCCCCCTTCCCTGTTGGCCGACTTTCGACTTCGGTCGAGGGTGCGGCTCAGGCCGCTGGCTTCACGGTGTCTCCGTCAGGTCAGCCGGCCATGACTCCTGTCGACGTTGTCAAGTCTCTCGACCCGTCATCCGGGCTGTCTTCTGCAGGAGCCGTCAACCCTTCGCCGGTTCCCCCGGCGGAGGCCGAGTTCTGCCTATTCCTTCGGGTGACAGGCCTCGGTCTTTCGTCTGAGCGAGGGAAGAGCGGGCATTCCCCTTCTTCTCAGGCCCACCGGTTCCCCGGATTTGGGTCTCGGTCTCGGTCCTCTTCTCGGTCAAGCTGCTCCCGCCGACTTCAGCGTTCTCGGTCGGGGCACCGAGTTAAGTGGCATTACTGTGCTTCCTCGTATCCCTCCTCGGATGAGGAGTGGCTTTGATGCAGATGGCGTCAACGTTACGAGGAGTTTATGTGGCAGCAGTTGTTATTGTCTGGGAATCAATCGACTCCGATTCATTCCCCGTCCAACAAACAGTTGCCGCCCGAACGGCCGATACAACCGCTCGTTGCAGTCGAAGTGCCCACTTCAGGGCCGGTTGTTAGTCCGAACCTTGCTGCCCCACCATCTTCGGTGGAACCTCGGTCGGGTCATGACCTGTCCCACAGATTGTCTGTCCCCATCACTCCCGCCCACCCTCGGCGGGCGAAGAGTGACTTAGGCCTGAGGCAGCTCTTTGCAGACCCTTCGGAGTCCCACATCGACTCCTCCATGTTCCCCAGTCAGGAGGACCCGGGGTCCTCTCCGTAACGTTCCGCGGATGATAGCCCATCGTCCTTTATGGGTCTGCTCCAGCTCATCTTGGAGTTCACTGGGATGCAGCTTGAACCTGTGTCCAAACGGGTCTCTTATCTCCTGACGGAGATTCTGGACCGAGGGGGTTCACCCTTGGAGGCCTTCCCGGTGGCCAAGGCCATTGTCGGCCCGGCCTTGGAGCTTTGGCAGTGGCCTACTTCCTGTTCTGCGCCCTTGGCCAGCATGTACTCTGTCCCTGTCGGTTCTTTGCCCGGTTTCTTGGAGCACCCCTCGGCTGAGGGGTTAGTTACCGATAATGTCTTCCAGTGTTCTTCGAACGTTCAGGATGTGGACAGGCCTCCTGACAAAGAGTCCAAAAGGATGGACTATGCCAGGCGCAAGGTTTACACTGCATCCTCCCTAGGCCTCCGGCAGGCCAGCTCGGCCGCACTGATGGCACATTTTTCCCACACCCTTTTGGGCTCCCTGGATGAGGTGCTCCCTCATCTCCCGGCTGACCTACGGACCACGGTCCGGCGGGTGTGGGACCGGGGTAGGGCGGTGGCGAAGTAGCAGCTTCAGACTGCTATGGACTTAGGTGATTCCTGTGCCAGGTCGGTGGCTGCCGCAGTGGCCTTGTGCCGCAGGGCGTGGCTGAGGTTATCCTCCTTCTCATCGGAGACCCAGCACAAGTTGGCGGACATCCCCTTCTTGGGGACTGACCTTTTTGGCCCTGGAGTGGAGGGACACCTCCAGGGGACCGAGAAGTCCAATGCCACTCCGGATTCGGTCACCCCCGCCCGGAGGGACAAGGGCCGCCGGCAGCTTTGCGTAAGCCCCTTTGTCCCTCGGCCCCTGCGGCTCGACCAGCCCATCAACTCCAGCATGTGGGCCAGCCGGCTTGCACTGGGCATTCTGACCCAAAGCCAGTGGCTTCCTCTAAAGGGAAACAGGGAGGTAAAAGCCCAGGAGCTCCCTCGGCCAGTCCCTCCTCCAAGCCTGCTCAGTGACGGGCTGAGGGGCGCTGTCCCCTGCCCCGTCATCCCTATCCGGGTTCCCCTGTGGGGAGATGGCTCCGCCCCTTCTCCACTAGTCCGCTTTCCGGACCTCTGGGTGTCAGAGTGCTAGGGAAGGTCCTGCCTCGGGTTGCGAGCAGGCCCACCCCTTCGAGCCATTGCCCCTCGGGGGCCATGGGGTCCGCTGCCTCGTTGTTGACCCACCGAGCCGTCTTGCCTGGCCCCTTCGGGATAGAGGTGATCAGGAAGGTTGCAGATCCTCCTCCAGACCCTGGGTTCATGTCCAGGTTTTCCTGGTCCTTAACAGATGGGGGCTTGCACCCCATTCTTGATCCGCACGACGGGACGGTCTCTCTGTCTCAGATATCCCATCCTCAGATTGAGGCGTGTGGCTCTTTCCTGGACCTCCAGGATGTACTTACACTCTGTTCCATCCGTTTCTTGGGAGACCCCTCCGTTTTCTTAAGCCGGGGATCTTTTTATGAGTTCCAGGCCAGGCCCTTCGGTCTCTGCTCAGCAGCATTCCTGCGGCACTGAGGGGTCTGGGCGTAACCCCACCCGGATGGTGGCCTGACTGTAACCCCTCCAGGTGGAGGGGGACGGTCCAGAGTTCTGGCCCTCTAGGTTGCTCTCAGACTGGTCTCCTTTTATTGGAGCCATGTTGGAACTCGTGTCTTAGCGGGTGACCCTTCTTCGGGATGAGGCTCGACTCTTGAGTCCGAGCTTGACTCCTGGCGGACAGGGCCGAGGTTTCTTCCTCCCTTCCTAGTCAGGTCTGACTGGGCAATTGCGCCCTGACCAGGACTTCCTGCACCTCCTGGGCCTCGCAGCGGCCTGCACCAGTGTGGTCCGTTTGGACCCGCCGTTTCATGCGTCTCCCTATTGGGGGATGGCCAGCCAGCGGTCACAGTGCTGCATTCCTTTGGACCAGTCCGTGACAACAGCCCAGGGGTTGGGGAACGCTCTCCTCCGGACCGTTCCAGCTCCTTTGCAGGAGAACTTCCCGTTCGTCCACCCCGAGTCGACGGTCTTCTCCGACCGATGCATCTCGGATGGGTGGGGGTGCCCATCAAGGGGAATACAGAGTGCACCACCTCTGGTCCTCTCGGGAGTCCCAACATCTTCCTACCCGCTGGAGCTCTAGGCGGTCCGCTTAGCTTGCACCGCTCGCTCCGTCTGTGCGGGGTCTAGTGGTTAGGTCCAGGCGGACAACACCACGACCACGTGCTACCTATCGTGCCAGGATCAGATGAGCCCCTTGCCTCCGCGTAAGGAGGTTCTCCACATTGGGTCTTTCGCGCAGCCGGGAGGCGATTTCCTAGCCTTTTCAATGGCAGGAGCCTCCTTCACCCTGCGCGATGCCCTAAGCGGATAAGGGCTCGCCTCACGAGTGGTTTCCCTGCGGGGTAACAAGATCTTTCTCCCTAGGTCACACCGGGTGGACCTTTGTTTTCCCTCAGAGGGAGAATTCGAGGCCAAGACTGTCTCATGCCAGCCCCTCAGCACGGCTTGCTGTAGGGATGCCCTTGAGCCGTGGACCTGGGCTCTTTCTCTTTCGCCTCTCCCTCATTTCCCTTGACCCTCAGGCAAGGCGAGGAGGGACTAGGCGCAGGTGATTCTGGTAGCCCCAGACTGGTTTTGCCAGCTCTGGTATCCAGCTCTCCTCAGTCTCAGCCCCAGGCTCCCGAGATGGCTTCCAGCCCGCCCGGTCCTGATCTCTGTTGTTAGGGGAAGGTACTCCATCCGACCTTCAATCCCTGCACCTGACCGCCTGGCCCCTGTGCAGCTAGAGGCCAGGCCTTGGGTCTTCTGGCAAGGTCCTCGACGTTTCGAGGCGTCCTGCCAGGAGTCGACCAGATCTGCTCGCCTTCAAATGGAGGAGTTCTCCATTTGGTGTTAGGATAGGGCATGGGCCCCTCTCCTGTTCCTCGGCGAGCATTCCGGACTATCTGTGGTCCGTTCTTTCTTGAACTAGGGCTTCGGTCGACGACCCTCAAGATGCTTCTGTTAGCCACTCCTGTCTTCTGGGCACGGGCCAGAAGGTAGTCGGTGGCGTAGGAAAGGTGGTCTGGCGCTTCCAAGGCCTTGATCACACCTCTCCCTCTGGGGAGAGTATCCTCATTTCTGGGATCTCATTGGTATGTTAGCTTAGCCACGGGCAAGCTGTCAACTTTACATAGGTGTGAGTTTCCTACCTGTTGTGGAAGAACACCTTCTTGGGGCTACCATGCCAACCAGAAGGATGGGAGAGTTCCAGGCACTCCTTTGATCTCCCTATTTGGTCTTCCACAGGGACAAGGTTGTCCTGCGCCCCACCCGAAGTTCCTTCCGTAGGCGGCGGTGGAGTCCTTTCCCTAACCGGGTATTGTCTCTGCCGGGGTTCAACCCCATTCATGCCTCGGAGACCGTACATAGGATCCATTTGGACCCTATTTAACGCTCGCCTTCCCAGGGAGTGTAGGGCTGAAGTTCGGGAGAGGTTCGCCAGCTGTTTGTCAAATATGCTGAAGCCGCACCTGGCAGACCTGCAGCCAAACGGACGACGAGCGGGTGGGTCACCTCCTGCATAGATCTCCGCTATAGGTGGGTGGGCATGGAGCCTCCCAGAGGGATAAGTGCTCATTTTACCCACCCTTCCGCTGCATCAGTGGCTGCTTCCGAGGATACCCCTGTCCAGGATATCCGTAGGGCTCCTACCCAGAAGCAGGCATATACCGGTCCCCCTTCCACATCGACCTTGGGTCACGCCGGGATGTTGGTCTGGGCCTCGGTTCTCCAGTCTTTATACCTAAGTAGGGGGTGTGCGCCTTGCTTCCCTCCTCCCGCAGAACTGCTAGGAGTCTGCCAGATAGTGTGGATGAACAACATATCCATGTCCCTAGAAATACAGGTTACTCACCTGTAACAGGAGTTCTAGGAATGTTATATATTGTTCATCCACCATTTCTCGACCTCGACGCTTTACCTGGCTTCCAGCGGCTAGATCTGGTGTCATGGGGCAGAGCCGTGAGTTTTACCACCCGGGTGGGTGGGAGGAGCCAGCTTGAAGACCTTCCAGCAAGATTTAAAGCGGCAAGGAACCTGCCAGATAGTGTGGATGAACAACATATACCATTCCCAGAACTCCTGTTACAGGTGAGTAACCTGTATTTCCATGCACACCCTGTCATGTCTTATTGCTTACATAGTTAGAGAGCTATATATATATATATATCTGTACAGCAGAGTCAGCCATGGTGCAACACAGTAACTTGCAGTAATTGACATGTTACAAAATACTGCAGTAAAAAAAAGGGCTTAACTGCAATTAAATTACACTGTTACCTGCAGCATTTTGTGATATTCTGCAGCATTACTGTGATGCAGTCTGGCTGGCACTGCCGTTGGTGTGTGTGTGTGTGTGTGTGTATATATATGTGTGTGTATGTACTATATATATAAGATATATATATATATATATATATACATATATCTATCTATATATCTATATATAGATATAGATATAGATATAGATATAGATAGATATGTATTAATATTATAAGGGCGAGGCTGTGCCCCTATAATTAGAGTTCATGCTTCACTTCTGTGATAAAGTCAAAATGTTGCACTTTAATAACTTTGCAGCTGTTCAAACGATTCACATGAAATTTTTTGCATGTTCGATCAGGGACCAACAATCTTTTGATGTAGCAAGTTTCGTTATGGTCGGATATGTGGGTGTGGAGATACAGAGTGTTACAAAAAGTGTAAATTACTATTTTTTGTCAAATTCTTTGTCACACCTGTGTGCAAAATTAGTGTGGAATTTTGGTCTGAAAATTTTAGGGTATATAGGTCTTGGATCACAATGGTGCATTTTGAAGGTTTGGTGAAAAATATTGATCCATTCAAAAGTTATTAAGTTTCAAAGTTTCCCATTATTTACTATGGGAAAGTTAGATATTCACCTCGACAAAGGATTCTGTGTCGTAAATGGGGAATTGTTTGTCGTTAATGGATGATCCTTTGTCGCAAGTGGGAAATTCTTTTTCATGCTGCTGCCATCTTCTTTTCTCTTCATGAGGAAAACAGATTTAAACAACTAACAAAAAACATGGGTTTAGTAGAAAGTAACCGTTGTGTTTACCTAATTGGTACCAGTTCTCTCTGATTCCGATAAATTACTTGCCAGTGTGTTTTAACATGCTGAAATCCTTTTTCACAAATTGTAAAAAAGGAATCGCGAAGTAAGATTCTTTTTCGCAATTTGTGGAAAAATAATTTTTACATAGCTGTTTTTTGTGTAAAACACACTTCCAACTAATGTTTCAAAAAATTAACTTCAGAATGGAGTGAAACAGCCCCTAGTTAGCACAACACATGCCTTGGCTTGAAAAATCTCCCTGGTGTGTCTCGTGAACCCCCTCGCCCCCTCCATTTGTCATCAAGTATGAGGGGAGGCCCACATCTCACAAGTGGCAGAGCCATGAGTGCGTTATGGAAGCCCTGTCTACTCACAAGTAATGTTAAATTGCCTGTTTTGAGTCAGTTTATTGTATATTTGATAGACACAACAGTAGTTTCCAGGTTATAACGTTTAAATCTGCAATTTGCAACTGGCTTCAGTTGACCACTAGGTATTGTGATGTCACTGGCATTGTGAAAGCTGCTCTCTGATTGGTTCTGTATTCCACAGTAAAGACAAAAACCTTAAAAATATCCATTGTGACAATAGCAACAACATAGAGTATAATGTATGGGCAACCATACACAACATACACAACCAGACATAACAAGGCGATGTTTCCATCAAGGGGTTGAGATGACAGCATATGGACTTCGAGTGCAAAGCTCAAGAAGTCCATGCTGTCATCTCAACTCTGAAATGGAAACACATGCCAAGTTGTGTGTGGTTGTGCTCATATTTTATTTTATATAGTGTATAGTTTTGTACACAGAAGTCACAGAAGTGTTACCTCCACAATGTAAAAACCAAAGAAAACAAAAACAAGCATTTGTCAGTGCTGAATGTTGCTTGCTTCTATGTGCTGTTTAGGAATTTGGAAGTCATTGGAGTGCAAATATTGAAAATTCACAAACTTACGAGCGTGCAAAGGAACTGCGCAATGCACGCTCAGAAACAGTCATTTTAGGAATCTTTTCACCAAATTTTCAACATAGCCATTTTAAGACCTCTGCTCATGAACAGTGTCACTGTGATTTTCTTAATGTGTCCCATACATTGAGTTTGCACACCGACCTACGCCATTATGCGCTACATGGAGTGGAAACACGTTTTGGACAGGATGTGAAAATGACAGCTATGACTGCTCATAAGGAGGTGTGGTAAAATGGCAATGTTGAAAATCTAGGTGAAAATATTGAAATTCGCAAACTTACAAGCGTGAAGGAACGGCCAACTATACTTCGTAACAATCATTTTAGAATTTTTCACCAAATTTTCAACATAGCCATTTTAAGACCTCTGCTAATGAACAGTGTCACTGTGATTTTCTTAATGTGTCCCATACATTGATTTCGCACACCGACTGCGCCATTGTGCACTACATGGGCAGAAACACGTTTTGGTTAGGATGTGAAAAATGACAGCTCTACTGCTCATAAGGAGGTGTGGTAAAATGGCAATGTTGAAAATCTGGAGTGAAAATATTGAAAATTCGCGAACTTACGAGTGTGCATAGGAACTGCGCAATGCACGCTCGTAAAACAGTCATTTTTTGGAATTTTTTCACCAAATTTTCAAAATAGGCTTTTTGAGAGCCCACCTTTTGAACACTGGCAGTGTCGTTTCATTAATTGTTCCAGAAAGGTGATTTCGCACAGTGGCTGCGAAATCACCTTTTGGGCCTGAGTAACGCCGTGACAGTGACAGCATTAATGAGAAGGGGTCCCAAAAACCCATGTTGAAAATTTGGTGCAAAAATTTCAAAAAATGCCTGAGATATGCAACAAAGTTGAAAAAACCTATCTATTCCATTATATAGCTTACTGGCATTTCCCAGTTCGTGGTCGGCTTTGAAGAGTGCAGACATGTTCCCAGTCCACTGAAGATCGTCGTGCCGAGCTCCGGAGGGAAGTAGGGGATGGGGGGGGGTGTGGGGAGGCAGGGTGCGCAGTGGGTGGGTGCGGGTTGTGGGAGGGTGGCAGGGAGAAGCGAAGAGGGACAGTTTTTCTATTTACAGGTGTGTTTTTTTTATTTAGAGACGACGAGGGATGTTTGCCATGCTGGGGTGGGCTCTCAGCGTGGCAGCTAAAAGGCTGTTCAGGTAGGCTGGATCCGTCGGCTATAACACATTTTGCCATGCTGGGATGGGCTCCCAGCGTGGCACCTGTATGCTTGGGAGGGGGAGAGACAGTGGAGCTGACGGGGGATTGGGCACCCCTGTCGGTGACAGCATGGGGGGGAGACAGTGGAGCCGACGGGGGATTGGGCACCCCCGTCGACCATAACATCATTTTGCCATGCTGGGGTGGGCTCCCAGCGTGGCACCTGGATGCTTTGAGGTGGAGCCCGACGTAAGATTGGGCACCCCGTCGGCCGATACAGTGTGGGAAGGCAAATGAGCACGCAGTGTGCGTGTGTGCACGCATATGTGTGTGTGGGGGGGCTCTGCTCACTCAAGCTGAGCTCTCCCTTTCAACTGTATGCCACTGCATTTTCAGCTTGTCATAGACAGCTGCAGCAATGATTGGGGAACTGGGGCCACGCCTGCAAACACACTGACTGCATTGGAAGACGAGCTGACACACCTCCGAAAACTTGGATGGTGGCACTATGTTACATAAAAATGTGCCATTTCTTTGTTCTGTTTTATGATCATAATTAAATTTATAGACTTACAAGTTAAAAGGTACAAATTTGGGCACTGAGTGGTTGATAATCAGCTAGGTGCTGGGTGAATGAGGAATTTAAAATTTTATGACCTTTGAATTGTGCTGAACAACTGCTTGGAATGCGTGCAATACCACCTTAGAATTCACACAACAAGGTTTTTTTTAGCAGGCTGATTTTTATACAAAACAAAGGCCAACCATATACTATAATGCTTCTTGATATGTTGCTGTTACTAATGTCAGTAGCTATATCTTTTTTATCTTGGAATTTTTACCCCACTCCTGTTGTGTGTATGTGTGAAGAGATAGCGATAGAGACAGATATAGATATTCTTTGCAGAAAACTTTGTTAATGCACCTGTTAGGGTAGCTTAATGTCATAAAAGTAGGGAAATGTGGTGTTAGGGTTTCCAACCCTAACATCCCACCCCTACCCCCAAGCAGTAAAATGAAAAAACATTAGGATTTTTGGTCTCTGCAGTCTTGGCAAATCAGTGGTGGGGTCTTCCTTGGGGATTGTCATCCCTAATACTCATTTCATTCTGTGAGCAAACAACATCATACATGATCTCCTTTCTCTTCGCCCAGGGCCCTGCATGATGAAGGGTACAACAAATTGTGCTGGGGACCTGGGCAAGACATACTTCTCTACCTTTGAAGAATGTATCATTATGAGGCAGTGGCTTGGAGCTGTACCTTGTGCTTTGGAATGGAGGCTACAGACTGGGGGAAGGGGGGAACATTAGGCTCGACAACCCCCAAGGAAGACCCCACCACTGATTCACCAAGACTCTGGAGACCCACATCCCTAATGTTTGTTCCTTTTTCTGCTTTTGGGGGAGGGGAGAGTTAGGGTTGGAAACCCTAATGCCACATTTCCCTACTTTTGAGGCATTAACCTACCCTAACTAGTGCATTAACAAAGTTTTTTGCAAAGAATTTCCTTTCTTTTTGCGATACTGGAATTGTATCGTCATCTGTATCTGTCAGGCAATGCACAGGGCCATCTGCCTCCCAAGGTGGCAGGGGTGCAGGGCCGTATGCCAAGAGGACAGTTGTCTTCACTATATGGTTCCCAGGCCCATGCAGACAACCCTGCACCTTTCCTTCCCTGGCTGGGGGAGGGTGTTGCATAACAGCTCCATCCCCCACCCTTACCCCATCTAGATGGGTCATTGAGCTCACCTCTGAACTTAGCTCACCAGCATGGGATCACACCGCATACCCGTTAGGGTCAAGAGTGGCACTACACACAAAGTTTGTTGACAATTTTATATATATGTTTTTCAATTTTGACCCCACATTTTCGAGATACTCATTTTATGATTTGCCTTGTAAACACAACATGTACCATTTATAGTATACTGGTCGAAATGTCACTTCATACCAGAAGTGCGAAAACACATCTCATCCAGGATTTAAAAAATGGCACATGTCACATTTATGAGGTGGTGTGGAAAAATGGCTATGTTGATGGTTTGGAGTCAAAATAGTGAAAATTAGTGAAGTTATGAGTGAAGGTTAAAAATCCCGCAATGTTCGCTCATAACCTGGGCATTTTACTGTATTTGTACACCAGATTGTCTGCTTAGCTTTCCTATTACCCTACCTCATGAACCCAGTAGTGAACATTTTCAAATCCCCAACAAAACGTCATTGTGCACCACAGATGTGGAAACACATTTTGGCTGGGATTTGAAAGATGACAGCTGTCACATTCATGAGGTGGTGTAAAAAAAATGGCTATGTTGAAAATTTGGGGTCAAAATGTTATGACCTCTGATTTTCAATATAGCCTTCCTATGACTCCACCTCATGAACCAGGGTGGTGAATATGTTCAAATCCTGCCCGAAAGCTGATTTCACCAAGTGACCACGAAATTGCCTTTTGGGCTTGATTTGCATTATTCCACCACTATTGGTCAAGAGCTGGGGTCCCAAAAACAGCCATGTTGAGAAATCGGGGTCAAAATATGCAAAAATGATAAAGTTATGCATCAGAGTTAAAAACCCTGTTGAAGTACATTGAACTGTACTTACTTTAGTTTCTCATATTGCAATTGGCAGTTCCAGTAGTAAGACGTATCTTTGATCGGAGAGTGGATCTTCACTGTATGACCTGTTCAGGTGAGTGTGGGTGTACTGGGGGTGTAGGGTGGGAGGTAGTGATGGGGGATCATCAGATCAGCGAAGGATCATTTTCCTTTCTGCAAATTAAAAAAAAACAAAAAAAACATTGTGGGACGGTTTTCTTTGTTTTAGACCAGGATGGCAATTGGAGAATGGAAGAAAAAGACAAAGACATTACGGGGATGGCGATTGGAGGATGGGAGGTGGTGGTGCCACTAGACACCAGGGACAGACAAAAACATTACAGGAATGGTGATTGGGGTGTACCATTAGGCACCAGAGAAAGAAAAAACATATTACAGGGACAGTGATTGAAGGGTGGGGGGGCCACTAGACACCGGGGAAAGACAAAAACATATTAAGGGGGGTGGTGATTGGAGGGTAGGGGGCCACCAAACACCAGGGAAAGACAAAAACATTATTGGGACAGTGATCAAAGGGTGGGGGTGCCACTAGACACCAGGGGAAAGACAAAAACATTACGGGGACAGTGATCGGAGGGTGAGGGGGGGGTTCTCCTAGGCACCAGGGAAAGAAAAACATATTACAGGGACAGTGATTGGAGGGTGGTGTGTGCCACTAGACACCAGGGAAAAAGAAACATATTACGGGGGTGGTGGTTTAAGGGTGGGGGTGCCACTAGACACCAGGGAAAGACAAATGCATTATAGGGATGGTGATCTGAAGGTGAGGAGTGCCACTAGACACCAGGGAAAGACACATACATTATGGGGATGATGATTAGAGGGTGGGGATGCCACTAGACACCAGGGAAAGGTAAATACATTATGGGGCCAACAATCAGAGAGGGGTGGGTGCCACTAGACACCAGGGAAGCAGTAAATAAAATATGGGGATGGCGATCAGAGGGTGGTGGGCTACCAGTAGACACCAGGGAACATTACATACATAAAGGGACAGCAATGGGGGAGCACCACTAGACACCAGGGGAAACGGTGGCTCACTGGTTTCACTGCAGCCTGCAGCATGAGTTCCAGCTGCGACTGCAGAAGTCTGGAAAGTCTTACTGTTGTCATACCATCATCATCAAAATGTTATTGATCGGTCGTAAAACCATTACAATCATTATAAAAAATATCTGGCGTGACAAATAAATTATGACATAAGTTATGACATTCATATTGATATCGAAAAAACAGTTATGAACTTGATACAAGTTCACCGGTATTACATGTGCATTAATTATAAACCGTGGGCTAAATGTTGTCAGGAAGGGCTTATGAGTATTACATAGAAACAATTCTGCGAGTGTCTATATAAGCTTAACTTCTTGAATTAAAAAAGGCCATCTATATATAATCAGAGTCAAAAAGTTACTGAAGCAAACATTGAGTTAAAAAAAAGAAATGTAAGAGAAAGAAGGTACTCCAGATAGACTACTTTGTACTACACTTCTAGTAAAATCCAGTTGCCCACTATTACATCTCTATCAGTTTAGGAATTTAAATGAAGCCCTCTTTCTTCAATATTTTAAAGGAAAACTACACCCAAAACTTGAAAAAATATATGTTGTGCAGAGTGTTTTAATTTGTATGTGAAGTTCTAGTGTTTCCTTCCCTCTGACTGGTATTAGGATTTTTTCCTAAATTAGCCTGCTAGCTTTAGGGTAGTTTTATGACCCCTGGAGATCTCCATATCAAATAGGTTCATTGCATTTCTTTGTCCTACAATGCACCTTGTTTCATGTGAGGGTGATGTAGCAGAGCCCATAAATCCAGCAGAAAGCACTGCATTACAATCAGTTCCACAACAATAGAGATGGCTATATTTTAAAACTGTAGAATTCAGCTTGGTGACCACCCTCATCCTAAAGGTTTTACTGTCCTGAAAAACTTTGCTGCTGGTAATTTTTGTGCAGCTTGTAAAGCTTCCAAGATATTTAGTTTGTTTGGCATGTGTGTGCTGAATGTTGGGTCTCTCTTACATCACAGTCACATGAGACAAGATGCACTGTGGGAACCAGAAATACAATTAAGCTATCAGGTATGGAGATCCCCAGGGGTTGTAAAACTAGCATAAAGCTAGCAGGCTAATTTGGGAAAAACTCCTAATACCAGTCAGAGGGAAGGAAACACTAGAACTTCACATACAAATTAAAACACTCTGCACAACATATATTTTTTCAAGTTTTGGGTGTAGTTTTCCTTTAAGATGGGAGACCACAGGGACCAACACTTCTGAATCTTGTGAATTCAGCAGATAGGTCAGTAGTTGTTGAGGCTGGTATTGCTGCTGTTCCAACATTCTTCCTAATAAGAAACAGTGGTACTTCTCATATAGTGGGCACAGTAGAACCAAATGTAAAAGATTATCCTATCCTAATTTACATTTGCATAGAAAATCCAAACCCTTTTTTCCTTCAGACCGTCCCGGTTTTTGGTTAGTCAGAAAGGATTTGAATCTAAACCTTGCCAACCGGGATCTCTGTCTTGGATCTTCTAAAACAGACAAGTATTTTTCAGGTTTATGTGTTCCCTTATTTTTGGCAAGCCAAGAGCAAACCTTGGATAGTCTACATGCCTCTAGATCCTTTTGCATAAAGATATCCCTGATTATTTTATTTACAATCCCTTTAATATAATCAAGGGGGTATCTTAGGCTGTCTGGAATAATATGCAAAAGGCTGTGAGATTTAATAATATCCTCCGCCACTCTCAAGCAGGGAAAAATTATATTGCAGTAGATTGTTCATAGTTAATGGCTTCATCCAGACATAAACAAGGAAATTTATCAGGAAGCATCCTAAAAGCCTTGCTCCAATAATTGATTAACCTTTGGGTACAATAGCACTCAATAGACTGTTTACCGAGTTCAGCTCTAACCATGGCCGAAGGGGCACTGTTTGGAAGGCCCAATAATTTCAAATGAAATTTGTTTAAACTGGATCTAAATTAGTTCTAAAATATGTTCCCCAAACTTCAGCACCATATAGTGATTAGCTTTTAATTTTTGCATGGGCTACCAATAAATTTCCTTTTATCGAGTGTCCTCCATACTTGTAAGAAAAACAGGACAGTACTGGAAGAAAGCTGTCAGCCTTTGATTTCACATCTCCAGGTGGGCTCCCCAAGTTCCATTTTGGTTAACTATGAGCCCTAAATAACAAAATTTCTTAACAACCTCAAGCTTATGTTTGTTCATATAGTATCTGTATGTTTTCTTGTTACCCCCAAATACAATAACTTTTGTTTTATCATAATTTACCTGTAAATCTGCTTCCTGGCATTCTGAATAAAACTTTTCCAGACTCCTGCTCATGCCCAAATGACTGGCAGAGAGAAGGGCAACATCATCCGCATAAGCAAAATATGATATAGCTTTTAATCCAATTTTAGGTAAATGAAAATTAGGATTATGCATTTTTTGAGAACTGTAGTGAAATGAAGGTTAAACAGCAGTGCTTCACACCTATGTTGGTTTTAAACCAGCTTCTCAGATCTCTAGAATCGCTAAATTGGACACTAATAAAATTATCTTGATAAATGAGTCTGATCATTTCTAATAATGAAGATTCTATCCCCAGATCCTGTAATCTTTCCCACATAAGAATTCTATTTACCTTGTCAAAGGCTGCTTTGAGATCAATGAAAGTACAGAAAAGTTTTTGCTTTTTAACTACTCTATATTTATGAATCAAATGGGCCAGTTTAAAACACTGATCTATTGTTGAATGTTCATGTCTAAACCCCGCTTGAGCTTCATCTATTATGTTATTGGTCTCCACCCATAGCGTTAATCTATTGTTTAGGATTTTAGTAAATACCTTCCCAGTAGTATCTAAAAGGTTTATAGGCCTATAGCAGCCAGGATTCCTTCTGTCTCCCTTTTTGAAAATTGGAACAATAATGTTCAACTTCCAACTTTTAGGTGTGTCTCCTGTACTCCAAATGTAATTAAATAGTTTGTGAAGGAAAGGAATCCAGAAGTATTTAGTTCTTAAAATTACATCAAGGGGGACTCTGTCAGGGCCTGGGGCTTTTCTTCTTCTTCTAAATGAATTAAGAGCAATATCTAATTCTGAGTGTAATCCCAGATTCAGGAACAAACTTTCTTCCAGCAATTCGAGTTTCGGGCCATACTAGATAAATATTCAGGGTCCTCCCTGTAAAATAATTGTTTAAAGTGTTTAACCCAATCCCCTGGCTCAATAAAGGTTATTTGACTCTAATGTTTTTCCCCCTCCATCGTGCACTGGAACCTGCACCTCCTTCAAGCCACCTAGTACCACCAGTGACCCCTTCCTGCAATTCCCCCCAGAGCTGCCTACCTTATATTTGCAGCCTTCCTTTGGGTTAGCCCGGCATATCCCTTTGCCGGGAGGGTCCCCCTCCTTCGAGAGGGAAGGCACTAGCCGGGGGGACTCCAGCACACTATTTTCTTTCTTGCCTGGGTGCTGCTGACGTGGACGTTACTCTGCTGGGATTGCTCGAGGGCATCGTCGGGGATGGCCGCCATCATCCAGCCGATCCCAGTGCAGTTTCCGCTTTTCTGTGGTGTTCCCCTTAGTGCGATCCCTCTGCTGTGCTCCCGGTCTCCCCCGGGGGGGGGCCGCTGCAGAGCGACCATGCATCCCCAACCCACCCCAGGAGGAGAACAGTCCCATGGATGCTCAATCCTACCCCTTCCCTGCCGACCCCCAGCGCCCGAGTCCGTTCCCGAACCCAGGTCGCCGACGTGGTTTGAGTGAAATTCTTTTTAGTTAATGTTTCATGTAGTTCTATACCTGTTTTATTGACAGTTTTATCTCTAGCATTGCTAATGAATTTCAGCTTTGTTTGAATAAAGGAGGTGAGGGCCTCTGAGATGTCCTTTGGACAGCCCTGTAGATTTCCAAGCCTTGCATTGAAGTTACCCATTATAATTATATGCCCATTTGGAAAATAACTCTGAATATTATCATATCTCCTAGGGCATTGAGATAGTTGGAATCCCCATTACTACTTCCGGCCGGATGAAAGTAAACATTAATAATATACTATATCTTTTTATTTTTCTGTTATTTTAACTGCAAGTATACTGCTACTGGAAGTATTTGTTTCTTCAGTCGTAATGTCTTTGTTAAGTTTGACAAATATAGCTAAACCCCCAACCCCTCTTCCATGCTGCTTTATTTTCTTTGCTTTCTTACTATAAGAGGTATAACCATTAAAAACAGATTACCCAATGCCCAGGTTTCCTGTATACCAATAAAATGAAATTGTTTCAGATAACTATTGGTTTCTGGGTCTCCCATTTTTCTCCTAAACCAGAAGAGTTCCACGACAAGATTTTTAATTGAATCCCTATTCTGGGGAAATGATCCTCCTGAGACCAAGGTTTGGGTGCTGTATCTAGCTTCTATTCTAGTGTTAAGTCCCTGTGGTCTCCCTTCTGGAGAGCACTTTTGTCATTGCTTCAAGGTGGCAAGGATCTCATATCTATTAGAGGTTTCGACCAAGCTTTCCCATCTTTGGGACTTCATTTGTGTATTACTATAATTACAAACTATCATCTCCTCTTCTTTCTATATGTAAAAATGGATTCCAAGTTCATCCAGAATACTTTGTTTCCTCAGCAGTTCCCTCACCACACTTTTCTTGTTTTACATAAAACAAAATCTGTCCATCATATTCTTGTCTGATCACCTTGCTTATATGGAGGCTGCTGAATTGTGAACCCAGTTCCAGACATACATTAAGAAAGTCAATCAATTTACTCCTTAAGTTAAATTTACTCTCTTTGGGGAGTTGCTTCAATTAAATAGAGACCATGCTTTCAGTCTGTTTTACTCTAGCTGTACCTTTGTTTATAAAAAAACTCAGGGAAAAGTTCCTTTAGCTAGGTAATATCTCCAACTACTATGCTCATACTTGCCAAGTTTTTAGCCCTCTGGGTTACAGCATTCAAAATATAGAATTGATCTGTAACCAGCAGGAACAATTCCAAGCCATTTATTGACCTAATAATGCTAACAGAGTCTTTCACTAGTTTGCAGCCATCCAGTAAAAAGATAAACCAGTTACAGATTCAGCTAATTTTTCTTGCTTCTCGTTTGTAGACATGTCACCTTAAACAGGGGTAAAACAAAATCCGTGCTCAATATTTTAGCCAAGAATAATTTAAAATGTCCATTATGGCTACTTACTAAGGAATTATCCAGTGGGGTCCCCCTGCAGCTGAACTCCGGGGGATTCCTTCCTTCTATCAGTTCTACATTGGGACCATTCCTGTTGTCAAAAACCATATGGTCTGTACCCTGAATATTTGGATCCTTAAAATCTGTATTTTCTTTCTCTTGGTTACACCTTTTACTGGTTTTTGATTTCATTAATGTTTTTTGGACTTTGTTCCAGATCCCTTAAGGTTTCCTTTTTTTACCACCTTTTTTTTTTTTGACCGTTGGGATTTGGAATACATCCTAAGTTGAGTTTGGCCATTTTCCATATTAGTTTTATTTTCCCCTAGATGGACTTCATTAATTAATTTCTTTTTTTTTTCAAGTTTTTAATGTATACTGGAGATAGTCCCTTGGTATCTGATACATCTGATTTGATTTTTGAGTTACTATCCATCCTGTCACTGCTACCTCTGGGAAGTCTTGGTCTCTTTTTTGATGTCCTAATAGCTATTTCCTGTAATTCTCCTTTCTGCCATAAAGATGGGTGTTTTGCAGCCATTTCTCTACATATACTACTATCTTTTAGGTTTTGGGCCGGTAGCATAATACATTCAGATTGGAAACTCTGGTCATTCTGATCTGATAGAGTAAGTTCCACTGGAGTTCCTACTACTGTTCTCATACAGAGAACATGGGTGAATGGCTCCTCTCGCTAAGCTGGGCAGGCTGGATTTTGGGTATCCAGAAAAGGTATTTCTGTCAACTCTCTAAAAAAACAAATACCAGAATCTATCTAAATGGGTCTTGTTTTGCTAGGTTCATTTTTTTTTTTTTTTAAGACATAATTTGTGTGCACTTTTAAAGTTTGCAATTTGCAGTGGTGAATGCCTGAGATCATTCACACTTATCATTCAATTGAGGCGATTTCTAAGAATGGCACTTTCAAACAATTATTCCACCTCCTTGTCAATGTGGGTGGGAGATGTAATGGTGTTTTGAAACCTTACTAGGAGTTTCTAATTTAGCAAGCCCAATGTTTTCTCCCTATCAGGCTGTTTTAGCCTTCATTCAGGCTCATCTGTGTTCTACTGTAAATTAAAATTATCATTTTACCAGAGCTAACATTTCTATCTGTAGTAGGAATTAACACATATAAGGTCCCTATTAAAACTTATTGTAAAGCAGACACTGACAAACAGCAATGACGTTACCAACATTACAGTACTAGCAGCAATACAACTTCTTAACAGGCACAGTAGAGTAGCACTCCAAATGGCATCAGCAGCCTGGAAGCATGCTGACTCGGCATCCAGCAACCCTGGAGCCACTGAATGTAGGTCAAAACAGCCTGACAGGGAGAACACATTGGGCTGGCTAAATCAGAAACTCCTAGTAAGGTTTCAAAACAGCATTGTCTCTCCCACCCCCATTGACAAGGAGATGGAATAATTATTTTAAAGTGCCATCCTTAGAAATTTCCTCAATTGAATGATAGGTGTGAAGGATCTCAGCCTTTTACCACATCAGAAACTTATTCAGTTTGCAAACCTCACAACAGTGTGCTATGACCCAGCATCCAGCAACCCTGGAAAAAAGGTCCACAAGAGAAAGACACCCTACAAACAATTAACAGCTTTGTTACAAAATCTGAAACACACATCGTTTTTAACGCAGTGTTTATTGAAGAGTGCTGCCTGTTTTACTTGCAAAAACCATTGCACATGAGCTTTACAACTTTGGAGAAACATGTCATATAAGTTTGCTGACAGGGAATACTAGACTGTGAGTTCCTGAAATGACATCTTCAGCAGTTCTTCACTGTAACAGGCTTTTTTGAGCAGGTAGTGAAACCAAGGTTACAAAATAGCTCATAACTTTAAAATGAAGTAACATATAAATCTAGTTTTTGGTATTAGATGTACTGGGGGTATGCTTATTCTAATTCTGCAATGTAGCACTTTTGGCCAGAGTGGTGTCAGTTGCTTCTTAACATTAAATGGCATACTTAACCCTAAATATAGGGGCACTACCACATCCCTATAATACATGCACACACACATGCACATGTATGTATGTACCAATGCATAGTCTAGGTAACAAGCTCCCTGAAGTAGTGGCCTTGATGGAAGAGGGACACCTGGATATTGTGGCAATCACAGAAACATGGTACACAGAGAACCATGACTAGGATGTCAACATACCAGGGTACACACTCTATAGGAGGGACTGGGAGGTTAAAAGAGGAGGAGGAGTAGCTCTGTACATAAGGGAAGGGATCAAAGCAACAGAACTAAAGTGTAAACAGGGAGGAGATAAGGCACTGTGGGTCACCCTGAAGACAGGAAATGGCACCACAATCCATACGGGGGTTGTATACAGACCCCCATCTCACGGGGAGCAAATGGACAAGGAAATGATATAAGGCATCCTTAGAATGGCAGAAAAGGGGGAGATATTGTTGATGGGGGACCTGAATATGCCAGATGTTAACTGGAGCACCTTTGCTGCAGCCACATCCAAGAGCAGGATAATTTGTGATGCCCTACATGGGGCATGCCTCAGACAGCTAGTGTTGGAACCCACTTGGGAGGGCGCAATCTTAGACCTGGTACTCTCAAATGGGGATGGAGAGAGGATCTTGGATTTAGAAGTGGGTAGCCACCTGGGGACAAGTGACCACCAAACAGTGTGGTTCACGATAAACACAGCCATAGAGCCAAGCCACACAAAAGTGAGGGTGTTGGACATTAGAAGGGCTGACTTTAGCTCTTGTTTATTTCTTCCATGTACTGGTTACTGCAGTCACTCCCCACGGACTTTCTTAGAAGATAATTATGGCTTCCAGCTCTGATGGACTCAGATCTTTGTTTTGTGTGTCCAATTTCTGTTTGAATTTTGGAGATTCTTAAGCTTGTTTGCCATTTTATCACTTGGGAAAGTAGGGCAGTTTTTGTTGTTGTTGTTCTTGTAAAATCACTGGCTGGGTGGTTTTAATTTCTGTCGTATGGTCTATTTGTATTCCTAGTTTCTTTCTCTATTGGAAAATTACAATAAAGTTTAAATTGAAAAAAGCAGGGCTGACATTGGCAAAATGGGGGAGTGCCTCTGAAAAGCATTAGCAAACGGGCAAGAAGGTGGGGCGGAGGAACAATGGGGAAAAATCAAAGCTGCCATTACAGAGGCAGAAAGCCTTTGTGTAAAGCAAATAAACAAAACAAAACAAAGGGAAAAAAACACTATGGTTCTCAAAAGAGGTGGTGGCGAAGGTTAGGGAGAAAAAGATAGCATTCAGGAAGTATAAGGAAACACAGAAGGAGCAGGACAGAGAACTGTACCAGTTAAAGCAGAAGGAAGCAGGGAAGGCAGTCAGAATGGCAAAGACCCAAAGTAAGGAAAAGATAGCTAACTCAGTTAAGAAGGGGGATAAAACCTTTTATAGGTACGCTAGGGAGCGAAGAAAGAACAGGGGAGGGATATTGAGGCTTAATAAAAGGGAGGGGGTGGGCAGTGCAGTGAGTGACAATGACAAAGCAGAGATATTGAACGAATACTTCTGCTCAGTATTCACAAAAGAAGAGGAGGGGGAGGTACATAAACCTAATAGAAGCACACTGGATAGAGGGGTCGATACCAGTCCATTCACAGAAGAAAGGATACTGAAGGAACTCCTAAAACTGAAGATGGACAAAGCAATGGGGCCTGATGGGATTCACCCCAGAATTCTAAAAGAACTAGGGGGAGAACTAGTGGCACCACTTACTACCCTTTTTAACAATTCATTGGAGGAGGGTGTGGTACCTGAGGACTGGAGGTGAGCAGATGTGATTCCCCTTCACAAAAGTGGGAGCAAGGCAGAGGCAGGAAACTACAGACCTGTTAGTTTGACCTCAGTGGTAGGGAAAATGATGGAATCACTTCTGAAAGAAAGAATTGTTGAGTACCTAGAGGCCATCAGGGCACAGGACCCAAGGCAGCATGGATTCACAGTGGGAAGGTCATGTCAGATGAATCTAATAGATTTCTTTGACTGGGTGACCAAAGTAGTAAACCAGGGAGGGGCTGTGGACTTGGCCTACATAGATTTTAGCAAGGCATTTGACACAGTCCCACACAAAAGATTAATAAACAAGTTAGCCAGCCTGGCAGTGGGTCCCAAGGTGGTAACCTGGGTAAAGAAAATTGGCTGGACAACAGGATACAGATGGTAATAGTAAACAGAGGCCACTCCGAAGAAAGGGGGGGTTACTAGTAGTGTACCGCAGGGTTCAGTACTGGGATCGCTCCTCTTTAATGTCTTTATAGGTGACATTGTAGAGGACTGGAAGGAAAATCCATGCCCTTTGCAGATGACACCAAGATCTGCAACAGGGTTTATACACAAAGGGGGATAGAAAGGATGAGAAGGGACTTGGCAAGGTTGGAGGAATGGTCAAAAGTATGGCAGCTTATTTTCAATACAAAGAAATGCAAAGTAATGCACCTGGGAAACAAAAACCCAGGGGAAGAGTACACAATGGGGGATTAACAACAACAAAAATGGAAAGGGACCTGGGGGTAGTCATATCAGATGACCTAAAGGTAGGCAAGCAATGTGAGAAGATAGTAAGGAGGGCTGTGGGGATACTGGGATGCATAGGGAGAGGCATCACCAGTAGAAAACAGGAAGTTGTTATCCCTCTGTACAGACAGTTGGTGAGACCCCATCTGGAGTACTGCATGCAGTTCTGGAGACCCTGTCTCCTCAAGAACATAGACAGGATGGAGGCAGTCCAGAGGAAGGCAACTAAAATGGTGCAGGGTCTGCACCAGAAGCCATACAAAGAGAGAGAGACTTAAAGAGCTTAATATGTACACCCTCGAGGAAAGGAGGGAGAGTGGGGACATGATAGAAATTTTCAAGTACCTCAAAGGAATCAACAAAGTCCAAGAGGGTAGCATCTTTCAGAAAAAGAGATGTGCAAGAACAAGAGGGCACGATTTGAAGACAGAGGGGGGATTACTCAGAGGCAACGTAAGGAAGTATTTTTTCATGAGAGGGTGGTGGACACATGGAATGGCCTTCCTGAAGAGGTCATGGGGTCAAAAACAGTGGGGGAATTTAAGAATGTGTTAGACAGACATAAGGAAATACTAGTGGGAGGTAGGAGGAAGTAGGCTGTTGGTAAAACTAGGATCTGCAGCTTATTCGATAGATAGGGAAATGGGCAGACAGGATGGGCCAAACAGTCTTATCTGCCATCAAAGTCTATGTTTATATATTATCTACACACACACACACACACGCGAGCGTGCGGGAACACACATTCAGCTGCAGTGTGGCTGTTGGCTGCAACTAGTGTGTCTTGTTGGGAGAGTGGGGCTGTTGTAGCGGCCGGTGCTGGTGACACTGGTGCTGATGAAGAAACACCTTCTGCTCCTCACTGTCTGTCTCCTTGGCATTGAAACAGAGGCTCAGCAGACAGGGGTCTACTTGTGCCACCCCCAGCAACCAAAGCAAGGAGCTGTAACATTTTTACCTCAGTATATCCTCATTTAAGCAGATGCCTAATTTTCAGTTTGGTCCTGAGAGAGACAGCAGCAGCGATGAGTTCCACAACTGAATTGAATATGGATACAAGCTTCCCCTTTTGATTGTGCCCAGTGTTATGAAAGTGATAAAATAAAACATGCAAGTGTTTAGATATGTTTTTGATTGCATTTCATAGATTATTTTACACATTTGGCTTCAGTTTTGCTTTCCATTGTTAAATTTATTAAAAAAAAAAAAAAAAAAGAGCAACCCACACCACTCTGTCAGCTGCTGATGCCGCAACGGAAAGAAGGAATAGCCCCAGTCCCACAGTTTATCTGTTCAGTAGCTGGGTGAAACTTCATTGCAGTCACAGCTTTTTGCAGTGCCCTGATGTTAGTGTTTTGATTCTAGTTTTGTTTTGTGTATTTTTGATGTTGATGGGCAAAGTCCCATTTAATATCTCTCTAGGAAAACTGTGGCAGTTAAAGGGGAAAAGGTGACTTTAGAGACTCAGGAAACCTACAGTTTGTCTCCTGCAATTTGTGGTGCCAGCAAACTAGTGTTAAATATTGTTAAAGCAAGACCAAAAATACCTTTAGTAGATTGACTTAAGCAACAGCTAGCCAGATTTTCAGAGCTCTGGGGGTGCCGCAAGCCCCTGGTGTGCCAAACAAATGATGCACGGAGCTTGCAGCTGTCCCCTGTCGATGATCGGGATTTTTAATCCCTTGCGCCGAGTGCCCCTCCTTAGACCACGGTTTTATGGTCTAGCATGTGCCACCCCCAGGAGGCTATTACACGGTACTTGCGCCAGAGCATTGGCGCAAGCTGTCATAAACCGTGTAAAACGTTGCGACCGCACCCAAGCTTTGAAAATCGTGTGCAGTTGTGGCAAAGTGGGTTGGCGCACCGCGAAAGTTAAAGTCCTGTGGCACAGGGCTGGACGCAAGCCCTGTGCCAACGTTTGAAAATCCGGCCCAGTGTTTTTACCTACATCAGATCCATTAAAGGTGTACAATGCACGTGAATGGGATGACCACAGAGCTACTGCTTATTTTCATTGGCACCCTGATGAATAGTACAAGCAAATATTATACTGATAAACACATGTAGGATGAAATTAACCAAGCTTAAGTAACATAAATGCTTCAGTAATGACTTTGTTATGTAAAATGAATACTAAATCTAAAAGTGAATGGGGCTGTCTTGGCCTGGAAACATTTCATTCAAAAATGCTTACGCAACAATTGTGATATCAAATTTATCTTGCATAGCAGTAGGAAAAATATATAGCATTTTGCCAATAATCTTGTGCAGATGAACTGATCTCACCATTTTTGCATGAAAGCAGATGCATAATTATGCATAAACAATTTTGTGTAGCAGTCAGTGAAAATTGTGTCATTTTTTGCTATACAATACCAAGCAAACGTCTAAAACCTTTTTTATGTATGTACTGTACTGTGATGTGTTTTGTTGCATTACATTCCTGTTGTAAGTGCCTAGATGCTGAGATTTGATGTGTTCCAGTGGAATGGAAGTGTCCATTTGAACCATGTCAGAGCAGAAATATTTATTAAAAAAGTTCAGTCTCATGTGTTGTGTGAGCTCTGTGCTGTATTTTACTGTTTGCACGTGATACACAACCACCCATGCACACAAGCCTAGGAGAGTAAGAAGACCAGTAGGTTAGCAAATTCTTTACTGTCATCAGCTCAGTGGGAATACCCTGACACCCCTTTTCTTACAATACCTGTCTAGTCTGTTTTGTTATGAAATTCATGTTTCCTATACCCATTACTTTGCATTTTTCAATATTGAAGTTCATCTGCCATTTACTCTCTCTGTCTGTTCAGGTCACTTTGCACTGATTGACTATAATATATTTTTTCTCTTTGTTATGATTCATGGATATCCATTTTTTAAATAACAGTGTAGCTTGCCATTCTTAAACTACACATTGAAAAATGTGCAACATTCTCCAAACAAGTGCTGACTAGAGTCCGGTGCCTTGTGTGGGCTTGTTTGGTAACATTGTGGCATGTTTTGGCAAGCTACTTTTGATGTATATTAGATAGAGGGTGTATGAAGGCATTTGAATCTTTAGGGAAACTAGAAAAAATCTGGACACATTTTACATGCAAAGACAGTGGATTTACTTGTCAAACAACAAAAACAGAGTGGATGTGAACTGTGGCAGGAAGTATGAAGCTAGTCATAGTAAGCACAGAAACAAACTTAGTTCATTGTTCATCTGTCTGTGAGTACCTGAGTCACTACTGAAATACTGACTCTGGTCCTTGTAGATCTGTAAACAATGAACTAAGTAAGCAATTTCCCATAACAGAGCATCAGATTTTTAAGAATTAATGTACGCACCGAGTGCATTATGAGGCACAATGCCAAAGACCCTCACACCCATAGAGAGGATAACAGTGTGTTGTCTGGGTGGGACTGTGTGAGAGAGCTGTGGGAGGAATGGAAGCCATATTAGCATTGTGGGGGGCATGAGACTACAACTGCAGTATCAGTAAATAGAAACTGCTAGAGAGAAGGTGCAACACAAGAAGGTAAAACTCCTCTCATTGGCCAGTATCTTTACAACTACCCAATGAGAGGAGTGGCCAGTACATTCACAATTCCACTCCTGCGAAGGAAAACAACAAGAAATGAGTTTGACTAGCAATAATTGGTAACATATCCCCCCCAATGTATTGAGAAATCCCCATATTTTAACATTTGTAGCTCAGACTGTAAACCACGCCTTTACTGGTTGCTGCCAGTCATCTGCCTGCTGATCTGCCTCTGCCCAGGTCTCTAGTCGCTATCATCATTTTTGGTTTCCTCGACTGACCCCATCATGCCACTCTGGTTCTGCCAAGTCTGTTGTAGATGTCTCTAGGAGTATGGTACCATTTACTCAGTGTCTCCCCATGGGCTTAGTCAGTGCAGTAGCCAGGACCCACTTGATCTGGGTAGGCAAGCCCACCCATATGAGGCAGGATTATCAGTAACTGGCTTCTTTCCCTATTTGGATCATCTGTCCAAAAAAAGCTTGGACCTCCGGAATCAGGAACCTCAATGCCCAGTAGCACAAATATGATCTCCAGCAAGAGGTATGAGCTGGTTTGTGTTGCTAAACAAACTTGTTCTGCTCACTTCCTTAGCTTTCCCTTCAGTTCTTAATATATTTCTTAGATATTTCAATGGAAATGAATGCTGTCTACTTAATGTCAGCCATTACTTTCTTGTTCTAGATATTTAGTCCACTGTTCACCACAGATCCCACGCTGGCACCATAAGATGGAGGCTGTGGTAAATGAATTGTGGCAGGGAAGAAATGTAGTAAAACAGCTTATTTTTTCAAAATCTTCATTGTCAAGATTCAGTTCTTTCAGTTAAAATGACCAACAGGCAACACGGGATCTTGACAGCCAGAAGTAGTTCTTTCAATTGAAATTCAGATCCATTTAAACACCCTGATCTCAAGGCCAGTAGACTGTTCTTAACAGCAAATCACCAGTACTTAAACAGTACCTCAGGAGCTCACTTCAGCTCCTGACTGCTCACTGTCCCATACAACATGGACTTGGAGCTGAGGTTAGGTGACCTTGCTAATTAACCAACATTTACTGAACCTATGTACAGTACGTGTAGCACACAGTTTGCCCTTCGGAAAAAAAAAAACCAGGCAGATTATTTGCAACGTACTGTATCGAGAGGACTATTTTAATGTATTTGAAAGTATAACCCTTTGTTGCAAAGAAAAAGTTTGCTCATTGGTTTACCCCCCTCTTATGCCTCAACCTTCAGCATGCTTTTTCCAAAGTTGAGATGTGGTTCCTTGAACATAAGCTGGTTCTAAACCACAAAAAAACTAAATCCATGCTCTACTCTAACCCGAAAAACAAGAAACGGCAAGTCCCACTCACCATTAATACATACCTGGGAAATACCCTTGAACAAGTGCCAATTTTCAAATATCTTGGAATCAACTTTGATCAAGGCCTAACCTTTGCAAGTCACGTTGATAGTACATCAAAAACTATTAATCAGCGAATTGGGATTCTGTATCGGAACCGACAGCTCCTTACCCATTCTGCACTGAGGATTGCCATCCAATCCTCTATCATCTCAGTCGTTGACTATGGCTTAGTTATATACTGATCTGCCACTACTACAGCACTTAGTCGCATTACAACATCCCTAAATAAGGCCTGTCGGCTGCTCACTGGTGCACATCGACGCATTCCACACATGTGAACTTATGCTGACTCAGGTTGGTTGCAACTCTCAAACCGGATAAAGTACCTTACCTGCCTGATGGCGAAAAAATCCACTCTGGGCCTCACTCCACCCTGTATCCAAGACCTGTTATGCCCGAGCGCTAGTACCCGTTTTACCAGAAGATCAGAACACCAGCCTCTCCAAGTCCCCCGATGCCGGACTTCTCAGGGACAAAGATCATTTGCCTGTCATGCCCCCAGCTGGCTAATTGCCCTCAGCAGTCATATTACTGCCTCCGCCTCTCTAGGTATTTTCAAATCAAGGCTGTTCTCTCACCTTGCCACCTCCAGCTACTGTGACTGCCCTGATTAAACTCCTATTTTCTCACTACCCACCCTGTTCCATTATTTGACAAAGACATGTTTGGGAAACCTTTTCTCCTGCTATTGTCTGCTCCCCACACCTTTCACTTACCCTCTCTGTTCTGGACTTTTTCCCTATTTGTTTCTCCTAATCTAGCATGACCTCTTTCTTGTCATAATAATGTGATTATTGATATCTCATGTCCTTTTGCACAAATGATTTGATATGTATTTGTATATGTTTTCTTGCTCTTGACACAACACAAATTGTTGTGTTATCTATGTAACCTTTTGTACTGTACCTAATTGACGTGGAACCTTTGTAAAAGAGCCTCTGGCTCAAAGGTAGTAATTCCTAGAACAATAAACTAAACTAAACTAAGAAAGCTAGCTTTCCAGTGACATTGCACAGTTTGAAAATACTGTATGAAAATAGACATGCAGAACATGTTGTCCCTTGGAAAGCAGGGAATGAGCCTGCACCTGCAGAATCTTCATGGCTGTCTACCACAGCTTGAGAGAGAGAGAGAGAGAGAGAGAGAGAGTAATACACAGAGAAAAATTATACTGAATCAAGGGCCTTGTTAGTTGAGTGGTTGCCTTGACTTTTTCTGAATCAGCATGCTAAAGTATTGCAAAAAGACATTTTAAAAACATCCTTATACAAACCTATGGCACGCGTCCCTGCCCTCTCCATATTCTTACATCACAAAACATGAGAACATAGGGGCAGGAGCTTAGGACCGGGAGGTGGAAGGGATCAGGTTTACGGCTCCACTGAGCCAAAATACGATCCCTTTCCTCCTGAATTACCAACAGCAGATTACAATTACTGAAGCATTGAACCTTAGGGCAGGTAAGGCTTCTCCTGTGTTTCTCGACTGAGCATCAGAAAAGGTGTTCTTTAAGTCAGCATAAAAGGTAACGGATAACAATAATAAGAATGTGAGAACAGAGGGTGCACTTTCCAACTGTTAGCAGCTTCATCTTCCTGGGATCCTAAGGCATACAAGTGCAGTTATTAACATTTATAAAATGGGAAAGAAATATACTAAATCAAACACAAAGAACCAACTGTACTCCTCTAAAATAAACCAATAAACAATACCTGTATAACAGTTCAAAAAGCTTTAATGCTTAATAAATGATAGCATTGTGCCTGATCGCCCACACTACCAGTCGCCCCAGCACTTCAGGAACAAACCCTTCATCAGGGGTGTGGCAGGCAGGGAAAAGGCAGCAGTTTAAATACACCAAAAATCATTCAATTTCACTTCACACAGGTGTTACTAATTGTCTAATACATACTCCATCCTAACTACAAACAATGTGAATCAAAACAAGGGTATAAAAAAGACAGTGCTGTGTAAAAAAATTCAGCTCATTTATGAAATCAGAGCTTTGACAGGAATTAATTTATTTTCTTTGTTTCAAATATAGTTAACGTTCGTAGACAATGTTTAAATCTAATTAACTCATTTGACTTTCAATAATTTTAATAACAGATTAAACATTTGAAGTTATACTGCTAATAGAAACTCTAATTCCAAGTTTTCAAGGCTTGTGTTTTTGTGCAATAAAGAGGAGGATGAAGGATATATGGGGATCTGCAAGCATCCGCGATCTGCCCAAAATATCACTATACAAAGACAGAGGTGGAAGTGTCTGAAAAAAGCAGAAAGTGAGCCACAGTAATTACTTTTCATAGCAACAATAGATACATAGATACATAGACAGTGTCGGCAGATAAGGGCCTATGGCCCACCTAGTCTGCCCATTTGAGCTTGTAAGTTCAGTTTGTTTTCCTAGAAGTCTGTTTCCCCTTACCCCTGCCCTCTAGAATTCCTTTATGTCTATCCCATGCATTCTTAAATCCCGTGATTGTTTCAGCCCCCACCACTTCCTCTGGCAGGGTGTTCCACTTGTCCACCACCCGTTCTGTGAAGAAATTCTTTCTCATGTTTCCTCTGAATCGTCCTCCCTCCAACTTCATCCCATGCCCTCTAGTCCTGAAACATCTTGTTTTCGTGCCATATGCAAATTACAGCACGTGACCGCACATGAAGTATGTCCTTAAAACGCATGCGCGAATGAACAAGTTCATTTTATTACAGACATATTTATTTGTAATAGTAGATTGCAGAAAAGATTTGGTTGTACACAGTAGGTAATCAGTACCATCACACGTCTCTACATTCAGGACCTGGTTACCCCAAAGATCAGAAGGTTTCTATCAATGCAAACATTGCAATATTTGCAAACTAGGGAAACCAGGGACTTGATTTCGACATCCAGCATTTACAAATATTAAAGCTGACCTTAAGGAGTGTATTACTTGCGATACTGTCTTTACAGTTTACACTTTATGGTGTCCATGTAACAATTCATTTAAAGCATTTCTTTCATTTTTACTCAAATTATATTGTGTCACTTTCTCTTAGGAATATCTTTTGTAAACCCATTTTTGTTAAGCTTTTCTGCAAACTACAGGCAACAGACTACTTCCTGTTGCAGTCTCTGTGTATCCACCAGCATAACACAGCATACAAAAAGCCACAATAAACATCCAGCATCAACCAGGGCTGCCCCCCCACCCCCATCATAGTTCATAGCGTACTATGATTTTATGGTTTTGCCAGACACTGAAACATTACTTTTAAACTGTTTTAAATTGTTTTTTGCTGAGTACTTATATAGGGTTGTGTAGAGATAACAGAGATAATGCACTATTTTAATGCTATTTTTGATTTTAAACTTAGCTTGTTTTCGTGACATATGCAAATTACAGCACGTGACTGCACATAAAGTATGTCCTTAAAACGCATGCGCGAATGAGCACAGTTAGACTGTTAGCATACCAAGATGTGTTGTGTTTGTTGCCTGGGCTAAAACCTCCACTGAACTTTTAAAAGAAATTGAATTTAACTCAGTTTAAATCCATCTGGCAGTGCCTCCATTCTTGCTGGCGCAGCTTATTGCAATGGACTGATAGCATGCCGCCGAGCTAAACCTGCAGTTGTCTGGGTTGTTTTACTGGTAAATTGTGCTAGATATAGCTCATATGCTGTTTAATTTTTGTTTAAATAGTCGCCAAAAGTTTTTTATAAGAATTGCATTGGCCAGCCTGCCAAGGAAACTAATTGTTTTTCATCTTGGCGTTTTCATCTGGACACTAATTGTGCTCTGAGTCCCCTGACTAAAAGTAAGCTGAAAATCTTTTGTTGTTCTATACTGTCTTTCTTTACTTAGTGCAGTAGCTGTGTTGTATAGCCCATTGAGGTTTTAGCTTATATTTGTACACTATATCCTGGCTTTTGTTTTACAAAAACCCGGGAACAATAGAAGCAGAGAAGTGTTTATGTACAGTAATTGTGGGGTGTGTATTCGGTGTATTGTCTGCATTGCTGCTAGTTACAGTATTATTTTTCACACTTCTCTTTCATTTTTCTGAGTGAAAGAACTAAGGGAAATTTGTGTTCTACTGTGCTGTGTGCCAAGCCATAAAATACAGGACTCCACCAAGATCAAGGACTGTATCAGGCTATCCCAAAGTAAATTACCTAACGCCAATCTCAACAAACACCACTTGAGAGATTTTACAAGTAGTTTTTTTCCCCAACTATAGTAAAGCTTAATGGACTCTGACGGACACTATTGAACACTTCTGAATATATCTGGCTTTTCATAAGGATTGCGCAAAGAACTTTGTAAGGAGTGTGGAGGCACAGTTTACTTTCAAGAAAACAACCGTGAACAATTACCTATTGCCGTGATTAACTGCTATTAAGTACATGCTGTCAACTGGCAGGTTTCTGTGTCTGTTAAAACTCTGTACTATAGGAGACATCTGCATTCACCTGTGTTCATTAGCTGTTTATATTAAATCTTTATATACCTGCTATAGCTTTTGGCTGTAGAAATCCAATTCTACCACCTAGCTATATACTGCTTATACCTGATGAGTTTCAGTTAGTCAATTTCCAGATTATTTAATATGGTACTAACAAGGAAACAATCTACGGAAGCTAGCATTGATTTACTAATACTCATCAGTTGTTCTAATGTACAGTTTTTTACCGAACAGGATGTAGTAAATATAATGTCTCTCAAGAATACACTGAATTACACTCAAGACCAAAGGTGGAAGAAATGGTGAATAAAAAATTTAAGAAAGCCTCTAGTAAAAGGAAAGAGGACAAGTTAGCTAAAAATGGGTAAAACAGTAAATGTACTAGTGGGGTACTGCAGGGTTTAGTACTGGGGCCGGTCCTTTTTAATGTCTTTATAAGTGACATTGCAGAGGGACTGGAAGGGAAAGTATGTCTCTTTGCAGATGACACAAAGATCTGCAACAGGGTTGATACGCAAGGTGGGGTGGAAAGGATGAAAAGGGACTTGGCAAGGTTGGAGGAGTGGTCAAATGTATGGCAGCTTAGATTCAACGCAAAGAAGTGCAAAGTAATGCACCTGGGAAACAAAAACCCTGGGGAAGGGTACACAATGGGGGGTGAGATACTGATGACAACAAAAATGGAAAGGGACCTGGGGGTAGTCATATCAGATGAATTAAAGGTGGGCCAGCAATGTGAGAAGGCAGTAAGGAGGGCTGGGGGATACTGGGATGCATAGGGAGAGGCATCACCAGTAGAAAACAGGAAGTTGTTGTCCCTCTGTACAGACAGTTGATAAGACCACATCCAGAGTGCTGTGTGCAGTTCCTGAGACCCCATCTCCACAAAGACATAGACAGGGTGGAGGCTGTCCAGAGGAGGGCAACCAAAATGGTGCGGGGTCTGCACCAGAAGACATATGAAGAAAGACTAAAGGAGTTTAAGATGTATAGCCTTGAGGAAAGGAGGGAGAGGGGGGGACATGATAGAAACTTTCAAATACCTCAAGGGAATCAACAAAGTCCAAGAGGGTAGCATCTTTCAGAAAAAGAGATGTGCAAGAACAAGGGGGCACAATTTGAAGATAGAGGGGATGGCTCAAAGGTAATGTAAGGAAGTATTTCTTCACAGAGAGGGTTGTAGATGCATGGAACGGCCTTCCTGAGGAGGTTGTAAAGTCAAAAACAGTGGGGGAATTCAAGAATGCATGGGACAGACATAAGGCAATTCTAGTGGGAGGTAGGAGGAAGTAGGCTGTTGGTTAACTAGGATCTGCAGCTTATCCGTTAGGTAGGGAAATGGGCAGACTAGGTGGGCCAAGCGGTCCTTATCTGCCATCAAATTCTATGTTTCTATGTTTCTAATGTAATAAACAGACTAAAGGCAAGACAAAGTACTAGCAAAAAAGCTAGAAGAGAAACTAAAATGGAACATTTTCTTTTAAAAAAAAATCTATTATGTCAGCAGAGGACAAAACCCCATTTGATGAGAATATGATAGAGGTTATGCCAGATACTGAGGCTGTCTCACTAACAGAAACTGTATCAGATGTTCAAAATTCTAAAAACAGGGTTTACTTAAATCAAGGGGAGTCCCATACTGATCAAGATGAAATTATCAAAATTATGTCAGGTTCATATCCAATATTAATAGATAACATAAAAGTTTAAACTAGGCTATCAGCATCTCTTGATTTGAGTACCTCAAATGCTAAGACTGTTTCATGTGAGAACCCAGATGAGAGTATAACTGGAGGGAATCGATTACTAGAAGTACCCCCAGTGAGAAAGACAAGTTCTTCTGACTCTTCTTCTTCTTGTTCACTGTCACAATCTCTTGAATTTTCACCAGTCTATTTCAGTGAATCAAACCAGAAATCTGTATGGCAGTCAGATTCAAGGGATACAGCTAAGGATCAGCAAGAAACTATTATAGGTCTCAAACAAATAAATACTTCTGGCAAACAAGTAATAGCAGGGCGATCCCATCTACATGATACCATAGCAGATCCACAGTTAACCGACTCTGTCTCTAATTATCCCTTTGGTGTTAGCGAGGACTTGAAGAAATCTATTTGCAGTCCACACACTGTGCGCTTTATGATACTGGAACAGCTTTTTAGTTTCAGATATGAATTGAACTCCTTGAAGGTGAATATTGCCATAAATGGTAGTAGGCTGGACGATATATTAACAAAAATCAACCAGCTTCTACCCCAGACTGGCTCCCCATCTCATGTTTTGGAGGAACCTGATGGTATTCAACCTGATTTCTCCATAGTTTGTATTCCAGATACACATGCTGTAAAGTCCACACACGGAGCTAAACAGAAAAACGAAAAAGGGAAAAACAACAATAACAATAAAAAAAATGTGACAAAGGAAGATGGTCCAAAGGAGAAAAAGGAACTAACTGATCCTCCTTCTAATGAGAATAACAGAGAAGGTGGAGCTAACTTAACAGAGAAAATAATACCTAGTACCTCTAAACAGCCCATAATGGTGGAACAGAAAGATAGTTTTACTTCCTTACTACCTGAAGATCAAAAACTATTAATAAATTCATAGCCTGTGCATACACAGTTAGACATGCTAGAAACTATAGCTGTTCAATTAAAGAAGTTTGACACAGATCTACAAGGTCTCAAGAAGGAACTACATAACAAGCAAAGTTACAATAAAGCTGAATTATTGAATAGTGTGAAGTACAAGAGTACTGATTCTAATCAAAATTCAATACTAATGGAATCACATGATTTGGTGAATATAGAGGAATGTGCCATTCTGACCTTATATGTCTACGAGACTAAGGAAAATAACATTTCAACTATCACCAAGAACAAGATTGTGAACCTGTTCAGAGCAGTAACTGGTGCAGATATAAACTTTACAGATATTGTTCAGATGTGGAAAGACAGAGATGAGGTAGGCAGGGACTGCATATACCGTATATCTTTAGTACAGCACCCAGAACTGTAAACCATATCTGGCTCAACAATGAGTTATTAAGGAATCTGGGTTATGAAACATAATTTGTTAATAGAAAACTACTAAAAGGGTTCTTTCAAAAGGAGAAAATTAAAACAAAGCACATTAGTATAGTTGGACTAAATCCAATAGCCAACAAAACACCAGGAAAAATAAGAAAGGTACTATATAACCTTTTTGAGCAAACCTTGAAGATAGCCCCTTCTGATATAGTGACCAGAAGTGTTTATAGATGGGATAATGAGCAAAATAAATGGTCAGGTAGATGTACTGATTCAAGATTCACTAGCAGACATACTATTACAAAGAGCAACTCTACTAGATAAGGTGGGAATATATATTATTGACAACTCTGTTATATTCAAATCCAGTACCTCAAGTGTAGGTAATGAACATAAAATCACCAAGTCACAGTTTCTATATAGATTATCCAGAACCAGAAATGAAACAGATAGTAAACCTGAGGCAGTCATCCTAGATCTGTTGGAGCAGTTACTCAGTGTCTGTTCTTGACAGAGGGGCTATATTTGTCACTAGGGCGGGCACAGAATTTGAATCTGACCAGGTAATACTGACTGCAACTTACGTAAGTCTGCACAATAAAACCTGAAGCAATATTGAGCTACTGGACTCAACTGGCCAATATATAGTGCCCATTGATCAAATTGATAATGGCAAGCTCATTAAAATAACAGAAGATGCTGGCCAAAATCAGCAAGTAATGGAGAAAAAGAACAAATCTAACGGGACCATTGAGTTTGCCTCCAACATACTAGTTAGTAACAGATTTAATCTACTTGTTGTAGAAGACTGACAATCAAGCACAGGAACTGAAGAGGTAAAGTGTAGTCAGTTAGCTTAGTATTTTCTGATTAACTGGAACATATCTGAACTTATGTCTAAAATTTGTAGATAA